>OX016540.1:195111748-195711748 GCA_943590905.1 Sphaerophoria taeniata
CATCTTTGATGGTGCAGGGTGGCGGCGAGGAGTCAAAGTGGTCTGCTGCGGTGACCAGAAATCACGGGAGTTCCTGACCAGCACAATCGCCAACATTGGCGAACTCTGGGAAGGCTCCTCCCTTGAAGTTCTACCCGTCGCAGCTCTACCACTCCGTCAGCAGTTTAGCATTTGGATCCCCCCTCCTGCAGAACATAAGGACGCAGCCATTATTAAACTGTTGGCAAAACAGAACAAAGAGCTTCCCATTTTAGAATGGAAGCTCCAACATTCAAGGAAGACCCATGGTGGCGAAGGGAAGGACCTCTTGTTCGTGGCAGACAAGAAATCTGACCTTCTGCTCAAAGAGAAAAAGGACGTGTTGAGGTATGGTCTCGGAACCGTAAAGGTTAAGAGGCATGAAGACAAAAGGGAGTCAAAAACTGCTAGTGGTGCAAATAAACCTGCATCACGCTAAAGCAGCAACGTACGACCTTACGCTCTACATGTCTCACGAGAACGTGGATGTGGCCTTGATCCAGGAACCATGGTTAGGCAAAAACCGAATCCGAGGGTTGAGGTCAAAATACTACAACCTTTTCCATTCCACGTCAGATGAAGGTGATATTAGAAGTTGTATCCTAGTGAAAAAATCAATTAACGCTTTCTTCCTATCTAGGTACAGCAACAAGGACAACACGGCAATCAGCGTCGAATCGAATGAAGGGAACTTCATTCTAGCGTCGACGTACATGCCGTACGAGGAAGAGAACCCAAAATCAAAAACAGTCCGTGATCTTGTGGCCGCCACAGCAAGCGGTACACCTTTGGTGGTGGGTTGTGATGCGAACGCTCACCACACTCAATGGGGCTCTAAGGACATCAATAAAAGGGATGAGTCAATTTTTGAATATATTCTCTGTTCTAATTATATCGTTATGCAATAGGGGCAATCACCCTACCTTTCGAAACAAAAACAGGGAGGAAATCATAGATTTGACTCTTATTAGTAATAACAGTAAAATTTCAGTCGAAGACTGGAGAGTCTCACCTAAAGAATCTGGTGCAGTGCATTAACGCCCATGGAATTAACGCCCGCGGGTGTTAATTCCAATAACAAAAGGAATTTACCCCCGCGGGTGTTAATTCCTTTTTTGATTTGGAATTAACACACAAACCGAATAAGTCTTGAATGACCAAAAGTATAATCGTACGAAGTTAGAAATGTAAAATTTGTAAACTTCATTTGTGATGTTTAATTTGTTTCTACTCACGTGGCCAAGGTGTCTAGGATGCCAGCGCAAGTGTTCACATCCGAGGTTGAAAAGATCTCTTCCAAAAGAAAATAACACTCGGGGGTGTTAGTGCCAATTTCAAATGGCATTAACACCCGCGGGCGTTAGTTCTTTTTTATGGTGGGCCTTATTGCCAATTCAAAAAGGATTTAACACCCGCGGGGGTAAATTCCCTTTGTTTTTGGAATTAACACCCGCGGGCGTTAATTCCATGGGCGTTAATGCACTGCACCGAATCCACACCCCCGCGGGTGTTAATTCCTTTTTTGATTTGGAATTAACACCCGCGGGGGCTAATTCCTTTTTTTGGTGGGCTTTAATTCCAATTTTAATTGGAAATAAAACCCACACGTGAAACAAATGGTGACGTGAAATAACGTCCGACGAAATAAAGCCGCATGGAGCCTTATTTCAATTTCGTTATTCAAATTAGACCCTTACAAGGATTGCGGTCTTATGTCCATTGCAACCTAGAAATAGTGTCCGTGGGGCCTTATTTTGTTTTTTCTGTTTTGATTAGAAACTTGGCGCAGGGAAATTCGTCTCCAAGTCAGAAGTCCCGAAAATGGTTTTCGGAACTTCTGAGCAACTCTGGAGACTCAAAAGTACCGAAATAGTTTTAGGGATTATTAATCGACTATGGCCAGTCAGTAGTCCCAATTAAATTTTACTTTTTATGGGACAAAAGTCCCAAATGAAAAAAAAGTGAAACAACGAACGTTCATACTAAACAAATAAACAAAAACTTAAATTCTTGTATGTATCTATGTATTGTATAAGTTCACATTGAAATAAATAGGACCACGTTTCTTTATTAGCTGTCGACAAAATTGTCAGAGCTGTTTAGGTTTCCTTTTATTTGGAAAAGTAGTGGTTCTACATTTTTGCAAGCTTTTCAATGATTCATTTTCAGCATCCTTTCGACTGAGGTTGAAGACGATACAAAAAATTCAAGATCGATTTGATTTGATCGCGAGCGAAGCGAGCGTAAAATTTTTTGCCAAAAAGAGAATCAATTTGGGGTGTGAAAAAAAAAAAAAAATTTGGGCAAAAATTTTTCCTCTTGTGTCCATCCATCTTTCTGATGCAGCTTTTAATGTAATTGAAATAGCTTGATTATTTTAGGTGACAGATAGATACAATAAGATGAAATTGGCGTCAAGTATAGTGTGCTTGTAGAATGCCGTATCCTCACCGAACTTTGACATTCCAAAGATTTATTCGGTTTTTGAATAAAAAAAAAAAATTTAATTCACAAACCGAATAAGTCTTGAATGACCAAAAGTATAATCGTACGAAGTTAGAAATGTTAAATTTGTAAACTTCATTTGTGATGTTTAATTTGTTTCTACTCACGTGGCCAAGGTGTCTAGGATGCCAGCGCAAGTGTTCACATCCGAGGTTGAAAAGATCTCTTCCAAAAGAAAATAACACTCGGGGGTGTTAGTGCCAATTTCAAATGGCATTAACACCCGCGGGCGTTAGTTCTTTTTTATGGTGGGCCTTATTGCCAATTCAAAAAGGATTTAACACCCGCGGGGGTAAATTCCTTTTGTTTTTGGAATTAACACCCGCGGGCGTTAATTCCATGGGCGTTAATGCACTGCACCAAAGAATCTTTTTCAGATCACTTTAGGATACTCTCCTCCATAGACAGGAACTTTACTCAAAAGAAACCTTACAGGAACCCAACTAGAACGAATTGGACAGAGTACGAAAGATGGCTGAAAAACTGTATTGATACACTAGGGGACAATACAAGTCTAAGCATTTCAACCATTGACACTGTTGTCCAAAACTTGTCTAGTAAAACGTCTTTTGAAAAGCACTGCCCTTTATCTCGTTCCAACAACTCCACTAACCCACCCTGGTGGAATGGTGTACTAAAGAAACGTAGAACAGAGGGTAGAAAACTTTTCAATAAAGCTAAACTGAGTAAATAGAAGAGGACTTAAAGTCTTATAGAGCCGCACTTAACACTTACACCAAAGAGTTAAGGAAGGCCAAAAAAGATTCGTGGGCTAAACATTGTGAATCCATTGAAAAAACAAGCGAGGCGGCGAGGTTCCGTAGAACCCTGGCCCTTAATCCCACGGTCCCGGGGTATATAAAACACCCTGATGGTTCATGGTCGAACTCGAGCCTAGAAACGCTTGAACTCTTCATGGAAACTCATTTCCCCGGTTGTAAAAAACCAGAAAGTTCTGATTACTTGCAATCGAACACGCTGGATTTTACTCATACAGAATCAAATTAAGAACTAAAACAGGTTATTACTGAGCAGAAAATTATCTGGGCAATAAACTCGTTCAAACCCTACAAATCAGCGGGACCAGACGAGATTTTTCCAGCTCTTCTTCAAAATGCTCTCAAAGTAATAACTCCGTGGCTTAGGGTAATCTTCATAAGTTGTATCAAACTTAGATACGTCCCTAATAGCTGGAAAAAGGTCAAGGTAGTCTTCATCCCAAAAGCAGGGAAACCGACTCACTCGACCGCTCAGGATTATAGACCAATAAGTCTCTCCTCGTTTCTCCTTAAGACACTGGAGAGGATAATTGATCTACATGTTAGAGAACTTCTCAACGAAAACAATTTGTGCAACTACCAACACGCTTACCTTAAAGGTAAATCAGTGGAGACTGCTCTGCATGAAGTGGTTTCACATATTGAGAAAAGTCTTGAACATAAAGAATATACCCTGGCAGCATTTCTTGATATCGAGGGTGCGTTGAAGTTGAAGTTGAAGTTGGAGTTGAATCTGTCATTGTCGATTGGATCTTTACCATGTTAAATGGCAGAATTATCAACTCTCAAATAGGAGTTAGCACTATTGAGAAAACAGCTACTAGAGGCACACCACAGGGAGGAGTCATCTCACCCCTGCTCTGGATCCTCGTAGTCAACAAAATTCTCACAAAGTTCAAAATCAGGGCATTAAAATCGTGGCATATGCAGATGACATAGTGGTTTTGATATCAGGCAAGTTTCTTACCATCATCGAAAACATTATGGAAAACGCATTAAAGGATTTATCTTCTTGGGCAACTAAGAACGATCTCGGGGTCAACCCCACCAAGACGGAGTTAGTTTTGTTCACGAAGAAACGGAAACTGGAGGGCTTCAACCCTCCCAAACTAAATGGTATTCCTCTAAAACTTTCTAAGGAAGCTAAGAAAAAAAGCACTTATGGGCACGGGTCAATCCTAAAGAGATATGACACGATTCCAGGACTGTTGGAGACAACCGATTACATTCCCCCTTTACTAGATTTCGATAGGAAATTTTCTATTTTCATACCAGAAAGACAGGGCTGGGACCCTAATTCACTTATAAGTAAACAGGGTATCCCTTTCTACACTGACGGTTCAAAAATGGAATCAGGAACAGGTGCTGGAGTGTTTTGCCAATCTCTCAACATCAGAGCATCGTATAAACTCCCAGCTGACTGTAGTGTCTTTCAGGCCGAGATCTTGCCATTGAAAAAGCAGCTGAATTGGCACATCACGAAAAGCTAAGCTCTTTGGAGATAACTTTTTTCGTGGACAGCCAGGCCGCTATCAAAGCTTTAGCCAGTGAGACCATAAGATCAAAAGCAGTTTTAAACTGTAAGAAGGAATTAAATAAAATCTGCCACACTAACCAGGTAAAGCTCTGCTGGGTTCCTGGACATAGCAATATAGAAGGGAACGAAATAGTAGATGAACTAGCCAGGAAAAGGTCAGAAGCAGACGCAAGTAGTAGCGACCACTCAGTTAAAAAGAACATTAAGATCTTGGTAGGTGTACTAACGGGACACTGTGCCATTGGCACAATGGCCAACGTTAATCGACTTTGAGAAGCATCGATGCTAACTATTATTTTTATAGGGGATCACAATGGACCAATAGGCCCCCGTGTATGCAACAGCTCACGCTGTGCACACCCCTCATAACCTAACCTAACCTAACCAAAAAAATCTAAAATCTAAAAAATTATGACCCCAAAAGAACTATCGACAATTGTCAGTAGGTTGGTGGCTGATGCCAATCGAAAATTAGTCGAAGAGGTAGGAAGGCTTAATAGTCAATTAAGTGCTCTAACGACACGAGACGACATCGAGCCATACAAAGACATAACGATTGACCCGACAATAGAAGGCGGAGAGGGGCTAGAAGTAGCAAAATGTCTACCACAATTCAGTGGAGAAAATTATGTTTCCTGGTGCACAGCACTAATAAATGCCATGAAGGTGTACGAGTCGTGTAAGGGTGGGTCAAGATATTTTTCCGTGGTGAACATAGTGAGGAACAAAATCGTAGGGAAAGCTAATGACGTCCTCACAAGTCATGGCACGCCGTTAAACATTGACGCGATTTTAGGCCGTTCAGATCTAACGTAAAGCGACAAAAGGCCTGTGCACATGCTAGAAACCGAGTTAAGCAATTTGAGACAAGATAGGAAAACTCTTCAAGAATCTTACGATGACGTGACGAAAGTACGGACGCTTATTATTAACAAGACGATTATGAGTTATGGACCTAGAACTGCCGAAACAGAATGTCTTACCGAGAGGGCAAGGCAAAACGCTCTTCGGGTGTTTGTTACGGGGCTTAATCAACCCACGAGTAACATTGTATTTTCTCTCAACCCTGGGGATCTACCTAATGCTCTGGCGAGAGCACAGGAAATAAAATCCAACCAAACAAGGATGAAAAACTTGGGCCAACATCATTCTAGACAACCTGGACCGAATCAGTTGATTGACCAATCAATGACCAGGCCATTCCGTCAAAACAGAGGAACAAACCAGGACAACTGGCCCCACCAAAACAGGCACTTTATGGATTCCTTCCAACAACGGAATAGACCATTGCAACAGAATCGCCATTCGAACAATTTTGGAACTGGTCATAACCCACATGAGAGGATGGACACATCGAGTGGGAATTTATTGTCCTCGAGACAAGCCACGCCTCATAACCCTAACAATAATAGACCACAATGGTCTAATAACACATATAGTAACAACCCGTTTAAAAGAGACCGAACAGGTAGCGATCAGATAGCTACAAATAAATTTCCACGCCTCAATAACTTAAACGAGAGCGGTAATTTTTTGGAATAAGGCACGACTTACCGTATATAAAAAGAACGGATGGTAGGTCGGGGCGTGTATTTTATATTTTAATAGACACAGGAGCAACGCATAATTATATTAAACCAGGGCTGTTCCCAAGTATGGAGCTTGAAACTCCATCGCGAGTCAATAGTGTCCACGGAACCACCATCGTCCATACTTATCAAGACATAAATATCTTGGGAGTAAAAGATACATTTTACGAGTTAAGTGAACTCAAAGATTTTGACGCAATTAAAGGTATCAAATTATTAAGGAAAGTAAAAGGTAATATAAATATCAGAGATTCAACGTTGGAATATGATCAGGGCATGATACCCTTAATATTCAACGAAACTTTGATAAATACTCTAAATATAAATAAACGAAATTTCAACAAAAGAAAAATTAACTCTTATTTAAAAAAAATATCAGGGTGTTTTCACTGAGAACCCAAATTACCTTCCATATAACACTCGTGTGCAATGTAGCATAGATATTTATGGAATATACTAGCATGGCTAGTACCAATATATAAAGCTGAAGAGTTTGTTCGTTTGAACGCAGTAATCTCAGGAACTAATGGTGCGAATGGTATAATTCTTTTTGTGTTGGATGTTTCATTAATCGACTTAGGCTTAAGGCTACTTAACATTAAGCTGTGACCAATAGCAGCGAAGAGACTGTGGAAAATGTGGAAAAAAACGGCAAAAAATATTAATTTTTCTGCGTTTTAACGCGCTTATCTCAGGAACTGCTTAATGAAATTGAACAATTTTTTTAATGTTGAATGGTCCATTTATCAAGGAAGGCTTGAAACTATATAACATTAAGCTGCGACCAATAGGAGCGCAGAATTTGTGGAAAATGTGGAAAAAACGGAAAAAATATTTATTTTTCTGCGTTTTAACTAGCTTACCTCAGGAACTGCTCAGTCAAATTGAACAATTCTTTTTGTGTCTAATGGTGGATTTATCGAGGAAGGCTAGAAGCTATATCATACTACGCTGATACCAATAGGAGCGAAGCGTCAGTTAAAAATATTGCAAAAACGGCAAAAAATATTCTTTTTTGAATGTTTCTGTTGTTTGCTTGAACCCGCTGATCTCAGGAACTGCTAAATCAAAGTGAACAATTAATTTACGTTGAATAGTTTATTTATTATGGAAGGCCTCAGGCTATATAAGCGAAGATTCAGTGGAAAAAGTGGAAAAAACGACAAAAAAATATTAATTTTTCTTGGTATGTGTTGAAAAAATGACTGTGCAGTGTGCACTGCTCAGCACCAACTGATTTTAGAATTAAAATACCAGAATTTCAAAAAAAATACGAGCGTGTATAAGTGGATATAGTGTTATTATTTTTCCCATTTTTAGTGTTACTATTTTTTTTATTTATCAAACTTAAGGCAGGCTGGCCAAGCAAATGATATAAAAAATGCCAGTTCCACCTAACAACTCCTCACTGAGATCTCAGAGATCTCAGAAATCTCTTAGATTTTTTAAGTGGAACAAAAATTCTCAGCTGCGAACTGAGATTTTTTTCTCAGATCTCTGAGATGAAATTATTTTGGATTCGATTTCTCACTCAGCTATTTTGACGTGGCTGACATAATGTGCAACAACAATTAGTAAGGTAACCATTATATCTCAATGATAACTGAGAATTATGTTCCATCAAATGATTTTGCCTCAGTCAAGGTGAGATTGAGATCTCAGTGAGATGTTGTTAGGTGGAACTGGCCTAATAACTGCTCAAATTAGAATTTTGAGAGTTCAATTGATTTGTGACTGTAAATCATTGCAATGAATGTGATTGATTGCACTATTTGTGCAGATTATTGTGTTTAAACAATATCATTTTACATGTTTCTTAACTAAAAAATATGCTCAGTTTAAAGAAACAGGAAAAAAAATTGACTTCAGGAAAAAAAAAACGATGCAGAAGTAAGAGAGATATTAGAATTAGGGAGAGTTCGACCAAGGGAATGCTTTAAGTATGAAAAACTGAAGGGAATCATAAAAAATGCTCAAATTTTTTAAGTTTCAGAGAATTACGACCTAGCGAGAGTTGACTGCAATGCAATTTAACAATAACTTCGCAAAAAAATTCCCACGCGCGTATGATGCACAAGTCGTGACGATACTCTGGCTGGTGGACGAGGGAGAGGCGGATGAAGTCGCGGGCAACTGCTAGTACTAATATATAAAGCTGAAGAGTTTGTTCGTTTGAACGCAGTAATCTCAGGAACTACTGATTCAAATGGTATAATTCTTTTTGTGTTGGATGGTCCATTAATCGACTTAGGCCTTAGGCTGCTTAACATTAAGCTGTGACCAATAGCAGCGAAGAGTCTGTTGAAAATGTGGAAAAAACGGCAAAAAATATTAATTTTTCTGCGTTTTAACGCGCTTATCTCAGGAACTGCTTAATGAAATTGAACAATTTTTTTAATGTTGAATTGTCCATTTATCAAGGAAGGCTTGAAGCTATATACCATTAAGCTGCGACCAATAGGAGCGAAGAATTTGTGAAAAATGTGGAACAAACGGCAAACAATACAATACAATATACAGGGTGATTCACGAGCGTTGTGCCAAAAAGCTAGAGCGTGTAGGTTGAGTTGAGACAAGAAAAAAATCGTATGGGAGGGGGGGATCTATTCCCCCCCATTTAGCCGGGAGGGGCAATTTTCTGAAAAATTGACTTATTTTGTTAAAAAAATATTAAAAATCAACGGCTTCGTTTACAACACCGTGCTATACCTTTCTGGAAAGCCAAAAACTTCTTCTTTCACTTTGTTTTTAAATTAAATTGTTTTAAGGAAAAGTTTAAAAAAATAAATTTTCAAACTCAAAATTTTCAAAAAAAAAAAGCAAAAAAATCATTTTTGAACTATTTTTTTTCAAAATTTTATGTATTTAAGTACTAATTTTGTTTTTAAAATTCAATGTCTTTGTTTAATTTATTAGTTTAATTTATAAATTTAATTTTTTGTTATCGGAGCTTTATGAGGACTCAATAAAGTAGAAAAGTATTGGATTTTCCCTGGATTAATCATTTTGTTCATTGATAACGTCTGCCATTGACCTTTCACTACTAGCTCTCCGTGCTCTCGTCGCACACAGGGGCCAAATTCCTGAATTCTGGGCAAAAACTTTTTAAGGCACTTAATTCATCGAAATTTAATAAAAAAAAATTGTACGTGTCAGCTCCGACGCGCGACTGGAGTTCACTCAATAAGAATGATTTGATTTCCTTAAAATATATAATACGCAAAGGATTGAATTCATATATTCATACATCTATTCATAATAATTTGATAAAATATATTATACTTAAATACTTACCTATGGTAAGCAATATGAATGTCAACAACTTTGTTTAAAACGTTCTTACGTATTTTTTAATGAATCAATGTAGTTACTTCTACAAACATTTTTGTAAATAATGAAAAAATCTACAAAACTGCATCATTATATTTTCAGAACGTGACATTTCTTATCAACTTTTCATTAATTAATGATGAAAATTCAAATGGGTCCACATTTATCGTGCATTATTGCATACAAAATGGAATTGAATGTTGATAAATTCTACATTGAATTAAAGCCTGAAGCCTTGTGCTTCTTAAGAGATCTTAATCTTGAAGATCCGATTATTAGAACGCACGCTAGGAAGCTTTTAATCGAAAAACAACGATCGAATTTTGGCCATAGCGGGATTCTCCCACAGGTGATGTGTCATTTTGTACGAACCAAGCAGGTCGTTTGTGTGCAATAAAATTTATTTTAAAATCGAGATTGTGAGGCTTGTACTAGACGTATCCTTACAAATGAGGTATCAAAATCACCGTTATTTCATGTAGATTAGACATATGTCAACATCCAGTCTATAGGATTAAAACTTTTATACCAATTTATGTGAAAATGTCTTAATTGGCTATATTAATGAGTTACCGTTATAATTAAAGTATAATAAATTGAAGAGCATGAAATTCTGTATCATGTGTGAAAATTTCACCGTTCTACGTTGAAATCTCTGTTCAATAAAATAGATTCGAAACGGCACTAAAACTTTTACCCCCTCTTTTCACCCCCCCTCGGTTAATTTTTTTTAAACTTTGAATGTCTTACTTATTTATGTTTAGTCAAAAGCCATACAAATAAGTTTTAAACTTCTAACCTAACCGACCTCCATACAAACTTTGACCTAACATTTCAACCTTTTGTGACCTTTTCAACCCCTTTTATTGCGTTAAAAAACACCGTATGCCCTTCCACAGGTTCTAGTCTATCTTACTACCAAATTTCATCTAAATCGATCCAGTAGGTTAAAAGTTATTAAGAGTTAAAAAAAAGCGTTGGTAGTCAATTTTCATAACGCTTTTTTCAATGATTGATTTTACTATCCATAATTTTTTCATACCGGGGTCTATATATGAATCGATTCTAAAGGAGTAAACTCCAAAAATATTGACAACCTATCGTTGGAGAAAGCAATCCGTGGTTCTGGCATCTATCTATCAGCGGGACTATCGTCACCAAATCCACCCAATTATTGGCATTCGCAGACGACATTGGAATGAACCCACTTAACTAAGTACATGGTGGCCCCGTCTGCTGAAAACGTTAGCAATAGTAGAAGAACAACTATTAAGGTGGAGGTGTACGAATTCGAAGTGGTGCTATCGTTCTATTAGCTTGGATATGTAGTAGCAGCCGATAAGAATATGGAAGAAGAAATACGCAGGCGGCCGGCTGCTCAAAGCCCACAGAACCTACTTTACTTAAGTCTTTCAAGGCTATTTTTATCCTCAAAGGTTACCATTGCATTACTTCTAAACTGCTGCTTTAAGACGATAGTCTTACCAGTACTCAACTACGGATCTGAGACCTGGGTACTTAGCCAATGGCACTCTGAATTCTTAGTTCTCCCTGCTTGTGAGGAAGGACAATTCTGGAGAAGATATACCTAACCTTGAGCTATGTATGTATATGAAATCTAAAAAATATTTAGCGTGGTAGACTCTAGTAGGCACCAAGTTGTATGACCGAAGAGGAACGGGTCTTTTGAGGTACAATTCATGGTAGAACACAGCGTTGCAAACCAAATTTGCGCTAGGCCAACGAGGTCCGGAACAGAATTGTTTCGCATTTCTGGACATTTATTTTCAGTTTCCAGTCATCGCAATATCGCTGAATCTTCTCGAAGCCACGTTGCAAGAGAATTCTAATGACTTCGACCTTTGGGGCAGCTCTGTACGCAATCAGGTCGTCGGCATACGCAATTGCCTGGGGAAGGCTACCTATCAGATCGCTGATGTAAATGCTGAAGAGGATCGGCGAGTTCACCGCTCCCTGTTGAAGACCGTTTTTAATTTCAAAGGTGGTGGTAGAAGTTACATTGCCACTTTTGACAACAAACTTTCTACCGTTGAGCATATCATGAAGCATATTCAATAATGGTTTACTGATGCCTAGTCTGGTGAGTTTTAGGTACAAACCTTCTAACCATACGGTGTCGAAGGCCTTCTCCAAATCAACCAGAACAGCACCCGTGCATTGTTTCTTGGACTTATTCCATTGGATATCAAAAACGAGCTTAGACGCAGCATGAATGGTGTCATGTCCCGCCTTGAACCCGAATTGGTTATCCGGAATTATTTTGTTGTCCGCAGCCCACTCAGCCAGAGCCCTATTGATTATCTTTTCGAATACCTTGCTGATGCTTGGAAGGAGACTTATTGACCGGAGATTTGAAGGATTGGAGTTGTCCTTTCCCTTTTTCGGGAGAGGATGAACCACAGCTGTCTTCCAACGCACTGGATAATATGCATTATTCAGCGCGTTATTGAACAGTGTGGTATAAATGTCGATGGCTTCAATCGGTAAGTGTCTTAGTACAATGTTGGATATACCGTCGACACCTGCTGACTTCTTATTCTTTATTGAATCGAAGATGAGCTGGAGTTCTACCTTCGTGATGAGCAAGAGACTTGGGCCCGTTCGTTCGGCGATTATAGCGTTTGCTAAGTAATCGTCATTAAACCGGGTAAAACCACGGTTCTCGGATCGCCACTGCGAAATATCATTCCTCAGGTAGAAGTAGGGCTTCACGATACGATACGATGGTTCCATTCGAAACCACACATTTTGAAACCACATTTTTAAACAAAAAATTAAAAGCAAAAAATCAAATATCTGCCCTTTGTTTGGATTTTCCAGTTTTTTTCAGTTTTCCGACTCTTCCATGAAGTTCTTAAATTTTTTTGTTTCACAGAAACCACCACTGAACACAACAGTATTAACCATGAAAATTTCACAAATATCTGAGGGGCCATTTCGGATTCCATTGGATATATACATAGATACATATGTACATACATTTTTATAAGAAGAAGAAGATAATTTGTAATAAAGGAGCAAGTTCGTACGACCCAGTCGTGCACATATTTTTTTTAATTTTCATTGGTGTTTCGCAATAAGTATTGAATCAATAACTTAAGCTTCGTCCAACCGTCCTTTCTCAAATCCTTCGAATAAAAAAAAAAAAACAAATGTTCTGAACAAAAAAATTGTGCGTGTCAGCTCCGACGCGCGACTGGAGTTCACTCAATAAGAATGATTTGATTACCTTAAAATATATAATACGCAAAGGATTGAATTCATATATTCATACATCTATTCATAATAATTTGATAAAATATATTATACTTAAATACTTACCTATGGTAAGCAATATGAATGTCAACAACTTTGTTTAAAACGTTCTTACGTATTTTTTAATGAATCAATGTAGTTACTTCTACAAACATTTTTGTAAATAATGAAAAAATCTACAAAACTGCATCATTATATTTTCAGAACGTGACATTTCTTATCAACTTTTCATTAATTAATGATGAAAATTCAAATGGGTCCACATTTATCGTGCATTATTGCATACAAAATGGAATTGAATGTTGATAAATTCTACATTGAATTAAAGCCTGAAGCCTTGTGCTTCTTAAGAGATCTTAATCTTGAAGATCCGATTATTAGAACGCACGCTAGGAAGCTTTTAATCGAAAAACAACGATCGAATTTTGGCCATAGCGGGATTCTCCCACAGGTGATGTGTCATTTTGTACGAACCAAGCAGGTCGTTTGTGTGCAATAAAATTTATTTTAAAATCGAGATTGTGAGGCTTGTACTAGACGTATCCTTACAAATGAGGTATCAAAATCACCGTTATTTCATGTAGATTAGACATATGTCAACATCCAGTCTATAGGATTAAAACTTTTATACCAATTTATGTGAAAATGTCTTAATTGGCTATATTAATGAGTTACCGTTATAATTAAAGTATAATAAATTGAAGAGCATGAAATTCTGTATCATGTGTGAAAATTTCACCGTTCTACGTTGAAATCTCTGTTCAATAAAATAGATTCGAAACGGCACTAAAACTTTTACCCCCTCTTTTCACCCCCCCCCCTCGGTTAATTTTTTTTAAACTTTGAATGTCTTACTTATTTATGTTTAGTCAAAAGCCATACAAATAAGTTTTAAACTTCTAACCTAACCGACCTCCATACAAACTTTGACCTAACATTTCAACCTTTTGTGACCTTTTCAACCCCTTTTATTGCGTTAAAAAACACCGTATGCCCTTCCACAGGTTCTAGTCTATCTTACTACCAAATTTCATCTAAATCGATCCAGTAGGTTAAAAGTTATTAAGAGTTAAAAAAAAGCGTTGGTAGTCAATTTTCATAACGCTTTTTTCAATGATTGATTTTACTATCCATAATTTTTTCATACCGGGGTCTATATATGAATCGATTCTAAAGGAGTAAACTCCAAAAATATTGACAACCTATCGTTGGAGAAAGCAATCCGTGGTTCTGGCATCTATCTATCAGCGGGACTATCGTCACCAAATCCACCCAATTATTGGCATTCGCAGACGACATTGGAATGAACCCACTTAACTAAGTACATGGTGGCCCCGTCTGCTGAAAACGTTAGCAATAGTAGAAGAACAACTATTAAGGTGGAGGTGTACGAATTCGAAGTGGTGCTATCGTTCTATTAGCTTGGATATGTAGTAGCAGCCGATAAGAATATGGAAGAAGAAATACGCAGGCGGCCGGCTGCTCAAAGCCCACAGAACCTACTTTACTTAAGTCTTTCAAGGCTATTTTTATCCTCAAAGGTTACCATTGCATTACTTCTAAACTGCTGCTTTAAGACGATAGTCTTACCAGTACTCAACTACGGATCTGAGACCTGGGTACTTAGCCAATGGCACTCTGAATTCTTAGTTCTCCCTGCTTGTGAGGAAGGACAATTCTGGAGAAGATATACCTAACCTTGAGCTATGTATGTATATGAAATCTAAAAAATATTTAGCGTGGTAGACTCTAGTAGGCACCAAGTTGTATGACCGAAGAGGAACGGGTCTTTTGAGGTACAAGTACAATTCATGGTAGAACACAGCGTTGCAAACCAAATTTGCGCTAGGCCAACGAGGTCCGGAACAGAATTGTTTCGCATTTCTGGACATTTATTTTCAGTTTCCAGCAGTGTTACCGCGGGGACACTATAGTGCCAAAAGGGACTCATTTTTTTTAACTTGACTCAGGGACTCACAAACTTTAGATTTGGCTCATTTTTAACGAATCCAAGTTTCGTCTTATTAAAAATAACTCATCTTTACTCTGAAGTCAATGTTAATAAATATTTTCTAAAACTTGGTTCCATTATTTCTTTCCTGAACACCTGAACTCTGTTTCAGCATTCAAACATTTTCTTTGATTCACTCATAAGGCTAAAAATACACCAACAACAAAACAAAAAATTGTGTCGGATTCTAGCCCACACCGAGGACGACAAAGACAAAATGTCTTTGTCCGCTTCGGTGTGTCTTGCTCCTATACAACCTATTAACTGACACTTTTTTTGTCGATTTCTGTTTGTTTGTCTTGTTCACTTTTATGTGTGTTTCTTCATAAGACGGTGTATAATTTTAGGCGTTGACATTTTGTCCGGGACTTCTTGTCTTCTTTGGTGTGTTTTTAGCCTAAGGGCGCTTTGTCTAAGTGAAAGCAAAAACAAAATTCAAACCATATGATTGTGAATTGCAACTTCATATTCTTCATAAATGTATTATTAAAATGAACTCTAAAAAAAAAAACAGAAGGGACTCATTTTTTTCAAAAGGACTCATTTTTTCAACCTCTGGGACTCATTAAAATTTGATCCAGCGGTAACACTGGTTTCCAGTCATCGCAATATCGCTGAATCTTCTCGAAGCCACGTTGCAAGAGAATTCTAATGACTTCGACCTTTGGGGCAGCTCTGTACGCAATCAGGTCGTCGGCATACGCAATTGCCTGGGGAAGGCTACCTATCAGATCGCTGATGTAAATGCTGAAGAGGATCGGCGAGTTCACCGCTCCCTGTTGAAGACCGTTTTTAATTTCAAAGGTGGTGGTAGAAGTTACATTGCCACTTTTGACAACAAACTTTCTACCGTTGAGCATATCATGAAGCATATTCAATAATGGTTTACTGATGCCTAGTCTGGTGAGTTTTAGGTACAAACCTTCTAACCATACGGTGTCGAAGGCCTTCTCCAAATCAACCAGAACAGCACCCGTGCATTGTTTCTTGGACTTATTCCATTGGATATCAAAAACGAGCTTAGACGCAGCATGAATGGTGTCATGTCCCGCCTTGAACCCGAATTGGTTATCCGGAATTATTTTGTTGTCCGCAGCCCACTCAGCCAGAGCCCTATTGATTATCTTTTCGAATACCTTGCTGATGCTTGGAAGGAGACTTATTGACCGGAGATTTGAAGGATTGGAGTTGTCCTTTCCCTTTTTCGGGAGAGGATGAACCACAGCTGTCTTCCAACGCACTGGATAATATGCATTATTCAGCGCGTTATTGAACAGTGTGGTATAAATGTCGATGGCTTCAATCGGTAAGTGTCTTAGTACAATGTTGGATATACCGTCGACACCTGCTGACTTCTTATTCTTTATTGAATCGAAGATGAGCTGGAGTTCTACCTTCGTGATGAGCAAGAGACTTGGGCCCGTTCGTTCGGCGATTATAGCGTTTGCTAAGTAATCGTCATTAAACCGGGTAAAACCACGGTTCTCGGATCGCCACTGCGAAATATCATTCCTCAGGTAGAAGTAGGGCTTCACGATACGATACGATGGTTCCATTCGAAACCACACATTTTGAAACCACATTTTTAAACAAAAAATTAAAAGCAAAAAATCAAATATCTGCCCTTTGTTTGGATTTTCCAGTTTTTTCAGTTTTCCGACTCTTCCATGAAGTTCTTAAATTTTTTTGTTTCACAGAAACCACCACTGAACACAACAGTATTAACCATGAAAATTTCACAAATATCTGAGGGGCCATTTCGGATTCCATTGGATATATACATAGATACATATGTACATACATTTTTATAAGAAGAAGAAGATAATTTGTAATAAAGGAGCAAGTTCGTACGACCCAGTCGTGCACATATTTTTTTAATTTTCATTGGTGTTTCGCAATAAGTATTGAATCAATAACTTAAGCTTCGTCCAACCGTCCTTTCTCAAATCCTTCGAATAAAAAAAAAAAAACAAATGTTCTGAACAAAAAAATTGTGCGTGTCAGCTCCGACGCGCGACTGGAGTTCACTCAATAAGAATGATTTGATTACCTTAAAATATATAATACGCAAAGGATTGAATTCATATATTCATACATCTATTCATAATAATTTGATAAAATATATTATACTTAAATACTTACCTATGGTAAGCAATATGAATGTCAACAACTTTGTTTAAAACGTTCTTACGTATTTTTTAATGAATCAATGTAGTTACTTCTACAAACATTTTTGTAAATAATGAAAAAATCTACAAAACTGCATCATTATATTTTCAGAACGTGACATTTCTTATCAACTTTTCATTAATTAATGATGAAAATTCAAATGGGTCCACATTTATCGTGCATTATTGCATACAAAATGGAATTGAATGTTGATAAATTCTACATTGAATTAAAGCCTGAAGCCTTGTGCTTCTTAAGAGATCTTAATCTTGAAGATCCGATTATTAGAACGCACGCTAGGAAGCTTTTAATCGAAAAACAACGATCGAATTTTGGCCATAGCGGGATTCTCTCACAGGTGATGTGTCATTTTGTACGAATCAAGCAGGTCGTTTGTGTGCTATTATATTTATTTTAAAATCGAGATTGTGAGGCTTGTACTAGTCGTATCCTTACAAGTGAGGTATCAAAATCACCGTTATTTCATGTAGGTTAGACATATGGAAATTTCAACAACCAGTCTATAGGATTAAAACTTAAATACCAATTTATGTGAAAATGTCTTAATTGGCTATATTAATGAGTTACCGTTATAATGAAAGTATAATAAATTGAAGAGCATGAAATTCTGTATCATGTGCGAAAATTTCACCGTTCTATGGCACTAAATTTTTTACCCCCTATTTTCTTCCCCCCCCCCCTCGGTTAATTTTTTTTTAACTTTGAATGTCTAACTTATTTATGTTCAGTCAAAAGCCATACAAATAAGTTTTAAACTTCTAACCTAATCGACCTCCATACAAACTTTGACCTAACATTTCAACCCCTTGTGACCTTTTCAACCCCTTTTATTGCGTTAAAAAATACCGTATGCCCTTCCGGAGGTTCCAGTCTATCTTACTACCAAATTTAAAAAGTTATTAAGAGTTAAAAAAAGCGTTAGTAGACAATTTCTTATAACGCTTTTTTCAATGTTTGATTTTCCTATCCATAATTATTTCATACCGGGGTCTATATATGAATCGATTCTAAAGGAGTAAACTCCAAAAATTGTACGTGTCAGCTCCGACGCTTGACTGGAGTTCACTCAATAAGAATGATTTGATTACCTTAAAATATATAATATGCAAAGGATTGAATTCATATATTCATACATCTATTCATAATAATTTGATAAAATATGTATATTATACTTAAATACTTATGGTAAACAATATGAATGTCAACAACTTTGTTTAAAACGTTCTTACGTATTTTTTAATGAATCAATGTAGTTACTTCTACAAACATTTATGTAAATAATGAAAAAATCTACAAAACTGCATCATTACATTTTCAGAACAGTTACATTTCTTATCATTTTTTCATTAATTAATGATGAAAATTCAAATGGGTCCACATTTATCGTGCATTATTGCATATAAAATGGAATTGAATATCATTGAATTAAAGCATGAAGCCTTGTGCTTCTTAAGAGATCTTAATCTTGAAGATCCGATTATTAGAACGCACGCTAGGAAGCTTTTAATCGAAAAACAACGATCGAATTTTGGCCATAGCGGGATTCTCCCACAGGTGATGTGTGATTTCGTACGAACCAAGCAGGTCGTTTGTGTGCAATTATATTTATTTTGAAATCGAGATTGTGAGGCTTGTACGAAACGTATCCTTACAAATAAGGTATCAAAATCACCGTTATTTCATGTAGATTAGGCATATTGAAATATCAACAACCAGTCTATAGCATTAAAACTTATATACCAATTTATGTGAAAATGTCTTAATTGGCCATATTAATGAGTTACCGTTATAATTAAAGTATAATAAATTGAAGAACATGAAATTTTGTATCATGTGTGAAAATTTCACCGTTCTACGTTGAAATCTCTCTTCAATAAAATAGATTCGACGTGGCACTAAAACTTTCACCCCCTATTTTCACCCCCCCTCGGTTATTTTTTTTTAAACTTTGAATGTCATACTTATTTATGTTTAGTCAAAAGCCATAAAAATGAGTTTTAAACTTCTAACTTAATCGACCTCCATACAAACTTTGATCTAACATTTCAACCCCTTGTGACCTTTTCGACCCCTTTTATTGCGTTAAAAAACACCGTGTGCCCTTCTCCAGATTCTAATCTGTCTTACTACCAAATTTCATCTAAATCGATCCAGTAGGTTAAAAGTTATTAAGAGTTAAAAAAAGCGTTAGTAGACAATTTTTTATAACGCTTTTTTCAATGATTGATTTTCCTATCCATATTTATTCCATACCGGGGTCTATATATGAATCGATTCTAAAGGAGTAAACTCCAAAAACAAATATTTATTGTTATGTTATAAGCAGTATCCTCAAACTTGTTATCAGCAAGAAATTAAAACGCCTGATTGCTTCATTTGTTCAAATAATTAAAATATTTGAACCTGATCCTACAAGAAGAAAAAGGTCGTAAACCGAACCTCTTAGAGAGGAGATATTTTCTAAAAGCGCAAAAAGGCGCAGGATTTTATTGCAGATCCAACAAGAACACATTACATACAATCAAATAAGATATAATTCGAAGACATATTCAGACATATTCATAATTAAAACTTCAAAGGAAAACACTGAAAAACACGATTTTGATCAAAAAAATTTAACGATTATCTAAAATTCACCAATATTTTATTTAATGACACACAGCTAAACGGTTAGAAATTTTGGGTTAGATTTTAATATTTTGAGGGTTACATATATGACAACACCAGAAAAATATTAAAATCTAATAAACTGAAAATATTAAAAGAAAATAAGTAATAAAGCAAATATTAAAAGTTAATACTGATGAGATATTAAAAGTTAATACTTTTTGTATTAAAAAGTAATACGCCTTTTATTAAATTTTAAATAAAGGTTGTATTAGATTTTAATAAAAGTTTATTAGAATTTTTAATATTAAAATATTAAAAGTTAATCAAAGCGATATTTAATTTTAATACATTTTTGTATTAAAAATTAATACCTTATATTAAAAATTAATAAAATTGTGTATTAAAAACTAATAGAAATTTGTATTAAAAATTTATACAATTTTGTATTAAAACTGAATAGAATTTTGTATTAAAAATTGATACAATTTTATATTAAATATTATTAAAAGGTATTAACATTTAATAAAATGTTTTATTTAAAATAAATGAATTTTTTATTAAAAATTAATAAATTTTTGTATTAAAAACCAATAGAATTTAATATTAAAAATTAATATATCTTTATAGTAAGAAAAATATAAAACTCTGTTGTAAAATTTAATACAATTTTATGGATTTGTATTATCCGTTGAAAAAAGAGAAAATTCAGATGAATTCGAAATATATCGAAAAAAAAATACTTTCTGTTATTCTTTTTGGCTTGGAAAGCAAAATGTAAGAATGAATACATCAAATTAAAAGCTGTAATGTAAACCATTTTCATCGACCCACCAATAAATTAGGAAATGGTTGGCCATCATACACTAAGAAGCTGTGAAACAAACAATGTAGGTCCATATTAAAACTCACAATTTTTATTTTTTAAATATTTATTGTATGTATCCGTTATAGAATTTAATTTAATTTACATTATTTACAATCTATATACATAAAAATGAAATCCTGTTCGTGTTAGTCTGTAGATGGTTCTTAGTTGGTATTTTAAACTATTGCAGGTGCATTGATTTTCAAATGGAAAACCGGAAAATTTCAAAATGAGTTTTCAAATGGAAAATAGAAAGTTCTGATGAAAATCTGGGAACACTCATTGGTTTTCATAGCAAAAATTGCATATTATTGCAGGTGCATTGGATACATACTTATTCTGTAGTGGCTCTGATAGGCGCGCAGGGTCAGCTAGTATCTATATACAAATAGATTTCGAGAAAACACTATTAATTAACATTTCTGATGACAAACCTGGAATGTATGTGTCCCTTGATTGTCATCTTGTGATTACCAGGGGGCATTAAATCCGTAGTTGTTTTAAAACAATTCTCCCTTTCCTGGATAGTCGAATAAAATCTGAAAAAAAAAATATTTTCAATAAAATGAATGATTTTTTTGTTTAAATATTACTTACCAAATTTGTACGACCCGAACATTTCACTAGCGTTCTCCATAGTGACGTTTTTGGAATGACGCTTCGCTACAGGCAGATGTCAAACACCAAAATGTATATCAAGTGTTTTTTTTTTTAATAAAATTTTATTAAATTTCAATACGAGGGTATTAAAATGTAATACAAGAGGGTTTATTTTTAATAAAATTGAATTATTTTTAATACATGGGTATTAGAATGTAATACAAACGAGTATTACATCTTAATACAAATGAAATGTAATACAAAGGGTATTAAATTTTAATGCAAGGATATTAAAATGTAATACAAATCGTTATTATATTTCAATGCAAGCGTACTAACATATAATACAAGAGGGTTTGTTTTTAATAAAAATGGTATTACTTTCTAATACATGGGCAAAAGAATGTAATGAATCTTAATACAGTTGAAATGTAATACAAACGGGTATTACATATAAATGCAAGGATATTAAAATGTAATACAAACAGGTATTACATTTTAATGCAAGGGTATTAAAATGTAATATATGAGAATTTGTTTTCAATAAAATTGTATTACTTTTCAAAATAAGTGTATTAAAATGTAAGGCCAACGGGTATTAAATTTTGGTTTTAATTCCAATTGTATTAAATTCAAATCTTTTTGTATTTCAAATAGTAACTTTAAGAGAAAAATATTAAAATTTAATACAAAATAAATTAAAAATGAAAAAATTAATACCAAAATATTCAAATTTAATACAAAATATATTAAAATTAAATGTAATAATTTGAGAATATTAAAAAGTAATATTTTGTGTATTGCATACAGTTGTAATACAGGAGCTGTATTAAAAAATATCCCAAAATTTTTAACCGTGATATAATTGTACATAAATATTGATGACAAACCTGTGCGTACTGAATTCACATCAAAAAATTGATTAAACAAATTAATTCACTGCAAAAAAAATTGACTTGAACACTTTCTCGTTTTTTCACCTTTCCAACAACTGCTAAACCACTGCATAGAAAGCACAAGTTCAAACGAATGACATGGTCAAAATACAAACAACATGATAAAAATTTGCACGTGGTCTTAATATTTGGGTATTTAACTTACTTACTTTTGGTACTTTTTATTAGGATTTGCAGAATTTGTTTTTTAGGCTTTTGCCAGGTTTTCATGCATTTGGCCCCTGTGTGCTTCGGCGGATTATTGAAAACATGCTACTACTTGTGCGCCATCTATTGGGTTATCTTTCAGCGTAGAGTCTTTCGGCTTCCCTATCTCGACAACAAGTGTAGCAGAAGTTCCTGTCCGCTAACTCTTCTCGAGAGTATGAGTTTGTTAT
Organism: Sphaerophoria taeniata; assembly: GCA_943590905.1. NCBI lineage: Eukaryota > Metazoa > Arthropoda > Insecta > Diptera > Syrphidae > Sphaerophoria > Sphaerophoria taeniata. The sequence continues at coordinate 195,134,392 of OX016540.1, forward strand.
TGTTAGGTGTTGATGAGTTAATATTTTAATTGTAAATGGTTGTTTAGTAAATATGCGATTTCTTTTATTTACCTTTAGGTTGTTAATTGTTTTTCATTCAAGAAAAATTGCGGTTTAATTATCTTAAGCGCCTAGCAGGTAGAACCCTTCGCCGGCGAGTGACCGCGGCCCCAGGTATAGTAAGAAAAAATTGCAGGTCAGTTTTCAGACGTTATCAATGAACAAAATGGTTAACCCTGGGAAAATCCAATACTTTTCTACTTTATTGAGTCCTCATAAAACTCCAATAACAAAAAATTAAATTTATAAATTAAACTAATAAATTAAATTAAGAAGTCCAGATAGGTAAAAATAAAAACAAAGATTTTTTTAGAAAAATGTGGTTTTGGTTTTTTTTTTAATTTCTCAAAAACGAAAAGACATTTTTGCATCCGGTTTTCTGTTTTCGACTAAAAACTAACAAAGACATTGAATTTTAAAAACAAAATTAGTACTTAATTACATAAAATTTTGAAAAAAATTATTTCAAAAATGATTTTTTTTGCTTTTTTTTTGAAAATTTTGAGTTTGAAAATTTATTTATTTTAAACTATTCCTTAAAACAATTTAATTTAAAATTAAAGTGAAAGAAGAAGTTTTTGGCTTTCCAAAAAGGTATAGCGCGGTGTTGTAAACGAAGCCGTTGATTTTTAATATTTTTTTTAACAAAATAAGTCAATTTTTCTTGTCTCAACTCAACCTACACGCTCTAGCTTTTTGGCACAACGCTCGTGAATCACCCTGTATATATAAAAGAACGGCTTAATTTTTGTGTTCGTTCGCTAACCGGGCACACTGGTTGACCGATTTTCCTAATTTTTTCTCTATATGCAAGAGGTATTAGAGTAGAAGGTTTAGAATATATATTATCTATATTTTTCAAATGCGATCAAATGACAAATGGTGCTAATGTTAAAAAAAAAAATATTTTTTTCACTACAAAAAAAAAAAAACAAATCTGATCGATTTCAATTTTCGAAAATTGTCAAATCGAAAAAATTTTAGAAAATTTTATATTTGCTATATGTATCAGTGGCGATTCCTGGTCCTCATCCTTGGTTTACCTACGACCCTCGGAAAAGTTAAGACAATAATAAAAAAAAAACTCAAAACTGTTGTTGTTCAAAAGTTTTTTTTTTAATTTATGATAAAATTTTTAGTAAGGAAAAATGTTAATTTTATATATTTCAAAAAAAAATAAAATAAAATAACAACACATAATGTCCGACAGTTATGATTTAAAACAAATATTAAAATACAAAAATCAAAATAATTAAGAAACTCGAAAAATATTTTTAGTGAAAATTTAAATATAGGTAAAGGAAAAACTGCTTTCACAATTATTGAAATTACAATTTATATTCAGTTTTAAATATTAAATTGAAGTTATAAAAAGAAAAAGGTTTGTAAAATCCTTAGAGCTATTTTTTCGTAAAGAATTTTTTTCTTCTTCTAAATAAAATGTTTAAAAAATTCTTAAAAGAAGAAGTTAGTGTTTTTAGCGAATTCATGACGGATTTTTTTTTTATTATTTTTTTTAAAGTCAAAATTAACCTTAGTAGCCATTCAATTTTGTTGAGCAAAAATCGACAATGTTTGTTTTTCGTTCTCTATGTTCTTCTTGATTGATCAACGAAAAAAAATTTTTTTTTTTATTTCACAATATTAAAAATTTTTGTTTGCTTTTTTTCAAAATTCCAGATTTCACATGTATCTTTATAAAACCTAAAAACTGACATGCCAAATTTATTTTTCAAGAATTTTCAAAAAATTTGATTAATACAAAATTATTAAAAAAAAAAACAAAATCGCTCTAACGATTTTCAAAACAAAAATTTTTCATAAATTTAAATTTTATACTAGAAAACTCTTTTTCAATTGAAATTTTCAGTTTAGGAACAAAACCTTTTTTGAGTTTCTTAATATTTTATATTAATACCCCGCTGTTGAAGACATGGGCAAGTACGTGCGACCCGAATAAGAATATCTAATTAGAATGTACATAATCCGCCTTATTTATTATCAAATCTTAAAGGTATCTTTAATATTTGGTTTGTTTACCGCTTTATTTTGACGGTAAGTTTTCATTTTATGACTATTCTTAAGTATACTTAAAATACATATTTCAAGGTCTTAAAAATCTTAAACATAAAAAACGTCAACAACTGAAAATTTGTCATCTAAATAAAGCCGTAAACAATCGGCTTTAATATATTATTTAAGATTTGAGTATAGGTACATAAATAAGAGGAATTATGTACTAAATACTCAAAATGAAGAAATTGATTTACCTAAATCAAAACAGCGACTATGAGCATAATCGTTTCGTGTTGGCGAACACGTGCGTCATCGTACGTCGTCGTGCTAATTGATATAGAAACATTAGAAACACTACAACTACGACCACGAAAGTTGCTTAAGAGTTAAAAATGTGTATCTGTGTGCCTTCTCAGTCGAAGGGAATCGCTTTTTTTTGCGCTCAACCTTCTCTTTATTTTTACAGGCGTTTAGTGGAATGTATGCGTCTATCTCTCTCTGAAGATTGTATGCAAATAGTGACCGCAAATTTTTACGGTATCAGAGATTTTTTGTGTATGCCAAATTCTCATCAAAGGGAAGGGAATCGCTTTTTTTTTGCGCTTAAACTTCTCTTTATTTTTACATGCGTTTATTGGAATGTTTGTGTCTACTGTTTTTGAAGATTGTATGAAAATAGTAACCGCAATTGTTTACGGTAGCAAAGCGGTGTATCAAATAGATTTTCTGCACAAGTTATTTCTTGTGTATGCCACGTTCTGGTTCAAAGGGAATCGCTTTTTTTTGCGCTAAACTTTTTTTTTGTGTTCAGGCATTTATTAAAGTGTTTGAAACTATAAATTTTTGAACTGTTGATTTGCGGAAGAATATTAAATATCTGAAAATACATTTATTTTTTGAAATTCTTGGTTTACCGCCGATATACTTGGTTACTATGAGGAATCGCCCCTGATATGTATGTATGTGTGTATATGTACATATGTACACACATATACATATGTATATGGACAGAGAAGAGATAATGAGTTCTTCCATAATATCCCGGGGAAATCTGTCCTTAATTGCAAGAAGGCCTGCTATTCTTTCTATTCTACACAAATATTGGTGATGTTATGCAATTGATGGCCGCTGCAGATTTACATAATCGAGAATGTCGGTATCACATAGAAGATAAAATTTGGATAACTCGAATTCCAGGTCTTAATCAATATGAAAAGAATGGTACAAAAGAACAAGGAACCTTTTGTTACTTCGATGCATAGACTTGGAGACGAATGTCCAAGGTTTTCCAAATCGATGCTTAGAAATTAGATAAAAATGTCCTAATATAAGTGCGTTTATGAACTTAAATGGACAATCTGTATAATAAACAAATTCGAAATCAAATCAAATCGAAATCCAGTTTCGCACCCTAAGGCTGTGAGCGTCGTCGTGGTGTACCTTCATACATATGTATACTATTTCAGACAATCGAGTACGACAGTGATCACTGTGGCTTGGCTGCTGTAATTCAGATTCCGAACGAGCGCGTGGAATTGGATGAATACGTTCCAACGTATTCTTACAATTACAGTAAGATGCGCTGGCCTCGTTTCACCAACGCCCTAGCGAGAGAACTCCGTTCGAGTGACATAGCCCCACCAAATAACAGAAACTTGACGAACAACGAAATCGACCAACATCTACAACAGATGGACGAAACGATAAAACGAACGATGGAACGGACAATACCGAAATACAAGGAACGCGACCAAAACGACGTCTACAGAAACGCGACTATAGACGCACTTCACAGACATAAAAGTGGACTACTGACAAGACTGAAAAACTTGTACAGACGCTTCACAGACCCACACGACCTGGAGATTAGGGCTCTGAAGTCGTCGATCAAAAACATCAACCAACTGATTAAAGAAAACTATAGACTATCTATCAATTTGTTTTGGGACAACAAAATTCGGGCCGTTAACTCTAGCGACCCGAGTATGTTTCCCAAAATCAATAAGATATTTAGAAAAAATAATCAGAACGACCTTCCGTGCCTGAAACTCCAGAGAACTTAAGAGAACAGAGACGTACTCCTGACAGCGCAAATTGATCCTGTGGAAGCCGTCTTGGACGATGACTTCTTTGTGATTGAAGATCCGCAGGAGAAAGTGGAGACAGTTGGTGCTGCTTTCCAGCAAGTGTATAAGGTGAATGCTTGCACTCGCCCGAACCACGACCTGGAGAACAGAGCCTTACTTCATCACTTCTACGCTAGGGCTTCACGATATTCGATAAAAATATCGGTATCGTATCGTATGGTATCGAAAGTCGATACGATAATCGACACGATATCTAGTACCTGCGATACCGATATCGATACGATAAACGTGTTTATAAAATTGTCGATATTATCGTATCGCCGATAAGCACTGACCGATAATTATCGAATATATCGATATCGACTGAAAGAATTCTATTTTTGACACCGCGTGCGCAAAGTTCGAATTTTCATTCAATAGCATTTACTAAAAGTAGTTTACTTGCAGTAATACACACATTTGATCGTTTTTTACGGCTTTTTCGTGCTTTCGATGTGGATCGTCTTTTGTAAAAACCCGATGAACATTGATACTGAAACGAAACGCGTCATTTGTTTCCAAGACATGTTGGTAGCCGGTTGATTATTATTAATATAATAAGTGGTTGAAAGGTTGTCTTCATCTATGATAGATAATAAATGTATCTATACATAAATTCTGTACGGTGTTGAAGTATCACGCATAAAACCGCAACAACAGATAACGCGAAAAGGTACACCGTTCTATATTTTTCCCTCAGAACGGTTATAGGCATGTGGGCTTTCGACAAATGTCGATTTAAAATTGCGGGTGAGAGGAGGTTCGCAGGGTCGGCTTGTCTATAAAATTAAATTCAATTAATATTGAATAGATTGTGTTTCACTTTTTGCCTTGCTTTATAATAATGCAAATTTTTTTTTTTATTTATTTCGATATTTTATCGAGTATCGTATCGGTATCGTATCGAAATCGATAACGATACGATACATTTGTCTTAAAATTATCGCCGATATCGATACGATACGATAAAATAATTTTTTATTCGATACGATACCGATACAAATGAAAAATATCGGTATCGTATCGTATCGTGAAGCCCTACTTCTACCTGAGGAATGATATTTCGCAGTGGCGATCCGAGAACCGTGGTTTTACCCGGTTTAATGACGATTACTTAGCAAACGCTATAATCGCCGAACGAACGGGCCCAAGTCTCTTGCTCATCACGAAGGTAGAACTCCAGCTCATCTTCGATTCAATAAAGAATAAGAAGTCAGCAGGTGTCGACGGTATATCCAACATTGTACTAAGACACTTACCGATTGAAGCCATCGACATTTATACCACACTGTTCAATAACGCGCTGAATAATGCATATTATCCAGTGCGTTGGAAGACAGCTGTGGTTCATCCTCTCCCGAAAAAGGGAAAGGACAACTCCAATCCTTCAAATCTCCGGTCAATAAGTCTCCTTCCAAGCATCAGCAAGGTATTCGAAAAGATAATCAATAGGGCTCTGGCTGAGTGGGCTGCGGACAACAAAATAATTCCGGATAACCAATTCGGGTTCAAGGCGGGACATGACACCATTCATGCCGCGTCTAAGCTCGTTTTTGATATCCAATGGAATAAGTCCAAGAAACAATGCACGGGTGCTGTTCTGGTTGATTTGGAGAAGGCCTTCGACACCGTATGGTTAGAAGGTTTGTACCTAAAACTCACCAGACTAGGCATCAGTAAACCATTATTGAATATGCTTCATGATATGCTCAACGGTAGAAAGTTTGTTGTCAAAAGTGGCAATGTAACTTCTACCACTACCACCACCTTTGAAATTAAAAACGGTCTTCAACAGGGAGCGGTGAACTCGCCGATCCTCTTCAGCATTTACATCAGCGATCTGATAGGTAGCCTTCCCCAGGCAATTGCGTATGCCGACGACCTGATTGCGTACAGAGCTGCCCCAAAGGTCGAAGTCATTAGAATTCTCTTGCAACGTGGCTTCGAGAAGATTCAGCGATATTGCGATGACTGGAAACCAGTGTTACCGCTGGATCAAATTTTAATGAGTCCCAGAGGTTGAAAAAATGAGTCCTTTTGAAAAAAATGAGTCCCTTCTGTTTTTTTTTTTTAGAGTTCATTTTAATAATACATTTATGAAGAATATGAAGTTGCAATTCACAATCATATGGTTTGAATTTTGTTTTTGCTTTCACTTAGACAAAGCGCCCTTAGGCTAAAAACACACCAAAGAAGACAAGAAGTCCCGGACAAAATGTCAACGCCTAAAATTATACACCGTCTTATGAAGAAACACACATAAAAGTGAACAAGACAAACAAACAGAAATCGACAAAAAAAGTGTCAGTTAATAGGTTGTATAGGAGCAAGACACACCGAAGCGGACAAAGACATTTTGTCTTTGTCGTCCTCGGTGTGGGCTAGAATCCGACACAATTTTTTGTTTTGTTGTTGGTGTATTTTTAGCCTTATGAGTGAATCAAAGAAAATGTTTGAATGCTGAAACAGAGTTCAGGTGTTCAGGAAAGAAATAATGGAACCAAGTTTTAGAAAATATTTATTAACATTGACTTCAGAGTAAAGATGAGTTATTTTTAATAAGACGAAACTTGGATTCGTTAAAAATGAGCCAAATCTAAAGTTTGTGAGTCCCTGAGTCAAGTTAAAAAAATGAGTCCCTTTTGGCACTATAGTGTCCCCGCGGTAACACTGCTGGAAACTGAAAATAAATGTCCAGAAATGCGAAACAATTCTGTTCCGGACCTCGTTGGCCTAGCGCAAATTTGGTTTGCAACGCTGTGTTCTACCATGAATTGTACTTGTACCTCAAAAGACCCGTTCCTCTTCGGTCATACAACTTGGTGCCTACTAGAGTCTACCACGCTAAATATTTTTTAGATTTCATATACATACATAGCTCAAGGTTAGGTATATCTTCTCCAGAATTGTCCTTCCTCACAAGCAGGGAGAACTAAGAATTCAGAGTGCCATTGGCTAAGTACCCAGGTCTCAGATCCGTAGTTGAGTACTGGTAAGACTATCGTCTTAAAGCAGCAGTTTAGAAGTAATGCAATGGTAACCTTTGAGGATAAAAATAGCCTTGAAAGACTTAAGTAGGTTCTGTGGGCTTTGAGAAGCCGGCCGCCTGCGTATTTCTTCTTCCATATTCTTATCTGCTGCTACTACATATCCAAGCTAATAGAACGATAGCACCACTTCGAATTCGTACACCTCCACCTTAATAGTTGTTCTTCTACTATTGCTAACGTTTTCAGCAGACGGGGCCACCATGTACTTAGTTAAGTGGGTTCATTCCAATGTCGTCTGCGAATGCCAATAATTGGGTGGATTTGGTGACGATAGTCCCGCTGATAGATAGATGCCAGAACCACGGATTGCTTTCTCCAACGATAGGTTGTCAATATTTTTGGAGTTTACTCCTTTAGAATCGATTCATATATAGACCCCGGTATGAAAAAATTATGGATAGTAAAATCAATCATTGAAAAAAGCGTTATGAAAATTGACTACCAACGCTTTTTTTTTAACTCTTAATAACTTTTAACCTACTGGATCGATTTAGATGAAATTTGGTAGTAAGATAGACTAGAACCTGTGGAAGGGCATACGGTGTTTTTTAACGCAATAAAAGGGGTTGAAAAGGTCACAAAAGGTTGAAATGTTAGGTCAAAGTTTGTATGGAGGTCGGTTAGGTTAGAAGTTTAAAACTTATTTGTATGGCTTTTGACTAAACATAAATAAGTAAGACATTCAAAGTTTAAAAAAAATTAACCGAGGGGGGGGGGGTGAAAAGAGGGGGTAAAAGTTTTAGTGCCGTTTCGAATCTATTTTATTGAACAGAGATTTCAACGTAGAACGGTGAAATTTTCACACATGATACAGAATTTCATGTTCTTCAATTTATTATACTTTAATTATAACGGTAACTCATTAATATAGCCAATTAAGACATTTTCACATAAATTGGTATAAAAGTTTTAATCCTATAGACTGGATGTTGACATATGTCTAATCTACATGAAATAACGGTGATTTTGATACCTCATTTGTAAGGATACGTCTAGTACAAGCCTCACAATCTCGATTTTAAAATAAATTTTATTGCACACAAACGACCTGCTTGGTTCGTACAAAATGACACATCACCTGTGGGAGAATCCCGCTATGGCCAAAATTCGATCGTTGTTTTTCGATTAAAAGCTTCCTAGCGTGCGTTCTAATAATCGGATCTTCAAGATTAAGATCTCTTAAGAAGCACAAGGCTTCAGGCTTTAATTCAATGTAGAATTTATCAACATTCAATTCCATTTTGTATGCAATAATGCACGATAAATGTGGACCAATTTGAATTTTCATCATTAATTTATTTAATTATAATTAATTTAAGTATAATATATTTTATCAAATTATTATGAATAGATGTATGAATATATGAATTCAATCCTTTGCGTATTATATATTTTAAGGTAATCAAATCATTCTTATTGAGTGAACTCCAGTCGCGCGTCGGAGCTGACACGCACAATTTTTTTGTTCAGAACATTTGTTTTTTTTTTTTATTCGAAGGATTTGAGAAAGGACGGTTGGACGAAGCTTAAGTTATTGATTCAATACTTATTGCGAAACACCAATGAAAATTAAAAAAATATGTGCACGACTGGGTCGTACGAACTTGCTCCTTTATTACAAATTATCTTCTGCTTCTTATAAAAATGTATGTACATATGTATCTATGTATATATCCAATGGAATCCGAAATGGCCCCTCAGATATTTGTGAAATTTTCATGGTTAATACTGTTGTTTTCAGTGGTGGTTTCTGTGAAAAAAAAAATGTAGGAACTTCATGGAAGAGTGGGAAAACTGAAAAAAACTGGAAAATCCAAACAAAGGGCAGATGTTTGATTTTTTGCTTGGAATTTTTTGTTTAAAAATGTGGTTTCAAAATGTGTGGTTTCGAATGGAAAACAGAAAGTTCTTAATGAAAAACTCGGAAGACTCACTGGTTTTCAATGGGAAAATCGCATGCAATTGTAGGTGCAAACGGAAAAATGGAAAATTTTGGATTGGAACTCGGAAAACTCTGCGAGAGCACGAATTTAACATAGAGAGAGCATAGAATTTAAGGTTGCAAAGCTACACTGAAAAAAATAACCGTTGTCATATTGACAATTACTGGTTGTTAACCGAAAATTGTCATATTGATGAAAACAAATTTCAATGTGATGTAAATTTTCAAAAGTCGTCTCAAAATCTAACAACTTGATAGTAAATGGGACAATTTGAAATTTTCAATATCTTGTTGCCAGTTTGAAATTAAAAGTTGTCGTTTTAACACCTGAGATGATCAAATAGAATATAATGGTTGTCAATATGAAAACCATAGTTTCATCGTCAGTTAATTAAGAACTACAATCATCATGTGTACAACAATGATTGTCAATATGATTACTAACTTAATGCAACAAGTGCATTGAAAATAAAATCATCAAATTGACAGTTGCAGTTATTAATGTGATGACTGAATTTTACCGGAATCAAATTGAAAACTAGAGTTGCTATATTGATAATTTCGATTGTTAGAATGTTAATCAAAATAAATAGAAGTAAACATGGAGATATGCAATAACTTGGCCATTACAATAACTTCCTATGGGACGTTGAAAAACGGTTCTATGAGAGGAACCGTTTTGGAGCATTGCTATAGGATTTTTCGAACTATTGTTGTTTATGATTATGATAATGATCATAATCTTAATGCATAGCACTTTTTTTTTATTACTTGCAAAGCCTTAAAAGTCGAATTTTGAAAAATTCAAATTTTTAATTAATTTAATCATATTTACAATTGCATTTATCAATACGATGATTGACCACATCAGGTTTTCTTATTGAAAACTAAGGTCATCAAGTTGACAATTATTGTTTTTAATATGAAAATCGGTTTTATCTTGAATTGAGCAAGAACAAACAAAAACAAACGATAAATTGCTTATGCCGTTATCAAAATTATTGTATTGAAAACCATAATTGTCAAGTTGAAACCGCAGTAGTCAATGTGATGCTTTAACCGTTTTTAAAAATCATATTTACAATTGCAGTTGTCAATACGATGATCGACCACATAAGATTGTCATATTGAAAACTATGATCATCAAATTGACAATTATTGTTTTCAATAAGAAAATAGAGTTTATCTTGTATTGAACAGGTAATGTAATCCTCATTTAGTATTTTTCTATCAAGTCAATCAGACGTTCGTGAGTGAAGTGTAAAAAAGTGTAAAATATACAAATTAATCAAGAAAAGAACAAAAAAATAATCAAGAGTTAAATACTCCCAAACAATTTAATCCCAAGCAGAATATTGTTACAGGTAAGGTAAAAAATAAAAACCTGTTCCTATTGAATAAATAAATAGAGTGGCGCGACAGCCCTTGCAGAGCCAAGGCCTAAGTGGCTTACTCTCATCAACAATTCTCTGGGTGCGTGTGAAGAATTGAAGGGACCTACAATTTAACGCCGATTCCGAGAGGGTAAGTTTGAGAAGCATTTTTCATGACTGATTCAAACTCTTGGAAGTATTGTCAGTTCTTTCCGTGAAAGGTGAAATAAAAACTATGGACACAACTAGGACTCTAAACCACGACGACAATAAGCTACGGACACAACGAAAAGTAGTGAAAACCTGTTCTTATTAGCATTAATAAAATAAAAATTAATTTTCTATTGTTTATAAGACTTATATTTATGTAAGCAATTATTAACATTAATGTTTGTACCAACACCTGCACCAACTCCAACAACAACACCAACACAAGCACCAACTCCAACACCAACACCAACACGAAAACCAACACCAACAGCAACACCAATACAATATGAGATACAAACAAATTTTCATGGTATTTTCTATGTTGTAGATTGACATTGACTTTCAATTCATATACCCCGAAAGTTCCTCCATCCTTTCGTAGTGGGAGCCAACTTTCAAAAGGATAAGTACGTATTGGACACTCGAAAACACAAAAGAAGCGGATTTTGAGAAAGGTAAACTACTTATTGATTCTTAACAGAAGTAATGCTAATTGTTTCTTTTAAAATTATTATAGATGAAGTTATTTTGCGAGTACTTAAAAGTGTGCACAATTTTCTTATTCCAATGAAGTACCACCAAAGAAAAACCAACAACCAACACCAGCACCAACACCAACTAGAACACAAAAACCAAGCTAAACACCAACACCAGTACCAACCCCAACATCAACACAAATACCAAGCAACACCAACACCAACTCGAACACCAGCACCAGTACCATTAACAACACCAGCACCAAAACCAACACCAACACCAGCACCAACACCAGCACCAACACCAGCACCAACACCAGCACCAACACCAGCACCAACACCAATCCCAGTACCAACACCAATACAACCATCAATAACAACACCAATTTCAGTAGATATCAACCACAACACCAACGTAATCGCAAAAACCAAGTTCAAGACGAACACCAGCACCAACACCATAACTGACACCAGCGCCATCACCAGCACCAATTCCAACATCAATTCCAACCACAAAACCAAAACAATTGCAAAAACCAATTTCAAATCCAACACCATATTTTATTAAGAATTATATATGTAAGTATTTTCATAAGAATTATATGTGTAATAAATTATATGTATAATAAACAAATATATGTAGAATTATATAATATATATATATGTATATATATATAAATATTGTATATGTACCTACGTTGACTTAGTTGTAATAATAAATAATTAAACATGTTTCAAAAAACTAAATCTGCCTTATATTTTAAACAATTCTTGCAACTTATATTTCAGAAAAAGGGGTGTCCTGGACACGAAAGCGATAACCTTATTGAAAATCGAAATTTTAAAGTGTATCATAATGATTGTAATATTGAAAACCAAACAAATTTGAAATTTTCAAACTAGCAACCACTGTTTTCAATATGACAACCGTAGTTTTCATATTAACTACCGTTTTTTTAAATTGGTTTACTGTGTTTCTCAATATGACTACTGCGGTTGTCAATTTGAAAACCATGATCTTCAAACTGACAACAATGATTTTCAATCTACCAACCACTGTTTCCAATCTGAAAACCGTAGTTTTCATATTAACTACCGTGGTTTTAAATTGGTTCACTGTGGTTATCAATATGACTACTACGGTTGTCAAGTTGACTACCATGGTCTTCAATTTAAAAGTAATGGTTTTCAATAAGCCTTCCTCGGTTTTCAATTTGATAATTTGGGTTTTCCAAATGACTACCGCAGTGTTTAATACGACTGCCATAGATTTAGATTGACATTTGAACTGTCAAAGTGATTAAACTTGTTTTTGAAAAGGCTCCTCACAAAAGTCCTTAAATTAGAGAAAAAGTGCACAAAAAATTTCAAATTCGATCAAAAAACCTGCAAAATTGAAAATTTACTTCAAAACAAACCCACTTCTGGGTAAGTCTTAGAAGATAAGAAGAATCGACCCCCTTGGTTTTAGTTTTGAGCTCATAACCTCAACTCATGAAGAAAAGGAGCCTGGATGTAACTTCACCCGAACATCTAAGAGAAGAAAAGCGAAGAACCTTTTTATCACCATCAACTTCGTCACCATCCGATCCTCCTGTTTATAAAATGGGATCAGCCACAACAATCACTATCGATGTACTAAAACAAGTCCTCGATGAAAGCAACAAAAAGCTCATCAACGAACTGCCTTCTAAAGCCGACTTCCAAGTACTGCATGCAGAATTATCTGGCTTGAAAATAAAGTACGAAGAAATTTCAGCCAAGGTTTTGTGTTTGGAAAATAAAAACAAAGATCTGGAGGAACGAATCGATAACCTGCTGAAAAGAAATACGGAGTCGAATGTTGTGGTGCACATGCCCATAGAAGCAAATGCCGACATGAAAGACAAAGCCAAGTCGGTCTGCGCTGGTTTGCTCGGCACTGACGACTCCAGTTCTAGGATTGAGTACGCACATTCCGTAGCTCCTCCAAATAGTCGTACAGCAATGGTAGTTGTAAAACTAAACTCTCGGAATGCAGCTTGGAATATCCTTCGTAACTCTAGCAAACTAAAAGGTACACAGATTCATATACACAAGGACCTCCCGCACAACGCTCGCCGCCGAAGAAACAACCTGCTCCCAATCGCCAAGTTTCTGCGTTATAGATTTCCGCATGTAAAAATCCAACTTAAAGACGATAAACTCTTCATTCTTAATATTTTATTTACTTGGGATTTTTCGCAAGGTTTGATTTGTGGCACAAAAGATCCCCTTGAGACGCTACGAAACATATTTGGCTGTGATCTATTTAAATTTACCGATATTAAACATTTTATGAATGAAGTAGAATGTGGCATTAAAAACGTAAACATGAGAAATGAAAACCGCAAAATGTCAAACCGCACGTCATCTGAAGTTGGTTGCGCTTCGCCAAGAGCTAATAATCTGGGTGCAAACACAAGTACACTGCAGCAAATGGGTGAACGTTCACACGTTGGGATGGAATGAGGATTAACCGTCTACCAGAAACAAATTAATTATTTAAACTTAAGTATTTTAGGATATAATGTAGCAGGCCTTAAAAATAAATTTTGTATTATGAATTTTTTTAACTATATAAAAAGTTTTGATATATTTATGCTTTTTGAAACGCATGTATTAGAAGATGAAATGAACAAATTTAACGATATATTTATTAATTTCGAACTAAAATGGAGTCCAGCAATTAAATCAAACATTTTTGGTAGAGGCAGTGGAGGAGGGTTATGGGGTTATCGTAAAAATCTCGAAGCGGTGGCTACGAATTTCAAGAGAGTTGAAGATATGGAAATATTGGAGGTAAAAGTAAATGGCTCAGTGGTCCACATCTTACCAATTTACCTGAATTGTTCACACTGGATGAGGGATTATAACCGACTCTGTGAGACCCTGCAGAATCTAGGCTCTGTTGATGTTCTTCTTATTGGCGATTTCAATGCTAGGGTTGGTCTGTCACAAAACAGCTTCGTTAGTGGAACAGCATCACCAATCATCAGCCCTACTCGTAGATCAAAAGACGAAACATGTGATGGAAAAGGTGTTAAAATATTGGAGATTGCCGATACTCTGGATGCAAGGATGCTGAATGGGAGCTGCAATGGTGATCAAAATGGCGAATACACTTTTATACGTGGAACATCGTGCTCCGTCATAGATTACTGTTTTGTATCAGGAAAGTGGAATTCGATTGTGAGTGATTTTAGGATAGCAGAGCAGACTTTTTCAGACCACATGCCCTTGGAAGTGGAGTGCATAATATCGGGTGATGATATTACGTCCAATACAAAACAACTGGCACTGCTTCCCAAGTTGAAGTGGAAAGACAGTCTTCTTACTATTTATCAAATAAACTTAAACTTGGAACTCGAACTACGTAGATCGCAATATCAGCTGCAAATGAAGGACCTTACCCAAATTATAGTTCAAGCCGCTCCAGTAAGTGCTAAAGTGACAACTAGAAACCATATTTACAAACAGAGATGGTTTGATGAGGACTGCCAAAAAGCTAGAGACAGATCGTTCTCATTCTTAAAGTTGTTGAGGAAATATAACACACCTTTTTTCAAAATGATGTACGCAGATGCTAATAAAAAATTTAAGCAACTTTGTTGCGAGAAAAGAAAGTGTCTGGATCAAAGAAACATAAATATTTTGAATACGTCTAGATCTCCGGCAGAATTTTGGAAAGCCGCCAAATTAATCAACGGGAGGAACAATTTTATTGCTACATCACTGAGCGTGTCAGAACTGCGTGGTCATTTTAGGAAATTGCTCAACACACCACAATTTTCACCGCTTCCACAGTACGCAGCGCCATATTTTAAAGATGAATTTCTTGATGCACCATTTTCAATTGATGAAATTAAAAATGTGATTGAAGAATCTAAAACTGGAAAGGCTCCGGGTGATGATCGTGTCCCGGTAGAGTTTTTTAAGAATTGTTCAACGGAATTTTTGAACGCATTGGCAGAGGAGTTCAATAGAATTTTCGATAGTGCAGACATTCCAGAAGGTTTTAAAAAATCAATAATATTCCCCCTACACAAAAAAGGCTCCTACGACGAACCGGAAAACTATCGGGGCATTTCCTTTTTAAACTCATCCGTGAAACTTTTCAGCACTCTGATTTTTAAAAGACTTACACATTGGATTGAGGAAAAGAAAATTCTTAATGAATTTCAGGCAGGATTCAGAAGAAACTATTCTACTGTAGACCAAATATTTTGTCTTATAAACATTGCGGAGAGCTTTAAAAGAAGAAAAAAGAAACTTTACGCCTTCTTCGTTGATTTTCGAGCAGCGTTCGATTCAATCGCCCGAGGAGCTCTCTTCTATAAGCTCTATAAACTGGGTATATCAGGTAAAATTGTTGCCTTACTGAAAGCGTTATATGAAAATAACGTTGCCTATGTATGGGATGGGGAGTCAAAATCTGAAGAGTTTCCAACACATATGGGAGTGAAGCAAGGTTGTGTCTTGAGCACTTTATTGTTCATTCTGTTCATCAATGACATTGTGGAGGAAATAGGAGGAGGAATCAATTTCGGAAATAATCGGATACCTGGGCTTATATTCGCAGATGATATGGTTTTCTTATCTGAATCGGTAGATGGAATGCAACGAATGATGAACCGACTAGAGAGCTACTGCGAGAATTGGAACCTGACTGTAAATTTGCAAAAGTCCAAAATAATGATATTTAGAGATGGAGGCGGCAGATATGCGAACAACGAAAAGTGGTTGTATAAGGGAGAATACATCGAAATTGTTCGGGAATACAAATACTTAGGCGTAATAGTCACATCAACTCTCAACTGTAAAAAACATTTTGAATCCAAACTATCGGAAGCGAAAAGAGCTGTTTCTTCAGTGTGGTCACGTTGTATGGACAGCAAATACATCGAACATAGCTCAAAGCTTAAAATCTTTCACGCGACTGCAGCATCTATAATGCTTTACGGTGCGCAAGTTTGGGGATTTTGCCAACATGATGAGGTTGAAAGGTTCCTCAGATATTTTTTAAAACGCATTTTTCGGCTGCCACTCTCTACGCCTAACTATATGCTGCATTTGGAAACAACTGAACCTCCGTTATTTTTAAGGACACTAAAGCTGCATTTTGAATACATTATGAAGGTGATGGAAATGGACGAAGTAAGACTGCCGAAACGAGTGCTTAAAAAAAATGTTGTCAACAAGGGGTAACTTAGTCGAGAGGTGGGAGGAGCTAGCTCTGGGCTTAGGAGAAAGCGCGCAGTTTTCACCCGATATAAGCATTCCAGATTTGAGAGAGAAATTCAATTTAATTTTAGAGAAAGTAAGCCACTCTGCGTATGCAAATTTTAAACAAGAAGCACAATCTTCTCAATATAGAATGATATACAGCAATCTCAATTTGGATCTTCGAGATAAAACATATTTACTCAACCGCTGCCCCATAAGTATGATAAATACAATATTTAAAGTTAGAGGAGAATTATTAAACCTAAACTACATTCCACATCGACCCGATCTGCCGATCCTATGTGACCTTTGCAACCTCAAGGAAAGGGAGGATGTATATCATTTTATTGCCATATGTCCTATTTTGAAGGAGTTTCGTGTGAAGTACTTTGGAGTTGCTTCGATGGTCTGGGACGACGCTTTGGAAGTCTTGAATGGAAAATTAGGATGGGAGATTCTTTATAAATATACGTCAACCGCACTTTTATATAGACAGCGTATTCGCGATGGAGACTTTTAAATAAACAAATAAGTTCATTATATATCTAAGCTTAAGCAAATTGTCAATCTGGTAGACGGCCATAGGCCAAACCATATTAAACTTTAAACTATTGAATTACTGTATAAAATCAAATTTATGTTTCAAATAAAGTTTCTCTAAACTAAAAAACTAAACTAGATTTAAATATGACAACCATGGTTTTCGATTTGCCAACGCAAATATCAATGTGACAATCCCGGTTTCGAATCATGAAATTGAAAATTTTAAATTGTCATATTTACTACTGCGGTCATTGGTTGTAAATTGACAACAAAATTGTCAGTTGAATGTACAAAATTATCAATATGACTGCTGTTTTTGGTTCAGTGTAGGAAAAATTCAAATATGTAAATAGTTCTCTAATCAAGAAAAGCTGTGCTTCTCCCATGGACAGCTATATGCGATGCGTTTTCACGGGTGTTCAATGCCCAGAATCTTTTCATTGTTTCACCTTACATCCTGTACAACGCGGGTACCAGCTAGCACAATATAAAGCTGAAGAGATTGTTCGTTTGAACGTGGTAATCTCAGGAACTACTGGTTAGAATTGTAAAATTCTTTTTGTGTTGAAGAGTCCATTAATCGAGGAAGGCTTTGTTTTACTTAAAATTAAGCTGCGACCAATAGCAGCGAAGAATCTGTGGAAAATGTGGAAAAAAACGGAAAAAATATTTATTTTTCTGCGTTTTAACGCGCTTATCTGAGGAACTGCTCAGTCAAATTAAACAATTCTTTTTGTGTCTAATGGTGGATTTATCGACGAAGGCTAGAAGCTTTATCATACTACGCTGATACCAATAGGAGCGAAGCGTCAGTTAAAAATATTGCAAAAACGGCAAAAAATATTCTTTTTTGAATGTTTCTGTTGTTTGCTTGAACCCGCTGATCTCAGGAACTGCTAAATCAAAGTGAACAATTAATTTACGTTGAATAGTTTATTTATTATGGAAGGCCTTAGGCTATATAAGCGAAGATTCAGTGGAAAAAGTGGAAAAAACGACAAAAAAATATTAATTTTTCTTGGTATGTGTTGAAAAAATGACTGTGCAGTGTGCAGTGCTCAGCACCAACTGATTTTAGAATTAAAATACCAGAATTTCAAAAAAAAAAAAAAAATACGAGCGTGTATAAGTGGATATAGTGTTACTATTTTTTCCTATTCAGTAGCAATGGCTGTCATAGCGCCGCCGCCCCGCGCGCTTTCGTACGTTTTCAGTTCAATAACAACATAGAAGTTAGAAAGATGAGAACGAAAAATATTGTGTTGGCTGTATAAAACTTAAGGCAAGCTGGCCAAGGAAATGATATAAAAAATGCCAGTTCCACCTAACAACATCTCACTGAGATCTCGAAAATCTCATAGATTTTTTAAGTGGAACAAAAATTCTCAGCTGCGAACTGAGATTTTTTTCTCAGATCTCTGAGATGAAATTATTTTGGATTCGATTTCTCACTCAGCTATTTTGACGTGGCTGACATAATGTGCAACAACAATTAGTAAGGTAACCATTATATCTCAATCAGGGCCGGCCCAAGCCAGAATTGGGCCCTGTGCAAGATTTTCAAAAAGCGCCCTTTATACATATATTTACGCATATTCATATATACATACATACACACGCTGATACACTTATAATAAGCACTTTTCACATTACCCAGGGGGTAGACTTTCAATGCGGTTTTTTATTGAGGTATTCCCAGTAGGCCTAAGTAGGCCACAAACGCGCCACTGATGATGATCACTTGATTTATAAGTTAAAACAATTTGCTACAGACCAGAGTATATCAAAAAGTGATAAATTCAATAATGCCAAAAACAGTCGTTATAACCGTCATTCCTTAGATAGAAGATGGGAATACTAAGTTAACACATGGGTCAACAAGTGCATCAACAAGTGCATGACGACACATGACACCAACCCCGAAAGAAGATCGGGATCACAAGTGGATGATGACACACGACACCAACCCCGAAAGAAGATCGGGATCGTCATAAACCCATTGATTTACGACCCAAGCCAACCTAAGAGAAGACCCAAAAAAATGAGATAATTTACGACCGACGACGCTGGCAATCACCGTCATCCGAACCTCCGAGGAGAGACGGATTATTCGTAGCAGTTAGTTCCATTCCTACCGCAGTGCGTACCGCACATAATTAGATAAACTTTTGCACTTAGAAAATTTTCGTTTTTAATAAAATATTTTTTCAACCTATTACTGTGTAAGAGTTTTAATTGGCGCCCGAGCAGGGACCCGTTTAGTTACATTTATTTATCGATAAAAAACATAAAGTGATTCAGTGGGTGAAAAACCAACCAGTCGACAAAGAACATTTAACAAAAGCATCCAAGAAGGAGAAAAGAAACAAGTATCCTTCAGCCACGGGAACTACAGCAATCAGACTTAAAATCTGAACAACGGGGGAACGACTCCAAGACTTAAGGCGTAAAGCACCCTAAGCAAACCCGGGACATCGATTCCATAGATCGGAAAAGTAAGCTCTGACGCTGAAATTTCAACCCAACGACGGAGAGTAAGGAAGTTAAAGCAATTTATATAATTATATTTATTTAAAATAAATTTAAAAAAGTCACTAGAACTAGTTATATTTTACCTTTTGCTTTTCAATTCGATTTAATTAAATTCAAATTCATGCTATTAACTATTTGATTAAGAAACGTTATTAAAAACAAAAAATTAAGGTGGTTGGAGAAAGATAGCAATTTTAAATATACACAAAAGTTCAAACGTATTTAAGTTGGAAATATTCTCTAAAAAAGATTTTTTTTTTTAAATAATCTTAACCAAAAACCCCAAAAACCCCCTCACGGTTTTCGCCTTGTTGTGGTGAGGGTGCTTACGTCAAACTCTTCAGCAATCCAGCTGCGACAACGACAAACTAAGAAAACCACCAAAAAGCAGAGATGTCTATCTAAAAACCATAATGAGTGAAAGTTTACAAAAAGATAAAAATCGAACGGGGATATACGTTCAAGAGTCGGCAGAAGTCACGGCTGCCGGCGAGGGCTTGGCTTCGCAAGAAGCTAAGTCGCCAGTGACAACAGTAAACGAGAAAGACAAAAGAGAACTCATAAGACAACCGGACATTCTCTCGGTAGATCTCCATCCCGCACTAGATGGGTTAACCATCAAAGATACGGAGACCTCGGACGGACCTCCTTCCATTTGCCACTGCCACTGCAACCAAGGGAACAACTGAGAAAATGAACACCAAGAAGTCGGAGAGCAAAGGAGTAGATGCTGCCAAATCTAGGTCTGTCCCTAAAAAGGCAAACCGTGAACAGGCTGGCAATAACTCGAGCGCTCGGAACGACAAAGGAAAAGTACAGGCGACTTCCAGCAAGAAACGGCAAGCCAACGCTAAGCAAGCACCGGCGAGCACCTCTTCTGGAATGAAACCAGGAACATCCACGAGACAAAGATCGGAGGAGACAGTCAAACAAGACAGTGCCAAAAAACAGAAAACCAGCAGCTTCGACACCACCCCGATTGATCTACAAATCGCCATAATAAGCCGTGACGATCCAGATGGAAAAATCTCGGCAAAAAACTGGCTTCTTGTGGAAAGCGAGATCCTCAAAGCCATGATGGCGGCATCAGAGAACGATAGTTTTGAGGACTACATCTTTGATGGTGCAGGGTGGCGGCGAGGAGTCAAAGTGGTCTGCTGCGGTGACCAGAAATCACGGGAGTTCCTGACCAGCACAATCGCCAACATTGGCGAACTCTGGGAAGGCTCCTCCCTTGAAGTTCTACCCGTCGCAGCTCTACCACTCCGTCAGCAGTTTAGCATTTGGATCCCCCCTCCTGCAGAACATAAGGACGCAGCCATTATTAAACTGTTGGCAAAACAGAACAAAGAGCTTCCCATTTTAGAATGGAAGCTCCAACATTCAAGGAAGACCCATGGTGGCGAAGGGAAGGACCTCTTGTTCGTAGCAGACAAGAAATCTGACCTTCTGCTCAAAGAGAAAAAGGACGTGTTGAGGTATGGTCTCGGAACCGTAAAGGTTAAGAGGCATGAAGACAAAAGGGAGTCAAAAACTGCTAGTGGTGCAAATAAACCTGCATCACGCTAAAGCAGCAACGTACGACCTTACGCTCTACATGTCTCACGAGAACGTGGATGTGGCCTTGATCCAGGAACCATGGTTAGGCAAAAACCGAATCCGAGGGTTGAGGTCAAAATACTACAACCTTTTCCATTCCACGTCAGATGAAGGTGATATTAGAAGTTGTATCCTAGTGAAAAAATCAATTAACGCTTTCTTCCTATCTAGGTACAGCAACAAGGACAACACGGCAATCAGCGTCGAATCGAATGAAGCGAACTTCATTCTAGCGTCGACGTACATGCCGTACGAGGAAGAGAACCCAAAATCAAAAACAGTCCGTGATCTTGTGGCCGCCACAGCAAGCGGTACACCTTTGGTGGTGGGTTGTGATGCCAACGCTCACCACACTCAATGGGGCTCTAAGGACATCAATAAAAGGGATGAGTCAATTTTTGAATATATTCTCTGTTCTAATTTATCGTTATGCAATAGGGGCAATCACCCTACCTTTCGAAACAAAAACAGGGAGGAAATCATAGATTTGACTCTTATTAGTAATAACAGTAAAATTTCAGTCGAAGACTGGAGAGTCTCACCTAAAGAATCTGGTGCAGTGCATTAACGCCCATGGAATTAACGCCCGCGGGTGTTAATTCCAATAACAAAAGGAATTTACCCCCGCGGGTGTTAATTCCTTTTTTGATTTGGAATTAACACCCGCGGGGGCTAATTCCTTTTTTTGGTGGGCTTTAATTCCAATTTTAATTGGAAATAAAACCCACACGTGAAACAAATGGTGACGTGAAATAACGTCCGACGAAATAAAGCCGCATGGAGCCTTATTTCAATTTCTTATTCAAATTAGACCCTTACAAGGATTGCGGTCTTATGTCCATTGCAACCTAGAAATAATGTCCGTGGGGCCTTATTTTGTTTTTTCTGTTTTGAATAGAAACTTGGCGCAGGGAAATTCGTCTCCAAGTCAGAAGTCCCGAAAATGGTTTTCGGAACTTCTGAGCCACTCTGGAGACTCAAAAGTACCGAAATAGTTTTAGGGATTATTAATCCACTATGGACAGTCAGTAGTCCCAATTAAATTTTACTTTTTATGGGACAAAAGTCCCAAATGAAAAAAAAAGTGAAACAACGAACGTTCATACTAAACAAATAAACAAAAAACTTAAATTCTTGTATGTATCTATGTATTGTATAAGTTCACATTGAAATAAATAGGACCACGTTTCTTTATTAGCTGTCGACAAAATTGTCAGAGCTGTTTAGGTTTCCTTTTATTTGGAAAAGTAGTGGTTCTACATTTTTGCAAGCTTTTCAATGATTCATTTTCAGCATCCTTTCGACTGAGGTTTAAGACGATACAAAAAATTCAAGATCGATTTGATTTGATCGCGAGCGAAGCGAGCGTAAAATTTTTTGCCAAAAAGAGAATCAATTTGGGGTGTGAAAATAAAAAAAAAATTTGGGCAAAAATTTTTCCGCTTGTGTCCATCCATCTTTCTGATGCAGCTTTTAATGTAATTGAAATAGCTTGGTTATTTTAGGTGACAGATAGATACAATAAGATGAAATTGGCGTCAAGTATAGTGTGCTTGTAGAATGCCGTATCCTCACCGAACTTTGACATTCCAAAGATTTATTCGGTTTTTGAATTAAAAAAAAAAAAAAATTAATTCACAAACCGAATAAGTCTTGAATGACCAAAAGTATAATCGTACGAAGTTAGAAATGTAAAATTTGTAAACTTCATTTGTGATGTTTAATTTGTTTCTACTCACGTGGCCAAGGTGTCTAGGATGCCAGCGCAAGTGTTCACATCCGAGGTTGAAAAGATCTCTTCCAAAAGAAAATAACACTCGGGGGTGTTAGTGCCAATTTCAAATGGCATTAACACCCGCGGGCGTTAGTTCTTTTTTATGGTGGGCCTTATTGCCAATTCAAAAAGGATTTAACACCCGCGGGGTAAATTCCTTTTGTTTTTGGAATTAACACCCGCGGGCGTTAATTCCATGGGCGTTAATGCACTGCACCAAAGAATCTTTTTCAGATCACTTTAGGATACTCTTCTCCATAGACAGGAACTTTACTCAAAAGAAACCTTACAGGAACCCAACTAGAACGAATTGGACAGAGTACGAAAGATGGCTGAAAAACTGTATTGATACACTAGGGGACAATACAAGTCTAAGCATTTCAACCATTGACACTGTTGTCCAAAACTTGTCTAGTAAAACGTCTTTTGAAAAGCACTGCCCTTTATCTCGTTCCAACAACTCCACTAACCCACCCTGGTGGAATGGTGTACTAAAGAAACGTAGAACAGAGGGTAGAAAACTTTTCAATAAAGCTAAACTGAGTAAATAGAAGAGGACTCAAAGTCTTATAGAGCCGCACTTAACACTTACACCAAAGAGTTAAGGAAGGCCAAAAAAGATTCGTGGGCTAAACATTGTGAATCCATTGAAAAAACAAGCGAGGCGGCGAGGTTCCGTAGAACCCTGGCCCTTAATCCCACGGTCCCGGGGTATATAAAACACCCTGATGGTTCATGGTCGAACTCGAGCCTAGAAACGCTTGAACTCTTCATGGAAACTCATTTCCCCGGTTGTAAAAAACCAGAAAGTTCTGATTACTTGCAATCGAACACGCTGGATTTTACTCATACAGAATCAAATTAAGAACTAAAACAGGTACTGAGCAGAAAATTATCTGGGCAATAAACTCGTTCAAACCCTACAAATCAGCGGGACCAGACGAGATTTTTCCAGCTCTTCTTCAAAATGCTCTCAAAGTAATAACTCCGTGGCTTAGGGTAATCTTCATAAGTTGTATCAAACTTAGATACGTCCCTAATAGCTGGAAAAAGGTCAAGGTAGTCTTCATCCCAAAAGCAGGGAAACCGACTCACTCGACCGCTCAGGATTATAGACCAATAAGTCTCTCCTCGTTTCTCCTTAAGACACTGGAGAGGATAATTGATCTACATGTTAGAGAACTTCTCAACGAAAACAATTTGTGCAACTACCAACACGCTTACCTTAAAGGTAAATCAGTGGAGACTGCTCTGCATGAAGTGGTTTCACATATTGAGAAAAGTCTTGAACATAAAGAATATACCCTGGCAGCATTTCTTGATATCGAGGGTGCGTTGAAGTTGAAGTTGAAGTTGGAGTTGAATCTGTCATTGTCGATTGGATCTTTACCATGTTAAATGGCAGAATTATCAACTCTCAAATAGGAGTTAGCACTATTGAGAAAACAGCTACTAGAGGCACACCACAGGGAGGAGTCATCTCACCCCTGCTCTGGATCCTCGTAGTCAACAAAATTCTCACAAAGTTCAAAATCAGGGCATTAAAATCGTGGCATATGCAGATGACATAGTGGTTTTGATATCAGGCAAGTTTCTTACCATAATCGAAAACATTATGGAAAACGCATTAAAGGATTTATCTTCTTGGGCAACTAAGAACGATCTCGGGGTCAACCCCACCAAGACGGAGTTAGTTTTGTTCACGAAGAAACGGAAACTGGAGGGCTTCAACCCTCCCAAACTAAATGGTATTCCTCTAAAACTTTCTAAGGAAGCTAAGAAAAAAAGCACTTATGGGCACGGGTCAATCCTAAAGAGATATGACACGATTCCAGGACTGTTGGAGACAACCGATTACATTCCCCCTTTACACGATTTCGATAGGAAATTTTCTATTTTCATACCAGAAAGACAGGGCTGGGACCCTAATTCACTTATAAGTAAACAGGGTATCCCTTTCTACACTGACGGTTCAAAAATGGAATCAGAAACAGGTGCTGGAGTGTTTTGCCAATCTCTCAACATCAGAGCATCGTATAAACTCCCAGCTGACTGTAGTGTCTTTCAGGCCGAGATCTTGCCATTGAAAAAGCAGCTGAATTGGCACATCACGAAAAGCTAAGCTCTTCGGAGATAACTTTTTTCGTGGACAGCCAGGCCGCTATCAAAGCTTTAGCCAGTGAGACCATAAGATCAAAAGCAGTTTTAAACTGTAAGAAGGAATTAAATAAAATCTGCCACACTAACCAGGTAAAGCTCTGCTGGGTTCCTGGACATAGCAATATAGAAGGGAACGAAATAGTAGATGAACTAGCCAGGAAAAGGTCAGAAGCAGACGCAAGTAGTAGCGACCACTCAGTTAGGGGACCACTTGTCCCAATTGGGGTACTCAAGAGGAAGATAGACCTTAAATCAAAAGAGAAAACCAATAACTCTTGGAAATCCAGGGACGATTGCGTAATCTCGAGAAGTTTATGGCCTAGCACAAATGAAAAGGAAACTCGGTATATTCTATCGCTGAGTAAAAAGAACATTAAGATCTTGGTAGGTGTACTAACGGGTCACTGTACCATTGGCACAATGGCCAACGTTAATCGACTTTGAGAAGCATCGATGCTAACTATTATTTTTATAGGGGATCACAATGGACCAATAGGCCCCCGTGTATGCAACAGCTCACGCTGTGCACACCCCTCATAACCTAACCTAACCTAACCTAACCTAACCAAAAAAATCTAAAATCTAAAAAATTATGACCCCAGAAGAACTATCGACAATTGTCAGTAGGTTGGTGGCTGATGCCAATCGAAAATTAGTCGAAGAGGTAGGAAGGCTTAATAGTCAATTAAGTGCTCTAACGACACGAGACGAATCGAGCCATACAAAGACATAACGATTGACCCGACAATAGAAGGCGGAGAGGGGCTAGAAGTAGCAAAATGTCTACCACAATTCAGTGGAGAAAATTATGTTTCCTGGCGCACAGCGCTAATAAATGCCATGAAGGTGTACGAGTCGTGTAAGGGTGGGTCAAGATATTTTTCCGTGGTGAACATAGTGAGGAACAAAATCGTAGGGAAAGCTAATGACGTCCTCACAAGTCATGGCACGCCGTTAAACATTGACGCGATTTTAGGCCGTTTAGATCTAACGTAAAGCGACAAAAGGCCTGTGCACATGCTAGAAACCGAGTTAAGCAATTTGAGACAAGATAGGAAAACTCTTCAAGAATCTTACGATGACGTGACGAAAGTACGGACGCTTATTATTAACAAGACGATTATGAGTTATGGACCTAGAACTGCCGAAACAGAATGTCTTACCGAGAGGGCAAGGCAAAACGCTCTTCGGGTGTTTGTTACGGGGCTTAATCAACCCACGAGTAACATTGTATTTTCTCTCAACCCTGGGGATCTACCTAATGCTCTGGCGAGAGCACAGGAAATAAAATCCAACCAAACAAGGATGAAAAACTTGGGCCAACATCATTCTAGACAACCTGGACCGAATCAGTTGATTGACCAATCAATGACCAGGCCATTCCGTCAAAACAGAGGAACAAACCAGGACAACTGGCCCCACCAAAACAGGCACTTTATGGATTCCTTCCAACAACGGAATAGACCATTGCAACAGAATCGCCATTCGAACAATTTTGGAACTGGTCATAACCCACATGAGAGGATGGACACATCGAGTGGGAATTTATTGCCCTCGAGACAAGCCACGCCTCATAACCCTAACAATAATAGACCACAATGGTCTAATAACACATATAGTAACAACCCGTTTAAAAGAGACCGAACAGGTAGCGATCAGATAGCTACAAATAAATTTCCACGCCTCAATAACTTAAACGAGAGCGGTAATTTTTTGGAATAAGGCACGACTTACCGTATATAAAAAGAACGGATGGTAGGTCGGGGCGTGTATTTTATATTTTAATAGACACAGGAGCAACGCATAATTATATTAAACCAGGGCTGTTCCCAAGTATGGAGCTTGAAACTCCATCGCGAGTCAATAGTGTCCACGGAACCACCATCGTCCATACTTATCAAGACATAAATATCTTGGGAGTAAAAGATACATTTTACGAGTTAAGCGAACTCCAAGATTTTGACGCAATTAAAGGTATCAATTTATTAAGGAAAGTAAAAGGTAATATAAATATCAGAGATTCAACGTTGGAATATGATCAGGGCATGATACCCTTAATATTCAACGAAACTTTGATAAATACTCTAAATATAAATAACGAAATTTCAACAAAAGAAAAATTAACTCTTATTTTAAAAAAATATCAGGGTGTTTTCACTGAGAACCCAAATTACCTTCCATATAACACTCGTGTGCAATGTAGCATAGATATTTATGGAATATACTAGCATAGCTAGTACCAATATATAAAGCTGAAGAGTTTGTTCGTTTGAACGCAGTAATCTCAGGAACTACTGGTTCGAATGGTATAATTCTTTTTGTGTTGGATGGTCCATTAATCGCCTTAGGCTATAGGCTACTTAACATTAAGCTGTGACCAATAGCAGCGAAGAGTCTGTGGAAAATTTGGGAAAAACGGCAAAAAGTATAATTTTTTCTGCGTTTTAACGCGCTTATCTCAGGAACTGCTTAATGAAGTTGAACAATTTTTTTAATGTTGAATGGTCCATTTATCAAGGAAGGCTTGAAGCTATATGAAATTAAGCTGTGACCAATAGGAGCGAAGAATTTGTGGAAAATTAGGAAAAAACGGCAAAATATACAATACAATCTATCTATCTATATATATAAAAGAACAGCCTAATTTTTGTGTTCGTTCGCTAACCAGGCATACTGATTGACCGATTTTCCTATTTTTTTCCCTAAATGCAAGAGGTATTAGGGTAGAAGGTTTAGAAAAAATAAAATGTAAATTTTTCAAATGCAATGAAATGAAAAACGGTGCCAATGTTAAAAAAATATATTTTTTTCACTTCAACAAAATAAAAACAAATCTGATCAAAATCAAATATTAAAAATTATGTTTGTCAAATCTAAAATAATTTAAATTGAAAATTTATTATTTTATGGACGAAGACGATACATACTACATACATATGTACATACATACATACATATGTACATAACATACATGGAAAGAAATAAATTGCTGAAGGTTCAATTTGAGCAAGATCATCATCTTCGGTGGCCAATGGCCAATAAAGTTTCCCATTTTATCTGCGCTACAACCGGGAATCAGTTCAGGCCTCCTTCAGAAAGTTCTTCCATGTAGGTATGTATTTCCATTGTGCATATGTATGTATGTACATATACGACGCCCGCCTTCCAGTTCCGCAGCCTCAGGCTGTAAGCGTCATCGGCTATGCTATCTTTCCAACGCAAATTTGGTCTGCCGCGCTGTCTCCTACTATGAATTCTATCGCAAAAGACTTTCCGGGCCGATTCCTCTTCACTCATACGAGCTAGGAGTGTCCAACCCACGGGTCTACCAAACTTCTTTTTGTCGTCAAGTCTACTTCGTGGTAGATTTGATGTATAGCTCCGGTATCTTTCTTCCTCACAAACGGGGCCACATATTCGTCGTAAAGCTTCTCTCGAACGCGGCTATTAGTTCTGAGTGCCTTTGGTTAAGAACGCAAGTATCGGATCTTTGGTATGACTATGGCCTTACAGGCCAGAAGTAATAGTATTTTTTTGGATTTAAAGAGCCTTCAAAAACTAAAGTAAGTCTTTCATATTGGCTATTGACTGGGTGAATTTGACCAACCATCTTTTTGTCGGAGTCCATTGAAAATGGTACGCTGTCGATATTTTTCTTCAGGAGATTTGTTTTTAAAGTGAAAACTTTTTTTGGTGCATTTACCAAAAATTGCGACTTGCTCATGAAGTTCGCGGGGTCAGTTTTCCGTTTGAGAACCAATGCTACTACAATTACATGCGATTTTCCCATTGATAAACCAGTGACAACTATTATGGTGGAGATGCACAAATTCGAAGTGGTGCTATCGCTCAATTACCTTGGATATGTAGTAGCAGCCGATAAGACTATGGAAAAATAAATACGCAGGCGGCCGGCTCAAAGCCCACAGAACCTACTTTAGTCTTTCAAGGCTATTTATATCCTAAAAGGTTACCATTGCATTACTTCTAAACTGCTGCCACGACGATAGTCTTAGCAGTACTCACCTACGGATCCGAGACCTGGGTGCTTAGCTAATGGCACTATGAATTTTTTAGTTCTCCCAGTTTGAGAGGAAGGACGATTCTGGAGACGATATGACCTTGAGCTATGTATGTATGAAATCTAAAAAAAAATTAGCGTGGTGGACTCTAGTGGGCACCAAGTTGTATGACCGAAGAGGAACGGGTCGGGAAGTCTTTTGAGGTACAATTCATGGTAGAACACAGTGCTGCAAATCAAATTTGGGGATAGTATACATACATATATGTACACCACGACGCTCACAGCCTGAGGGTGCGAAACTGAATTTCGATTTGATTTGATTTCGATTTTGTTTATTATACAATACAGATTGTCCATTTAAGTTCATGAATGCACTTATATTAGGACATTCATCTAATTTCAGCATCGATCAGGAAAAAAAACGATGCAGAAGTAAGAGTGATATTAGAATTAGGGAGAGTTCGACCAAGGGAATGCTTTAAGTATGAAAAACTGAAGGGATCATAAAAAATGCTCAAATTTTTCAAGTTTAAGAGAATTATGCCCTAGCGAGAGTTGACTGCAATGCAATTTAACAATAACTTCGCAAAAAAATTCCCACGCGCGTATGATGCACAAGTCCTGACGATACTCTGGCCGTTGGACGAGGGAGAGGCGGACGAAGTCGCGGGCAACTGCTAGTACTAATATATAAAGCTGAAGAGTTTGTTCGTTTGAACGCAGTAATCTCAGGAACTACTGGTTCGAATGGTATAATTCTTTTTGTGTTGGATGTTTTATTAATCGACTTAGGCTTAAGGCTAATTAACATTAAGCTGTGACCAATAGCAGCGAAGAGACTGTGGAAAATGTGGAAAAACGGCAAAAAATATTAATTTTTCTGCGTTTTAACGCGCTTATCTCAGGAACTGCTTAATGAAATTGAACAATTTTTTTAATGTTGAATTGTCCATTTATCAAGGAAGGCTTGAAGCTATATAACATTAAGCTGAGACCAATAGGAGCGAAGAATTTGTGGAAAATGTGGAAAAAACGGCAAACAATACAATACAATCTATCTACCTACATTCTATCTATCTATACTAATATATAAAGCTGAAGAGTTTGTTCGTTTGAACGCAGTAATCTCAGGAACTACTGGTTCGAATGGTATAATTCTTTTTGTGTTGGATGTTTCATTAATCGACTTAGGCTTTAGGCTACTTAACATTAAGCTGTGACCAATAGCAGCGAAGAGTCTGTGGAAAATGTGGAAAAAACGGCAAAAAATATTAATTTTTCTGCGTTTTAACGCGCTTATCTCAGGAACTGCTTAATGAAATTGAACAATTTTTTTAATGTTGAATGGTCCATTTATCAAGGAAGGCTTGAAACTATATAACATTAAGCTGCGACCAATAGGAGCAAAGAATTTGTGGAAAATGTGGAAAAAAAGGCAAACAATACAATACAATCTATACTTATATGTAAAGCTGAAGAGATTGTTCGTTTGAACGTCGTAATCTCAGGAACTACTGGTTCGAATTGTAAAATTCTTTTTGTGTTGAAGAGTCCATTAATCGAGGAAGGCTTTGTTTTACTTAAAATTAAGCTGCGACCAATAGCAGCGAAGAATCTTAAAAGAACGATTGATTGCAATCACCCGTTCAATAAAGATCCGTTCAATCAAAGATCGAATCCATCTTTTTTCCATCTCGTTCATTCAAAGATCGAATCAATCAATCGTTCAATACAAGGTAGAATCGGTCTTTTTCCATATACATAGATATGACTATACTATCGACACAGCTGTTTGGACCAAGGGTTATCCATACCCACAGTCAGTGGCGAATTTCGGAAATAAAGAAATCGAAAACTTAGTCGAAAATAATATAATACAACCTAGCAGAAGTGCATATAACTCTCCTGTATGGGTCGTAGATAAGAAAGGTTTAGATGAGGACGGTAAGAAAAAGCATAGGCTAGTCATAGACTATAAAAAACTTAATTCATTTACCAAAACCGAAAGGTACCCAAAGGCAGAAACATCTGTTATCCTAGCTAATTTGGGCAAAGCTAGTTATTTCACGACTCTCGATTTACAGAGCGGTTTCCATCAGATTAAACTGAAGGAAAGCGATAGGGAGAAAACAGCTTTTAGCGTTAACAATGGTAAATACGAATTCCTTCGAATGCCATTTGGACTCAAAAACGCACCGTCAATTTTCCAGAGAACTATGGATGATATCCTCCGCGAGTATATAGGCAAATTCTGCAACGTCTATATCGATGACGTCATTATATACTCAGACACAGAAGAAGAACACCTCGAACATATCGAGATAATAACTAAAGCCTTAAGCGCAGCAAACATGAGAATATCGAGCGAAAAATCGAAATACTTTATGAAGGAAGTAGAATTTCTGGGATACATTGTATCATTTAATTGTATCAAAATGGACCCAGTGAAAACCCGATGCATAGAGAAATTCCCACAACCGCAGACTTTACGTCAACTAAGATCTTTCTTGGGGTTAGCTGGTTATTACCGTAAATTCATAAGAAATTACGCGATGATTGCCAAACCCATGACCAAGTACCTCAGAGGAGAAAATGGCAGAACTGGTCAAAGTAATAGTAAAAAGATAACAATAGAATTCGATAAGGAGGCTATTAAAGCATTCAAGATACTGAAAGACAAACTCTGCGAACAGGTTACACTCAACCAACCTGATTTTACCCAGAGATTTAAACTAACTACAGACGCTAGCAACTCAGCCATAGGTGCAGTGCTTAGCCAAAATAATAAACCAATTATTTTTATAAGTCGTACCTTAAGCATAACCGAAGAAAACTACGCGACAAACGAGAAGGAACTTCTTGCCATAATTTGGGCATTGAAGAACCTTCGAAATTATCTCTATGGTGTGAGTGGTATCCGCATATATACAGATCACCAACCATTAACCTTTGCCATCGGCGATAAGAACCCAAACGCAAAAATAAAACGTTGGCGCTCCTTTAAAGAAGAATACTCTCCAGAAATTATATACAAACCAGGTAAGGAAAACGTCGTCGTAGCAGACGCTCTCAGTAGACAGGAAATAAATATGATGAACGAAGATGAATCAGAGGTAGGAACTGTTCACAGTGCAGAGAGTAGTCCCATTCCAGATATAAGAAGAGTAAGCCAAAGAATTTATAATTTTAAGGTGCAATTAATTTTAAACGAATCACTTAACAATAATATAATTTCTAAAGAAATACACACAGGCTACTGGAGACATACAGTGCTTTTTAAAGATTTAGACATCGTAAGTAAAATTAAAGGAAAAATAAAAACGGGTTTAACAGTCGGAATTTATAGCACTGAGGAGATGTTCTTCAAAATTAAGGACAAGCTCTTAGAAGAATTTCCAACACTAAAATTTTTATTCTGTAACCAAATAGTTGATGACTTTACAGATAAAGAGGAGCAATTAGCTATTATCACCGCTGAGCACAATCGAGCTCATAGACAAGCTAAAGAAGTGTATAAGCAGATTGTAGGTAAATATTATTGGCCAAACGCTTTCAAACAGATCCTCTCAATAAACGCTACTTGCGAAATCTGTAAAAAGAATAAGTATGAGAGACATCCTAATAAGCAGCCAATTGGAGAGACTCCAATTCCTGAAGAAGGGGGAGAGCGCGTCCACGCAGATATATATTACTGTGAAAATGCATCATTTTTAACAATGACAGATCCATTCTCGAAATTCTTAATAACAACCCAAGTTCATTTCAAAACCGAAGCAAAAGATAGAATGATCGAACTACTTCCGGTTTTCGGTAATGTCAGAACCTTGATGACCGATAATGAGGCAGTATTTTGCTCACCTTCTGCGAGGTGTGCATATAACCTGCTAAACATTACCCATAAGACAACACCACCAGCCCATTCAAAGAGCAATGGAATAATAGAAAGAATTCACTCCACATTGACAGAACTCATTAGAATAGTCAAAGAAACTACACATATAACAGACATCAAGGACGTCATGACTCTAGCTACAAAAAAATACAACGAAACAATTCACACGGTAACAGACAAGCGACCAACGGACATATTCCACAATTATATAGATAATGGTGACACAAAAAAGAAACTCCAAGCACACCAACAAAAAATGTTAGGATATCGAAATAAAAATAGGAAAAATAAAACATATAAAGTAGGTGAAACAATTTTTGTAAACAATGGACAGAGAAGAAGTAAGAATAAACCTTTATTCCAAAAAAAAGGAAGTTAAGGAAGACCTAGGGAACGTAGTCATAGATTCAAATAACCGAAAAATTCATAAAGATAATATTAGAAATTAAATCCACGATGACGCCGTTAGGATACATTTAAAACTACATGAACTAATAAAGTCAAACAATAGACAAAAAAACATCAATAGACAATTATTCGACAAGTTAGATAGTATGTACAGAGATACTAATAGTAAAGGAATTACAGAAATTAAAATAATAAAATAGGTTTATAATTGTAGAACTTAGAGAAATAATAAATACTGTTAATTTAAGTAAATCAAATATTCTCAATACTCTATTTTTAGATTTAAATGAAATAAAAAACATTATGGAACAAGAAAAAGTAAATATATCCATAATCGATGTACTAGATGCTTCCACTTTTAAAATTGTACAAAAAAATAATATTATCGTTGTATTTATCAAATAACCCAAGGTAAAAGGGACAGAACGTGACTATTAATGGCGAAATTTATCTGAATTCAGAAAACCAAATACTAGAACATATTAAGTTAAGCAAACCAACTCAAGTCCAAATTCTCGAATTCATTGCTTCACAATACGAGAAACTCATGTACACAAATCTTGATCATATAGAACCATTTATAACAGATCTCAAAGAACATCCCGTACTGTGGGGAGTATGTATTAAATTGTTCATTGTAATATTAATTTACTCTATCTAGAAAATAATCATAATAATTCAGAGTTATCGCACTACCAGAATCGAAGAAGTAACTTGCCCAAGCACGATCGAACAGGTCACAATAGAGATGGAAGAATTCATGGACACTTTAAGATCAAGGGTACAGCAGATGTTGAGCGAAAGATTGGGACAATTTTCCTCCGACCAAGGGGAGAGTTAACACATGGCGACCAAATGGGTCAACAAGTGCATGACGACACATGACACCAACCCCGAAAGAAGATCGGGATCACAAGTGCATGATGACACACGACACCAACCCCGAAAGAAGATCGGGATCGTCATAAACCCATTGATTTA
The DNA here is from genome assembly GCA_943590905.1 of Sphaerophoria taeniata. Taxonomy (NCBI): domain Eukaryota; kingdom Metazoa; phylum Arthropoda; class Insecta; order Diptera; family Syrphidae; genus Sphaerophoria; species Sphaerophoria taeniata. The sequence continues at coordinate 195,168,802 of OX016540.1, forward strand.
CGACCCAAGCCAACCTAAGAGAAGACCCAAAAAAAATGAGATAATTTACGACCGACGCCGCTGGCAATCACCGTCATCCGAACCTCCGAGGAGAGACGGATTATTCGTAGCAGTTAGTTCCATTCCTACCGCAGTGCGTACCGCACATAATTAGATAAACCTTTGCACTTAGAAAATTTCTTTTTTTAATAAAATATTTTTTCAACCTATTACTGTGTAAGAGTTTTAATTTACTATACACTAGACAAGACAGTGTATAGTTAAGGCCCAAACGCTCTTACGCACCCATAATGATTTCAAGTGTATACGTTTTTCTTATTATTATTTTTTTTTTGTGACATATTTTTTCATGTAATGGTCACGCGGTTCAAAGTTTAAAAAATAAAACTAGGCAACGCAACGAAAACCATACATACATAATATTGCTACATTCACCTACATAACATACCTACTGAGTACATGTTAGAACAAATTATTTGTTGGCTTTCTTTATGACAGTTTTTTTATGGAACCAGAAAATAGTGTGATAGAACAAAAATCGCACTGATGAGGTCGAGGTAGTGTGTCTGTGAATGCTTTCTGTATTCGAATTTTTCATCTTACACACTGGGTCCCAAAACTCATATTTTAAAAACAACAACAAAATAAAAACAAACAAATCTGAATACAGAAAGCATACACACCGACTCGACCTCATCAGTGCGAATTTTTCATCTTGCACGCTGGGTCCCAAAGCTCACATTCTGAATACAACAACAAAAATAAACAAACTTTTTTTGTTGTTGTTTTTTTTTGTTATATGAAATAACATCGCGCAGCTGCGATGCCGCCGCCTCCAGAATTCTGCGCCCTGTGCATTTGCACATCCTGCACATATGGTTGGTCCGGCCCTGATCTCAATGATAACTGAGAATTATGTTCCATCAAATTATTTTGCCTCAGTCAAGGTGACATTGAGATCTCAGTGAGATGTTGTCAGGTGGAACTGGCCTAATAACTGCTCAAATTAGAATGTTTAGAGTTCGATTGGTTTGTGAATGAGAATCATTGCAGTGAATGTGATTGATTGCACTATTTGTGCAGATTATTGTGTTTAAACAATATCATTTTATATATTTCTTAACTAAAAAATATGCTCAGTTTAAAGAAACAAAAAAAAATTGACTTCAGGAAAAAAACGATGCAGAAGTAAGAGAGATATTAGAATTAGGGAGAGTTCGACCAAGGGAATGCTTTAAGTATAAAAAACTGAAGGGATTCATAAAAAATGCTCAAATTTTTCAAGTTTAAGAGAATTACGACCTAGCGAGAGTTGACTGCAACGCAATTTAACAATAACTTCGCAAAAAAATCCCACGCGCGTATGATGCACAAGTCGTGACGATACTCTGTCCGGTGGACGAGGGAGAGGCGGACGAAGTCGCGGGCAACTGCTAGTACAATATAAAGCTGAAGGGATTGTTCGCTTGAACGTGGTAATCTCAGGAACTACTGGTTCGAATTGTAAAATTCTTTTTGTGTTGAAGAGTCCATTAATCGAGGAAGGCTTTGTTTTACTTTCAATTAAGCTATGACTAATAGCAGCGAAGAATCTGTTTAAAATGTGGATAAAACGGAAAAAATATTTATTTTTTTTGCGTTTTAACGCGCTTATCTCAGGAACTGCTCAGTCAAATTGAACAATTCTTTTTGTGTCTAATGGTGGATCGAGGAAGGCTAGAAGCTATATCATACTTCGCTGATACCAATAAGAGCGAAGCGTCAGTTAAAAATATTGCAAAAACGGCAAAAAATATTCTGTTTTGAATGTTTCTGTTGTTTGCTTAAACCCGCTGATCTCAGGAACTGCTAAATCAAAGTGAACAATTAATTTGCGTTGAATAGTTTATTTATTATGGAAGGCCTTAGGCTATATAACACTAGGCGATATAAGCGAAGAATCAGTGGAAAAAGTGGAAAAAACGGAAAAAAAAATATTAATTTTTCTTGGTATGTGTTGAAAAAATTACTGTGCAGTGTGCACTGCTCAGCACCAATTGTTAATATAATTGAGTGTTACCTATACATAAACATACTAGTATAATAAATTAATTGAATTTTCAAAATTAATAACAATTATAATTAAAAACTTAGTCACATAAGTTATATACCTAAGCAAATAAAAAAGAATTACCTATTAATTAAATTTATTCGCTATTGGTCAAATTGTTTATATATTGATATTTCTAATTTATATTTGCTATCATGTGTTTATAAAGATTAATAACTTTTCAGTTAAAATAGACTTTGTTAATATATTTAACTTTGTAAAAGTAACGAATAGACTTCATTATGTATTGTTTGTTTAATTATGTATCATACATTTTTCTTGTAAATAATGGTTTTGGGGACCAAAAACAATTTGGTGGGGGAGATGTTATATAATTAAGGTAGGTTTCTTCTCTCTCAATGCCCAAGAGCTGAGCTTAAAAGTTTATGTCATCACACATGTTTTTGTCCAGCAAAAACCAAGTGTGAGGAAGAATTGTTTTTCATATTTCCTTCTCCAACTTCATCTTCTAATAAGATAATGTTGGAGATCAACATTTGCTTAGCAACAAAGTGACGCTTAGAGATTAAGCTGAGCTTTTTAGCGTTGTTTTCTTATTTTTCATATTTGAGCTTGGCTTGGGTTTGGTTTTCCCTAAACGATTTTGTCATTTGTAAGTCAGTCTATTTTTGTACTCTTTAAGCCTCACTAAACTTGTGTGCTCATTTGTAAACCAAAGTTATTAGTTTATAAGAATCTAATAAAATAAAGACTTACTTTTGTTTCAATGAAAATTATTAATAACTCAGTGTTTCATTCAATTAATTCAACACATATAACTATATCATTTGCTTGGCCAGCCTGCCTTGAGTTTGATACAGCCAACACAATATTTTCCGTTCTAATCTTTCTAACTTCTATGTTGTTATTGAACTGAAAACGGACGACAGCGCGCGGGGCGGCTCTATGTCAGCCATTGCTACTGAATGCGAAAAATAGTAACACTATATCCACTTATACACGCTCGTATTTTTTTTTTTTGAAATTCTGGTAGTTTAATTCTAAAATCAGCTGAGCAGTGCACACTTCACAGTAATTTTTTCAACACATACCAAGAAAAATTAATATTTTTTTGCCGTTTTTTCCACTTTTTCCACTGATTCTTTGCTTATATCGCCTAATGTTATGTAGCCTAAGGCCTTCCATAATAAATAAACTATTCAACGCAAATTAATTGTTCACTTTGATTTAGCAGTTCCTTATATTAACAAATTCTCAAGTTGTTCAAGATTATAAATGCCAAAATTCAAACTTCAATACAAAATTTAATCGACGATATTATATGCAAAATATAAGTTCAATTTACAATATTTTATAGTTAAGAGCTTATGGTGCGATCGATGTTGATCGGTTGGTGGTTGCTATCAAAAAGGAAAGAGTTTACATTGCTTTACTTTGAACTGCATCAAGTTGATTGAAAGCTTAACGATAGCGACGATGTAAAACAAGACAGGCTCTCTTTGAGTGCAATTGTTGACTGCAGTCCCCGTTACACCGCTATGCAAAGGGCATGCTCTCCAATTCAATTCAATAAAGAAGAAATGTGCACAGTGTGTACGAATGGTAACAACCCGAACGTGTCCATCGGTACCAGGGTGAAGCTCCTCGATCCGACCCAAAATCCATTGCGAAGGGGGCAGATTCGGTTCCTTCAAAACGACCAGATCATTCCTTTGATAGTCTCGGTTGGTATTTCGCCACTTGGGTCTCTGTTGAAGCGTGGTAATATAGTCGAGCTGCCATCTGTGCCAAAAGCCTTGTAGCATATTTTGAACCAGCTCCCAACGTCCAAGTCGGTTGACCGGAACTTCCAGGTAGTTGAGGTCAGGTAATGCGGTATACGGACGGCCTATAATAAAATGAGAAGGGGTTAGCGGGCTTAAATCAGTATCGGAAATAGCACATAGAGGTCGAGAGTTCAAAAGTGCCTCGATTTGTGCTAAGAGGGTGTTCATCTCTTCAAAAGTGAGGACGTTGTCGCCAAGGCTACGACGAAGATGCTGCTTTACGTTCTTGACACCCGCCTCCCACAGTCCACCAAAGTGAGCAGCATGAGGTGGAATAAACTCCCATTTGATGTTATCTTCTGCCAAAACGTTCGAAACTAGCTCGTTGTGTTTGGATGACCGAACTAGGGCATACACCTCTGAGAGCTTTCGCGCGGCTCCTTGAAAGTTTGTTCCGTTGTCGGAATGAATGACCTTGCACTTTCCTCTTCGAGCGATGAATCGACGCAGGGCAGCAATGAAGGCTTCCGTGGTAAGGTCACTCACTACTTCCAAGTGGAGTGCCTTGGTTGCCATACAAATAAACATAGCGAAATAGCCTTTGGTAAGCTTCGCTTTGCGCAACTTAGATGTACGAAGCATAAATGGACCGGCGTAGTCACATCCAGTTTCGGCGAACGCGAATGATGGTGAAAGGCGTGACGAAGGTAGGTTTCCCATCAGTTGAGTCGAGACTGAAGAACGCATTTTAAAACACGGAAGGCAATCGTGCACCACTTTACGAAGCATGTTTCTGGCTCCGATTATCCAGTATTCTTGTCGAACTACAGAGAACAGTTCCGACACTCCAGCATGTAGGTACTTTATGTGGGCCTCTGAAAGTATAAGCTTTGAAACATTATGGTTTTTGGGTAAAATAATTGGTTGCTTCATGTTAAACGGAACAAATGGAGCATTCGAAATTCGTCCCCCTACTCGTAACAAGCCTTCCTCATCAACAAAAGGAGACAACGATGCTAAGGTAGATTGAGTTGAGACCGTGCTTTGTTTTTTGAGCTGCCAAACTTCTTCACAGAATTCTCTTTGGGAAAAACGAAGACAGGTCAGTTTTGAATTGCGAAGCTCAGCCGAAGTTAAAAATCCATAGTAGCGATTTTCTGATTTATCACGACAACTACGAATAAAGCGAAGGATATAAAATGCGAACAAGTCTTCTCCACGATGACACGTTCATGGAAAGCTCATCAAAAAAATGTTGGTTCAAATTTGGTGACGACACTAATGCTGCAACCGGGCGTTTCCTTTCCTCGGGAATATCTCCTTTGAGTTTGACATCAAATGCGGGCCAATGATCACATTCCGTTGAAAGCCAGTCTGGTCCATGCCACCATATTCCCAAATCCAAAAGTTGTCTTGGTTCTACTCCTCTGGATGCGCTATCTGCTGGATTCTCTTCAGAGCAGACGTGATTCCAAAGCGATCGAGGCAAAGTGTCCAGAATTTCTGCGGTCCGATTAGCAACAAATGTTGTCCATCGGCGTGGAAGTGAAGAGAGCCAAGCTAGAACTATAGTAGAGTCGGTGAAGGCGTACATTTTTGTGGGAAGGTTTTCTAACGACGAACAAATAAGCTGGATGATTCAACTTAAAAGGAGAGCCCCACATAGTTCAAGACGAGGGAGTGAAACTTGTTTTACCGGGGCAACGCGCGTCTTGGCCGCAACTAGTTGAACGTGAACAACACCAGAGCTCGAGACACTACGTGCATACACCACCGCCGAATACGCCTTCTCTGATGCATCTGAGAACCCAATTAGATCGAAATCGGAAGCATTTACAGTATACCTACGCGGGATTCTAAGTTGGCCAAAACATTCCAAGCTTTGTCGATATAAACTCCACTTCGTTGCAATCTCGCTTGGCAGCGGGTCATCCCATCCGATGCTATCTTTACTCAGCCAAAGATCTTGAAACAGCATCTTAAAGAGGATTGTAGATGGAGCTAGGAAGCCCATAGGATCAAACACTTTTGAAATTTCTGAGAGTAGAGATCTTTTTGTGGGTGCTGATGACTCTTCCAACGAAATCTTAAACGAAAACATGTCCTTAAAGGGATTCCAAACGATTCCAAGTACCTTTTTCCACTCCGAGTCAGAACTCAAAGAGACTGTATCTCCCCCTTCTGTAGAACTAGGAATAATCCAAGAATTTGACGCCCATTTGCTGAGTTCTAACCCACCACAAGCGAGTATTCCTACCAATTGATCCCTTAATTCCAGAACTTCTGACAACGAATCGGCTCCGGCAGCGAAATCATCTACATACGAATTACGAAGAATTGCTTTTGCAGCCTTAGGAAAACGAGCACCATAATCTTTAGCTATTTGCTTCAGGACTCTAATTGCGAGAAAAGGGGCTGGATCAGTGCCATAGGTGACCGTGTTCAATCGATAATGTGAAACAGGGTCAGTTGGAGTTTTTCTCCAAACGATGCGCTAGAAGTCCCTATGCTTCGGATGGACCCATATTTGGCGAAACATCTTCACGATATCTGCGCAGAATACATAGCGATATAATCGAAACTGTATGAATACATTCAACAAGTTTCTCTGAAGAGCAGGCCCAATATAGAGAGCGTCATTCAAACTTAATCCTGCTGAATCTTTGTAAGAACCATTGAAAACCACTCGCATTTTGTTTGTGACGACGGCATGATGAGGAAGGTAATAGACTTGTCCTAAATTCGACTCTACTTCGTTATCTGGGATACGAGTCATGTGACCCAACTACTCATACGTTTGCATAAACTTAGAATATTCAAGACGCAGATTTTCATTATGAGCGAACCTTCTCTCTAAACTGAATAACCTTGAAACGGCAGCAGAAACGGTATTTTGAAATCGGACTTCACTGTGACGAAACGGCAATTCGACTATATACTTGTTGTCTTCAGCTCTCGAAAATGTTTGTTCAAAATGCTTATCAGCAAAATCTTCTGTAGCACTCACTCGAATAGCAACCTCTTCTATTTCCCAAAAGGATTTCATTAACTGTTCAACCCCTACCTCAACATGCATTGAAATCACTTCCCTTCCAGGAAATTTTCCAGCGATGACCCAACCGAAAACAGTGTTGTGGGCTACGATGTGTCCGGAATGATCTGATTGGTGGCCATCTCGCAAGCTACTCCATACAGTATCTGAACCGAGAAGGATATCAATTGGTCCAGGTTTTATAAATCCTGGATCTGCAAGCTTAAGTCCATTAAAATCGAGAGTATAATCAGAAGGAACTGAAATTGGTGAGATATTTGACGGAATTGTATTCAAAACGAAGGCCTGTACATGAATTGGCGAAAACTCTAAACGAGATGTCATCTGAAGAAACACCACACCTTGGGCGACCCCAGCGTTAACAGCTCCAATTCCTGTTATAGGCAAACAAGAGTACAAACGAGAAAGTCCAAGCAACCGAACAGCACGATTTGTAACGAATGAAACTTGCGAGCCCGTATCCAGAAGAGCACGCAGTTCATGAAATTTCCCCAAAGCATCCAGCACTCTCACAATGGCAGTGGGCAGAATAACAGAGGTTGGATTGGAAAATTTGGAATGATTGCTAACAATCGATTGTGTCGAAGACGAGGTGGACGCCACCTCTTGAGGAAGTGTATTCCCCATTCTAGAGCCACTCGGGCCAGCAGCAACGAGATGCACCAAAGAATGATGACGTGAACCACAGTGAAAGCAACGGCTTTTCACTTGACAACGCGACGATGAATGTTGAGTTCCAAGGCAGTTGTAGCATAATTTCTTGTCTTTGACGAAACTACGACGATCTACGACACGGTCATATCAATGAAGACAGAGCAATTGTATAGTGGATGGTTGTTTCCACACTTAGGGCATATAACGGGCATAACGGCTAAGCTTTTAACACGTCCTCCAGGTTTCGATGATCGGGAATCAAGCTTGTGGACCTTCAACTTAGATTCACTTGTTTCCAAAGCGCAACATCTGTTTTCCAAAAAGTCAATCAACTGATCTATTGTGGCCTCTTCAGAATTGGCATTATGTAAAGCCCAGGCTTGGCGGGTTTCACAATCGGTTTAACTTATTAAAAGAAACGTCAACCATGGATCTCTTCCCTCTGACCCTAAAGCAGCTAATCCGCGAATGACTTCATCTGCATTGTCTATCAATTTGCGAAGTTGCTTATGATCTGGCGTTGATACCGACGGCATATTTAAAAACGTCTCAATAAATTGATTGATGATATACAATGGGCTATCGTACCTTCTTTCTAACTTCTCCCATGCCTGAAATTAGTTAGCATCTGATATAAATATTCCGTTCAACAAATTAGCAGGATCATCCCGTAAGAATGATTTAGGGTAGCGGGACTTTTGTGCACCAGAAAGATCTTTTCTACAATCTATGCTTCCCAAAAACGTGTCTCGAAAGCATGGCCACTCTCTGTAGTCGCCACTGAACGGTGTTATTTTGAACGCCGGAAGCTCAATTTCTCGAGATGAACCTCGAACACCCTCGTTGGAAACCTTTTCGTGTTCCATGCCACAACTAACCTCATCTGCCTTTTTTGCCTTCTCATGAACGTTCATTTCTGCACTACCAGAATTACGATGTGAAGCTCCGACTGCCAACGCACAGTGTGGTATATGGGTCCAAAACATGGCCAAAATGGTATTTTTTTTGTTTTCAATTGCCAACCCTGGTTTGTTTCGAAATTCGAAACTTTCAAAGCTCTATCATGTCCAAGAGTAAAACACGGTCAGCCTAAAGTAAACAATTGAGTGAAGTGTCAGATCAATTTTCGATAAAGTGCAATTTTAGTGCAACATACAAATTTTGTTTAAATTTAACTTTTGTTTTTTTTTTGTTCAACAACTATGGAAAACGACAGATTAGGTACTTATCTAAATATCTAATTAATGTTTTTGATTCGTACTCATGCATTTTTTGTGTATACAGGCTTTAACTTTAGCCTTACGTGAATTGTTAGAATATATGTGTTTTCTTTTCTTTAAAATGTTTTTTAATAAGTTTCTAAGTGTTTCTAAGCAGTGAAATTTGTTTTGTTTTGTGCAGTTATAAATATTGAAGTGTGTTTTAAGAGATTTAGGCGCCCCAAAGCGCCCTTTTGTCAAATATTGTGTTTTGTTTGCGTGTACATTAAGGTGGTACTTATTTGCTTTTTTTCGAAAATTAATGAAGACATCTACTCAATCGTCTCCAAATAAATAAAAATAAATCCTCTAATTTTTTCAGACTTTTATCTTACCCCTTACTGGCCGGCCCTGTATCAAAGTGAAATTCCAATACTTGGGACTTTGCGGCTGATTTTTGGATTATTCCCATATATCTCCATTTCGGCTTTACTAATTTTGTTGAAATTTTGCACAATTATACTTAACATTATCCCTAATCATATTGCATTCCAAGATATGAATTAAAATATATTCTTGAATAACAAAAAAATCGGAAAAGAAATCGGTTTTCGTAGTACCTTTTGTGTTTGTTACACTCTTTTCTAGATTTCTCAAAAACGGCTCAACCAATTTCTTGCAAATTTCATCAACACATTTAAATGCAATGTCTTTGAAAAAAAACAAAACCATTATCACCTTATGTCTTAAGCCTGCTATCAGGCACTGGCTCTTTTATACATGATAGCGATGAAGAAAATTCAGATGGTTAAAAAAAATTTTTTTTTTGTTTTTACGTGAGAAAATACTTTTTTTATTGTTTTTTGTATTAAGACTGCAATATCTAATGAATAGTGATATACAATATTTTTGGCCAGGTTTTTGACCCATATACCACACTGTGCAACGATTCACGTGGAGTTTTTCCTCTTAGAAAACTTAAAAGCAGAGACTTTGCCTCAATAAACTTTGCCTCCACCTGTTCAAATTCGACCTCGGGATTCCCATAACCTTCCTCTGCATGATATTGATGTAAATCGAATTGATTCCCGGTGAAATCCTTCCATGCGTATTCTAAACGATCTAACCTTACTTCGACTGCCTCAATTAACGTACCTTCTGGTATCGACACAGAAAATCTATGCACGCGATCAATACACGCCTTTGAATGTCCACGTGTTTCCAACAAAACCTCCATAATCCAAAATTTCCACCAAACAAAACTAACCAAGTGGAGCGAACAGCAAATTCCAAATTGAACACCAAGAAACAACTTGCAGCGAACAGCCAAACTATGCGAGTACCAAGGAACCAAATTGCAGCCAACAGCCAAATATAACCTCCAGCCAATAATCCAAGTCAACGTTCATCAACGTACATATATTTACCTATCCTCAATGCAACGAGGATGATGTGTGTGGTGTGGACTGTACCAAATCAAATAGCAACCACCCGATGTAGCAATAATTAAATGCAAAACAATATATTCAATTATTCAATTTTTAAGTTCTTAAGCATCCGACGACTTGAAGGACCAATTTGTTCAAGATTAAAAATGCCAAAATTCAAACTTCAATACAAAATTATATGCGATATTATATGCAAAATATAAGTTCAATTTACAATATTTTATACTTAAGAGCTTATGGTGCGATCGATGTTGATCGGTTGGTGGTTGCTATCAAAAAGGAAAGAGTTTACATTGCTTTACTTTGAACTGCATCAAGTTGATTGAAAGCTTAACGATAGCGACGATGTAAAACAAGAAAGGCTCTCTTTGAGTGCAATTGTTGACTGCAGTCCCCGTTACACCGCTATGCAAAGGGCATGCTCTCCAATTCAATGCAATAAAGAAGAAATGTGCACAGTGTGTTGCAGCTTGCATGTTACATTTCCAAACATGCCGCCCCCCCTGAAGGGCACTTCAGCAAACGGGTAAAAGCGCTAACTTGGTGATTGGTCTTCGAAATGTTCCATTTTTTGTACGAATGGTAACAACCCGAACGTGTCCATCGGTGCCAGGGTGAAGCTCCTCGATCCGACCCAAAATCCATTGCGAAGGGGGCAGATTCGGTTCCTTCAAAACGACCAGATCATTCCTTTGATAGTCTCGGTTGGTATTTCGCCACTTGGGTCTCTGTTGAAGCGTGGTAATATAGTCGAGCTGCCATCTGTGCCAAAAGCCTTGTAGCATATTTTGAACCAGCTCCCAACGTCCAAGTCGGTTGACCGGAACTTCCAGGTAGTTGAGGTCAGGTAATGCGGTATACGGACGGCCTATAATAAAATGAGAAGGGGTTAGCGGGCTTAAATCAGTATCGGAAATAGCACATAGAGGTCGAGAGTTCAAAAGTGCCTCGATTTGTGCTAAGAGGGTGTTCATCTCTTCAAAAGTGAGGACGTTGTCGCCAAGGCTACGACGAAGATGCTGCTTTACGTTCTTGACACCCGCCTCCCACAGTCCACCAAAGTGAGCAGCATGAGGTGGAATAAACTCCCATTTGATGTTATCTTCTGCCAAAACGTTCGAAACTAGCTCGTTGTGTTTGGATGACCGAACTAGGGCATACACCTCTGAGAGCTTTCGCGCGGCTCCTTGAAAGTTTGTTCCTTTGTCGGAATGAATGACCTTGCACTTTCCTCTTCGAGCGATGAATCGACGCAGGGCAGCAATGAAGGCTTCCGTGGTAAGGTCACTCACTACTTCCAAGTGGAGTGCCTTGGTTGCCATACAAATAAACATAGCGAAATAGCCTTTGGTAAGCTTCGCTTTGCGCAACTTGGATGTACGAAGCATAAATGGACCGGCGTAGTCACATCCAGTTTCGGCGAACGCGAATGATGGTGAAAGGCGTGACGAAGGTAGGTTTTCCATCAGTTGAGTCGAGACTGAAGAACGCATTTTAAAACATGGAAGGCAATCGTGCACCACTTTACGAAGCATGTTTCTGGCTCCGATTATCCAGTATTCTTGTCGAACTACAGAGAACAGTTCCGACACTCCAGCATGTAGGTACTTTATGTGGGCCTCTGAAAGTATAAGCTTTGAAACATTATGGTTTTTGGGTAAAATAATTGGGTGCTTCATGTTAAACGGAACAAATGGAGCATTCGAAATTCGTCCCCCTACTCGTAACAAGCCTTCCTCATCAACAAAAGGAGACAACGATGCTAAGGTAGATTGAGTTGAGACCGTGCTTTGTTTTTTGAGCTGCCAAACTTCTTCACAGAATTCTCTTTGGGAAAAACGAAGACAGGTCAGTTTTGAATTGCGAAGCTCAGCCGAAGTTAAAAATCCATAGTACCGATTTTCTGATTTATCACGACAACTACGAATAAAGCGAAGGATATAAAATGCGAACAAGTCTTCTCCACGATGACATGTTCATGGAAAGCTCATCAAAAAAATGTTGGTTCAAATTTGGTGACGACACTAATGCTGCAACCGGGCGTTTCCTTTCCTCGGGAATATCTCCTTTGAGTTTGACATCAAATGCGGGCCAATGATCACATTCCGTTGAAAGCCAGTCTGGTCAATGCCACCATATTCCCAAATCCAAAAGTTGTCTTGGTTCTACTCCTCTGGATGCGCTATCTGCTGGATTCTCTTCAGAGCAGACGTGATTCCAAAGCGATCGAGGCAAAGTGTCCAGAATTTCTGCGGTCCGATTAGCAACAAATGTTGTCCATCGGCGTGGAAGTGAAGAGAGCCAAGCTAGAACTATAGTAGAGTCGGTGAAGGCGTACATTTTTGTGGGAAGGTTTTCTAACGACGAACAAATAAGCTGGATGATTCAACTTAAAAGGAGAGCCCCACATAGTTCAAGACGAGGGAGTGAAACTTGTTTTACCGGGGCAACGCGCGTCTTGGCCGCAACTAGTTGAACGTGAACAACACCAGAGCTCGAGACACTACGTGCATACACCACCTCCGAATACGCCTTCTCTGATGCATCTGAGAACCCAATTAGATCGAAATCGGAAGCATTTACAGTATACCTGCGCGGGATTCTAAGTTGGCCAAAACATTCCAAGCTTTGTCGATATAAACTCCACTTCGTTGCAATCTCGCTTGGCAGCGGGTCATCCCATCCGATGCTATCTTTACTCAGCCAAAGATCTTGAAACAGCATCTTAAAGACAAACACTTTTGAAATTTCTGAGAGTAGAGATCTTTTTGTGGGTGCTGATGACTCTTCCAACGAAATCTTAAACGAAAACATGTCCTTAAAGGGATTCCAAACGATTCCAAGTACCTTTTTCCACTCCGAGTCAGAACTCAAAGAGACTGTATCTCCCCCTTCTGTAGAACTAGGAATAATCCAAGAATTTGACGCCCATTTGCTGAGTTCTAACCCACCACAAGCGAGTATTCCTACCAATTGATCCCTTAATTCCAGAACTTCTGACAACGAATCGGCTCCGGCAGCGAAATCATCTACATACGAATTACGAAGAATTGCTTTTGCAGCCTTAGGAAAACGAGCACCATAATCTTTAGCTATTTGCTTCAGGACTCTAATTGCGAGAAAAGGGGCTGGATCAGTGCCAAAGGTGACCGTGTTCAATCGATAATGTGAAACAGGGTCAGTTGGAGTTTTTCTCCAAACGATGCGCTGGAAGTCCCTATGCTTCGGATGGACCCATATTTGGCGAAACATCTTCACGATATATGCGCAGAATACATAGCGATATAATCGAAACTGTATGAATACATTCAACAAGTTTCTCTGAAGAGCAGGCCCAATATAGAGAGCGTCATTCAAACTTAATCCTGCTGAATCTTTGTAAGAACCATTGAAAACCACTCGCATTTTGTTTGTGACGACGGCATGATGAGGAAGGTAATAGACTTGTCCTGAATTCGACTCTACTTCGTTATCTGGGATACGAGTCATGTGACCCAACTACTCATACGTTTGCATAAACTTAGAATATTCAAGACGCAGATTTTCATTATGAGCGAACCTTCTCTCTAAACTGAATAACCTTGAAACGGCAGCAGAAACGGTATTTTGAAATCGGACTTCACTGTGACGAAACGGCAATTCGACTATATACTTGTTGTCTTCAGCTCTCGAAAATGTTTGTTCAAAATGCTTATCAGCAAAATCTTCTGTAGCACTCACTCGAATAGCAACCTCTTCTATTTCCCAAAAGGATTTCATTAACTGTTCAACCCCTACCTCAACATGCATTGAAATCACTTCCCTTCCAGGAAATTTTCCAGCGATGACCCAACCGAAAACAGTGTTGTGGGCTACGATGTGTCCGGAATGATCTGATTGGTGGCCATCTCGCAAGCTACTCCATACAGTATCTGAACCGAGAAGGATATCAATTGGTCCAGGTTTTATAAATCCTGGATCTGCAAGCTTAAGTCCATTAAAATCGAGAGTATAATCAGAAGGAACTGAAATTGGTGAGATATTTGACGGAATTGTATTCAAAACGAAGGCCTGTACATGAATTGGCGAAAACTCTAAACGAGATGTCATCTGAAGAAACACCACACCTTGGGCGACCCCAGCGTTAACAGCTCCAATTCCTGTTATAGGCAAACAAGAGTACAAACGAGAAAGTCCAAGCAACCGAACAGCACGATTTGTAACGAATGAAACTTGCGAGCCCGTATCCAGAAGAGCACGCAGTTCATGAAATTTCCCCAAAGCATCCAGCACTCTCACAATGGCAGTGGGCAGAATAACAGAGGTTGGATTGGAAAATTTGGAATGATTGCTAACAATCGATTGTGTCGAAGACGAGGTGGACGCCACCTCTTGAGGAAGTGTATTCCCCATTCTAGAGCCACTCGGGCCAGCAGCAACGAGATGCACCAAAGAATGATGACGTGAACCACAGTGAAAGCAACGGCTTTTCACTTGACAACGCGACGATGAATGTTGAGTTCCAAGGCAGTTGTAGCATAATTTCTTGTCTTTGACGAAACTACGACGATCTACGACACGGTCATATCAATGAAGACAGAGCAATTGTATAGTGGATGGTTGTTTCCACACTTAGGGCATATAACGGGCATAACGGCTAAGCTTTTAACACGTCCTCCAGGTTTCGATGATCGGGAATCAAGCTTGTGGACCTTCAACTTAGATTCACTTGTTTCCAAAGCGCAACATCTGTTTTCCAAAAAGTCAATCAACTGATCTATTGTGGCCTCTTCAGAATTGGCATTATGTAAAGCCCAGGCTTGGCGGGTTTCACAATCGGTTTAACTTATTAAAAGAAACGTCAACCATGGATCTCTTCCCTCTGACCCTAAAGCAGCTAATCCGCGAATGACTTCATCTGCATTGTCTATCAATTTGCGAAGTTGCTTATGATCTGGCGTTGATACCGACGGCATATTTAAAAACGTCTCAATAAATTGATTGATGATATACAATGGGCTATCGTACCTTCTTTCTAACTTCTCCCATGCCTGAAATTAGTTAGCATCTGATATAAATATTTCGTTCAACAAATTAGCAGGATCATCCCGTAAGAATGATTTAGGGTAGCGGGACTTTTGTGCACCAGAAAGATCTTTTCTACAATCTATGCTTCCCAAAAACGTGTCTCGAAAGCATGGCCACTCTCTGAAGTCGCCACTGAACGGTGTTATTTTGAACGCCGGAAGCTCAATTTCTCGAGATGAACCTCGAACACCCTCGTTGGAAACCTTTTCGTGTTCCATGCCACAACTAACCTCATCTGCCTTTTTTGCCTTCTCATGAACGTTCATTTATGCACTACCAGAATTACGATGTGAAGCTCCGACTGCCAACGAATCACGTGGAGTTTTTCCTCTTAGAAAACTTAAAAGCAGAGACTTTGCCTCAATAAACTTTGCCTCCACCTGTTCAAATTCGACCTCGGGATTCCCATAACCTTCCTCTGCATGATATTGATGTAAATCGAATTGATTCCCGGTGAAATCCTTCCATGCGTATTCTAAACGATCTAACCTTACTTCGACTGCCTCAATTAACGTACCTTCTGGTATCGACACAGAAAATCTATGCACGCGATCAATACTCGCCTTTGAATGTCCACGTGTTTCCAACAAAACCTCCATAATCCAAAATTTCCACCAAACAAAACTAACCAAGTGGAGCGAACAGCAAATTCCAAATTGAACACCAAGAAACAACTTGCAGCGAACAGCCAAACTATGCGAGTACCAAGGAACCAAATTGCAGCCAACAGCCAAATATAACCTCCAGCCAATAATCCAAGTCAACGTTCATCAACGTACATATATTTACCTATCCTCAATG
The DNA here is from genome assembly GCA_943590905.1 of Sphaerophoria taeniata. NCBI lineage: Eukaryota > Metazoa > Arthropoda > Insecta > Diptera > Syrphidae > Sphaerophoria > Sphaerophoria taeniata. The sequence goes on from OX016540.1 coordinate 195,184,839, forward strand.
CAACGAGGATGATGTGTGTGGTGTGGACTGTACCAAATCAAATAGCAACCACCCGATGTAGCAATAATTAAATGCAAAACAATATATTCAATTATTCAATTTTTAAGTTCTTAAGCATCCGACGACTTGAAGGACCAATTTGTTCAAGATTAAAAATGCCAAAATTCAAACTTCAATACAAAATTATATGCGATATTATATGCAAAATATAAGTTCAATTTACAATATTTTATACTTAAGAGCTTATGGTGCGATCGATGTTGATCGGTTGGTGGTTGCTATCAAAAAGGAAAGAGTTTACATTGCTTTACTTTGAACTGCATCAAGTTGATTGAAAGCTTAACGATAGCGACGATGTAAAACAAGAAAGGCTCTCTTTGAGTGCAATTGTTGACTGCAGTCCCCGTTACACCGCTATGCAAAGGGCATGCTCTCCAATTCAATGCAATAAAGAAGAAATGTGCACAGTGTGTTGCAGCTTGCATGTTACATTTCCAAACACAAGTTTTATTTTTATTTCATTTCATTTAATTTTATTAACTTTTTTTTGATGAATACAAATGCTTAATATAAAATATTATCAACTTTCCTGGTCAGGGCAATATCTTTTTACTATATTTAACTTACTTTTAACAAATAGAAAATAATCTCCAAACTCACGCTGAATGATACTATTACGAACGACGAAAAATAACGAATTGATCAAGGGAACGCATTCATTAATAATGGATTTGAACGATCCTATTCAAATGTCAAAAATTGAAAGAAGAAGACAGATGATAGACGGGAAATCTGTGTTCTCTGTCTTTCACCGTTTTAATTCCAAAACTTTGCTGAAATTACAAATTGTCTGTCTGGTGGATAAATAATTGCAAGAAAATTAAAATTTTTAACTTAAAAAGAGAAGAACTAGCCACAACAACTAAGGAACTTCCAGTATATTGTTCATTATTATAATAACAATCTGGAATCTAAAGGAAAATGGAAAAATAAGTTGCAAGCTGAAGTATTCTGGATGTGAGTAATTGATTGAAGTATGTATGTATGTATGTATGTGGGTACAGTACATTACGTAGAAAAGGAACAAACAGATTGTTATGAACATTTTTTTTGAAAACAATTTTTTTGAATCGTGAATTTAAGTTAAAGTTTGAATGTTGATAAAATTTCCTGCCATTTAGTACTGAATTCGAAGTATTTTAACTACAGTCAACTCCGCTTAACTGAACTCCGTTTAACTGAAAACTTCGGTTATCTAAAACAATAAATTTATGACCGAGCCATTTTGAACATTTTCCACTAAAACTCCTTCGCTTAGCTGAACTCCGCTTAATTGCAAACTCCGTATAACTGAAACAAAATTGTTTGCCTTAAATTAACATTTCTCACTCATTCAACTCCGCATAAGTGAAACAGTTGAACGAAGCCACAATCGTTGATTATTGTTTAAAAAAGAACGCAACACATATCTTGTCATCCTCTCTTGGTGTGATACTTTGTATATATGAATTATGAAATATACATCACAAAGGTGTGATTTATAGGTGCAGTGCATTAACGCCCATGGAATTAACGCCCGCGGGTGTTAATTCCAATAACAAAAGGAATTTGCCCCCGCGGGTGTTAAATCCTTTTTGAATTGGCAATAAGGCCCACCATAAAAAAGAACTAACGACCGCGGGTGTTAATGCCATTTGAAATTGGCACTAACACCCGCGAGTGTTATTTTCTTTTGGAAGAGATCTTTTCAACCTCGGATGTGAACACTTGCGCTGACATCCTAGACACCTTGGCCACGTGAGTAGAAACAAATTAAACATCACAAATGAAGTTTACAAATTTTACATTTCTAACGTACGATTATACTTTTGGTCATTCAAGACTTATTCGGTTTGTGAATTAAATCTTTGGGATGTCAAAGTTCGGTGAGGATATGGCATTCTACAAGCACACTATACTTGAAGCCAATTTCATCTTATTGTATCTATCTGTCACCTAAAATAACCAAGCTATTTCATTTACATTGAAAGATGGATGGACACAAGCGGAAAAAATTTTGGCCAAAAGAGAATCAATTTGGGGTGTGAAAATAAAAAAATTCGCGCGAATTTTTTTATTTTCACACCCCAAATTGATTCTCTTTTGGCCAAAATTTTTTCGGCTCGCTACGCTCGCGATCAAATCAAATCGATCTTGAATTTTTTGTATCGGCTTCAACCTCAGTCGAAATGATTCTGAAAATGAATCATTGAAATGCTTGGAAAAATGTAAAACCACTACTTTTCCAAATAAAAGGAAACCTTTACAGCTCTGACAATTTTGTCGACAGCTAATAAAGAAACGTGGTCCTATTTATTTCAATGTGTACTTAAACAATACATACACACAAGAATTTAAGTTTTTTGTTTATTTGTTTAGCATGAACGTTCGTTGTTTCACTTTTTTTTCATTTGGGACTTTTGTCCCATAAAAAGTAAAATTTAATTGGGACTACTAACTGGCTATAGTGGGTTAATAATCCCTAAAACTATTTCGGTACTTTTGAGTCTTCAGAGTGGCTCAGATCAGAAGTTCCGAAAACCATTTTCGGGACTTCTGACTTCGAGACGAGTTTCCCTGCGCCAAGTTTCTAATCAAAACCGAAAAAAACAAAATAAGGCCCCACGGGCATTATTTCTAGGTTGCAATGGACATAAGACCGCAACCCTTGTAAGGGTCTAATTTCCATAAGAAATTGAAATAAGGCTTTATTTCGTCAGACGTTATTTCACGTCACCATTTTTTTCACGTGTGGGTTTTATTTCCAATTCAAATTGGAATTAAAGCCCACCAAAAAAAGGAATTAACCCCCGCGGGTGTTAATTCCAAATCAAAAAAGGAATTAACACCCGCGGGGGTATATTCCTTTTGTTATTGGAATTAACACCCGCGGGCGTTAATTCCATGGGCGTTAATGCACTGCACCTGATTTATATGGTCTTTGTATGTCAAAGTTATGGTACGCGCAAGAAGTACATTAGCTTCATCTACGTAAGCTACTTTCAAATCTACGTAGCAATGGAATAACAGAATATCTGACTGTGCGTGTACCTATTATAATTTACACTGCAATGATGCGATGTAATGTGTCAGTCGTTTGTTTGTTGAAAACTGCTCTAATGAAATAGAGATCGTAGAGCCCTAGAAGCCCAATTAAGGAAGCGTATGATTCTCTTCACATTAAAAAAAAATGTTTGCTGAAAACTCCAAAGTTTCCAATACAAAAGTTGATCTTGAATATACACTAGTCAAAACAATTAAAGGAACACTTGAAAAAACTCAAAAATGGAGTGGTTTTTTATAAGGCTGTATCTCAGTAGAAAAAAGTCGGATTGAAGTGAAACAAAAAGTTTTTCAAAGGTTATCATTTTTTTCTTTTCAAATTATTTTGAGTTAAGAAAGTACCGTTAGTCGTTTTCACTTGAGCGTAAAAAATGTTCACTCAATTTCAAAATCGAAAAAAAAAATAAACTTTGATTGTTCATAAAATGAGCGGAAATATTTTTTCAATCCAACCAATCTAAGATTCAATTTGAGAATTTTGTTGACTTTAATTAACTGTTTAATTCAGATCGCTACGATTTTTTTTTCTAATCAAATGGGTTTACATGCAAAAATACAATTTTGACTTTGGACCCTAATAACTCTGCTAAATATTGACTTACAAAAAAAATAAAGGCAGATTTGAAAAATGTATTAAATTTTCTATACCACTGAAAACCACAAAATAACGGTAGTTTTTATGAAAAAGTTGAAAAATGCGTTTCTTGGACCCTTTTTCAAATTGATAGAAAAAATTGAAAAAAAACAATATTTTTATTTTTTCAAAATGTTTTTGTGTAGAAAATTTAATAAATTTTTCAAATCTGCTTTTATTTTTTTGTAAGTCAATATTTAGCAGAGTTATTAGGGTCCAAAGTCAAAATTGTGTTTTTGCATGTAAACCCATTTTTTGATTAGAAAAAAAATCGTAGCGATCTGAATTAAACAGTTAATTAAAGCCAACGAAATTTTCAAATTGAATCTTAGATTGGTTGCATTGAAAAAATATTTTCGCTCATTTTATGAACAATCAAAGTTTATTTTTTTTTCGATTTTGAAATTGAGTGAACATTTTTTACGCTCAAGTGAAAACGACTAACGGTACTTTCTTAACTCAAAATAATTTGAAAAGAAAAAATGATAACCTTTGAAAAACTCTTTGTTTCACTTCAAACCGACTTTTTTCTACTGAGATACAGCCTTATAAAAAACCACTCCATTTTTGAGCTTTTTCAAGTGTCCCTTTAATTGTTTTGACTAGTGTAAGATGTCTTTTTATAATTTGCAAAACAGCAAACACACAAAAATTGATTTGTTTTTTTTTTTAAATAATTTTTAATTTTTGAACTTAACATGAGCTGTTGAACAAGTTGAACTCAACTTGCGGATTTTTATTCTCAACTTGTGATTTTGGTTTTCCTTAATCACATTTGACAATAATTTCAATTTTTGATTCTCAACTCTCAAGTAATTCAACTTCCGATTTTCTCAACTTCCGAAAAAATTAGAAGTTGAAAGACAAACTTGAGAGTTTTCTCTCAAATTCAAATTTTCATATGAATTAAAATAATTGTTTGAGACTGAAAATATTTCAGGAAAACTAGTATCATTTGCCACTAGCCAGTCTTCGCCTTTGCCACTAGCCAGTCTTCGTCTCACTTTTGGCAACTTCTTTTTTTTCGGCCATGACAATCTGTATATTGAGGAATAAGTCTTGCGAGAGGTTTCTGCAGACGTAGAAATAGTCGATCTTTTGTTTAGCCTTTTCAAGCAGAAATAATTTCAATTATTGATCGTCGTCGGTTTGTGCTTTCGTGTGAAGTTGTTTTTCGATACATTCTCGAAGAGAAGCAACGCCTTGGGGTATGCTTATTTCGAAACCGTTTAGTTCTTTTCTGGCCCTTTGAGCTTATGCGGGACAAATTGGTCGAATGCTGGTACTTTTTGGTTGAGAATGAATTTACAGAATATGGAATTCAGACCGAACCGTTCCAATTGGAAAAAGTGTGCGGACTGATAAGTTTTTGCACGTAGCAACACTGAACCAAAAAGTACACCATATTGATAAAAAAGGTCATCTATATGATGTAGAATTCATCAATTTTAGTCCAGTGAACCTTTTCATCCATATGATGAAGCATTGTTCATTAATATGATGAAAATTTTCAGCGACAAATTTCGATCATCATTCATCAAATTTGTTCATCAATATTATGAAAAATGATGAACCAAATTTTGATTTATTTGTACATCAAAATGATGAATTATTTCATCGATCTGATTATCGTATTCATGAATATGATGAAAATTTAAGCAAGTAAATCATCAATGTGATGAATGCATTCATCATATTGATGTTTTTTTTTCAGATTGATGATCGTATCATCGTATCATAACCAAAAAAAGCATTTACGATTCAGGAGCGTAATTTACGATCAGCCAGTTATCAACTACGTAAATTATCCTTTTTGTTTCCCTCCCCCCCCCCCCCCCACACCATCCCCGTTTCGGGGGGTTCTTGCCTCTTTTTCTCTCTCCCTTCCTCGCCCTTCCCCCGGTACTATATTCTCCCTTCCTCTCTCTCACTTCACCGATCAATCTCCGTACTTCCTTCTCATTCTGCACTGCTTAGTGGCGACTATTGTTTTTTTTACAAATCCGTCACTCCGCACTGCTGGGATTCGAACCCAGGCATGAGAATGCACGACGGTCTCTTGATCGGCACCTCTACCCACTGAGCTACTTGACGCTTTATAAAATTGGAATTGATTTTCGACCGCATGAAAACTAGGGAATAAATAAACAACACAAAACGTTTTTCTTTTTCAGGAAATATTGTCGTAATTTACGATTCAAGAATCGTAACAAAAAAAAAACTGTTTGGATTCAAAAGTAGTAAAATGCGATAAGAATTCATGATTTAATAAACACCTTTAATAAACACCTATTTTTTAATTCAGGAAATAGTTTTGTAAACTACGATTGTCTAAGATCGATTCGTTCATTTAGCTTCAAGAGCTTTGTTTTTAGAATATTGAGATCATAAATCTCGAGCTTTGATTTTGTAAATCAGAATTATTTAGTCGTACAATTTATATCATGCTCCAAATGTTTAAAATTACGAATACAAAATTTGTAAATTGCTCTTACAATGGAAATCTAAAATCATGACATTTTTTCGTAATTCTCAAATTATACAGTTTTGTAAATTTAGACGGAATAAAGATTGATTTACAATATTGACTCTCATTTTACGAAAAAAGGGGGATGATTTACAAAAAATTTTTTTTCATAATTTACGACATAGAAATTCGTGATTACTGATTTTTCATTTCTTTCCGTGAATATGATGAACATTTTTCATCAATTCAGTGAATATTTTCATCAATAAGATTCACATTTTCATCATATTGAAGATCGTATACATCAATATGATGAACATTTTTCATCAATTCAGTGAATATTTTCATCAATAAGATTCACATTTTCATCATATTAAAGATCGTATACATCAATATGATGAACATTTTTCATCAATTCAGTGAATATTTTCATCAATATGAATAATAGGATTCATTCATGCAATGATACTATTCATAAATAAAAAGCGTTTATATTCTTCTTCGTACTGATGATCGACTTCATCAATATTGAGGTATATAATGGACATGATGAAAATACAAGTCTGTTTTGTTCATCAATATGATAATCATTTACATCACCTAATTTTCTTCCAAATTCAAATTGAAGTCGATTTTTTGATGATAGTCTTCATCAATATGATGAAATAAAATTGTCATTTAAATATGATGAATCAATTCATCATATTGAAGAAGAAATCATCAATGGGATGTAAAAACATTTTTTTCGTCAAATAGATGCTTTCATCCTATTGACGAAAACTTTTGATGAACTGATGAACTAAATTTTTATCAAATTCTGCCGAAATTCTCCCAAAAAAAGTTGATGAATGCACTTTCATCTTATTGATGATTGGTTCATCCGTCATCAAAAAGTTTTCATGAAATTATACATAATATGCAAGAAAAGTACATCTTATTGATGAATTACAGTTGATGAACGCCATTCATCAATATGATGACGGCTTTTTTTTTCAGTGAAGGACGTTAACAAAATGACAATTTCCAACGGTACGTAAACATTTTATTTGACATAAATTCAAATCTTAAGTTGAAACAAACTCCAAAATATTCCAGGGAAATTTTGAAAAAATGAGAGAATCCAGCTTTTGAATTTCAACTCTCGAGTTGAGGTTTACAGAAGTGAAGAAAAACGATTTTAAACTTCTCCCTTAACGCTCAAGTTTTTCTCAACTGTAGAATTGACCAACTTGAGGGTTTCCAACAAGTTGAGCAATAGTGTAGAGAATGGCTCTAAGTTACTTAGAGCCGATTTTTCAATCATCGAACAAAAATAAAAATAACAAACTGGCAAATAAACTTATCTGAGTATTCATCGGTCGAATAAATAAGAGCGTTTTTCGTCAGATAAAAACTATCTGACGATTGAAAAATCCAATATTTTGTTATTTGTCGAATAAACAATATCTGCTTGTTTATCTGACGATTGAAAAATCGGCTCTTACTTAATCTTTTGTTTGTTTTTATTTATTTTTGTTTTTAAAACATGGCATTATTTAATTTTGACAAAACTCCGCTTATTTGAAACAAGTTTCAGTTATCCGAAGTTCGGTTAACTGAAAACTCCGCTTAACTGAAACAAATTGTCTGCAAAAATTGTGTTTCAGTTAAGCGGAGTCGACTGTATATGTGAGTGTGTTTTCTGGAAACTTGGATGAAATACGATGTGGACATACAAACAAATTCTAAATGGTCAATTCCACTTCTAAGTATCCTGATATTTGTATTTGCGCTTCAGTTGTTTTTTATGATATTTTGTATCTCTTTTTGTCGATTTATCTGTAACATAATATCCTGTACTTGAATAGTTGGTTAATTTCTTATATTTTGGTTTATTTTTTACAACAGTTCTATTCTGCACCAGGTCTGGGCATTGTTCATATTTATTATTGATGTTCATTTGTTTGTTTCTTTTACTTATTATTTTTTCCTTGTTTTGTTTGAAAACCTGAGCTAGCTTTTCGATTTCTTCTTTACTTATGTTTTTGGAAATAAAATCAATTGGTTTGAATTTAGTAGACATGTGTACGGTTTTATTGTACATGTTTAAAATTTTGAAAATTTTATCATCTAAACTAGAACCATCCTTGCTGGCATTAAGAAGTCGAAGGTGCTCGTTCAACGTTCCGTGCAGCCTCTCGATATCGGCATTTCCGGTTTTCATTGATGCTGTAGTGTTATGGAAAGTTATTTCATTTTCCTTTAAAAATTGCTCTACTGCCGAATGCAAGATGCATGTTTCCTTGTCCGAGAAGATTTTCTTGGGCTTACCTAAGAATAGAATTCGTTGTTTTATAGCATTTTGAATGGCTATCCAGTTTCTGTCTTCTAAGAAATTAACCGTAGCGTATTTTGAAAATTTATCTATCATGGTAAAATACATTTTGCCACGTTCTGGAAACCAGATATCGACATGAAGTATGTCGTTGATCTGTTGAGGACATTCTGAAACTTGTAAGGGTGTTCTAATTGGTTTTCGATCATGTTTTGCTATATTACAAATATTACAGTTATTAACGAACTTTTGAATTTCTACTTGATGTTTTGGATAAAAATATTTTGTTTTTAATTCTAAGAAAATTTCATTTATCCCTCTGTGGTTTTTACTCAAGTGTTCAGTTTTTATTATTGTAAGTATTTCGTTTTTGTCTGTAACGTCTTGTAGTCTAGTGGTCGATCTTAAAACTTTCAGGTTCTTATTAAGAGAAAAATATTTGACATACAAATTTTGAAAATCTAAGAAAAGTGATAAATCATTGCAGTAAATACAGACCAAGCCTTTGCTTAATAGAAAACGTTTCATCATTTCGAGTAAATTATTTTTGTTTTTATCTATTTGAATATAGTTATGTATCTTTGTATGAATTATTTTCATGGTTATTTTTTCTTTTGTGCCATAGGACAAATAAATCTTGTTTTTAAACAAGTTGATTGGCTTTTCAGTTATGAAAATGTGCAGTGAATCGTCTTCCATTGCACTGTGTACAGTTGCACCAGTTGATATGACGTCAACGTCTTGGACTGTTGGACTTGCGACTGTTACATCTTCGTTATTTTCGCATTAAGCAACGTTAGCATTTACATCACTATTAAAAATTTCTGCAAAATAGACTTCTTCGTCAAGATCTAAAAAAAATTTTAACTTCCGTTTTCAAAATTGTTTCTTAAAGGAACTTCTTCGTTAGGTTTAGAATTACAATTTTGAATCTGATCGATAAACCTGCTAAGTCCATCGGCTACACAATTTTCTTTACCTTTAACATATTCAATACCAAAATCATACTCATTTAACATTATTTTCCAACGCAGAAGCATCATGTTGGGAACTTTAATTCCACTCAACCATGCTAGTGGCCTATGGTCCGTTCTCACAGTAAACCTTCTGCCATACAAATATGTTCTAAATTGCTTTACTGCCCATACTATGGCTAGGAGCACTTTTTCTATTGTAGAGTAGTGTAACTCGTGTTTATTGAGCGTACGTGAAGCATAGCAGATGGGATGATTATTTTGACTTAACACAGTTCCAAGGGCATAATTGGATGCGTCAGTTGTTAGAACTAATGTTTTATTGAAATCAGGACTTTTAAGAATAGGATCGGACATAAGCAGAGATTTTAAAGTTTGGAACGATTTAATATAATTCGGGTCAGATACATTTAACTTTTCGCATTTTTTCAGGTACTTAATCATTGGATGGGCTACCTTTGCATAATATTTAATGAATTTCCGGTAGTACCCAGTGATTCCCAAAAATTGTTTGATACCTTTAATTAGGCTGACCAGGCGTCCTCTTTATGGAGGACATGTCCTCTTTTTAACCTAAAAAACTTTTGTCCGGTGACTTTTTTTTAAAAAAGCGATTTGTCCTCTTTTTCTGTGTCCTCTCAGTTTTTCGATTTATATTAATAAATAATTTTCGTGTGAAGACGGCCTTTAAAGAATTTTCATCACAAAATAATGACTTGAACTCACCCATTCCAGAACCCATTAAGAACGTCATCTGTTCTTTTCTACTTTTTAATAAATCGAAGCTGTATAATGGTGATGACGAGCAAAACTCCGCCAGAAATACAGAACCATTCAATTTGGGGGCAGAAGGCCAACAATTCCACCCACATAATATTGACGAAGTGAAGATAGCGATATCGAAACTTAAGTCGAACAAAGCCGCGCGAGTTATGTTATAGCCTACTTGAGTCTTCAGCTAAATTAAACGAAATGAAAAAACTAAGACTTATGTTATTTAGTGCATGTTTTTTATTTGACTTCCAAAATTTCACTGAGATCTTACAATCAAAACTATCAATATGAAGAGATTTCTTTATAATAGAGATAACAGAATGAAAGTGGAACACACGAACTTACGATATTAGGGAGCTTACGATATTAGGATTTGATCTAATGGTGATGCTATATATGTTATAACTCCTCCCCCCGAAGTGTGAACTTTTGACGGAAGTTCATTTATCATCAGAAATATTTTTTTACAAATGAAGATTGATAATGAAGCTTGTAAGGACAATAAATAAATATGCATAACTACATAAATATGAATGATCATTACATTGTATTTTTTTTTCAAATGATTGATTGTGTGTTATGTTAGATTGTCATTAAATGTTTTCTGTACTTAAATAGATAACATGTAATTAATTATTTAATCCAAAGATATTATGTATGTAGTTATTTTTGTTTTCAGTTTTTTTTTATTTTATTTTTTATTTTGTTTATTTTTATTTTTATTTTTTTTAATATCATAGACCTATTATAATTTTCACTTTTTCTATTCAAACAAAACAAAAATGATATGATTGCTTAGTTCATGAAATCATTGATTTGAGCCATCCTGCAGGTTTTTCTTTTGACCAATATAATTACTTCTTTTTCCTTTTAATTTTTTGTTTATGGACCTTTCTTTTGTTTGTTTTGACAGTAATCTTATTGTTTTCGGTCACGATATGTTCATTAAATCTTGGAGCTAGCTTGTCACGTCTGTCGTCCATTTCAAAAAAAATTTCGTTAAAGTCATAGCTAGGGGGATCGTTACGGGTCTCATTGGCCTTGTTTATATATCTTTCTTTGCGCTTGAAACTCTGGTCGTGTACGAGTTTAGACAGATATTCGTAGTTTTTTATGTGTTGCTGCAGATATTCTTGTTCTGTTAAGAAAATCGGTTTACATGAAAAGGGTTGCCTTGTGTGGATATGACCCGAAAGAAGCTCAAACGGAGTTAATTTGGTTGTACTGTGAATGGAATTATTATATGTAAGCACAGCATCATCAACTATTTCTTCTATAGTAGTATTTTTTCTCTGGGCTTTAATTATACGGACTAGCTCTGTAAGAGTTGAATGAAAACGCTCAACTGGAGAATTTCCAGTTGATGTTTTTGCGCAGATGTTATGGAAGTCAATATCATATAAATGCAAAAATTCCCTAAAAAGAGTGCATATGAACTCACTTCCGTTATCCGAAACTACTTTTTTCGGGATACCATGATGGGAGAAAAAATGCCTTAGATACTGCATAAGATTGACACTTGTCCTCGCAGTTAGAGCATAAACACTTGCAAACTTACTAAATTTGTCAAGTATAGTGAGAAAATGAGTCTTATGAACGAAATAAATATCGATATGAATAATTTGGAATGGTTTTGTTGGAGTTTCTGTAAGCTCAAATTTTTATTTTTCTCTGTGCCGATCATATTTGTATTTGTGGCAAATATCGCAGCTGTTAATGACCCTGGAAATAACATGTTTCGTCGAAGGAAAATAAATATCTCTTTTTAAGTGATTCATGCATTCCGTTATGCCCCGGTGCACAGTGGGTAACGCCATAGGTCAAAAATAAAAAAAGTGAATGTCATAAATCCAAAATTTGTTGATGCAATTATGTTATGGACATTCCCGTTAATCAAAAACAACAAAAATATTGGACGGTATTTTTTTTTCATTACTTATAAGCCCTTCAAAGTCAGTGTATATTACAATGCATTTCTCGCTTATCAGTGCAATTTATTGGTTGTGATCTTGTGGTAGTGATAGCACGTGTTAAAAAAGCTTGAAATTTTTGTCTTAAAAATGGATATTAAACTAGAAGGTGAGTACTTTCTAAAATCATACAGTTTATAGTAAAATATATTAAGGTGAATTAATAAGAGGTCTCTTTCGTAATGTCGTTTATATAATATTTTTCAAAGACTTTTTTAAAGTAAATTAGAGATTTAGTTGTGTTCCATCCGAGCTCATCCTGCAAATTTGGTATTAAAATGTAGAATATTGTCTAACCTTTCCAAATAACTTTGATTTTTGTTCCACTTTTTTCCCCTTTTGAAGTTATAACAGTTTATGTGACCATATATCCTATAAATTCAGTGTAAAATTGAGCGAAAAAGCCTAAGAGTCAAGGAACAAGGAAATACAAAATTAAATTTTACAAGAAAAATGTCTCACGTAATAACAAATAAGGACCTTTTAAACGTCTTTTATTAACTTCCGACCCTTTTTTTTATCCCATTTATGAAAATAATCTAGTAAAAATAAATGTCTTTTATCGAAAACAGCAGTAGAGCTAATAAAAACATAGTTTTTTTCAATATTTCATTTATAATTATGTAATTTTTTGTTACTTTTTCTTTATAATTATATTCAAATAAGCAATCTTAAATCATATCGCCAGGTTTTTATTGGAAAAAAGCAGGATTAATATTTTTGACCGGACTTTGTATGGGCGGTTACCCACTGTGCGGTGGTTAGAGTTTTGGTGGTAGTCTCTTATAATTTGTTCTTGTTCATCTCTTACCGTAACATCCTTGAGCAAAATTGTGGACCTAACCAATTTTATACGCGATCGATGAAAAAATTTGGAAAAAAACTGTTTGGATAACTGCAAAGGTTTCATCGTTAGTTAAGATCTCTATCTGTCGCTTAGTATTTAGATGCTCTCTTAGGATAGAAACTATAATGTTCTCATTAGTAGTATTGTGATATTCAATAATGTAGGTATCGTTTTTTTTCTTTTAAAAAGAATTTGTAATTTGGGGAATATTTCTCTTTTTGAAGGATTTTGTCTGATCAAAATTTGATGGGAGAATTCGTTAATTGGGCGTTCGGTAATTGGAATATCAGTATCGAAATTTTCCAATGCCGAATGGACAGTTGATGCATTTGAAGAGACATCAACATTATTAAGTAAAGAAATCGTTTCTAAATTTACAGATGCAGCTTCGTTTAAATTGACATCAATTCGCGAAAGCGCATCAGCATTTAAGTTTTGTGATCCCTTTTTGTAAACAACTTTATAATCGTTTTCCTCAAGACGTAATCTCCACCGAACAAGTTTTGAGCATGGATCCTTAATTGAGAAAAGCCATGTAAGAGGGTTATGGTCCGTTACTGTTTTAAATTTTCTGCCATACACATAGGGACGAAAATACTTTGTCGCCCAAACGATTCCCAGAAGTTCTTTCTCTATTGTACTATAATGCTGTTCTCTTTTTGATAGCGTCCGACTTGCAAAACAAATCGGCCTATCAGAACCTAAAGGACCTTGAGAAAGAACTGCACCTAAAGCAACATTACTTGCATCCGTAGTAATGATGAAAGGCTTATGGAAATCCGGATATTGAAGTATAGGGTCATTACAAAGCAGATTCTTACAATGCTCAAAACAACTTTTGAACCTAGAATCCAAAACAATTCTATTTCCTTTTGAGTGTTTTTAATTTGGGCGTTTTGATCATTTGTGTTTTATGCAATTAATAAATATATTAATCCATTTTTAAAAATTATTCCCGACGTTTCGTTGGTTATTTTCCAACTTCTTCAGGGGTATTTTTATTGGACCTATAGTAACAATATTATGGATTTCTTATTCATACTTTTTTTTACAATTTTTAGTTTTACTTACTATTGTCAATTTACTTTAATTTCATTTTAATTTTAAAAAAGTTGTCAATTTATAATTACAATATTGCACTGATTTTATAATTTTAACAGAAATAACTAATACAAAATTAATAAATTAAACAAACAAGACAAAACATAAAAAACAACTAGTTATCACAGACTTTGTTTACTTTATGACCGTACTGTAGCTTGCACTTAAATTGTCTTTGTCTTCTTGGAAATTCATTGTTCTCTTAATATATTGTTGTATTCGTAGGCTTTCCAGTGTAAATCTCTTATTCATGTTTCTTTCCTTGTCAAGAATCTTTACGTCATCAAAGTCCGCGGTGTGTCCATGTTCTATCATATGTTGTGAGAGTCCAGTTGATGATCTACTTTTTCTGACGTCAGCTTTGTGTTCTGCTATTCTTGTAGCAAGTGTGCGTTTAGTTGTGCCAACCCAGCAAACATTTTGGTGAAGGTTCAGATTTCCTTCAGTTAATCTGAAGAATATGTATTCGAAAAACGTTCATTTATCTAAGTATATTTTGAAGATGGACAAAAAAACTACAAAATTTTACTTGCAAAACAAAACGAGCATATTGACTTTCGATTTTGATTCATGTATGTGCGTTAAATATGAATGTGCACAGGCACAAAAAGGATATTGGAAGATCCTCAAGGATTTGTATACAAAAATAAAGGAAAACGAACTTGCGAATGATCTCTTTTTCCTTATTTCTTTTTGCGAAGGGGCAATGATAACGGGACCGTGTCGCGACAAGAGATCGAAACAATGTAACGAATCTTAAAATTCTTCACTTCAGTAAAGATTTTGTTAAGTGCGGACGTCAGTGATTATTAAATTGTGCAGTGTTTATTTAACAAAAAACAAAAAACAGTGTAGTGTGTAGTGTAGTGTAAGAATCAAACGAAAAACATTCAGATATTTGAAATTAAAAAAAAAAAAAAATAGGTAAGTCATTTGCAAAATGAAAAGTCTAAGAGCCAGCAATTGCGCCTCAAAGGCAGTTGTTGACTACTTGATGACATTAAACCAAGTAGATAATATTACTAGGAGCGATATTTCTGACCCTGAAATCGTAAATAGGCTTTCCGATTCCTCATTTTCTTTCGATTTCGAACATTCTTCCGACTCAATCGAGTCCCAAGGCAGTCAATTTGAAGAAGAGAGGGAGGAAGCGTACGAGGATTTCAATACTAAATTAGCTTGTTGGGCTACGAAACACCTTATAAGCAATTTAGCCTTGAGCGATTTACTCAATATTTTGAGTTCCAAACTTCCTGGGCTTCCAAAAGACCCTAGAACTTTGAAACGCACTCCCAAAAATATTATTCCTATACCAATGGATGTCGGTGAATATATTCACTACGGATTGAAAGACTGCTTAACAGATTTCTTACTTAAGAATTCACCTGAAAATACAGATTTGCTACTTGACTTTAACATTGACGGCCTGCCAGGAGCAAAAAGTTCAAGAAGCGTGGTATGGCCAATACTTTGCAGTGTTGTTGGGTCGAAAGACATACATTTAGTTGGGGTATATGGAGGAAATTACAAACCATCAAATTCTGATACTTTTCTCTCTGCCTAAATTAATGAATATAGAGACTTAATGAACTCTGGTTTTGTGTTCCAAGGAACAACTTTTTTTTTTATCAAAGCGCGAGCATTTATTTGTGACACCCCTGCGAGATCTTTTGTCCTGAAAATCAAAGGCCACACAGGTTTCTACAGCTGCACAAAATGTGATCAGAAGGGAAAGCACATAGAAAACAGATTAGTTTTTCCTCCGGAATCTAATTCACTCCGAACTGAGTCGTCATTTCGTTTGAGAGTTCAGCCAGAGCATCACCACCAGACAGAACCCATCGCTCTGGAGCTTATCAATGTGGACTGTGTCAAGCAGTTTCCCCTGGATTACATGCACGTAGTTTGCTTGGGGGTTATGAAAACAATGTTATGTCTATGGATTAAGACTCGGAATGAAAAGTTTTCTTTAACAAAATTAAAAATCAAATCATTGTCATTACAACTAAAAAATTTGAAAAAAACAAATTGAAAAAACAAATTCCTTCTGAATTTTGCAGAGACCCACGGGATTTAAATGAAGTAGACCGATGGAAAGCTACAGAATTCCGACAATTTTTACTTTATACTGGCCCTTTAGTTCTTAAAAATGTTCTTAAAATCAATTATTATAATCACTTCCTTAAGTTGAGTTTAGCAATGCGAATACTTCTTAGTGACAATGATTGTGTACAAAATAATTCATGTGCCCAAGATTAGCTTCATCAGACATATTCCTGACCTTTACGGTGAAAAATATTTAACATACAACTTTCATTGCCTGGGTCACTTACCATCGGAATCTATTTTGTATGGTTCTCTTGAAAACATAAATGCCTTTATATATGAAAATTTTCTTCATCATATTAAAAAAAAACTGTTAAGAAAGGAAATAACCTAGCAACTCAAGTTTATAACCCAATAGTGGAAAAAAGTATGTTTATTTCAACAACAACAACAGCTACCGAAACTTTGCCAATTTTTAGGAAAAAATGTAAAGTAGATAGCTTTTTTGAGTGTGTTACCTAGAAAAATGTGAAATTTTCGGTTAAACATCCCAATAATTTCTACCTTGCATTTAATAATATTTACAAAGTTATTGAAATAATTAAAACTGATGATGACAATATTTTATTAAAAAGTTTTGCAGTACAAAATTTGGATTCCCTTTTTCATTCCCCACTAAACTCCCAAGATTTTTCAATATATACAACACACAACATTGATTTATCCGATAATGTAACCCAACATTGTTTCAATGAAGTAATAAAAGTTGCTTCATTAAAAAATAATGAAGATCAGTCTTTCTGTTTTTTGCCATTGATACACATGCAATAAGACCGAAATGAGATTATTATTCAAAATCAACTGTTTTGTCCACTTCTTATCTTTCTCTTTCTTTTTGTTGTGTGTCTTGGAATAGTTTTTGAAAAATTAATTTTAAAACTTAAACTTTAGAGAAAAAAATTTAAACAAATTTGAAACTTATCTAATTTGTGTAATTAGTTACGTTTTTCGAAATTCATTGCTTCCCGGCTAAAAGAGGGAAAAAGACTACCTCTCGCATACGATTTTTTTTTCTCAATCCAACTTACACGCTCAAGCTTTTTGGCAAAACGCTCGGAGCAACCACTATCGGAAGCAATAAATTGGAAAAAATGGATTACACTCAAATAGAAAACACTGAAAGACAAAGCACCGAAATTGATCAAATCACTGAAGAGCAATTTACATACAAACAATTTTTGATGATTAGACCAGGTACCATAAGTATTATCAAAATAGAGCATCGGTGAATTATTTTGTTTCAGGGGTGATTTTCCAACATTTTCTACGGAAAAAGTTTTCCATAACAATGCGATTTCTCCAATTGTTGTCGAAGGTAAGGTTCACATATTTGGGTACAAAAACATACTAAAAGTTTTTTCGATAAATTTATAATAAAATGTTTATGTTTTATGTTTATGTTTCACCATTTAAATATTTCCTAGCACCAAACGCTAATTTAAATCTATCAGAGTCTAACAACTTGATTGATTTGGATAATAATAATATTTTACTTAAATACATTAAAAACATTCTTAATCTGACCAAAAAGCATATTGTCGATGTTCGGAAGTGTTGGAAGCTTTGAAAGCCCACCAAGACGCAAACAAAAGAATGTTCCAGCGATTGACGGACAAAGTGTTTAATTTGAGAAAGGAGCTTCGCGATGAAAGAGCAATGAGGGAACAAGCGAACACACATTCACCGATACTTCCACTGAAGCCCTTTGAAACAGTGGAAGAATTCCTCAATTTTGAAAAACAATTCCTAGGATCATCTGAAAAATTCAACGATCTGGTAAAGTTTTTTTTTTTTTTTTATTTAGATTATGAAAATATTTTCAAGAGATTTTTAAGAGATTGCACGACGAGATTTTCGAATTTTCCAAGATTTTTATTGCATTTTCTTTTATAATGTTATACAATTAATTTCCAACGAGTGATCTTATTAAAATGCACTAGTTCTTTTTTATTATATCTTGATTTTAATTATTCTAAATAGCTTAAATATAAGGAACCTATAACAAAGAGCTTTTTTCAGAAAACGGCTTTTATAAATTGCGGGCGTAATGCAGACCCAACAAAATTCATAAAAATGAATTTGAGAAGTATTTTCGACGACAAGCTGGCAATTGCTTTTTCGTGGAGAGGAACACATACAAAAAGATGCGCAAAAGCCCTATCAATAATAGCTGCCTTAAAACGTAATAATATTAACAACAAAAGTTAATCAATGTTAACTGTGAAACACTTTTTTTTATTTTAATAGATGCATTCCACTCCAGCCACGGTCAAACGGAGGAGTACTTCGATCAAACGGCAATGCGCCATTTTCAGTACGCGAATGACCGCTTGAATTCAAAAAAAGTGAAATCTCTTCTTCCCTCATTTTAAATGAAAATAATTAATTTATTTAAATTCCTTATTTATGTATTTTCAGTTTAACGAATTTTAAAAATTATGTTTGTTTTTTTTTTTAAATACATTTTGAATGTAATTATTTAAACAAAAAATTATTGAATATTGTTTATGTATTTTCAGTTTAATGAATTTTAAAAATCAAGTTTGTTTTTTTTTTTAAATACATTTTGAATGTAATTATTTAAACAAAAAATTATTGAATATTGGTTATGTATTTTCAGTTATATGAAATTTAAAAATTATGTTCCTTTTTTTTTTAAATACAATTTGAATTTAATTATTTAAAAAATTATTGAATATTGTTTCATTTAAGCTTGAGCCATGATTAGAAATGACAGAAACCATTTTGCAGATAAAGTTTAAAAATTGTTTGTCTTTCAAAGAAAAAGAAAACACCCTGCACTGGGCTCATTTACATACATTACACAGGTGTCATTTCTTTCGTTTCTGAGTATTTAAATGATTTAGAAATGATTCGATTTACATTCACTTCAACGAATAATTGAAACCCTATATTCCTTCATTAAAATGAATTATATTTGAATTGTTTATATAATTCAGAAAAGGTTAATTTATTGTCCACTTAACTGAATATATAAGGACCTTATTTACACTCGTTTTCATGAAGGAATTTCCAATTATAAATAAGTTGTAAAAAAGATTCATATCCGTGTCACGTTAAACAATGTTTCTGATCCAAATCGAATCGTAAATGAATTCATATTCGCATGTTTTCTTCACTTTTAAGAATTATTAATGATTCATTTTCGAAGGGAAATGTTTGCTGGGAATGTATACCAGATAGCACACTTCCCAGCAAACATTTTGGTGAAGGTTCAGATTTCCTTCACACAATGTGAAGAATATTTGTTCAAAAAACCTTCATTACTTTGATTTAATTCTGACGATAGACAAAAAATCTACAATCTTTTACTTGCAAGACAAAACGAGTATGTTGACATTTTGTTTTCATTCATATATGTGAGCTAAATATGAATGTACACAAGCAAATCTCAAAAAAGGATCCTGGTATATAAATGAAGAAGAAAGAACTTGCGTAATCTTTGTTTTCCTTATTTCTTTTTGCAAAGAGGTGATGATAACGGCACCTTGTCTCGAAAAGAGTGAAACATTGTTAATACTAACATTCCTGACTTCATCAAAGATTTCGTTAAGAGCTGACGCGCTTAAGTAAGTACTTATATTTATAAATAATATAAAATGTTCACTTATATTCAGAAAACAAATACGTACATTATTCATTATTATTCCTTTTCTTTTGCAGAAGCACAAAGGCGAAGAAACTTGAAAAAAAAATTAAAATTATGAATTGGTTCAATGGAATTGAACTGAAAACCTTCACTTAAACGAATCATATTATATTCATTTAAATGATTCAGACAAGATTCATGAAGTAATCATTTAAATGAAAGAACATTTTATACGTTCATATAAATGAAGAATTTTAAAATCCTAAATGATTCCCTTAAATGATTCAAATCGGTGTCTAAGAGCCCAGGTAAAAGAATTCAAAATTATTCTTTTCTGTATTCTTTTTCGGTCGAGTTGTTCACTTTTTTGATTTTATTATGATTCATTTCTGAATGAAAATCTTTGCTGGGTATTCTACAGCAGTTAAATAAAATTGAGCATAACTTCTCTTTGAAAGTATTAAACTTGGAAATCAAAAAAACACTAACAACAATAAACACAGTAAATAAAAACATTTTCCAAACAGAAATCAAAATGAAGAGCATCTTAAATGAGACAAAATACAAATCATTTATACAAAAACAAATCCACATATTCAATCATATAAGACATAACACTGAACTAATACACCTATCTAAAATAAATAAACTAAAACAAGAACATTATATATAACTAAACTTGGTATAACCTAATGAAGAATGGTTTGTCAACAAAACAGTAAAAACGGTAATTTTCCCTGAAGAGAGTCGATGGCTTCTCTCTTTAGGCAGGAAATTCGCATTACCCATACACAAAAACAATTTCTCACCTATACACATTATAGCGGACATAGATATAGAACAATGCATACAAAAAATAGAAGATGAAAAAGAGAAAGACATTGCTAGACATTGTGTTGCCAACAGAATACAAATATATAGAAGAAAAATCAAAAACACAATAAAGGAAAAATTTATAATCAAAACGTATGAAAAAACACAGAAGATAATTAGAAAATATAAAGATGAAATCATAATAACCCATGCAGATAAAGGAAATAAGACAGTCGTAATGTATAAGGAAGACTACAAAAACAAAATGAACAAGTTATTTGAAGACAAAAACACATACAAAATACAAAGAATGGACCCAACTGCAAAACTACAAAAAACTAACAACGACATAGTCAATGACTTGTTTAAACAGAAACACATAGATCTCAAACTCAAAAACAAGTTAGCATGCTCCGCAGCTGCTGCGCCTACACTATATGGACTTCCGAAAATCCACAAACCAGATCTACCACTCAGACCGATTTCATCATCAACAAATCTCCCATGTTATCACTTAGCAAAATTTATTGGAGAAAAACTTCAACACATTGTGTCTGAAAACTACAATATCCGAAATGCAACGCGCCTTAAAGCAAAATTCAAGGACGTAACAATAGAAGAAGATGACATCTTGGTTTCTTCTGACGTAATATCGCTATTCACCAATATACCAACATATATCGCAATTTAGAACATCATGCAAAAATGGGAAACATTGAAGGAACACACAACTATACGTGACTGTGACTGGCCAGGGATATCTTTTCAGAATTTTTTAATTTTATGTCGGACTAGCAGTTGCCCGCGACTTCGTCCGCCTCTCCCTCGTCCACCGGCCAGAGTATCGTCACGACTTGTGCATCATACGCGTGTGGGAATTTTTTTGCGAAGTTATTGTTAAATTGCATTGCAGTCAACTCTCGCTAGGTCGTAATTCTCTTAAACTTGAAAAATTTGAGCATTTTTTATGATTCTCTTCAGTTTTTCATACTTAAAGCATTCCCTTGGTCGAACTCTCCCTAATTCTAATATCTCTCTTACTTCTGCATGGTTTTTTTCCTGAAGTCAATTTTTTTCCTGTTTCTTTAAACTGAGCATATTTTTTAGTTAAGAAATTTATATAAAATGATATTGTTTAAACACAATAATCTGCACAAATAGTGCAATCAATCACATTCACTGAAATGATTCACATTCACAAATGAATTGAACTCTCAAAATTCTAATTTGAGCAGTTATTAGGCCAGTTCCACCTAACAACATCTCACTGAGATCTCAATGTCACCTTGACTGAGGCAAAATAATTTGATGGAACATAATTCTCAGTTATCATTGAGATATAATGGTCACCTTACTAATTGTTGTTGCACATATGTCTGCCACGTCAAAATAGCTGAGTGAGAAATCGAATCCAAAATAATTTCATCTCAGAGATCTGAGAGAAAAATCTTAGTTCGCAGCTGAGAATTTTTGTTCCACTTGAAAAATCTATGAGATTTCTGAGATCTCTGAGATCTCAGTGAGGTGTTGTTAGGTGGAACTGGCATTTTTTATATAATTTGCTTGGCCAGCCTGCCTTAAGTTTGATACAGCCAACACAATATTTTTCGTTCTCATCTTTCTAACTTCTATGTTGTTATTGAACTGAAAACGGACGAAAGCGCGCGGGGCGGCGCTATGACAGCCATTGCTACTGAATGGGAAAAATAGTATAACCACTTATACACGCTCGTATTTTTTTTTTTGAAATTCTGGTACTTTAATTCTAAAATCAGTTATTGCTGAGCAGCAGACACTGCACAGTAATTTTTTCAACACATACCAAGAAAAATTAATATTTTTTGCCGTTTTTTCCACTTTTTCCACTGATATATCGCTTATATCGCCTTATCATATATAACCTAAGGCCTTCCATAATAAATAAACTATTCAACGCAAATTAATTGTTCATTTTGATTTAGCAGTTCAAGTAAACAACAGAAACATTCAAAACAGAATATTTTTTGCCGTTTTTGCAATATTTTTAACTGACGCTTCTGTTGAGTATTGGACTTTGTTTAAACTGAATGATTTTGTAACCAGCTTAATAACTTGTTTTTAATTTTAGTTTACTTAACTTGGAATTTTGTTTATAAAATTTTGTCTGAAAATATTTTCATTCTCTCTACAACTGCTTACTGAAATAAACGTTCGTTACTTAATATTATACTAGCTGTATCCTGCCACGCTTTGCAGTGGCCCCGTTAAAATCCCTGTTTCCACTACGTTATTCAATTTTAATATGTGTGGTGGTATCCCTGGCAGATCAAGTGAGTTTAAAATACTGTTGGATAATTAACTACTTCATCTGCTTCCTCAACGGTGTCTATCGGCTTATATATTGTAATTTCATCATGGTTCTGCCTCAATCGATAAATAAAAGACCGAAGCTGATATCCGTTACCCGCTACCCCGGTATTCCGTTACTCGCTACCCTCTCCTACACGCTAACCGGCTACCCCGTTACCCTCTACATACTCCCGCTTCCCGTCACCCCGCTACTCACTCCCGCTACCCACTTCCCCGCTGCTCCACTACCCGCTTCACACGCCATATCTCAAAACCAAAATCTGCCTTTTTTTAATGAAAATAAAAATATTTGGCGAAATTTTCAAACGTCCGTGCTGTTGTGATTTGAAAAGTATAAATTTTGTTTTTCGTTTATGTCCGCAAACTATAGCGCGCCTTACGAAAAGGGTTTGAAATGGGGACCAAAAAAAAGGGACTATTAATATTCTTCAACAGATTTGACGGTATCAGATTGAAATATTTTAAGTACCTAATGATGTATTGAACCCAAAACAGTGGAAGCTGACGGCATCACTGCCGAACTCTTCAAAGCAGCCGGTGATGACTTGGAAAGGAGCATGCACCAACTCATCTGCAGAATATGGTCGGAATGGAACTTCAAAACTGTTTGCCTGATTCTGAAGAAAGGAGACCCTCTAAATTGCACCAATTATATAGGCCTCCTTAACACCGCCTATAAGATCTTTTCTGCAATGCCATGTGAACGCCTGAAACCGTTTGTCAACAAACTAGGTCCACATCAGTGGCTTCAGAACAGGAAAGTCCACCATCGCTCAAATATTCACATTACGGCAGGTCCTGGAAAAAAACAAATCAACACTACCATAATTTTATCGCGTATGAAAGCATCTATTAAGAAGAACTGTATAATGCCATGTCCAGTTTTGGCATCCCTACAAAACTCATTCGTCTGAGCAGAATTACAATGAAGAACTCACGCTGCTCCATTAAAGTTTGTTACGACTACACCGACAGCTTCGATGTCAAAGAACCGCGAATAGCGACTTAACACACGTACATATTTGTTCTCACAATGAAAAAAACATGTTTGACAATTTAAATTGAAATTGAGTATTTGTAAATTGATGTTTTGTTTTAATTTTGTTGTAGTGGGAAAAGCATTATTTTTTAACATTGGCATTGTTTGTGATTAGTGACTGATGCAAAAAATAGATAAAAACAATCCTTGATGCGGATTTTATACCATGATAAAATTTCAGCTCAATCGGTGCAGAACTTTTTGAGTTTTTCCAGCGTACACAAACCAACATAACATTTTTATATATAACTAGCAAAACCCCCGCCCGCCCGCTTCGCAGGGCTCCGGCCCACTATGGTCGCGAAGTTAAGGATTGGCTGAATGAAGAATACGGTAATCGATGAATAGGCAGAAATGGTCTAATCTTGTTGGAAATATCGTACCTGTACTTGATAATATTATGAATGAATTTGTTTTTCAATTTTCTTAGACCACTATTTAGTTAATTTACGTATTAAATATTTATACCCAAAATTTAACTCTCCCTGAGAAGAGGTAAAGTAATTAGGGTCTTGACATCAAGTGTAGATACTTTTAATCCTGTTCAGCATAACACAATGTTAAAAATTACCTTTAGTCTATCAAATGTTTGGGATCTCGAATGCACTTATCAATGAGTTTGTTTTTTTTATAATTATTGTGTTCATCAGTTAATAATAAGAAAAATTTATGTTAAAAGCATTTAAAAAAAAATGACCTTAAAGTCAAAATTTTGCTCGGGCAGGGAATATTGAACACCATTAAAAATTGAATATCTGGAAACGGTTAGAACATTTCAGCTCAAATTGAACGTAGTTTTAAATGTTAGTAGGTATTTCTACTTCAAAAAAGGTCCAAAATGAGGCCTTAACATTAGTACTGACAGAGAAATTAATCTTTACATGTGTCAAAGTACACCTTTTTTCAATTATCGAAAAGTGATGCAAAAGTTCAAAATTACACTTAACTAAACAATTTTTTTCTTAGACTATGACCAAGAATCACATCCCAAAGTATAGCAGACAAATAACAGGACACCCTTCATAGTTGACCATGCGAAAAAAACAGAAATATTTAAATCAACACCACATATTTTCAAAGATTGACCTTGTGCTTTGTTTATACTAATAGCCAATGTAAGTTGGACAGGATACTGAAGATGTTTAAAATCAAATGGCAAGTCTTGTGGATTCAAAATATTAGGTTCAAGTAGCTAAGATGAATTGATGTTCCAAAGCATTATACTTGGCGCTCCTACTTTAAGCGTTAAATAATGTGACAGTCCTCGTATATCCAAAGAATTCAAAAAACTCAGTCGTTACCCGAGTACATCTTTTTCAGTTTTATTTTGTCAACCAATTTTTTGGCAAAAATTGTGCATTTATCTCTTTCAAAATTATGGCATGGATTTGTACCAGCACCTTCACTTTAAAAGCGTGATTTTTTGTAATTTTTCTTTGTGCTTGAAAAGACACCTTGGATCAATTCATTCCTTGAACTTGCATTACAATAAAAATTGTTTTGATTGTGGCCAATGACCAACAACTGCTTAGAAAATTCTGCCGCAGGTACCTATATCGTCTTGTAACTGCACGCTAACATTGTAGGAAATGTAAGTTTCCAGACATTCCTCCTCAAATAGAAGATTTTAAGCAGACCTTAAATTCGTCTACAGCAGTTGAACGTGGTATATATTCGGCAAAGTTTGACGAAAGTCAACAGCCAAAAGAAACATGACACTTCTTAAACTATTTTTATTCCCGCAAATCCTTCAAGGCGCAATTTAAGGCTTCAAGTGACTTCGTGCGTGTGCGCCAGTATTTTATTAACGTGCATATTCAGAGGCAATTTAAAAGCAGAGTGAGCCTACATATTAATAATTGAAGTCAAAGCAAAGACCCAAAGATGTTTCTTATTTTGCACTATTAATTTTTGTTGCTTTTGCATTCTTATACACATACTTTCTTTGATCGTTTAACTTCTGCGCATAAGTTTGCACAAACATATTGAATTAAGAACTGTATTGCTTTTGTCGTATTAATTCTTGGTCAAGAACATTTTCCGTTGCACGATTGTAGCAATCAATCTAAACTATGCAACCCAGGGTGAAAGAAGGTTTATTAATTATGCAAATCCCTATTGTACTCACAGATTTGCCAATTAAGTCTTAACAATAAATTAAAAAAAAACAGATTTTGGTTCTTTTGTCACATTCTGACAACGTCAGAAAGTTTATTGTATACAAAATCAATACAAATCAGTATTCAACTCATCGTCATCGTCATCATCTCAAAATTTATACAAACGGATCTTACATCATAAAATTAATCTAGTAAGCTTGATTCTAATAAAAATAAGGAAAAACTAATAAAATACAAAGATTCAGATCCTTCCTTGTCCTTATTCTTCTTCTTTTCTTTTTCTTCCTTGCCTACCCGTCATCGGCATCAACTCCGGCCTTTTCTTTTGTCTACGGCAAGTCTGTCATCGGTAGTGTCTGTGGCTAGGTGCGTTGGCTGCTAAGCAGAACGTCGTGGGTTCGAGTTCTACTCGTGCCCATAGTTTTTATTTCATTTTTCACGGGCACTGCCTCTTGCGAAGAACTGAAAAAACTTCCAAGAGTATCAATCTGTGATGAAAGGGTGCTTCTCAACTTTGCCGTTCGGAATCGGCGTTAAATTGTAGGTCCCCTGAA
Organism: Sphaerophoria taeniata; assembly: GCA_943590905.1. NCBI lineage: Eukaryota > Metazoa > Arthropoda > Insecta > Diptera > Syrphidae > Sphaerophoria > Sphaerophoria taeniata. Next base: position 195,211,613 of record OX016540.1, read on the forward strand.
TTCTTCACACGCACCCAGAGAATTGTTGATGAGAGGAAGCCACTTAGGCCTTGGCTCCTCTAGAGCTGTTGCGCCATTCTATTTTAAGTCTGCCATCGTCCACTCCGTCACCATTTGTGACAGTTTGATCCACTTCCTCCAACCTCTTCTTCTTTTTCTTTTTTTCTCTTGCTCTTGCATCACTTTGATATTCTTTATTTCTGAAGATTTAAAGAAATTAAATTATGTATGTATGCACATAATATGTATGTATGTATGTATGTACAGTGTCTCATCTTCGACTCGTTTTTCCAGCGAATCGTCAAGACGTCAAATTCTTACATAGATGGTTGGTTGTTGAATCATCATAAGGTTTCGATGTCTACTTATTGTAGCTATTGAATAAAAGGAGATCCGTCCCTGCTACTATACCGTTTTGCCATAGAACAGGCTGTTTATTATATAACGTCTCAATTGCCGTGCATCTTAGCCAGGAATCGAAGAAAACGTATGAACATACATAGGTCCCTTATTCTTGAGCCCGGCTAAACTAAAAACTAAAGTGTTCGAAGTTCGAACGTCTCAATGAAAAAAAAAATATTTGACAAAGAATTTCAGTATTTGAATATTGATCAGATTAGTTTTATTTTATTGTATAGTGGGAAAAATTATATTTTTTTAACATTTGCACTTGTGATCTGCATTTGTGATTTGAAAAGTATGCATTTTATTTTTCCTAAACCTTCTCCCCATATTCCTCTTAAGTTTGGAAAAAAAATTAAGAAAATCGGTCAAGCGGTTTGGCCGGTTAGCGAACGAACACAAAAAATAAGCTGTTCTTTTATATATATATAAGAAGAAGATTGTATTGTACTGTTTGCCGTTTTTTCCACATTTTAAACAAATTCTTCGCTCCTATTGGTCGCAGCTTAATGTTATATAGCTTCAAGCCTTCCTTGATAAATGGACCATTCAACATTAAAGAAATTGTTCAATTTCATTAAGCAGTTCCTGAGATTAGCGCGTTAAAATGCAGAAAAATTAATATTTTTTGCCGTTTTTTCCACATTTTCCACAGATTCTTCGCTGCTATTGGTCACAGCTTAATGTTAAGTAGCCTAAAGCCTAAGTCGAGACCATCCAACACAAAAAGAATTATACCATTCGAACCAGTAGTTCCTGAGATTACTGCGTTCAAAAGAACAAACTCTTCAGCTTTATATATTAGTATAGAGTATAGATGAGCTGGCATTATTTAATTAATAAACCAATAAGACAACAGGTTATGGGCCCAGTAGGCAATTGAACAAATAACGGTAATTAATTAAATAAATATTTTGGAAAGAAAAGACAGGAAAAATTAGACAGAAAGGATAAGAAATGGATGCAAGACATAGCTTGGAAATGCTGACTGAGTCTGGAGACGGAAATGGTGCATCAAATTATAAGTCGTGGATATTCAAGTTGAATCTTATTTTAAGAATGAAGGAGATTATTGAAGTAGCAACAGGGGAAATTCCAAAGCCAGATGAGGGTGAATCTCGCAAAATTTGGATACGAAAATATCTGGAAGCTCAAGCCATAATTGGTTTGAATGTTGATCAAAAGATAGCTTTGAAGATATCATCGTGTAGTTCTGCATCACAGATGATCGACAGATTGGAGCAATTTATAGTCAGAAGAATAAAAAAAAAATTCGACAGCAATGCTCCAGCAACAATTTTTCGGTTATAAATTTGACGAGTGAAAGACTATTGCTGAAAACTGTCTGCAGATCGATGTTTTAGCGCAAGAACTCCGTTCAAATGGAGAAGAAGTGAAGGACACATGGATTATGTCCAGAATTTTAAATTCTCTGCCAGCTAAATACGACTATTTTCATGCTGCTTGTTAATCAGTTGCAGATTCTCAAAAATCACTGCAAAAATTACGGGAACGTCTTCAACAAGAAGAGGCAAGACTCAACAGCCGAGAATCAGAAGCTTCAAGTAGTGCTTTAATGGTAAAGCACGAAAAATTCAAGAAGGATTATTCAAGAAAGAACACCTACCCAATGACGAGGACAGAAAATGAAAGAAAATCTAAAGAATTTGAAAATAAATGTTTTAAATGTGGTGAACTTGGACACTACAAACGCGATTGCAGAAACAAGTCAAGTCCAGACTACATAAATTATTGCAAAAGAAACTACAATTGCAATAAGTGTCAGAAAAAAGGACACGCGATGACCAATGGATACAAGATAGTGGTGCAACACATCACTTGACAGGAAATCTTAGATGTTTGTCAAACATCAGACCTTTAGATTGTCCTGTACTAGTTGAAATTGGTGATGCATCTAAATTAGAAAGTGTTTCGTATGGTGATGTTCATTTGGAAGCCTATGATGGAATAGAATGGAATCCCATTGTCTTGAAAAATGTTTTATTTGTACCAAAATGAAATTTTAATCTTTTTTCTGTAACAACAGTACTCGACAAAGGTTAAACACAACAAGCAACAGCTGAGACATCTTTTATTATGGAAGATAATGAAATTGTAATGGTAGCGAGAAGGTATGGGAGTCTTTTTGAAATAACAGTTAGAAGAAGAAAGGAATATAATTTATCTGCTGTAAGTTTAAAGCTATGGCATGAAAGACTGGCACATCAAAACATTTGTCACATCGAAGATATACCATTTATTGATGACTGGAATAGTCAAGTATGCGAAGGTTGTATTTTTGGAAAACAACACAAAGATCTCATCCAAAGAATGACAAAATTGCTAAGAATGCATTAGATAAAGTCCATGTTGATCTATGTGAAATGAATGAAAGATCTCTTGGCGGTGCAAAGTATTTCTTACTCTTCAAGGATGACTTTACGAAATTTCGAACGGTATATTTTTTGAAACAAAAATCAGCAGTTGAAAAGCTTCAACAATTTTTGAATCTTGTCGAAAATCAGTTTAAAAGAAGAGTAAAAGTTATAATGTCAGATAATGGAAAAGAGATCAAAAATGTAAGAAGTAAGCAAATTTTTGAAGAAATGGGTATTTTTCATGAAAGATCAGTAACTTATACCCCACAACAAAATGGAAGGATTGAAAGAGAAATGCGTACCATAGTTGAAGCAGCAAGGTCAGAGATCTATGCCAGAGATCTTGAAACATCTTTATGGGCAGAAGCAATCAATTATGCAGTTTTCACAATAAACCAAACAGGAAAAAGCAATGAAGCTGGTAAAACACCTTCTGAATTATGGTTTGGTCGAAAGGTGAATCTCAAGTCGTTGAAACCTTTTGGATGTCCATGCTAGCTATATGGTAACACTAAATAACTATCGTCAGAAACTGGATAAGAAAAGCAAGAAAGGTATTTTTGTTGGTTATGACATTGAAGAACACGGATACAGAATTTATTTCCCACCTAAAAGACATGTTGAAGTGTCATGTAATGTGATTTTTGATGAAACAAGTCCAACAAAATCCAATTTTATTGTGAATAGCAAAAATCAAGACAGCGTAAAAATTCAAGGAGGAGAAATAATACTAACTAAATTTTTACAGAATGAAGAAAAAGAAATAGATAATATAGATAGTCAAGAACAACAATCAGAAGAATCAATTGAAAATACAAATATACAAGATCAGGAACAAATTGAAGAATCAAGTCATGAAGAACAACAGCTACGACAGTCATCTCAGGAGGAGTATTTTGAAAGTCAAGAGGAAGAGGTACAACCAAATCAAGAAATTAATCAAAATATTTTATCATACCAGATTCGAAATCGTCAAACTATCAAACCATATCCAAAATTTAATGACTATGCCCTGATTAATGAAGTTGAAGAGGTATCTGTAAGGAAAAAACCAATAGAACCAAGAATGTTAACTGAAAAGCATACAAATGATGAACCATTAGAGAACAAACCATATCGCGAAGTTATCGGAAGTTTATTATATTTATCAACAATATCAAGACCGGACATAAGCTTTACAATAAATTACCTGAGTAGACAAGTCAATAATCCTTAAAGATCTCATAGGAAAATGATCGAAAGTGTCTTAAGATACTTGAAAGGAACAACAAGTTTCGGGATACATTTTAGCAATGAAAAAGCAAAACTACAATCATAAGCAGACTCAAATTATAGTGGAACAGAACCTGACATGATTTCAACAAGTGGAATTCTTGTTTACTACGGTGGACCTTTAGTCTGGATGGCCCAAAAGCAAAGTGTTGTGTCAATTTCATCAGCGGACGCAGAATATCGTTCAGCAGCCAGTTGGATACAAGAAGTTTGTTGGATTAGAAGGCTAATGCAAGAACTCGGCATTTATATAAAAGAACCCACGGATTTATTCATTGATAACAAGGCGGCAATTCATATGCTTGAAAACGCGGACGAAGTCACGTTGCAAGAGCATTCTAATGACTTCGACCTTTGGGGCAGTTCTGTACGCAATCAGGTCGTCGGCATACGCAATTGCGTTAGTTAAGCTACCTATCAGATCGCTGGTGTAAATGCTGAAGAGGATCGGCGATTTCACCGCTCCCGTTTTTAATTTCAAAGGTGGTGGTAGAAGTTACATTGCCACTTTTGACAACAAACTTTCTACCGTTGAGCATCTCATAAAGCATATACAATAATGGTTTACTGATGCCTAGTCTGGTGAGTTTTAGGTACAAACCTTCTAACCATACGGTGTCGAAGGCCTTCTCCAAATCCACCAGAACAGCACCCGTGCATTGTTTCTTGGACTTGTTCCATTGGATATCAGAAACGATCTTAGACGCGGCATGAATCGTATCATGTCCCGCCTTGAACCCGAACTGGTGATCCGGAATTATACTGTTGTCCGCAGCCCACTCAGCCAGATCCCAATTGATTACCTTTTCGAATACCTTGCTGATGCTTGGAAGAAGACTTATTGACCGGAGATTCGAAGGATTGGAGTTGTCCTTTCCCTTTTTTCGGGAGAGGATGAACCACAGCTGTCTTCCAACGCTCTGGATAATATGCATTATTCAGCGCGTTGTTGAACAGAGTGGTGTAGATGTCTATTGCCTCAATCGGTAACTGTCTTAGTACAATGTTGGATATACCGTCGACACCTGCTGACTTCTTATTCTTTATTGAATCGAAGATGAGCTGGAGTTCTACCTTCGTTATGAGCAAGGGACTTGGGCCCGTTCGCTCGGCGATTATAGCGTTTGCTAGGAAGTCGTCATCAAACCGGGTAAAACCACGGTTATCGGATCGCCAATGCGAAATATCATTCCTCAGGTAGAAGTGATGAAGTAAGGCTCTGTCGTGGTTCGGGCGAGTGCAAGCATTCACCTTATACACTTGCACTTTCCTTTCATAGTGTGACTGCTCTCTGAAAACACTTTCAGAAAAATAACAAACTCTAAAATTTGGAAACGCTTTCTGAAAGTATTTTCCTTTCAGTGTGTGACGGCTCCTTGACTAAAAATGTTTTTCAAGAACTTAGGCTTAAGCTTGTTAAGGAGGAGTGTTAAGTATTGGACTTTGTTTAAACTGAATGATTTTGTAACCAGCTTAATAACTTGTTTTTAATTTTAGTTTACTTAACTTAGAATTTTGTTTATAAAATTTTGTTTGAAAATATTTTCATTCTCTCTACAACTGCTTAAACGTTTTTTTTTTTTTATAATGAGCACGCACTCAAGGGGTTTGTTTTCCCTTTTTATGCCAAAGCACAGTGCGAGCGTTAGGGAAATTGAGATAGAGGGTTTAGGATGAGGTGTCGGTTAACATTGGTTTTGAATTCTTGAACATTGCACTGGGGAAGACAGATTGTGGAAGAGATCCACATTCGCGTAGTACGGCTAAAGAACGATTCTCTGAACATGACCGTACGACCGAAGTTGGGCTCGAGGGTGAACTGATGGGCATTCCTTGAGGCGCGGGTATTACGGTTGAATATCTTAAGGGGAGGAATGCAACTGGCTATTTCTCTAGAGCATATACCGTTGAAATACCGGTAGAAGAGGGTGAGGCATGAGACATTACGCCGATGTTCAAGTGACGTAAATGTTTCAACGATGGCATTGTCACCAATCATCTTAAATGCTCTTCTCTGGATACTGTCCAAAATACTTAAGTACGTTACTGGAGCACCAGCCCAAACGTGGGAATTGTACTCAAGCTTTGGACGTATATATGTTTTATAGATGGTAGCCAGATCAGAAGGGGAAACAAAATTCTTGCATCGTCTTAAGAAACCCAAACACCTTGCGGCATTTTTGGCAACATCGCGTATGTGATCGTTCCACAGGAGGTGCTCGGTGATGGACATATTGAGGTTATTAAATTGAGTTATGTTACCTTAAACTTATTAGATACTTCACACTTGTTTACTCTGAAATTACTTGTTACTTTGTGTAACTGAAAATTTATGTTTTTATATAAATATTCGTTATTATTGAAAATTGTTTCATTCGATATCAAATCATTAAAACAAACGTATGTTATTAATTCCAAACCTAGTCTTTCATTTGGAACGCTTAATATAATAGGTTATGGGCCCAGCATTGCCTTAAAGGACTATTGGTACAAAATCAGTTTAAAATTTATGAATACAATTTAAAGAAAATAAGACGTCAGGAGTGAATTGAAATAGAATTATTGAGAAGAAAGAAGCTCAACCAAGAATAATTTAAGAATTTCAAGAAGAAGAAATTTAAGAAGCAGAATTCAAGAATTTTTAGAAGAAGAATTCAAGAATAAAATTCAAAATCCTTGAGCAGAAAAAGATAAGTCCAGTTAAAAATAATTCAAGAAGAAGATAAGCACATTCAAGAAACCTAAAGAAGTAGAAAAGAAGCCCAATACAAAAATTTAGTTGCATACGATGGAGTTTGTAAAGAATATAAAGCTCTTAAGTGGTGAAGCAGATTGGCCTATATGGAGAAGAAAAATCAGAGATGTTCTTGATTACCATGAAGGTGCCATTGATGTCATTGACGGTAATTTAGTAAAGCCAGAAGCATTGACTGACAATGATTCAGAAATTCAAAAACAAGAGCACAAGAAGAGGTGCGACTTGTACAGAAAGGCGAACAGTTATTCAAAGTCTTTGATAACTAGTTCAGTCACTGATGCTGTGTACCAAAAGATAATGGACAAAGAGACAGCATTTGATGCATGGAATGCATTAAGAAATGAATTTGAAGCAACTGCAAAAGACCAACTTTTTAAAATTTGTACCGATCTCTTCAGTTTTAAATGGAAGACAGGTGAAGATGTGTCAACACACTTAGCTCAATTAAGGAATTTATGGATGGAATTAAATAATGGTCTTGCTGCGAAGAATTACAAGACTCTTCCAGATTTAATGTTAGTTTGCAAGGTATTACACATTTTACCGAGCAAATTTAACACTTTCAAATCAAGTTGGATGTTATTATCAAAAGAAGAAGAGAAGACTTTTGATGAATTAACATCACAACTTTGTTTGTATGAAAGAAATTTTCAAAAATATGAAAAAGAAGAAGAAGAAGAAGATTCTCAAGAGGCTCTAATTGCAAGAGGAGAGAAGAAGATAAATCCAAGGAAATTCAAGAAAAGTTATTCAAGAAATGAAGACACATGCAATTACTGCAAAAAGAAGGGACATTGGATAAAAGATTGCAGAAAGTGGATAGCTGATGGGCGACCACACAAGAACAAATCCAATTCTACTAATAAAACATACAACATGCAAGATAATGTAAATGCTTCATTAGTGTCAGTGTGTAATGAAGTATTTTCATTTGAAAATAATCCCAACGACTGGTGGATTGACAACGGAGCAACAAAGCATGTGACAAATTGTGCTGATTATTTTCAAGATTTTAAATATTTTGAAACACCGTGCTGTATCCAAGCTGCAGGTAAAGAAACACTTAAAGCTATTGGTAAAGGTAATATTCGAATGAAGTCTAGAGTCAACAATCAAGATATCGAAATAACTCTCAGAGATGTATGGTATGTACCCAATGTATCTAGAAATTTGTTTTCTGTCCTAGCAGTACAGGATAAGAATCAAAATAGTATTTTTAAGTCTTTAACTAATAAGTGTTGGCTCCAAGTTGATGCCAAAATATTGTTATATGGCTATCGTAAGACAAATGGGTCTTTATATAAAGCTGATTTAAGACCAATTTTAAGTGATGAACGATGCCATGTAGCAACAACAGAAAGCAATACCTTACAACTTTACCACGAGAGATGGGGACACCAGGACAAACGTCATGTCAAATCTCTATTAGAAAGAGAGTTAAATATTAAAGTTAAACTAGACAACAATATTTGTGAGCCATGTATTTATGGAAAAATGCATCGGTTACCATTCGGTACTCGTAGAAAATCAACTCATCCAGGTGAACTAATGTCAGCTGATGTTTGTGGACCTTTTGATAAATCGTTTAAAAACAAGCGTTATTTAGTTGTATTTAAAGATAGTTTTACAAAATATCGCTATGGTTTTGCAATTGAACGTAAATCAGACGTAAAGGACGCATTAAGACAGGTAATAGCACATGCCAAAGGCTTAGGTCATGCTATTAAGGAAATAATAAGTGACAATGGTGGTGAGTTTGATAATTTTGAAGTCAAGCAGATTCTACGAGACAATGGTATAGTACAGCGACTCACAGCCCCATACACACCACAACAGAATGGTGGAAGCGAACGTGAAAATAGAACAATTATAGAAATGGCAAGAACTTTTAAATTTTCCAATTCGGAAGTGACATTTCCTGAAGCTATTTGGGCAGAATTAGTTAATTCTGCTATTTATGTTTTGAATAGAACTGGAAAGTCATCCATTAATGAAGTCAGTCCTTATGAGCTTTGGATTGGAAATAAGCCGAGAATTAAACACCTTAGAATAATTGGTTCTACTTGCTTCACACACGTGCCTATTCAGAAACGAAAGAAAATGGATAAGAAAGCTGTGAAAGGATATCTTGTAGGATTTGATGGCGATGAACGTTATAGAGTATTCGTTAAAGAAGATAACATGGTGATATTATCAAGGGACGTTCAGTTTGTAGAGAAGATCAAGTCATGTGATAGCACTGTCAATATTCCCTTACGCGGATTTGAAGAAAATAATAATGACAGCAAGGAACCTCAACATGAACTTGAAGATACAATAATAGACGAAGAACCAACTATGATAGAGAATGAAGAATTTTTTTTTTTTTTTTCAAATTCATTTTTTTTATTCAATTTATCTTAACTCTACTTACATGCTAGACAAAATGGGAAACTAGCCTAATTAATTCTACTTATATATAACTTACTGGCCCTAATCGGGCGCTCTAAGAAATTCATGAATCTTAAAATTAATGCCTTTCGGCCTAGGAACTAAGTTTGTTTTATTTTTTTCAATTTATTAGAGAATGAAGAATATCACATCAACAATGGTTCTGAAAGTGACGAATACAACACCGGAAATGACACTGACTTTGATAATGAAGAACATCAAAATATATCAACAAGATATCTCAGAAATCGAGAAGAAATAAGAAAACCGAATCGGTATGATGACTTTATTATGATGGCTGAAGAATTTGTGTATAATTTGGAGAATCCAGAAACTTACCAAGAAGCGACTTCCAGCAAAGACAAATATGAGTGGAAATTAGCAATGGAAAAAGAAATAAAATCACTCAAAGAAAACAAAACATGGACTTTAGAAGAATTACCAAGAGGGTCAAAACCAATATCATGCAGATGGGTATATAACTTAAAGAAGAATCCAGATGGAACCATAGATAAATACAAAGCGAGACTCGTCGCAAAAGGTTTCAGCCAACGGTACGGAATAGATTTTAGTCAAACGTTTAGTCCAGTGGCAAAGCTTGGAACGATACGATCTATTTTAAGTATTGCTGCAAGTGAAGGTATGCATCTTGCACAATTTGACGTATCAACGGCTTTTCTTTATGGAGAACTTGAAGAAGTTATATGTATGAAGCAACCAGAGGGTTATAACGATGGTACAAATAAAGTTTGTAGACTGCGAAGAAGTTTATATGGTCTAAAACAATCCTCTAGATGTTGGAATAAACGTTTTGGTAAATATATTTCAAATCTTGGATTTAAAGCAAGTGATGCCGATCCATGTTTATTCATATACGAGAGAAATAAGAAAAAGTTAATCCTCGTTTTATACGTTGATGATGGCTTAGTTGCAGCTACAGAAAAGAAAGATTTGGAAATTTTCATCAACGAACTAAAACAAGAATTCAAGATTGTTTCAAAAGAAGCTGTTTATTTTTTGGGATTGGAGATAGAACATAAAGACAAGAACATCAAAATCAAACAAGCTGCACATACAAGAAATTTTTTAGAAAAGTTTAATTTTTCTGATTGCAAGCCAGTTTCTACGCCCATGATCAAGAATAATGCAAGTGATCAATCAGAGAAGAATCAAAAATCAGGGAAAGAAGAAATTAAACATAACTTTCCATATAGACAAGCAGTTGGGACATTAATGTACCTTATGCTTGGTACACGACCGGACATCGCATACACGGTAGGATTTTTATCAAGAACTCTTGAAAGTCCATCAATTGAGGACGTAACAAGAGTGAAGAGAGTTTTTCGATACTTATCGGGAACAATAGAGTATGGTATTACTTATCGACATGATGCAGAGAAAAGAATCATCGAGTGCTTCAGCGATGCAGACTTCGGAGGCTGTTTAAAGACTGGACGTTCAACCTCAGGAGTTGTTGTCAAGCATGCTGGTGGAGCTATTTCATGGTTAAGCCAAAGGCAAGCTATGGTAGCTACATCAACAACAGAAGCGGAGATCGTTGCAGCGAATGAGGCAGCCAAAGAAGTAATTTGGTTGAAAAGGCTTTTTAAAGATTTTTTCGAATTAAAGGACATCCCTGTCATTCAAGTTGATAATACTGCGGCGGTAAGACTTTCGCAAAATCCAGAGTTTCACCGACGAACGAAACATATTGCCATTAAACATTTTTTCATCAGAGAAAAAGTAATTGAAAATCAAATCAAGGTTCAGCAAATTTCAACTGAAAACCAACTGGCGGATCTTATGACAAAACCTTTAGCAAGTCCACGCCTCAGAATTTTATGCAAGAAAATTGGTCAAGATGTTTGAACACAATTTTTTTTTAATAAGTTTCAAGTAACAAGGGAAAGTATTGAGGTTATTAAATTGAGTTATGTTACCTTAAACTTATTAGATACTTCACACTTGTTTACTCTGAAATTACTTGTTACTTTGTGTAACTGAAAATTTATGTTTTTATATAAATATTCGTTATTATTGAAAATTGTTTCATTCGATATCAAATCATTAAAACAAACGTATGTTATTAATTCCAAACCTAGTCTTTCATTTGGAACGCTTAATATAATGGGACATACCGAGAATCTCGAGATGTTCGGTTTCATTGATGCAAGTGCCACTCATGGACAGTGGCAAGGGGGGTATATCTCGCTTCAACGATACAAGACAGCATTGAGTTTTCGAAGCATTAAACTCTACTCGGTTTCTTATTCCCCATTGTACAATGCTGTTTAAGTCAGAGTTTAATGAGCTTATCATATTTTGCCGTTGCAGTTCTACATCCGAAAAGGAAGGATGTGAGTCTGGGAACAAATATGAAAAGCTAAGGGTACTATCGTCAGCGAAACAATGAATTGGATTAGAAGTTACAGACAAGAGATCATTTATGAAAATGAGAAAGAGGGTCGGAGACAAAACGGAGCCCTGGGGCACACCAGCATTCATATTATGAGTTTCAGACTTGAACCCGTCCAGTACAACTTGTATAGAACGGTTCGAGAGAAAGTTTCTAATCCAACGAAGGAGGGACTCATCAATACCGAATGCACGCATTTTCGATAAAAGAGCCTGGTGCCAGACTCTATCAAATGCCTTTGAAATATCAAGTGCAACAATCTTACTTTCTCCAAAACGATGTAAAGATTTGTTTCACTGTTCGGTGAGATAAACCATCAGATCACCAGTGGACCTGTTGCTGCGAAAGCCGTACTGCCGGTCATTAAGAAGCTTTCGGTCTTCAAGATATTTCTTAAGCTGATAATTTATCAGCGTTTCCATGACCTTAGAAAGAAGAGACGTAAGTGCAATCGGACAATAATTGGAGGGAGAGGAGGATTCGCCTTTTTTGGGTACAGGCTGGACAAATCCTGTTTTCCTACTACTCGGAACGAGCCCAGAAGAATAGGAAAGATGGAAAAGCTTACGCAAGGGTTTTGCCAGCGATGAAGAACACCTCTTCAGAACAATAGCGGGGATACCATCCGGGCCAGCGGATTTGTGTATGTTGAGATCTTTTAGGACTCTTGCCACAGCACGAGTGCGAAAGAAGATTTGTCCCATGGAATCATTGACGCGCTCAAGAACTGGAGGAGCCATGACACTCTCTGGCAGCGAAGAGTTGGAGGCGAACTGCTTAGCAAAAAGGTTAGCTTTCGCAAGAGAGCTAACGACTGGAGTGTCATCACCAACGAGCTTTGGGACCGAGGAAGAAGAAGAATTCTTCATGTTTTTCACAAATGACCAAAAATTTTTACTGCCTTTGGGACATTGCAGTATTTTTTGCCTTAGTTTATGGTCATGTAAAAATTTGGTTCGTCGAATATGGACATTGCCGGCCTTCCTGGCTTGTTTAAACTTAATTTGGTTTTCCTCAGTAGGGTTGGCTTTGTAACAACGAAAACTTGCCTCTTTAACCCTGATAACCTCTTTACAGCTCATATCAAACCATGCGTTCTTCTTGGGTCTGATGCTTTTAACTCTGTTCTGGATATAAGTTCTCATTCCTAGAAGAATCAAACTTGTGAACATATCCGCACTGGAATCAACGTCACTATCGAGGAAGCACAGTGACCAGTTAAAGATCCTGAAAAAAATATTGAGACCGTCCCAGTCGGCTTTCTCGTACTGCCAAACGGTTCTCTTAGGAGTTCTTTCTTTAATTGGGATTTTTTGATACGAGAAATTTGCGGATATGACACAATGGTCAGATCGGCCTAGAGGCGATAATAATCTTATTATGTATTTATCGGGGTCAGAGGTAAGGAACAAGTCAAGAGTGTTCTCTGCTTGGCCGTCAAAGTCCGGTATTCGAGTGGGCTCGTTGACCAGCTGAGCAAGATGGTTAAACTCAGCAAAAATCTCAGCACACACTCCTTCGGGTGTTGTCTTGCTCGAATGGAGAAGCCAGGAAGAATTGTGAACATTGAAATCGCCTGTAATAACGATTTCAGTGTGAGGATGCAGGGAAACAATTCTTTGAATGGAGTCGGACAGGGAGTCAAATTCGTCAGAAGTTGAAACCCTGTCCAAATTTAGGCTTCTATAAAGGAAACAGTAATGGATGATTTGCTTATTTACGGAAAATTTGAACCACATAAAATTAAAGAAGGGATTTAAATAAGAGCTATACTGTGGTTGAAATTGGTAAGCAATATCACTTCTAATATAAATGGCGAGGCCATGGTGGGAAAGGAATAGGGGCACTAAGTTATACCCATGAATATGAAATTCAGTAGTATCAGTAGCCTCAGCTACTTGGGCTTAGCTTAGTGCCAAAACAGCTGGCCTGTTTAAAACAGTGTGGAGGTACGTCGACAGAAAATTCGTTCTTAACCCACGAATATTACTATAGTCGACCCTCAAATTCTCGGCCATTGCAATATTAGAAAAATTCAAAACCAAAACAAACGAGCTCTAAGAAGACTATTGAATTGAAACCCAGACTTCTTCTCGACTCAACGCCCCTGTTAGTGTTATGCCTAAACAGTGGCGTGAACCGAACCGACCCTGGAAATCAAAACAGTAATTCTCTATTCGTCTGTTGTTTATGTCACATCATGTACATACACTGTATGAGCAAAAAAACGCATTGCAATGCAATGCACATGATTAGCCATAAACTGTTTATGCTAGGGAGGGGAGGAGGATGGGTACTCACTGTGCTATGTTAGGCGTTTTGTTTTTAATTTTGGCGAGATGCTGTGCTTTGTTTTCTTTTTTTCTAATTATTGCTCTTGATGATTTTTTTTTATTGTGGGATTTTTTTCTTTGTTTGTGAATGTATGTAATGGTTGGTCTATTTTTGTATTGTTTTTTATGGAGGTTTTTTTTTTTTTTTGTGGGTCGATTTTTTTTAATTTTATTGCAGTTTAATTTATTGATTCGTATGTTGTTTTGTTTTATTTTTCACGACGAGACGACGAATACGACGAAAACGACGAATACGACGGACACGACGAATATAAAACGTGACGAAAAGAAAAGCGACACAGCAGACGACACACAACACAGAGGGGACCTTCCCCAACGAGAGCACTGACAACACGTTCGTTACTTAATATTATATGAGCTGGCATTATTTAATTAATAAATCAATAAGACAACAGCTTCGCTCCTATTGGTATCAGCGTAGTATGATATAGCTTCTAGCCTTCCTCGATAAATCCACCATTAGACACAAAAAGAATTGTTCAATTTGACTGAGCAGTTCCTGAGATAAGCGCGTTAAAACGCAGAAAAATAAATATTTTGTCCGTTTTTCCACATTTTCCACAGATTCTTCGCTGCTATTGGTCACAGCTTAATTTTAAGTAGACGAAAGCCTAAGTCGATTAATGGACCATCCAACACAAAAAGAATTACACCATTCGAACCAGTAGTTTCTGAGATTACTGCGTTCAAACGAACAAACTCTTCAGCTTTATATATTAGTATAGATATATATTGTATTGTATGGTTTGCCGTTTTTTCCACATTTTCCACAAATTCTTCGCTCCTATTGGTCGCAGCTTAATGTTATATAGCTTGAAGCCTTCCTTGATAAATGGACCATTCAACATTAAAAAAATTGTTCAATTTCATTAAGCAGTTCCTGAGAAAAGCGCGTTAAAACGCAGAAAAATTAATATTTTTTGCCGTTTTTTGAACATTTTCCACAGATTCTTCGCTGATATTGGTCACAGCTAAATGTTAAGTAACCTAAAACCTAAGTAGATTAATGGACAATCCAACACAAAAAGAATTATACCATTCGAACCAGTAGTTCCTGAGATTACTGCGTTCAAACGAACAAACTCTTCAGCTTTATATATTAGTATAGATTTAATCTTCATTGATGATTGTCTTGAAGCCCAATGTAATGAAGCATCTTATAAGATATTGAATAATAGTGTTCATCACAATGAAATTGAAATTGTATTAAATCTTTCCATTTTGACTGAATCTAAATCGAGTAATATTTCTCAAATGTATGATTTTAAAAAGACTAACCATGCATTAATGGAAAATTATTTAAATTTGTTTGACTGGCGTCAAATCTTAAACTGTAATGACGCTAAGCAAGCTTTTACTTTGTTTCGGAGCATTTTAGATTCAACAATTTCTCTTTACGTCCCTATTAAAATAGTAAAATCTTCAAGAAAGCCAATTTGGTTTAATAAAAGTTTATGCAGACTAAAAAATGTTATGAATAAACTGAATAGAATGAAAAAAACTTCAAGTCAGATCAATGAACAGTTTAAACAAATAAGAAAAGAGTATGAGTTTTTGAAAAAATTCTTATATCAACAATATGTTTCCTCTATTGAGATGAATATTAAGAATAATCCCAAAAGTTTTTGGTCATATTTGAACTCAAAGAGAAATTCAGATGGAATTCCATCTTGCATGACTTATAATGGTATACCTTCTGATGACATCAATTTAATTGTTGACAACTTTGCAACATTTTTTCACTCTTATTTCTTAAATCTCAATTAACATCATGACGAAACCGTAAAAACAAATCAATCTGCTGACCTCGGTTACCTACATTTATCAGTTGACGATGTTTTAGCAGTACTCTTATCCTTAGAAAATAATTATTCTATTTCACCTGACAATATTCCACCAATTCTATTAAAAACGTTTGCTAACATTCTTGCGACTCCACTTTGCTTCAATTGAAACCTCTCATTACGAAATGGTGAATTTTTAGATGTATGGAAAAACTCTATAATAACTCCTCTTCATAAGTCAGGTACAAAAAGTTCTATTGAAAATTACAGACCAATTGCAAAACTTCAGATAATTCCAAAAGTTTTCGTAGCTGTAGTAAAAACAAATTATATAATCTTATACATAACAACATCTCGATACACCAGCACGGGTTTTTAAGAGGAAGATTGACAACTACAAATTTAACTGTATTCTCAAATTATTGTCTGACTAACTTAGAATTGCACTCACAAGTTGATACAATTTACACCGATTTTTCAAAGGCCTTCGACCGAGTTCAACATAGTGTTCTTTTAAAGAAACTTGAGACATTTGGTTTCCATTCAAAACTCTTGATGTGGATAAAAAGTTATTGAATAGGTAGAAAGCAAATAGTGAAAATTGGAAACGTATTTTCTAAAGAAATAATAAATTTTTCAGGTTGGACCACTTCTGTTTATTATTTTTACAAATGACTTACCATTGCATCTTTCATTTTCCAGATGCCTCTTATTTGCTGATGACTTGAAAATTTTTAGTACTATTTATTCGATAAACGATGCAATGAATGTTCAAAAAGATTTAAATAATTTAATAAATTGGTGCAATAAAAATGGGTTATACTTTAACAACAAGAAATGTAGTAATGGTTGGTGTTTGTGTTGCCTCCAACTGCTTCCGAAGAAAATCAAACAGATTGTATTCTTACAACGATCTATATATTTCGGCACCAAGTGCCATCATCAGGATCTTAAATAGCAAAAATACAATATAAGTTTGACATAAATACATAGGTACAGTTAATATAACAAAGATAAAAATATAAACTATGTACCAAAGAATTGAGTGTCACAAGTTTACTTTTCTCACAATTATTTGGCAAATTTAGTAATCTGTCAAGGAATGCTTCAAAATAAAAACAAAAACAATTGAAGCGGTAAGCCGTCGTCGTCACTGTGTGATGATTCAGCTACTAGCCGTCATCACGGCGTGTGGTGTTTACACGTTCTGTCGCGTTTACGCTGTCTATGATGTTTAGACGATCATTTGTCACTCGTTGTAAATTTCCACTGTTTCCATACGAGATGAGGTTGAAATATGTATTTGTGTAGTCTTTTTTGTCCGTTTTGAAATTGCAAGCATCTTCCCCCAGTTTAACTATTTGGTTGACTTCATGAATCTGTAACTTGAATTTATTGCTTTCAAACTTCAATACTGTGGTGTTGTCAAAATTGAAAGAGTGGCCAGTTTGGTGCTTGTGGTTAGCCAGTGCTGCAATACTTTTCAAATTAGCAGTCCCTGAGTCAACCTTGTCACATTCATTTGAGTGTTGTTCTAGTCTTTTACTCAATTTTTGTATGGTTTCACCGATATATTTTTTGGGGCAATCTTTACATGGTACACTATAAACGACACCTGATTTTTGCGTCAGAGGTAGTTTGTGTTTCATGTTGGCAAAGAAGTTTGACACTTTTTTCACTGGTTTCATAGCTACCTTAATATCCGGAACGAAATATTCACACGATCTGGCCAACGATTCCGTTAGACCTGGAATATAAGAAATCGCTGAATGAATTTTAGCTGATGCAGCAGGTGGTTGTGTTAGAGTTTCGTCTGTTGATAGATAAAGGTAGCTATTCCTGTCAAATCTTCTCGTCTTCCGAACCATTACAAGAGTTGTTATAACGTATCTACTGATGAAATAAGTTTGTTGTTGATATCAATAGGGAAATTGTTTTTCTTTAAAATGTTTGTTACACGTTCAATGTTGGATTTCCAGTATGATTTATGGCTAAAAGAGAAAACTCTCCGAATAAAGTTTCTCGCTGTGTTGTATTTCATGTGTTTTGGATGTGCTGAGTAAAAATTCAGTAGTCTATTTGACGCAATTGGTTTATGATACCAATTCGTTGTGATTTTACCGTCATGATGGCGTTTAACCGTAATATCCAAATAGTTGATCTCATTTGTAGATTCATCTTCGGTCTCGAATGTAAATTTGATGTTACTGTCATACATTTCAAGTTCTTTTTTAAGTTCATCAATTTTATCATAAGGAATGGCTGTGATGTGATCATCAACATAAGCTTTCCAAAATTGAGGTACGAAATATATGTTGACAAAAGCGTTGTCAATCACTTCTTCGAGAACCCATTCTACTAGTACCGGAGCCAATGAAGATCCCATGAAAAGTCCATTCTTCATGCGTATGAATTTTCCCTTGTAACAGAAATAGTTGCAGTCCACAAGGCAAAACTTAAGCAAGTTCATGAATTCCTTCTTGGGTATTGATGTATTTGGTTCTATTCGATCATCGAAATTTTTGTTGACAACGTCCAAAGCTAAATCAGTGGAAATGTTGTTAAAACAGTTGGAAACATCAAATGACACCAATTTATATCCGGGTAAAATGTGTTGTTTAGCGATGAATTTTACAAATTGTTTTGAATTCTTGATGGAATATTTTGATTGAAACGATTTTTTCAACAATGTTGCTAAGAATTTAGATAGTTTGTAGCAAGTTGAGTTGATCGTCGAAACAATTGGTCGGAGAGGCAAACCTGCCTTGTGAAATTTAAACTGTCCAAAAATCCGCAGTGTATGTGCGCAATGAAGACGATTGTTGTTGTGTTATGAAGTTTCTGGTTTTGTTGTGAAGCGTACTGATCAGCCGGTTGTTTTTGTTTTGAAGTGACTCGGTAGGATCGGTAGGTAATAACTCAAAATTCGCAGGGTTATTAAGTAGCTCTTCCATCTTCTTGTTAAAATCTGACCGCTTTGCAATAATTGTGACATTTCCCTTATCGCTGTTAGAAATAAAAATATCAGCATTATCCTTCAAGAATTTGGCTGTAGTTTTTGCTGCTGAAATTAAAAATTTGTCTATTCGGTTTGGAGCTGATTTCTTTTTAATGTTTTGTGTTATCAAAAAGGTTAAATGTGCTCTCATTCCTTTTTTGATATGCTCGGCAGCAAATCTTGAGATAATGAGCTCGATGTCAGCAATCAAATCAAGCGTTGGGATAGTTGAGATCGGTAACGCAAATTTGGGTCCAAGTCCAAGTAGAACCAGCATTTCATGTGGTACCTCAACCTCAGAAAAATTCTTAACAAAAGAATCATCATAATGAATGTCTTCAAGTTGGTGTTGTTTACTTTTTAATTCGTTAAATTTGGTGCATAATCTCTTGTTCGTATCACTGAGAGCCATTTTGTAATGAGTATGGTCACAAAAATTTGGTATTGGCGAATTGACCTGTATTAAATGTTGGTTGATCTCACTTGTTAGCCTCTGGATGATAAAGCAACAATCGGCTAACTGGGAATTCAACATTTTCTGCTGTAATTCACAAATGGCTTTTTCCATGATGGATTTGGACTGTGCACATTGAGATTTGCTCTTCAGTGACGATGTATTGCGGGTGATGAAATTAGGGAAAATCTTCCAACGACGACACTTCAACAAAAACACTTGACGAGACTTATGTCTTGCTAGTTTCTGGAGCATTCCTTGGAGATTAAAAGACGCATCGTTAGATGGTCTTACGTAATTGTTTAGCAAGGTAGTCATTATGATTGGAGAATGACTTGCAATTGATTTAGGATTATTGTGTTGCCGGAATGCGGGTTAATGTAATGGTTGGTGTTTGTGTTGCCTCCAACTGCTTCCGATGAAAATCAAACAAATTGTATTCTTACAACGATCTATATATTTCGGCACCAAGTGCCATCATCAGGATCTAAAATAGCAAAAATACAATATAAGTTTGACATAAATACATACAGTTAATATAACAAAGATAAAAATATAAATTATGTACCAAAGAATTGAGTGTCACAAGTTTACTTTTCTCACAATTATTTGGCAAATTTAGTAATCTGTCAAAGAATGCTTCAAAATAAAAACAAAAACAATTGAAGCGGTAAGCCGTCGTCGACACTGTGTGATGATTCAGCTACTAGCCGTCATCACGGCGTGTGGTGTTTACACGTTCTGTCGCGTTTACGCTGTCTATGATGTTTAGACGATCATTTGTCACTCGTTGTAAATTTCCACTGTTTCCATACGAGATGAGGTTGAAATATGTATTTGTGTAGTCTTTTTTGTCCGTTTTGAAATTGCAAGCATCTTCCCCCAGTTTAACTATTTGGTTGACTTCATGAATCTGTAACTTGAATTTATTGCGTTCAAACTTCAATACTGTGGTGTGGTCAAAATTGAAAGAGTGGCCAGTTTGGTGCTTGTGGTTAGCCAGTGCTGCAATACTTTTCAAATTAGCAGTCCCTGAGTAGGGATCGTTAAACATCGATAGTCTATCGATAGTATCGATAGTAAAAAACTATCGAATGCATTGATAGTTTTGAAAATACTATCGATAGTTTGCATTTCCAGTAAAAAAGAAAGTATTCTTTCTCTAGAACAACAAGCAAATAGAAACTTCACTATAAAATAGCAATATCATTGTATTTGTATTTCCTTTTCCATAGTATTCTTACCGTGACAAGCAACAAGTAGCGCTGCAGTGGTATCAAAACCAACAAACGTTTAGTTATAAATACAGTGGTAATATCTATCATTATTTAAGTAAGACAGAGGGCGCTTTTGTCAATTTTATGAAAATTGTCTCTTTGCTTTTCATTGATCCACGATTTTTGTTTTTGATTCTTTGGGAATATTGTTTTTATTTTAAGGTAATACTTTCTTTTTAGAAATGTCATGTTGCTCTAAAGTGAATCAAACGATTTCACACAAAGTTTGTGCTTTACAGAATAAAAGGAACGTATTTTATAAGTTTTATTTGCAATACAAATGCAAGTTTGTGCGCCAGATCGCGCATTTCCCCATTTTTAGTCATCTTGAAGACCCATATAATAGGTTCGTTCGATGTTACCAGCCCCGGGGCGCTCCGGTGCTTGTCACTACCTTGAACGGAGCTGTCAAAAACCTTTAAATTTCTCTGGGCTTGGTTTCACATAGAACGCATTAGTAGTGCTCTGTTTTTCTTTTCCTTTGTTGTATAGCAACAGCTGATTCAAACAGCTCGGAAATTCTAGCCCCGAAAAAAAACTTGGGGCGATTCAGAGCGCTCCCGGTGCGAGCATTGAATACACATCGAACACGGTGGAAGTGCACCGGGGCGAAAAAAAGAGCGACATCGAAAAGCTCAGTGCGAAATCAGAGCTCCACAGAGCGCACATCGAACAAACCTAATTTTTTAACCTTTTTTTGTGGTTCCAATGGCTAAAAGTTGTTTCAAATGAAACTATCGATAGTCTATCGATAGTATCGATAGTTTTTTTTTTAACTATCGATACTATCGAAGTGTCTGACTATCGATGTTTAACGATCACTATCCCTGAGTCAACCTTGTCACATTCATTTGAGTGTTGTTCTAAACTTTTACTCAATTTTTGTATGGTTTCACCGATATATTTTTTGGGGCAATCTTTACATGGTACACTATAAACGACACCTGATTTTTGCGTCAGAGGTAGTTTGTGTTTCATGTTGGCAAAGAAGTTTGACACTTTTTTCACTGGTTTCATAGCTACCTTAATATCCGGAACGAAATATTCACACGATCTGGCCAACGATTCCGTTAGACCTGGAATATAAGAAATCGCTGAATGAATTTTAGCTGATGCAGCAGGTGGTTTTGTTAGAGTTTCGTCTGTTGATAGATAAAAGTAGCTATTCCTGTCAAATCTTCTCGTCTCCGAACCATTACAAGAGTTGTTATAACGTACTGATGAAATAAGTTTGTTCATGATATCAATAGGGAAATTGTTTTTCTTTAAAATGTTTGTTACACGTTCAATGTTGGATTTCCAGTATGATTTATGGCTAAATGAGAAAACTCTCCGAATAAAGTTTCTCGCTGTGTTGTATTTCATGTGTTTTGGATGTGCTGAGTAAAAATTCAGTAGTCTATTTGACGCAATTGGTTTATGATACCAATTCGTTGTGATTTTACCGTCATGATGGCGTTTAACCGTAATATCCAAATAGTTGATCTCATTTGTAGATTCATCTTCGGTCTCGAATGTAAATTTGATGTTACTGTCATACATTTCAAGTTCTTTTTTAAGTTCATCAATTTTATCATAAGGAATGGCTGTGATGTGATCATCAACATAAGCTTTCCAAAATTGAGGTACGAAATCTATGTTGACAAAAGCGTTGTCAATCACTTCTTCGAGAACCCATTCTACTAGTACCGGAGCCAATGAAGATCCCATGAAAAGTCCATTCTTCATGCGTATGAATTTTCCCTTGTAACAGAAATAGTTGCAGTCCACAAGGCAAAACTTAAGCAAGTTCATGAATTCCTTCTTGGGTATTGATGTATTTGGTTCTATTCGATCATCGAAATTTTTGTTGACAACATCCAAAGCTAAATCAGTGGAAATGTTGTTAAAACAGTTGGAAACATCAAATGACACCAATTTATATCCGGGTAAAATGTGTTGTTTAGCGATGAATTTTACAAATTGTTTTGAATTCTTGATGGAATATTTTGATTGAAACGATTTTTTCAACAATGTTGCTAAGAATCTAGATAGTTTGTAGCAAGCTGAGTTGATCGTCGAAACAATTGGTCGGAGAGGCAAACCTGCCTTGTGAAATTTAAACTGTCCAAAAATCCGCAGTGTATGTGCGCAATGAAGACGATTGTTGTTGTGTTATGAAGTTTCTGGTTTTGTTGTGAAGCGTACTGATCAGCCGGTTGTTTTTGTTTTGAAGTGACTCGGTAGGATCGGTAGGTAATAACTCAAAATTCGCAGCGTTATTAAGTAGCTCTTCCATCTTCTTGTTAAAATCTGACCGCTTTGCAATAATTGTGACATTTCCCTTATCGCTGTTAGAAATAAAAATATCAGCATTACCCTTCAAGAATTTGGCTGTAACTTTTGCTGCTGAAATTAAAAATTTGTCTATTCGGTTTGGAGCTGATTTCTTTTTAATGTTTTGTGTTATCAAAAAGGTTAAATGTGCTCTCATTCCTTTTTTGATATGCTCGGCGGCAAATCTTGAGATAATGAGCTCGATGTCAGCAATCAAATCAAGCGTTGGGATAGTTGAGATCGGTAACGCAAATTTGGGTCCAAGTCCAAGTAGAACCAGCATTTCATGTGGTACCTCAACCTCAGAAAAATTCTTAACAAAAGAATCATCATAATGAATGTCTTCAAGTTGGTGTTGTTTACTTTTTAATTCGTTAAATTTGGTGCATAATCTCTTGTTCGTATCACTGAGAGCCATTTTGTAATGAGTATGGTCACAAAAATTTGGTATTGGCGAATTGACCTGTATTAAATGTTGGTTGATCTCACTTGTTAGCCTCTGGATGATAAAGCAACAATCGGCTAACTGGGAATTCAACATTTTCTGCTGTAATTCACAAATGGCTTTTTCCATGATGGATTTGGACTGTGCACATTGAGATTTGCTCTTCAGTGACGATGTATTGCGGGTGATGAAATTAGGGAAAATCTCCAAATCTCCAAGTCTCCAACTCAGCTTGCTACAAACTATCTAGATTCTTAGCAACATTGTTGAAAAAATCGTTTCAATCAAAATATTCCATCAAGAATTCAAAACAATTTGTAAAATTCATCGCTAAACAACACATTTTACCCGGATATAAATTGGTGTCATTTGATGTTTCCAACTGTTTAAACAACATTTCCACTGATTTAGCTTTGGACGTTGTCAACAAAAATTTCGATGATCGAATAGAACCAAATATATCAATACCCAAGAATTAATTCATGAACTTGCTTAAGTTTTGCCTTGTGGACTGCAACTATTTCTGTTACAAGGGAAAATTCATACGCATGAAGAATGGACTTTTCATGGGATCTTCATTGGCTCTGGTACTAGTAGAATGGGTTCTCGAAGAAGTGATTGACAACGCTTTTGTCAACATATATTTCGTACCTCAATTTTGGAAAGCTTATGTTGATAATCACATCACAGCCATTCCTTATGATAAAATTGATGAACTTAAAAAAGAACTTGAAATGTATGACAGTAACATCAAATTTACATTCGAGACCGAAGATGAATCTACAAATGAGATCAGCTATTTGGATATTACGGTTAAACGCCATCATGACGGTAAAATCACAACGAATTGGTATCATAAACCAATTGCGTCAAATAGACTACTGAATTTTTACTCAGCACATCCAAAACACATGGAATACAACACAGCGAGAAACTTTATTCGGAGAGTTTTCTCATTTAGCCATAAATCATACTGGAAATCCAACATTGAACGTGTAACAAACATTTTAAAGAAAAACAATTTCCCTATTGATATCATGAACAAACTTATTTCATCAGTACGTTATAACAACTCTTGTAATGGTTCGGAGACGAGAAGATTTGACAGGAATAGCTACCTTTATCTATCAACAGACGAAACTCTAACACAACCACCTGCTGCATCAGCTAAAATTCATTCAGCGATTTCTTATATTCCAGGTCTAACGGAATCGTTGGCCAGATCGTGTGAATATTTCGTTCCGGATATTAAGGTAGCTATGAAACCAGTGAAAAAAGTGTCAAACTTCTTTGCCAACATGAAACACAAACTACCTCTGACGCAAAAATCAGGTGTCGTTTATAGTGTACCATGTAAAGATTGCCCCAAAAAAATATATCGGTGAAACCATACAAAAATTGAGTAAAAGACTAGAACAACACTCAAATGAATGTGACAAGGTTGACTCAGGGACTGCTAATTTGAAAAGTATTGCAGCACTGGCTAACCACAAGCACCAAACTGGCCACTCTTTCAATTTTGACAACACCACAGTATTGAAGTTTGAACGCATTAAATTCAAGTTACAGATTCATGAAGTCAACCAAATAGTTAAACTGGGGGAAGATGCTTGCAATTTCAAAACGGACAAAAAAGACTACACAAATACATATTTCAACCTCATCTCGTATGGAAACAGTGGAAATTTACAACGAGTGACAAATGATCGTCTAAACATCATAGACAGCGTAAACGCGACAGAACGTGTAAACACCACACGCCGTGATGACGGCTAGTAGCTGAATCATCACACAGTGACGACGACGGCTTACCGCTTCAATTGTTTTTGTTTTTATTTTGAAGCATTCTTTGACAGATTACTAAATTTGCCAAATAATTGTGAGAAAAGGAAACTTGTGACACTCAATTCTTTGGTACATAGTTTATATTTTTATCTTTGTTATATTAACTGTATGTATTTATGTCAAACTTATATTGTATTTTTGCTATTTTAGATCCTGATGATGGCACTTGGTGCCGAAATATATAGATCGTTGTAGGAATACAATTTGTTTGATTTTCATCGGAAGCAGTTGGAGGCAACACAAACACCAACCATTACATTAACCCGCATTCCGGCAACACAATAATCCTAAATCAATTGCAAGTCATTCTCCAATCATAATGACTACCTTGCTAAACAATTACGTAAGACCATCTAACGATGCGTCTTTTAATCTCCAAGGAATGCTCCAGAAACTAGCAAGACATAAGTCTCGTCAAGTGTTTTTGTTGAAGTGTCGTCGTTGGAAGATTTTCCCTAATTTCATCACCCGCAATACATCGTCACTGAAGAGCAAATCTCAATGTGCACAGTCCAAATCCATCACGGAAAAAGCCATTTGTGAATTACAGCAGAAAATGTTGAATTCCCAGTTAGCCGATTGTTGCTTTATCATCCAGAGGCTAACAAGTGAGATCAACCAACATTTAATACAGGTCAATTCGCCAATACCAAATTTTTGTGACCATACTCATTACAAAATGGCTCTCAGTGATACGAACAAGAGATTATGCACCAAATTTAACGAATTAAAAAGTAAACAACACCAACTTGAAGAAATTCATTATGATGATTCTTTTGTTAAGAATTTTTCTGAGGTTGAGGTACCACATGAAATGCTGGTTCTACTTGGACTTGGACCCAAATTTGCGTTACCGATCTCAACTATCCCAACGCTTGATTTGATTGCTGACATCGAGCTCATTATCTCAAGATTTGCTGCCGAGCATATCAAAAAAGGAATGAGAGCACATTTAACTTTTTTGATAACACAAAACATTAAAAAGAAATCAGCTCCAAACCGAATAGACAAATTTTTTATTTCAGCAGCAAAAGTTACAGCCAAATTCTTGAAGGATAATGCTGATATTTTTATTTCTAACAGCGATAAGGGAAATGTCACAATTATTGCAAAGCGGTCAGATTTTAACAAGAAGATGGAAGAGCTACTTAATAACGCTGCGAATTTTGAGTTATTACCTACCGATCCTACCGAGTCACTTCAAAACAAAAACAACCGGCTGATCAGTACGCTTCACAACAAAACCAGAAACTTCATAACACAACAACAATCGTCTTCATTGCGCACATACACTGCACTTCCACCGCGGATTTTTGGACAGTTTAAATTTCACAAGGCAGGTTTGCCTCTCCGACCAATTGTTTCGACGATCAACTCAACTTGCTACAAACTATCTAGATTCTTAGCAACATTGTTGAAAAAATCGTTTCAATCAAAATATTCCATCAAGAATTCAAAACAATTTGTAAAATTCATCGCTAAACAACACATTTTACCCGGATATAAATTGGTGTCATTTGATGTTTCCAACTGTTTTAACAACATTTCCACTGATTTAGCTTTGGACGTTGTCAACAAAAATTTCGATGATCGAATAGAACCAAATACATCAATACCCAAGAAGGAATTCATGAACTTGCTTAAGTTTTGCCTTGTGGACTGCAACTATTTCTGTTACAAGGGAAAATTCATACGCATGAAGAATGGACTTTTCATGGGATCTTCATTGGCTCCGGTACTAGTAGAATGGGTTCTCGAAGAAGTGATTGACAACGCTTTTGTCAACATAGATTTCGTACCTCAATTTTGGAAAGCTTATGTTGATGATCACATCACAGCCATTCCTTATGATAAAATTGATGAACTTAAAAAAGAACTTGAAATGTATGACAGTAACATCAAATTTACATTCGAGACCGAAGATGAATCTACAAATGAGATCAACTATTTGGATATTACGGTTAAACGCCATCATGACGGTAAAATCACAACGAATTGGTATCATAAACCAATTGCGTCAAATAGACTACTGAATTTTTACTCAGCACATCCAAAACACATGAAATACAACACAGCGAGAAACTTTATTCGGTGAGTTTTCTCATTTAGCCATAAATCATACTGGAAATCCAACATTGAACGTGTAACAAACATTTTAAAGAAAAACAATTTCTCTATTGATATCATGAACAAACTTATTTCATCAGTAGATACGTTATAACAACTCTTGTAATGGTTCGGAAGACGAGAAGATTTGACAGGAATAGCTACCTTTATCTATCAACAGATGAAACTCTAACACAACCACCTCCTGCATCAGCTAAAATACATTCAGCGATTTCTTATATCCAGGTCTAACGGAATCGTTGGCCAGATCGTGTGAATATTTCGTTCCGGATATTAAGGTAGCTATGAAACCAGTGAAAAAAGTGTCAAACTTCTTTGCCAACATGAAACACAAACTACCTCTGACGCAAAAATCAGGTGTCGTTTATAGTGTACCATGTAAAGATTGCCCCAAAAAATATATCGGTGAAACCATACAAAAATTGAGTAAAAGACTAGAACAACACTCAAATGAATGTGACAAGGTTGACTCAGGGACTGCTAATTTGAAAAGTATTGCAGCACTGGCTAACCACAAGCACCAAACTGGCCACTCTTTCAATTTTGACAACACCACAGTATTGAAGTTTGAACGCAATAAATTCAAGTTACAGATTCATGAAGTCAACCAAATAGTTAAACTGGGGGAAGATGCTTGCAATTTCAAAACGGACAAAAAGACTACACAAATACATATTTCAACCTCATCTCGTATGGAAACAGTGGAAATTTACAACGAGTGACAAATGATCGTCTAAACATCATAGACAGCGTAAACGCGACAGAAAGTGTAAACACCACACGCCGCCGTGATGACGGCTAGTAGCTGAATCAGCACACAGTGTCGACGACGGCTTACCGCTTCAATTGTTTTTGTTTTTATTTTGAAGCATTCTTTGACAGATTACTAAATTTGCCAAATAATTGTGAGAAAAGTAAACTTGTGACACTCAATTCTTTGGTACATAGTTTATATTTTTATCTTTGTTATATTAACTGTATGTATTTATGTCAAACTTATATTGTATTTTTGCTATTTTAGATCCTGATGATGGCACTTGGTGCCGAAATATATAGATCGTTGTAAGAATACAATTTGTTTGATTTTCTTCGGAAGCAGTTGGAGGCAACACAAACACCAACCATTACATTAACCCGCATTCCGGCAACACAATAATCCTAAATCAATTGCAAGTCATTCTCCAATCATAATGACTACCTTGCTAAACAATTACGTAAGACCATCTAACGATGCGTCTTTTAATCTCCAAGGAATGCTCCAGAAACTAGCAAGACATAAGTCTCGTCAAGTGTTTTTGTTGAAGTGTCGTCGTTGGAAGATTTTCCCTAATTTCATCACCCGCAATACATCGTCACTGAAGAGCAAATCTCAATGTGCACAGTCCAAATCCATCACGGAAAAAGCCATTTGTGAATTACAGCAGAAAATGTTGAATTCCCAGTTAGCCGATTGTTGCTTTATCATCCAGAGGCTAACAAGTGAGATCAACCAACATTTAATACAGGTCAATTCGCCAATACCAAATTTTTGTGACCATACTCATTACAAAATGGCTCTCAGTGATACGAACAAGAGATTATGCACCAAATTTAACGAATTAAAAAGTAAACAACACCAACTTGAAGACATTCATTATGATGATTCTTTTGTTAAGAATTTTTCTGAGGTTGAGGTACCACATGAAATGCTGGTTCTACTTGGACTTGGACCCAAATTTGCGTTACCGATCTCAACTATCCCAACGCTTGATTTGATTGCTGACATCGAGCTCATTATCTCAAGATTTGCTGCCGAGCATATCAAAAAAGGAATGAGAGCACATCTAACCTTTTTGATAACACAAAACATTAAAAAGAAATCAGCTCCAAACCGAATAGACAAATTTTTAATTTCAGCAGCAAAAACTACAGCCAAATTCTTGAAGGATAATGCTGATATTTTTATTTCTAACAGCGATAAGGGAAATGTCACAATTATTGCAAAGCGGTCAGATTTTAACAAGAAGATGGAAGAGCTACTTAATAACCCTGCGAATTTTGAGTTATTACCTACCGATCCTACCGAGTCACTTCAAAACAAAAACAACCGGCTGATCAGTACGCTTCACAACAAAACCAGAAACTTCATAACACAACAACAATCGTCTTCATTGCGCACATACACTGCACTTCCACCGCGGATTTTTGGACAGTTTAAATTTCACAAGGCAGGTTTGCCTCTCCGACCAATTGTTTCGACGATCAACTCAACTTGCTACAAACTATCTAGATTCTTAGCAACATTGTTGAAAAAATCGTTTCAATCAAAATATTCCATCAAGAATTCAAAACAATTTGTAAAATTCATCGCTAAACAACACATTTTACCCGGATATAAATTGGTGTCATTTGATGTTTCCAACTGTTTTAACAACATTTCCACTGATTTAGCTTTGGACGTTGTCAACAAAAATTTCGATGATCGAATAGAACCAAATACATCAATACCCAAGAAGGAATTCATGAACTTGCTTAAGTTTTGCCTTGTGGACTGCAACTATTTCTGTTACAAGGGAAAATTCATACGCATGAAGAATGGACTTTTCATGGGATCTTCATTGGCTCCGGTAATAGTAGAATGGGTTCTCGAAGAAGTGATTGACAACGCTTTTGTCAACATAGATTTCGTACCTCAATTTTGGAAAGCTTATGTTGATGATCACATCACAGCCATTCCTTATGATAAAATTGATGAACTTAAAAAAGAACTTGAAATGTATGACAGTAACATCAAATTTACATTCGAGACCGAAGATGAATCTACAAATGAGATCAACTATTTGGATATTACGGTTAAACGCCATCATGACGGTAAAATCACAACGAATTGGTATCATAAACCAATTGCGTCAAATAGACTACTGAATTTTTACTCAGCACATCCAAAACACATGAAATACAACACAGCGAGAAACTTTATTCGGAGAGTTTTCTCTTTTAGCCATAAATCATACTGGAAATCCAACATTGAACGTGTAACAAACATTTTAAAGAAAAACAATTTCCCTATTGATATCAACAACAAACTTATTTCATCAGTAGATACGTTATAACAACTCTTGTAATGGTTCGGAAGACGAGAAGATTTGACAGGAATAGCTACCTTTATCTATCAACAGATGAAACTCTAACACAACCACCTGCTGCATCAGCTAAAATTCATTCAGCGATTTCTTATATTCCAGGTCTAACGGAATCGTTGGCCAGATCGTGTGAATATTTCGTTCCGGATATTAAGGTAGCTATGAAACCAGTGAAAAAAGTGTCAAACTTCTTTGCCAACATGAAACACAAACTACCTCTGACGCAAAAATCAGGTGTCGTTTATAGTGTACCATGTAAAGATTGCCCCAAAAAATATATCGGTGAAACCATACAAAAATTGAGTAAAAGACTAGAACAACACTCAAATGAATGTGACAAGGTTGACTCAGGGACTGCTAATTTGAAAAGTATTGCAGCACTGGCTAACCACAAGCACCAAACTGGCCACTCTTTCAATTTTGACAACACCACAGTATTGAAGTTTGAACGCAATAAATTCAAGTTACAGATTCATGAAGTCAACCAAATAGTTAAACTGGGGGAAGATGCTTGCAATTTCAAAACGGACAAAAAAGACTACACAAATACATATTTCAACCTCATCTCGTATGGAAACAGTGGAAATTTACAACGAGTGACAAATGATCGTCTAAACATCATAGACAGCGTAAACGCGACAGAACGTGTAAACACCACACGCCGTGATGACGGCTAGTAGCTGAATCATCACACAGTGACGACGACGGCTTACCGCTTCAATTGTTTTTGTTTTTATTTTGAAGCATTCTTTGACAGATTACTAAATTTGCCAAATAATTGTGAGAAAAGGAAACTTGTGACACTCAATTCTTTGGTACATAGTTTATATTTTTATCTTTGTTATATTAACTGTATGTATTTATGTCAAACTTATATTGTATTTTTGCTATTTTAGATCCTGATGATGGCACTTGGTGCCGAAATATATAGATCGTTGTAAGAATACAATTTGTTTGATTTTCATCGGAAGCAGTTGGAGGCAACACAAACACCAACCATTACATTAACCCGCATTCCGGCAACACAATAATCCTAAATCAATTGCAAGTCATTCTCCAATCATAATGACTACCTTGCTAAACAATTACGTAAGACCATCTAACGATGCGTCTTTTAATCTCCAAGGAATGCTCCAGAAACTAGCAAGACATAAGTCTCGTCAAGTGTTTTTGTTGAAGTGTCGTCGTTGGAAGATTTTCCCTAATTTCATCACCCGCAATACATCGTCACTGAAGAGCAAATCTCAATGTGCACAGTCCAAATCCATCACGGAAAAAGCCATTTGTGAATTACAGCAGAAAATGTTGAATTCCCAGTTAGCCGATTGTTGCTTTATCATCCAGAGGCTAACAAGTGAGATCAACCAACATTTAATACAGGTCAATTCGCCAATACCAAATTTTTGTGACCATACTCATTACAAAATGGCTCTCAGTGATACGAACAAGAGATTATGCACCAAATTTAACGAATTAAAAGTAAACAACACCAACTTGAAGACATTCATTATGATGATTCTTTTGTTAAGAATTTTTCTGAGGTTGAGGTACCACATGAAATGCTGGTTCTACTTGGACTTAGACCCAAATTTGCGTTACCGATCTCAACTATCCCAACGCTTGATTTGATTGCTGACATCGAGCTCATTATCTCAAGATTTGCTGCCGAGCATATCAAAAAAGGAATGAGAGCACATTTAACCTTTTTGATAACACAAAACATTAAAAAGAAATCAGCTCCAAACCGAATAGACAAATTTTTAATTTCAGCAGCAAAAACTACAGCCAAATTCTTGAAGGATAATGCTGATATTTTTATTTCTAACAGCGATAAGGGAAATGTCACAATTATTGCAAAGCGGTCAGATTTTAACAAGAAGATGGAAGAGCTACTTAATAACCCTGCGAATTTTGAGTTATTACCTACCGATCCTACCGAGTCACTTCAAAACAAAAACAACCGGCTTATCAGTACGCTTCACAACAAAACCAGAAACTTCATAACACAACAACAATCGTCTTCATTGCGCACATACACTGCACTTCCACCGCGGATTTTTGGACAGTTTACATTTCACAAGGCAGGTTTGCCTCTCCGACCAATTGTTTCGACGATCAACTCAGCTTGCTACAAACTATCTAGATTCTTAGCAACATTGTTGAAAAAATCGTTTCAATCAAAATATTCCATCAAGAATTCAAAACAATTTGTAAAATTCATCGCTAAACAACACATTTTACCCGGATATAAATTGGTGTCATTTGATGTTTCCAACTGTTTTAACAACATTTCCACTGATTTAGCTTTGGACGTTGTCAACAAAAATTTCGATGATCGAATAGAACCAAATACATCAATACCCAAGAAGGAATTCATGAACTTGCTTAAGTTTTGCCTTGTGGACTGCAACTATTTCTGTTACAAGGGAAAATTCATACGCATGAAGAATGGACTTTTCATGGGATCTTCATTGGCTCCGGTACTAGTAGAATGGGTTCTCGAAGAAGTGATTGACAACGCTTTTGTCAACATAGATTTCGTACCTCAATTTTGGAAAGCTTATGTTGATGATCACATCACAGCCATTCCTTATGATAAAATTGATGAACTTAAAAAAGAACTTGAAATGTATGACAGTAACATCAAATTTACATTCGAGACCGAAGATGAATCTACAAATGAGATCAACTATTTGGATATTACGGTTAAACGCCATCATGACGGTAAAATCACAACGAATTGGTATCATAAACCAATTGCGTCAAATAGACTACTGAATTTTTACTCAGCACATCCAAAACACATGAAATACAACACAGCGAGAAACTTTATTCGGAGAGTTTTCTCATTTAGCCATAAATCATACTGGAAATCCAACATTGAACGTGTAACAAACATTTTAAAGAAAAACAATTTCCCTATTGATATCATGAACAAACTTATTTCATCAGTAGATACGTTATAACAACTCTTGTAATGGTTCGGAAGACGAGAAGATTTGACAGGAATAGCTACCTTTATCTATCAACAGATGAAACTCTAACACAACCACCTGCTGCATCAGCTAAAATTCATTCAGCGATTTCTTATATTCCAGGTCTAACGGAATCGTTGGCCAGATCGTGTGAATATTTCGTTCCGGATATTAAGGTAGCTATGAAACCAGTGAAAAAAGTGTCAAACTTCTTTGCCAAGATGAAACACAAACTACCTCTGACGCAAAAATCAGGTGTCGTTTATAGTGTACCATGTAAAGATTGCCCCAAAAAATATATCGGTGAAACCATACAAAAATTGAGTAAAAGACTAGAACAACACTCGAATGAATGTGACAAGGTTGACTCAGGGACTGCTAATTTGAAAAGTATTGCAGCACTGGCTAACCACAAGCACCAAACTGGCCACTCTTTCAATTTTGACAACACCACAGTATTGAAGTTTGAACGCAATAAATTCAAGTTACAGATTCATGAAGTCAACCAAATAGTTAAACTGGGGGAAGATGCTTGCAATTTCAAAACGGACAAAAAAGACTACACAAATACATATTTCAACCTCATCTCGTATGGAAACAGTGGAAATTTACAACGAGTGACAAATGATCGTCTAAACATCATAGACAGCGTTAACGCGACAGAACGTGTAAACACCACACGCCGTGATGACGGCTAGTAGCTGAATCAGCACACAGTGTCGACGACGGCTTACCGCTTCAATTGTTTTTGTTTTTATTTTGAAGCATTCTTTGACAGATTACTAAATTTGCCAAATAATTGTGAGAAAAGTAAACTTGTGACACTCAATTCTTTGGTACATAGTTTATATTTTTATCTTTGTTATATTAACTGTATGTATTTATGTCAAACTTATATTGTATTTTTGCTATTTTAGATCCTGATGATGGCACTTGGTGCCGAAATATATAGATCGTTGTAAGAATACAATTTGTTTGATTTTCATCGGAAGCAGTTGGAGGCAACACAAACACCAACCATTACATTAACCCGCATTCCGGCAACACAATAATCCTAAATCAATTGCAAGTCATTCTCCAATCATAATGACTACCTTGCTAAACAATTACGTAAGACCATCTAACGATGCGTCTTTTAATCTCCAAGGAATGCTCCAGAAACTAGCAAGACATAAGTCTCGTCAAGTGTTTTTGTTGAAGTGTCGTCGTTGGAAGATTTTCCCTAATTTCATCACCCGCAATACATCGTCACTGAAGAGCAAATCTCAATGTGCACAGTCCAAATCCATCATGGAAAAAGCCATTTGTGAATTACAGCAGAAAATGTTGAATTCCCAGTTAGCCGATTGTTGCTTTATCATCCAGAGGCTAACAAGTGAGATCAACCAACATTTAATACAGGTCAATTCGCCAATACCAAATTTTTGTGACCATACTCATTACAAAATGGCTCTCAGTGATACGAACAAGAGATTATGCACCAAATTTAACGAATTAAAAAGTAAACAACACCAACTTGAAGACATTCATTATGATGATTCTTTTGTTAAGAATTTTTCTGAGGTTGAGGTACCACATGAAATGCTGGTTCTACTTGGACTTGGACCCAAATTTGCGTTACCGATCTCAACTATCCCAACGCTTGATTTGATTGCTGACATCGAGCTCATTACCTCAAGATTTGCTGCCGAGCATATCAAAAAAGGAATGAGAGCACATTTAACCTTTTTGATAACACAAAACATTAAAAAGAAATCAGCTCCAAACCGAATAGACAAATTTTTAATTTCAGCAGCAAAAACTACAGCCAAATTCTTGAAGGATAATGCTGATATTTTTATTTCTAACAGCGATAAGGGAAATGTCACAATTATTGCAAAGCGGTCAGATTTTAACAAGAAGATGGAAGAGCTACTTAATAACCCTGCGAATTTTGAGTTATTACCTACCGATCCTACCGAGTCACTTCAAAACAAAAACAACCGGCTGATCAGTACGCTTCACAACAAAACCAGAAACTTCATAACACAACAACAATCGTCTTCATTGCGCACATACACTGCGGATTTTTGGACAGTTTAAATTTCACAAGGCAGGTTTGCCTCTCCGACCAATTGTTTCGACGATCAACTCAGCTTGCTACAAACTATCTAGATTCTTAGCAACATTGTTGAAAAAATCGTTTCAATCAAAATATTCCATCAAGAATTCAAAACAATTTGTAAAATTCATCGCTAAACAACACATTTTACCCGGATATAAATTGGTGTCATTTGATGTTTCCAACTGTTTTAACAACATTTCCACTGATTTAGCTTTGGACGTTGTCAACAAAAATTTCGATGATCGAATAGAACCAAATACATCAATACCCAAGAAGGAATTCATGAACTTGCTTAAGTTTTGCCTTGTGGACTGCAACTATTTCTGTTACAAGGGAAAATTCATACGCATGAAGAATGGACTTTTCATGGGATCTTCATTGGCTCCGGTACTAGTAGAATGGGTTCTCGAAGAAGTGATTGACAACGCTTTTGTCAACATAGATTTCGTACCTCAATTTTGGAAAGCTTATGTTGATGATCACATCACAGCCATTCCTTATGATAAAATTGATGAACTTAAAAAAGAACTTGAAATGTATGACAGTAACATCAAATTTACATTCGAGACCGAAGATGAATCTACAAATGAGATCAACTATTTGGATATTACGGTTAAACGCCATCATGACGGTAAAATCACAACGAATTGGTATCATAAACCAATTGCGTCAAATAGACTACTGAATTTTTACTCAGCACATCCAAAACACATGAAATACAACACAGCGAGAAACTTTATTCGGAGAGTTTTCTCATTTAGCCATAAATCATACTGGAAATCCAACATTGAACGTGTAACAAACATTTTAAAGAAAAACAATTTCCCTATTGATATCATCAACAAACTTATTTCATCAGTAGATACGTTATAACAACTCTTGTAATGGTTCGGAAGACGAGAAGATTTGACAGGAATAGCTACCTTTATCTATCAACAGACGAAACTCTAACACAACCACCTGCTGCATCAGCTAAAATTCATTCAGCGATTTCTTATATTCCAGGTCTAACGGAATCGTTGGCCAGATCGTGTGAATATTTCGTTCCGGATATTAAGGTAGCTATGAAACCAGTGAAAAAAGTGTCAAACTTCTTTGCCAACATGAAACACAAACTACCTCTGACGCAAAAATCAGGTGTCGTTTATAGTGTACCATGTAAAGATTGCCCCAAAAAATATATCGGTGAAACCATACAAAAATTGAGTAAAAGACTAGAACAACACTCAAATGAATGTGACAAGGTTGACTCAGGGACTGCTAATTTGAAAAGTATTGCAGCACTGGCTAACAACAAGCACCAAACTGGCCACTCTTTCAATTTTGACAACACCACAGTATTGAAGTTTGAACGCAATAAATTCAAGTTACAGATTCATGAAGTCAACCAAATAGCTAAACTGGGGGAAGATGCTTGCAATTTCAAAACGGACAAAAAAGACTACACAAATACATATTTCAAC
Organism: Sphaerophoria taeniata; assembly: GCA_943590905.1. Classification (NCBI taxonomy): domain Eukaryota; kingdom Metazoa; phylum Arthropoda; class Insecta; order Diptera; family Syrphidae; genus Sphaerophoria; species Sphaerophoria taeniata. The sequence goes on from OX016540.1 coordinate 195,248,533, forward strand.
CTCATCTCGTATGGAAACAGTGGAAATTTACAACGAGTGACAAATGATCGTCTAAACATCATAGACAGCGTAAACGCGACAGAACGTGTAAACACCACACGCCGTGATGACGGCTAGTAGCTGAATCATCACACAGTGTCGACGACGGCTTACCGCTTCAATTGTTTTTGTTTTTATTTTGAAGCATTCTTTGACAGATTACTAAATTTGCCAAATAATTGTGAGAAAAGTAAACTTGTGACACTCAATTCTTTGGTACATAGTTTATATTTTTATCTTTGTTATATTAACTGTATGTATTTATGTCAAACTTATATTGTATTTTTGCTATTTTAGATCCTGATGATGGCACTTGGTGCCGAAATATATAGATTGTTGTAAGAATACAATTTGTTTGATTTTCATCGGAAGCAGTTGGAGGCAACACAAACACCAACCATTACATTAACCCGCATTCCGGCAACACAATAATCCTAAATCAATTGCAAGTCATTCTCCAATCATAATGACTACCTTGCTAAACAATTACGTAAGACCATCTAACGATGCGTCTTTTAATCTCCAAGGAATGCTCCAGAAACTAGCAAGACATAAGTCTCGTCAAGTGTTTTTGTTGAAGTGTCGTCGTTGGAAGATTTTCCCTAATTTCATCACCCGCAATACATCGTCACTGAAGAGCAAATCTCAATGTGCACAGTCCAAATCCATCACGGAAAAAGCCATTTGTGAATTACAGCAGAAAATGTTGAATTCCCAGTTAGCCGATTGTTGCTTTATCATCCAGAGGCTAACAAGTGAGATCAACCAACATTTAATACAGGTCAATTCGCCAATACCAAATTTTTGTGACCATACTCATTACAAAATGGCTCTCAGTGATACGAACAAGAGATTATGCACCAAATTTAACGAATTAAAAAGTAAACAACACCAACTTGAAGACATTCATTATGATGATTCTTTTGTTAAGAATTTTTCTGAGGTTGAGGTACCACATGAAATGCTGGTTCTACTTGGACTTGGACCCAAATTTGCGTTACCGATCTCAACTATCCCAACGCTTGATTTGATTGCTGACATCGAGCTCATTATCTCAAGATTTGCTGCCGAGCATATCAAAAAAGGAATGAGAGCACATTTAACCTTTTTGATAACACAAAACATTAAAAAGAAATCAGCTCCAAACCAAATAGACAAATTTTTAATTTCAGCAGCAAAAACTACAGCCAAATTCTTGAAGGATAATGCTGATATTTTTATTTCTAACAGCGATAAGGGAAATGTCACAATTATTGCAAAGCGGTCAGATTTTAACAAGAAGATGGAAGAGCTACTTAATAACCCTGCGAATTTTGAGTTATTACCTACCGATCCTACCGAGTCACTTCAAAACAAAAACAACCGGCTGATCAGTACGCTTCACAACAAAACCAGAAACTTCATAACACAACAACAATCGTCTTCATTGCGCACATACACTGCGGATTTTTGGACAGTTTAAATTTCACAAGGCAGGTTTGCCTCTCCGACCAATTGTTTCGACGATCAACTCAGCTTGCTACAAACTATCTAGATTCTTAGCAACATTGTTGAAAAAATCGTTTCAATCAAAATATTCCATCAAGAATTCAAAACAATTTGTAAAATTCATCGCTAAACAACACATTTTACCCGGATATAAATTGGTGTCATTTGATGTTTCCAACTGTTTTAACAACATTTCCACTGATTTAGCTTTGGACGTTGTCAACAAAAATTTCGATGATCGAATAGAACCAAATACATCAATACCCAAGAAGGAATTCATGAACTTGCTTAAGTTTTGCCTTGTGGACTGCAACTATTTCTGTTACAAGGGAAAATTCATACGCATGAAGAATGGACTTTTCATGGGATCTTCATTGGCTCCGGTACTAGTAGAATGGGTTCTCGAAGAAGTGATTGACAACGCTTTTGTCAACATAGATTTCGTACCTCAATTTTGGAAAGCTTATGTTGATGATCACATCACAGCCATTCCTTATGATAAAATTGATGAACTTAAAAAAGAACTTGAAATGTATGACAGTAACATCAAATTTACATTCGAGACCGAAGATGAATCTACAAATGAGATCAACTATTTGGATATTACGGTTAAACGCCATCATGACGGTAAAATCACAACGAATTGGTATCATAAACCAATTGCGTCAAATAGACTACTGAATTTTTACTCAGCACATCCAAAACACATGAAATACAACACAGCGAGAAACTTTATTCGGAGAGTTTTCTCATTTAGCCATAAATCATACTGGAAATCCAACATTGAACGTGTAACAAACATTTTAAAGAAAAACAATTTCCCTATTGATATCATGAACAAACTTATTTCATCAGTACGTTATAACAACTCTTGTAATGGTTCGGAGACGAGAAGATTTGACAGCAATAGCTACCTTTATCTATCAACAGACGAAACTCTAACACAACCACCTGCTGCATCAGCTAAAATTCATTCAGCGATTTCTTATATTCCAGGTCTAACGGAATCGTTGGCCAGATCGTGTGAATATTTCGTTCCGGATATTAAGGTAGCTATGAAACCAGTGAAAAAAGTGTCAAACTTCTTTGCCAACATGAAACACAAACTACCTCTGACTGACGCAAAAATCAGGTGTCGTTTATAGTGTACCATGTAAAGATTGCCCCAAAAAATATATCGGTGAAACCATACAAAAATTGAGTAAAAGACTAGAACAACACTCAAATGAATGTAACAAGGTTGACTCAGGGACTGCTAATTTGAAAAGTATTGCAGCACTGGCTAACCACAAGCACCAAACTGGCCACTCTTTCAATTTTGACAACACCACAGTATTGAAGTTTGAACGCAATAAATTCAAGTTACAGATTCATGAAGTCAACCAAATAGTTAAACTGGGGGAAGATGCTTGCAATTTCAAAACGGACAAAAAAGACTACACAAATACATATTTCAACCTCATCTCGTATGGAAACAGTGGAAATTTACAACGAGTGACAAATGATCGTCTAAACATCATAGACAGCGTAAACGTGACAGAACGTGTAAACACCACACGCCGTGATTGACGGCTAGTAGCTGAATCATCACACAGTGACGACGACGGCTTACCGCTTCAATTGTTTTTGTTTTTATTTTGAAGCATTCTTTGACAGATTACTAAATTTGCCAAATAATTGTGAGAAAAGTAAACTTGTGACACTCAATTCTTTGGTACATAGTTTATATTTTTATCTTTGTTATATTAACTGTATGTATTTATGTCAAACTTATATTGTATTTTTGCTATTTTAGATCCTGATGATGGCACTTGGTGCCGAAATATATAGATCGTTGTAAGAATACAATTTGTTTGATTTTCTTCGGAAGCAGTTGGAGGCAACACAAACACCAACCATTACATTAACCCGCATTCCGGCAACACAAAAATCCTAAATCAAGAAATGTAGTGTTGTTACATACTTTAGAAATCGTAATCCTTTATACTATGATTATAACCTTGTTAACGAAAAGTTACAAAGAGTTGAAACTCAAAAAGATCTAGGAGTAATCTTCGATTCAAAGCTAAATTTTTCGAACCACATAGATTATGCTATTTCCAAGGCAAACTCTATGCTTGGGTTTATATCACGAAATTCAAAAAATTTCAAGGATCCATATACACTTAAGGCTCTTTATTCTAGCCTCGTTAGGCCACACCTAGAATACTGCAGCATTATATGGAGCCCCTATACGCAATCTAGCATTTACCGGTTAGAAAAAGTTCAAAAAAGGTTCACCAAATTCGCGTTACGAAAAACTTTTGGCTATTCAAATATTCCATCTTATGAATTGAGATGTACTTTAATAGATCTTAAGCCACTCGCTAAAAGAAGAAAACTTAACTCTATACTTTTTGCCTTTGATGTCTTAAATTGTGTTATTGACTGTCCAGTCTTGTTATCTTTGTTTTCTATCTATGTACCTCATCGAAATTTGCGTCCGCGTAATGGCGATTTTCTTAATGTTCCCTTTCACAGTACTAGCTATGCTATGCATAATCCAATCACACAAGCATGTAAAGATTTTAATGAATTTGACTTTGCCATAGATTTTAATGTAAGGTAGGTGACCCAAATAAGGCCCACCTTATTGTTTTTCCTTAATAACTTTCACACCTTAATAAAAATGAACTCAAACTTAATATATTATAAACAATAGTTATATTATGCATAAGAAAGCAGACTTCTAACTTTAAGATTCTGAAACTAAAATGTATTTTTCGATCATTTTGAAAAACCTTACGTTGGGCCTTATTAGGAACACGGGTTCCTAATAAGGCCCATACATTTTTCTTTTAAATTTCACTGTAGTTTTTTCTCAAATCAAATATTTAATAAAGTAAAATGAAAGAAAAAGGCAAAATCTGTAATTATAATAAATTTAAATTGATTTTATTCATACAAAAAAAAAAACAGAAAAAAGTCTTTCTGACTTAAAAATCTTAAAACCTCATGCTGGGATAATAAGCCTCTTTGAACTGATTTCAAGGCCTGGTCCATTCGTTCTTCAGTCCAAGAAGCTCTTTTTTTCTCAGTAACCGTCTGTCTTGGCATATTGACTGAAATCCACCGAAATAAAAAATGAAATTTTTCATATACTTAATAAGGCCCAGTCATATTTTTAATGGGCCTTGTTAGGAACACGAAAGACTTTTGTTTATAAAATTATAAACAAAAATCTAGCAAATATATATAAACAAAACTTGCAATAAATAAGGCTACAGTTAATATATTCTACGAAAAAAATTAACAATTGTACTAACTTGATCAAATACGTGGAAACAGTAAAATTTTGTAAACTTTTTTTTTTTATAAAAAGCACCTGCACGTCACTAAGAAATTTTCAATTGTCTGCCAATTTTAAACCGATCGAAGCAACTGGTTGCTTTCTTTTTTATGAGTTCGAATGTAATGGCTGTACGAACACAAAGAACAAAAAGTCCCGTTACTTGTTGGCTATGTGTTTTTTTATGCACTGGGCCTTATTAGGGTCCGGGCCTTATTTGGGTCACCTACCTTAAATAGAAATGTATTAAAAAACAGTTTGTTAAATTTGTTATAACATTATTATTAAGTTTATACTTTAAAAAACGATCTTTAATTGTAGTCTAAATAGAGTGTATAACTTTTAAGACGAATAAATAAATAAATAAATAAATAAATAAATAAACGTATTTCGCTATGAACGCAGGTTTTCTTCGATGTTTTTTAAACATTCATCTAAAACGTAGTCCAAAACTAAATGTTGGCTACTGGCTAGTGTTATATAGAAGACATACAAAAGTACTCTGTAATAAAAGGTTAAAAAATTATTTTTCATCTCAAAGTGACCAAACCGGAAACCGAACAGCAAGTGTGATTCACAGATTTTCCAATTACAAACTAAACTACGCTAGTCAAACTTAAAGGAACACTTGAAAAAACTCAAAAATGGAGTGGATTTTTATAAGGCTGTATCTCAGTAGAAAAAAGTCGGATTGAAGTGAAATAAAAAAGTTTTTAAAAAGTTATCATTTTTTCTTTTCAAATTATTTTGAGTTAAAAAAGTACCGTTAGTCGTTTTTGCTTGAGCGTAAAAAATGTTCACTCCATTTCAAAATCGAAAAAGAAATAAACTTTTAGTTGTAATAAAATGAGCGGAAATTTTTTTCTACTGAGATACAGCCTTATAAAAAACTACTCCATTTTTTAGTTTTTTCAAGTGTTCCTTTAATTGTTGTGACTAATGTAGTATCACTATTTGAATCAATTTGAAAGATCACATAGTCATTAACAAGATCAATAGTAGCCATTTTAACTAAACTTAATATATATACATTAAAATTTATTGATGAGCAATAAGCGTAAAGTTTCAGAGACCTCCCTAGAATTAGCATCGTTGAACTCAAAAAAAGAAAAAAGCATGTCTCAATTAGTCGGATCCATGTCCATCCAGGAATTACGCCAAATGTTCGACTTAAAACTCAAAGACGTTGCTACGAAGGATGACATTGTTGGACTTCGCAATGAGATCATTGAGGTTAAAACCGAAAATGAGAAACTGAAGGAGTCACTGATTTCCTTAAACACAAAGTGCATTTCCCTGCAAAATGAAATTAACCAGATTGTAACCTCAGCTAATGCGGCCAACTTAGTTTTTCGACTGAAAAAAGATTCAAATGATCCACTCATAGTAACCGAAAACATCTGCAAAACTCTATCGGAGTCGCAGGATATAATCACTATCCAAGATATACGGGAGATAAGTAGTGTATATTCGTAACTCCCACTCCAAATCGGCACCAACCTTGGCACGGTGGTGCCATCCCAATTGGGATTTCTACCAAGTTTCAATTTTGATGCTAATTGGCAATAATTGTCACTGGTTGGATTTCTGTATTTTCATTGGAATATTGGTTGTGGGATTGGATATCCAGTGATAAATTGGTTGTGAGATACACTTTTCTAGTGTGAAATCGTTGGGTTGTGCTTGGTACCGGTCGTATTTCTAGTTCAAAAATTAAATTGTTGTTGGAATCGTGCTGATTTGGCTGGGTAGCTCCTACTCCATCCAACTCAAAATCCATGTCACTCCCAGGACAGCGGCACTTCCCAATTGGAATTCTTGCCAAGTTTCCAGTTTAATTTAATAAAAATTAAATTCTTGTTGGAATCGTGCTGATTTGGTTGGGTAGCTCCTACTCCATCCAAATCAAAATCCATGTCACTCCCAGGACACCGGCAACATATAGTTGGGTAATTTCTGGCACAACATTCACACCTGTATGGCATGCAATATAAAATTGATTTCTAAACGAAACTCGCATTCCAAAATACTTACTTCTGTGGGTTGTGCTGGTTAGAATTGTGCACAATGCAAGAGAATGTCAGAAAACAAAGAACCCTAAAAAAAATACGAGTTTTTCTTCTTTCTTTTTTTTTATTAAAAACATATTTTCTTTGCTTACATCAGGTTTACAATTATTTTATTTTATTCTCAAACTATTCTGGTTACAACTTGTTCAAGAGGATTATAGTCAATAATTCTATCATGAAGCATAAGACAGTAAGCTGAAGTATTTGCTGGAATTTGTTTTGATGTTCTCATTTCCAAACGTATATCTGTGGGTCCTGTTTTCATAGTTTCATTTTGATGTCTGCAGTCCACCATGAAAATTGGAGCATTTGATTTAAATAATTCCCAGGAAAGAAGAGGTTCAGTGATGGTTTTATTATAGTAGGTTTTTTGAAAGTCGGTGTACATTTTGTAAAACAGACTATATCTATTTTTTTCAAAAGAAACATTGAAATCTTCATGTGCATAAACATCAGAGTTTAAATAAACTTTTAAGTCTGTGAGACTGCAGTGATCAAACTTTGTAGGATCAGCAGTCAGATTTTTATTTTTCCCAGTTTGTAGAGCAAGAACAATTTATCGAGGTTTTTCTATTTGTGTTGTTGTCTTGACATTCCAGATATGATGATCAGAACTTGGCAGCATGGGATATTCATAAAGATCCCAGTTTCGGAAAGCAATTTTCATAGAGCTGCTTTTATTTATAGATTTATATAAGTTTAATTTCATGGAATCTGATAAGGTTACGTGGGGTACTTTCCATTGTTTTTTTTTTTAATGTTAATTTGTACTTTTTCATCGGTCGAAGAGATCAATGCGTTTTCATCCATTCTTGCACGAGTGATAATAAGATCATGTCGAGAATTTAGAATGATTTTCTTATAATCTTCAGCGAATCCTAAAAGTTTGTTCAACGGGATACAATAGTTAAAATGAAATGGTTTCAAATTAATAGGTGAGTCAGGAGACCAGGATGCGTTTAATAGCATAGCACTCTCATTTTTAGTTAAAGATAAATAGTTTTTGATCGTTGATATTATTCTGACATTTCGATTGTATTCGATTTCCTTGCCATTAAGTTCATAGCGAATTTCATCAAAGAGAAAAGCCATAGCATTGTTTACAAGTTTTGTATTGACTATATCTTTTACATCAGCTGCCGATAATGATCCTTCAATATATAAAAAACTTTCCGAAGGTAGAACATTAAGATTTTGATGTTGTATACAAATCTGAATGATGTCATTTCGTTCAAAATTGTTTTGATATGGTGAATAAGTATGATACTCATATTTAGAAATGCTTTCACTTATCTCGGGATCTTGAAAAATGTTTAAAATTATTTACGATTTCTTTTTTAATTTAATTAAGACCTACAAAAAGTCCTGATTATGTTTGGTAAGGCAATGTGTTACAGCAGCTGCGTTCGAAGCTTGATTGACGATTGATTTATTATTAACAATGTTTTTATAAGATATTGAGTTGTCTATGGTTTCATACACAATCATTTTTCTGGTTGTAAATGTAAGCGGACCGTTATGTTTTCACCTCTAAAATTAATATCGTTACCGTCTTGATCGCAGAGCTTGAGGCACAATGATGTTATTCGTTTGACGTTCACAGGTAAATAAATAACATTGCTTGGAACTTCTATGATTTTATAGCCAGGACTTACTTTAACTGAGAATTCATGTAAAATATGCGCCGGTTGGTTATTAATGTACGTTCCATCTATGATATTACATTCAATGCGGATTGTATTAACTCTATTTATGTTAACATAGAGATCTGATTCATGAAGCAAGTTTGAAGTCAACAACTTCTTACTAAACCCTAAAAGCGAACCAATAGAATTTGGTTTTGAAAATTCAATATCTTCTGAACAGATAATTTCACATTTTAGAGTGTTGTTGTTTGCCTTGATTTTAATTTCAGTTTTCCTTATTTGGTTTTTTTTTTTTATTTATTTCATTAATTCTCTTTTGTATGAAATTGTTAATATCTTCAATTTTATATGAACCAATAGGAAAAGAAATAACACTATCACCGATACATAACATATTGTAATATTCGGCTTGGTCCGACAATTAAAACTTATTCACTTTTTAAATAAAACACAAATTCACTTTATTCAAATCACTCACAAACTTATTTATTCAACACTTTCAATTATAACTTTGCAAACACAGTATCTTTACTTTATCGCAGTTCACAATCAATTGATGCTTCGCCGCCAAACAGGCTATTTATATAACAAAAAAACTTTGTTCTAGAAACTACTATATTGGTTCTTAGAGAAGCTTGAATGTTCGAGAAAAGAATACTGGGATTTTTATAAGAGCTGAATCTGAGTGCTAAACAAAAGTTTTCTCTTAATCACTATGTGTTGCCCCTCATTTTAACTGTCCTACACAAGTGTTTACTACTACAATTAAACGATATTAAGTAAAGAGAGTATGTACATTAAATAAACAAGAGATACAGAGTAAGTAAAGAGAGTAAGAAATGTGTGTAGTGTACATTAAATATAGAAAGAGATACAGAGCGTAAGAGATAAATAAAATGTATACACATTACATTGCCCCCTCCTTAGGATTGATCGTCCCGAACAAATCCATCATTCTCATCACCACTGTAGCGATGTAGTCGGTCGCGATGTACGACTTTAAGTTTACCTCTGACTCCTTTTTGTATCCGGTACACGACGTCGTTGATTTTGCTAATCACTGTATATGGACCTTCCCAGTCCCGTTGAAGTTTCGGTGACAACCCTTTTTGTCGATGGGGATTGTAAAGCCACACTCGATCTCCTGCTTGGAACTCTGTTGTTGTCGCTCGTATATCGTAGCGTGTCTTCATTCGGTCACTGAACATCTTTATTTTTGACCTGGTATCGTCATGGATCTGAAGGAGCCTTTCTCTGAGGTCATCCATGTAGTCATCCTCCGCTTGCGGTTCCGACGTGGGACATCCAAATTTTATTTCGCTCGGCAATCTGATGTTCCTTCCCATCAAAATCTCAGACGGTGTATCGCCAGTTGAGCTATGTCTTGCACTTCGATACGCCATCAAAAACAGTGGAATGTGTCGATCCCAATCTCGCTGGTTGTCGTCCACAACTTTGCAAAGATGTTCCTTAAGGGTTCGGTTGAACCGTTCGACCATGCCATCAGATTGTGGGTGGAGTGGTGTTGTTCTTGTCTTCTTGATGTGAAGAAGCCCACAAACTTCCTGGAATATGTTTGATTCAAAGTTCCTTCCCTGGTCGGAATGCAATTCTAATGGAACACCGAATCTGCTCACCCAGTTGAACACAATTTGGTCTGCAACTGTTTTGGCTTCTTGATTCGGAATGGCGTATGCTTCAGGCCACTTGCTGAAGTAATTCATGACGACCAGAATATAACGATTTCCATTATTTGTTTCCGGAAATGGACCCGCCACGTCTACTGCAATCCTTTCAAAGGGTGATCCGACATTATACTGCTGCATTTGGCTGTGATTCTTTTTGTTTGGGCCTTTGGTGGCAGCACATGTATCACATTTTCGGCACCACTTCTCGACATCTTCCCTTGCATGTAGCCAATAGAATCGTTGTCGAACCTTTTCTAGCGTCTTGTTTACTCCTAGATGGCCTCCCGAGACTCCATCATGCATCTCTCGCAGAACGTCCATAATCTTCGATCTCGGTAAGACTAGCTGCATTACATAGGACTTTCCATCCGCTGATTCCCACTTAGGTCGAAGGACACCGTCTTGGACATGCAACGAGTCCCACTGTGCCCAATAGGCCTTCAGAGCCGGACTTCTGTCGGAGATATCAGCCCATTCTGGTTTTTCCTGGTGTTCCTATCTGGGTCCTCTTGTTGAGCCTACCTCAACTCGTCGTTGCTCCAGCCATAAATGGGATCGGTTCTGGTTCGTAGGACAGTGACCACTTCTTTTTCTTCTTGGCGTCTGCAATGCTTACAGTCTTGCTTACATGGTCTCCGAGACAGTGCATCAGCATTTGAGTGAAGCTTCCCCTTCCGATGTTAATCGTACGTCTGCAGCCTCTCAATCCATCTCGCCACTTGACCCTCTGAATTCTTGAAATTCAAAAGCCAGTTTAGTGCTCCATGGTCAGTTTGGAGAAGAAACTTCTGTCCATAGAGATACTTATGGAAGTGCTTTGTTGCCAAAATCAGTGCAAGAAGTTCTCTTCTGGTCACACAATAGTTTCTTTCCGACTTCGAGAGTACCTTGCTGTAGTAGGCAACCACCTTTTCTTCGCCATCATATACCTGTGACAATACAGCACCAATCCCGACATTGCTGGCATCAGCATCAATGATGAACGGTTTTCCTGGAGTCGGGTAGGTCAGCACTGGTGCATTACACAAGCGTTGCTTGAGCTCTTGAAAGCTGCGCTCGCACTCACCTGACCATTTAAACTGCTTGCCCTTTTCCGTAAGCTGATGTAGACTCTTGGCGATCTCAGCAAAGTTCTTGACGAAGCGCCTATAGTAGGTGGCTAGACCCAGAAAGCTTCGGAGTTGGTGTTTGTCCTGTGGTGTTGGCCAATTCTTCACGGTGTCAACCTTATCAGGATCCGTCTTAACTCCTTGGGATGAGATGATGTGTCCCAGATATTTCACTTCGGTTTTGAAGAGTGAACACTTTTCTGGATTGAGCTTGAGGTGGGCATCTCGAAGTCTTTGAAATACTGTTCTCAGATTTGTACAACTTTCGTCAAATATTTACCCGTATACGGTATACGATGACGTCATCCAAATATACCAGGCAAGATTTCCAAGTGAGTCCTTGCAGGACGCATTCCATAAGGCGCTCAAAAATCTCTGGAGCATTGCACAGTCCAAAAGGCATCACTTTGAACTGCCACAATCCGTTTCCTGTCGAGAACGCTGTCTTCTCTTTGTCTGCAGAATGGGTTTCTACTTGCCAGTATCCACTTTTCAGGTCCAAAGTTGAGAACCATTGTGCTCTTTCCATTGTGTCCAGAGTATCACTGATCCTAGGCAGAGGGTAGCTATCCTTCTTGGTCACATCGTTCAACCTTCGATAGTCAACGCAAAAGCGGGTTGATCCGTCTTTCTTCTTTAGCAGGACCACTGGAGACGCCCAAGGGCTTTTAGAGTTTTCGATCAGACCCTCTTCTTTCATGGTGGTTATCAGTTCTTCAACCTCACCTCGTTTGGCTAGTCTTGCAGGTTGACGGATCGGCTTTGCATCTCCGGTGTTGATTCGATGTTGAACCAGTTGTGTTCTGCCATATTTTCCTTGCGATGACGAAAAGATGTCTGCAAATTCTTCGAGGAGGCCTTCTGCAGTTCTTCGTTATTGGTGACCACGATTAGATGACTTGAGAATTTTGGTTTTCAGCCTTTCGGACTTCAAGGTTTGAATTGGCTCTTCTTCGCTGATCCTTGTTATCGCTGATACAGATTCGCATTGTCCGACAATCTCACCTTTTCTAAGCTCAACTTCGTACGGCTTGCTGTTCAATATTCGTACGGGAACCATGTTCTTTACAGGTCTAACAAGAGTCTTCCCAATGGTGACGTTTTGGGAGGACTTTACAGATGCTGGTTCGACCATGAGGTATCGATGGCTGCCAGGCTTACCCTTCAATTTCGTCCACACGAATACTTCTGAAGAAGCAGGCAAAGTGAGATCTTCTTTGATGACGGTTTTCACAGATAACGAGGTCTCATACGAGTGGATCCCATAGATCATCGGAATCTCGATGTTTCGATATTTCAGGACTTGGTTCCCGATGTCCAATATCACTCCGTGATGATTCATGAAATCGACGCCGACAATGCACTCGTCGCATATATCTGCTACCAGCAACAGGTGAGAGAATTCCAACTCTGCCATCCGGATGTTAAGACGTACCTCACCATACACCTTTGATGCTTCTCCAGTTGCAGTCCTTAGAAGATAGCTATTGGTGTTGTGGAGCCATGTCTTCTTAACGAGGTCTTGCCGTACAATGGACGCCATGGCACCGGTGTCGATGCTAGCCGCACATTTGTTGCCGTTTATACTTGCTTCCACAGTCAGGCTCTTGTTGTCACGTTTCGTTGGAGAAACCTGGATGGTGTTTCTGGGGCCATCGATACCAGAAACCAGCTTCTGCCCCTCGAAGTTGGTGGGGTGGAAAACAGCTTCGGAAGCAACGTTGTTGGTGTTACTTTGACTTGTTGAGTAAGTTCTGTTTCCACAGTGTTGACATGAGGTTCGTCTTCGCGGTAATCTGCACTGTCTTTGAAGATGCCCAGTCTTGTTGCAATTCCAGCCTCGTGCTGGTCCTTCTGACAAGAGCATTCTTGGACTTCCAATTCTCTCACGCGACGCACGTTTTGGGAAGCTTGTTCTGCGGCTTCCATTGTTAGAGCGAAAGCCAATGCTTCTGGTAGTGTTTGCTTTCCGGCAGTGCGAATAGCCCTTTGGAGATTTATATCGCTCACAGCTCTCACAAAGGCTTCAACAGCAAGTTGATTTATTATCTCGTTGCCAGCTGTTGGGTATGCCAGGTTAACTAATCGCTCGATATCTGCCTGAAGCTGCTGCAGAGTTTCACCTCTTTTCTGTGCCCTGTTGTTTAGTTGCACTAGGAAGACTTCTGTCATGGGGCTATCCCCAAACCGCTGTTCAATGGCGTTTAGCAGAACTTTGAAGTCACCACTCTTCTCTGCTGGGATGGTTTGTAGCAGTTCAGCAGCTGCTCCTCTTAAGGCAAGCGTAAGAGCAATGTATTTTTCGTCATCGTCCCAGCTGTTTGTTAATGCTGCTGCTTCAAACTGTTTCTTGTAGATTGACCACGGTATTTGACCATCAAAGCTTGGAGGATTCACTTCTTCTTGAGCACTTAACAGAAGGTTCTCGAGCTTTCATCTTTCGCACTTTTTTTAGTTCATTTGTGATGGTTTCGATTTGTTCGTCCATTTTCTCGAAACGTGCATTTTGTTTTTCGACGCGCTCGTCGAGAGTATTGATTTTCTCTTTGAAGTCCGCAAACCTGCCTTCTAAAAGGTTTTTCTGTTCGTCAAACCGCTCTAGAATACCCTGCTGTTCTTGCTTTTGTTCACTTCTTTGGGCTTCTAATTGTTTCAAGACATTTTCTTGCTCGTTCTTCTGTTCGTTTCTTTGAGTTTCTCGTTGCTCCTGAACATCATTTCCTTGAGCTTGTAGTTGTTCGACAACATAATTCTTTTGTGTTTGTAGTTGCTCCAGAACATTCTTCTCGAATTTGGCTAGAAGAAGTGACATCGTATTAGATAAGTCGGCAATTGCATTTACCTCTTTCGATTTTGCTTCCACTTCGAAAGCAAACGTATCTGGGTTTTCATTTTGTTGTTCCAGATATTCCTGTATCCGTTTTACGAGTTCGTTATTAACTCCTGCCCCACTTAAGCCACGTTTGCTTAGTTCGGCCTTTAGCTCAAGGACAATTAAGTATTTCACAACTTTACTCAATTTTTTTTTAACTTCACTATTTCACACAATATAATGTAATCACTGTTTTATTCTCAATAAGTTTTAATCCCACTTCTGACACCAATGTAATATTCGGCTTGGTCCGACAATTAAAACTTATTCACTTTTTAAATAAAACACAAATTCACTTTATTCAAATCACTCACAAACTTATTTATTCAACACTTTCAATTATAACTTTGCAAACACAGTGTTCTTTACTTTATCGCAGTTCACAATCAACTACCCCGCTTCGCTTCCAAATGGGGTATTTATAGTTCAGAGATGGTTCTAGAAACTACTATGGTTCTTGGAGAAGCTGAATGTTCCAGAAGTTCTCCTCTTAACCACTAGATGTCAAAAATACTGGGATTTTTGTAAGAGCTGAATGCTAAGCAAAAGTTTTCTCTTAATCACTACCAGCCTTATTTATTAGATTTCACTAATACTCGTTTGAAACCCGGAATAGTTATAACGAGTTCAAGTACGTTAATCAACCTATTCATATTCCTTATCTATGAAATATTTTATTACTCGTTTTAGTTATGCCTGGCTTATGTCAAATTTTACTATTAAAAATTGACCAATCTAAAACTCCTGTAAACAAATTTGACACTTTTGTATATTTATTTGTCAAATAAATATACAAACCTGACACTGCCTTTAATTTTTTCATAAAATAAATAAGTGAAGAGCAAAATGTTGCTTTTTTTGACTGCAAAAGTACCAGCAAAAGTAAGTATAAAGAAGAAGAACGGTTCCAAATAATTTTAAGAACCATGTACGATCCGAAGATTCAAATTAAATGGCCTTCTTGGACGCAAATGCTCCTGCAACATATTTATAAATTTGACAAGACATTTGTTGGACACATTTTCTTTCAAAATGACATATGATACTAAAACGGACTTATTCCGGCCTTAAACCTCCTTTGAACCCGTTTTAGTTTATTCGTTCTCTAAAACTCGTTTGTTTTTTTTTTTATAAATAAGCTTTTCAGTTTTAAAGGCGTTGTAAGGTCGGAGTAACCCTATTCCGCCTCTAAAACTTGTTTATAAATAAGGCTGTAGGTGTTGCCCCTCATTTTAACTGTCCTATACACAAGTGTTTACTACTACAATTAAAATTATTGCTACATACTTATCTATCTATATATATTAAAGAACAGCTTAATTTTTGTGTTCGTTCGCTAACCGGGCACACTGGTTGACCGATTTTCCTAATTTTTTCTCTAAATGCAAGAGGTATTAGGGTAGAAGGTTTAGAAAAAATAAAATGTATATTTTTCATATGCAATCAAATGACAAACGGTGCTAATGTTAAAAAATATATTTTTTTCACTCTAAAACAAAAAAAAAAAACAAATCTGATCGATTTCAATTTTCGAAAATTGTCAAATCGAAAAAATTTTAGAAAATTTTATATTTGCTATATGTAATGTACATATGTATGTATATGTATGTATGAAGAAGAGATAATGAATTTTCCCCCTTCATCTGAGCCATAACCGGGATCAGCAAGCTCTTCTATACATATGTACATACATATATCCCGGGGAAATCTGTCCTTAACTGCAAGAACGTGCTATTCTTTCTATTCCACAAAAATATTTTTAATGTTATGCAATTGATGGCCGCTGCAGAATTACATAATCGAGAATGTCGGTATCACATAGAAGATAAAATTTGGATAACTCGAATAATTATAGGTCTTAATCAATATGAAAAGAACGGTACAAAAGAACGACGAACCTTTTGTTACTTCGATGCACAGACTTGGAGACGAATGACCAAGGTTTTCCAAATCGATGCTAAGAAATAATATAAATGTCCTAATATAAGTGCGTTTATGAACTTAAATGGACAATCTGTATAATAAAAAAAAACGAAATCAAATCAAATCGAAATCCAGTTTCGCATCTTCAGGCTGTGAGCGTCGTGGTGTACATTGATACATATGTATACTATCCCAACGCAAATTTGGTTTGCAACGCTGTGTTCTACCATATGAATTGTTCCTCAAAAGACTTCCCGACCCGTTCCTCTTCGGTCATACAACTTGGTGCCCACTAGAGTCTACCACGCTAAATTTTTTTAGATTTCATATACATACATAGCTCAAGGTTATATCGTCTCCAGAATCGTCCTTCCTCACAAACGGGGAGAACTAAGAATTCAGAGTGCCTGTGCCATTGGCTAAGCACCCAGGTCTCAGATCCGTAGGTGAGTATACTGGTAAGACTATCGTCTTAAAGCAGCAGTTTAGAAGAAATGCAATGGTAACCTTTTAGGATATAAATAGTCTTGAAAGACTTAAGTAGGTTCTGTGGGCTTTGAGCAGCCGGCCGCCTGCGTATTTCTTCCTCCATATTCATAGCCGTAGCTAGGATTTGGTTTCGGGGGGGGGGGGGGGGGGGGGTTAAGATAAATGATAATTATTTTCAAAATCTCTATATATACAAAAATGAATGTATACAGGGTGATTCACGAGCGTTGTGCCAAAAAGCTAGAGCGTGTAGGTTGAGTTGAGACAAGAAAAAAATCGTATGGGAGGGGGGGGGTCTATTCCCCCCCGTTTAGCCGGGAGGGGCAATTTTCTGAAAAATTGACTTATTTTGTAAAAAAAAATATTAAAAATCAACGGCTTAGTTTACAACATCGTGCTATACCTTTCTGAAAAGCTAAAAACTTCTTCTATCACTTTGTTTTTAAAATAAATTGTTTTAACGAATAGTTTTAAAAAAATAAATTTTCAAACTCAAAATTTTCAAAAAAAAAGCCAAAAAAATTTTTTTGAAATAATTTTTTTCAAAATTTTATGTTATTAAGTACTGATTTTGTTTTAAAATTTCAATGTCTTTGTTAATTTTTAGTCGAAAACAGAAAACCGGATGCAAAAATGTCTTTTCGTTTTTGAGAAATTAAAAAAAAACCAAAACAACTTTTTTTCTAAGAAAATCTTTGTTTTTATTTTTACCTATCTGGACTTTTAGTATAATTTACTAGTTTAATTTATAAATTTAATTTTTTTTGTAATTGGAGTTTTATGAGGACTCAATAAAGTAGAAAAGTATTGGATTTTCCCTGGATTAATCATTTTGTTCATTGAAAACGTCTGCCATTGACCTTTCACTTCTAGCTCCCCGTGCTCTCGTCGGCGGATTCTTGAAAACATGCTACGACTTGGGCGCCATCTATTGGGATATCTTTCAGCGTAGAGTCTTTCGGCTTCCCGATCTCGACAACAAGTTAAACCGTAGCAGAAGTTCCTGTCCGCTAACTCTTCTCGAACATATGAGTTTGTTATTGTTATGTGTTGATGAATAAATATTTTAATTGTAAATGGTTGTTAAGTAAATATGCGATGCCTTTTATTAACCTTTAGGCTATTAATTGTTTTTTCATTCAAGAAAAATTGCGGTTTAATTATCTTAAGCCCCCAGCAGGTAGAACCCTTCGCCGGCGAGTGGCCGCGGCCCCAGGTATAGTAAGAAAAAATTGCAGGTCAGTTTTCAGACGTTATCAATGAATAAAATGGTTAATCCATTGAAAATCCAATACTTTTCTACTTTATTGAGTCGTCATAAAACTCCAATTACAAAAAATTAAATTTGTAAATTAAACTAATAAATTAAACTAAAAGTCCAGATAGGTAAAAATAAAAACAAAGATTTTCTTAGAAAAAAGTGGTTTTGGTTTTTTTTTAATTTCTCAAAAACGAAAAGACATTTTTGCATCCGGTTTTCTGTTTTCGACTAAAAATTAACAAACACATTGAATTTTTAAAACAAAATTAGTACTTAATTACATAAAATTTTTCAAAAAATTAGTTCAAAAAATTTTTTTTGAATTTTTTTTTGAAAATTTCGAGTTTGAAAATTTATTTTTTTAAAACTATTCGTTAAAACAATTTATTTTAAAAACAAAGTGAAAGAAGAAGTTTTTAGCTTTTCAGAAAGGTATAGCACGATGTTGTAAACTAAGCCGTTGATTTTTAATATTTTTTTTTACAAAATAAGTCAATTTTTCAGAAAATTGCCCCTCCCGGCTAAACGGGGGGGAATAGACCCCCCCCTCCCATACGATTTTTTTCTTGTCTCAACTCAACCTACACGCTCTAGCTTTTTGGCACAACGCTCGTGAATCACCCTGTATACTACGTTTGTTTGTTTATTATATGTCCTTTATGGACTCCGAAATGGCCAACTAGATATTTGTGAAATTGTAATGGTTAATACTGTTGTATTCAGTGATGATTTCTGTGACAAAAAAAATAAAATGGAAAAACCTCATGGAAGAGTAGGAAAACTGGAAAAACCAAACAAAGGTCGGAAATTTGATTTTTTTTTTGCTTGGAATTTTTTTTAGTTTTCAAAATGGGTTTTCGAATAGAAAAAAAGAAAGTTTTTGATGAAAAACTCGGAAAACGCATTGGTTTTTAAATGGAAAACTGCATGGAATTGTATCTATGTGCATTGGTTTTCAAACGTAAAACTGAAAAATTGGTGATGGGGAACTTGGAAATCTCGGCGCAGGGACATAAGTCCCAGGGACATAAGTCCCAAATTTATTTTTTGGGTCTTATGTCCCACCTAAGTGGGACATAACACCCAAATTGAGTTTGGGATTTAAGTCCCGCCCAAGTGGGTCATAAGTCCCAATTTTTTTTCTTGAAAGTGGGACATAAGACCCAAATTAAAAAAAAAATAGTTTGAATAAAAAAATAGTAAATAAGAAAATTAATAATTTTATTCCTGTTCTATGTATTTAAAAATTAAAAACAAAACACAACTGGAAATAAGATAATTCAAGAAGGGTTTCTTATTATAAATGATTGAAGTATTTTGAAGTATCTGTCTGCAGAACGGACATATATTAATTCATTTTTGCGAGCTATTGCCTCTTCCTTGAACGTTCAAAAACATTTATTACATATTTAAAAATGGTTGCAAGGTAATAGCACTATATTTCTTGGATTTTCTAAAAAATGGTGGAGAAAAGAAAGTTATAAGATTTTAGACAAGTATAAAAATTTTGATAACACAAATATATATGTACCTATGCATCAAACTTATTTTTTGAAAATATGAGAACAGAGACTTGCATATAAAATTTGAGTTTTAGAGACTTTATAAAATTAAAGCCCAAAAATCAAATCCCAAACTCAATTTGGGTGTTATGTCCCACTTGGGTGGGACATAAGGCCCAAAAATAAAATTTGGGACTTATGTCCCTGGGACTTATGTCCCTGCGCCGGAAATCTCTGGGAGAGCACAATATCAAACTATTGCATGGAATTTAAGGTGCAATTTTGGAAAATTAAGGAAAAGAGCAACACGTTTGATTTTGTTTATCACATTTAGGATTTTGACTGTGTTGGAAAGTTCGTTGTCAAGCTAGAAAAATTTCATATCTTTGAAATTGGAAATATAGGTCTTAAGGTCCCGTCACACACTGAAAGGAAAGTACTTTCAGAAAGCAAAAAACTTTCTGAAAGCAAATATTTCATAGTGTGACGACCCGAAAAGTACTTTCCTGAAAGCGTTTCTCAAAATGATTTGCTTTCTTGAAAACACTTTCAGAAAAAAAACTTTCACGGTGTGACTAGCTCCTGAAATCGTTTTGAAGAAAGCAAATCACTTTCAGAAAACACTTTCTACTTTCAGAAACTGTTTGTGAAAGTTTTTTGCTTTCTTGAAAGCGAACGTATGTTTTACATAGAACCTAATCTGGTGGGCCAAAAATAAAGGAAGTAGGTGATAAGTTCACAATTGTTTTTGTGGCAAGGGTGCAATTGTGGCAGTAGGTACATTCGCTAGGCAGATATCAAGGTCAACAGGTTTGGCGGAGAGTGAACTATTCTCCAGCACATCATCTTCTGAACCCGGTCCATTTTGGATAGCGAGTGGACCAACAGTCCAAGCGGTGCTTTCACCGCAACATGAAGTGGATCAGGAGCCTCGGCAAATGGACCAGCAGGATGGTCAACAATCACAAGCAATGTTCCCGCAATATATATAAATCGGACACAAATAATTTTTGTTTACCACTTTTTTCATTTATCCATATCTTTCATTCTCACATTTCCTGAATTCAATTAATGCAAAATAAAAATACTTACTTGCAAATATTCTGGTGCCAATGTTTAATATAAGGCACTGCAAACCTCTGGAACAATTTTGGTGATTGCTGGCCGGGAAATACGAAACACTTGAGACATTGTATTGTAATTATCGCCATGTTCAAGGTTCTTCAGCGGACTGGATTTTGTTGCTATTCTGGATAAACAATTAACGAAACTAGCTCAAATATCGCAACCAGTTACATAAAACACTTTCAGAAAACGTTTTCTTTCAGAAACTGTTTGTGAAAGTTTTTTGCTTTCTTGAAAGCAACGCTTTCGCTTTTATAGTGTGACGACCCGAAAAATGTTTTCAGAAAATTTAGTTTCTTGAAATTAAAATGTTTTCAGAAAGCACTTTCAGAAAGCACTTTCCTTTCATAGTGTGACTGCTCTCTGAAAACACTTTCAGAAAAATAACAAACTCTAAAATTTGGAAACGCTTTCTGAAAGTATTTTCCTTTCAGTGTGTGACGGCTCCTTAATAATCATTTTAGAGCTTATCTCTGAAGGCGCTTAATGGTGGTGAAACGAGGTTAGCTAAAGATTAATGTAAACAATAAAATGGATGCATGTTGATTTGTTTGTGTGACCGACTCTTAAGTAGTCCAACGCATTGTTATAAAATTTTGACTGTAGGCAAAGCTTATAATAATGGGAATAATTTACGGGAAAATTAAAAAATGGGAACAATCAAATGGTGGTCGAAAATTATACTTTTGTATGGGATCATAGCTGCAATTGTTCAAAAATTAGTAGGTTTCTTAAAAAAACTCAGAAAACTTCGCAAAACGAGAATTTTTTAAATTATTTTTAGATTTGATTTGATCTGGTGGCAGGCGAGACGAGGTTCGCGGGGTCGGCTAGTTTTTATTAAAAAAGGAAACATATTTATCAAATTTATCACATTCTTACACTTCCCCGAAGCCAATTCATTTGTTCACGAAACTATTTTTGATGGAAAGTTTAAAAATATTTCTTGAGTGTATATCTTTTACTTTAATATTAATCATTGTTATTTATGCAGTATTTTTAAATATATTGTAAATCACATAATAAAGATTTGAATTCATATGAAAAAAATCATTTCTCCTACAAAATTGAAGTCTAACTGATATTGGCTTCAAAGCTTCAGAGTAGATGTTTTTGCATGGTATATTGGATAAATGAATCTCAAATTAAGTTAACTTACCTTTATTGGAAGTCAATAACATTTTTGTATTGTTTTGTTTTGGAAAAAATAGGAGAGAAATTCTTTCATAAAAAGCATTATTGTTTATTAAGGGACGAATAAAAACAAAAGCAGAAGAAAAACAAAACAAATACATAAATATAATATTTAACTATATAAAATAATTCTTTTTTCACACAGATCATCACAATTGTGAATTAATTATATACAAATAAATTCTTTGAACAAAAAATAACACAGTATGGCATTATTTATTATTATTTAAACGAACGAATAAAAACAAAACCAAAAGAAGAATAAATACATAAATAAAGTATAACAATATATAAATCTTATAAATTTATGTTAAGAAATTTATTAGTATACATGTTATTTATTCACAAGAGTGATGATCTGTGTTAAAAAAGTTTATTTTATATATTATAATATCATATAGATTATTAAATTCAGTCAAAATGCCATTAGTACCTACGGAATAACGAAGGATTATTTCTTATTCTGTGGACATTTTTTTTTTGTTTGCTATTAATAAAAGAAATGTATCCAACAGGCGTTTACAAACTTACTCCACCGTGGAGGGTGGTTTAGCGAAGCAATAAAAAAATGTAAGATAAAAGTTCATTAGATGGTTTATAAGTATCAACAACAACAAATTTCCCAAAGGGAATTTATGCTTAACGTCACTAACTTTACTACTCCGGAAACAAATAATTTTTATTAATTAGAAATTTTTTGACGTTTGGTTAAAATGGATTACATTTTTAGTCCGAACTGCGTCAAAGTAGGATGGGTTTAATTGGATTTTTTATGTTAAAAAAACTGCTTCCCTCTCAAGATGTCACCAAAAGAGTTAGGGACTGCTTAATGCAAGCAGGGTCAAAAAGGAAAAACAAAAACAAAAAAAAATTGAAATTCCAAATTAAAATTTTACAAAAAGTAAGAAAACGAAAAAAGGACAAAATTTTAGAAAACAAAAATTTTAAAGTCAAAAATTTGAGAAAAAAAAATAAAAAAGTAAATAAGTGTGTGGAAGACACTTGTCAAGTTCGCAAAAAACATTACATATACTGATACAAATAAATGAAACTAATACAAAATTAGACAAACAAAAAACATTTATTGGCGTACCACACTGGTTTTAAGTATAGTCATAAGTTTATTTTTATGAAAGTGCAGGTCAATGTGATCTGAATTACAATTCAAAAGCCTACTCATCCGTGTCAAGGGCTCGTGCATTCCATAATTGGTCCTATGTCTTGGGACATTGAGAAGATCAATGCTACGAAGGTGATAGCCTCCTCCCCGATAGTTAAAAAGTATAGCACTAAGAAGGTCTGGTGCATCTGTAACGCCAGTAATAAGTTGATGAAGGAAAACAATCTCATTGTTAGTCCTTCTTTGAGACAACGTTTGCATTTCGAGGAGCGATACTCGATCCTCATAAGATGGAATATTAAGAGGATCATGCCATTGAATACCTTTTAATGCGAAACGAGTAAAATTACGCTGTACCGATTCTAACCTGTCAATATGAACCTCATAAAATGGAGTCCAAATCTGCGAAGCATATTCAAGGTGAGGACGAACTAGGCAATTATAAAGAGAAAGGGTCACATTAGGATCAAGAAATTTTTTTCCTCTACTACCCAAGAATATATATATACAAAAACTTCTCATGAATGTTCGGCTGTTAAATGACGAATATCAATTAGATATTAAATGCGTCTCGAAAAAATTTGAGCGCTCAGAACACGTTTAGTTAAAAGTGTGTTCAGAGCTTTGTACCTATATTTATTTGACTGGTACTATCAAGATGGCGGTTTTTACTGTATCCATCTATATAACGACTTATTTAAAAGAAAACCCCGTAACCCCCCCTAAATACGGCTATGGCTCTAACAGACTTTTATTATTAAGCCTTAATAGAAACTTATAAATTCAGTGTTAGACAAAAAATAAATTTATTAAGTTGTTAATCAATAATTATTTGATTTTGGATTTCGTGTGGGGGGGGGGGGGGGGTCAGTAAACCCCGTAACCCCCCCCCCCCCCTAAATACGGATGTGCTATCAAGACGGCACTTTTAAATATAGTCATCTATGTAATGACTTATGTACTTTTAACTTTAATGGAAAATGGATGTAAAAAAGATTTCGGGGGGGGGGGTTAAACCCTGTAACCCCCCCTAAATACGGCTATGTACATATTCTTATCGGCTGCTACTACATATCCAAGCTAATTGAACGATAGCACCACTTCGAATTCGTGCACCTCCACCTTAATAGTTGTTCTTCTACTATTGCTACATTTTCAGCAGACGGGGCCACCATGTACTTAGTTAAGTGGGTTCCTTCCAATGTCGTCTGCGTATGCCAATAATTGGGTGGATTTGGTGACGATAGTCCCGCAGTTGCCCGTAGCTTAGTTGGTAAGTGCGTTGGCTGCTAAGCAGAACGTCGTTGGTTCAAGTCCTACTCAGGCCAAGTTTTTATTTCATCTTTCACAGGTACTGCCTCTTGCGAAGACCTGACAAATCTTCCAAGAGTATCAATCTGTCATGAAAAAGTACTTCTCAACTTTGCCGTTCGGAATCGGCGTTAAATTATAGGTCCCCTCAATTCTTCACACGCACTCAGAGAATTGTTGATGAGAGTAAGCCACTTAGGTCTTGGCTCTTCAAGAGCCGTCACGCCACCCTATTTATTTTATTTAGTCCCGCTGATAGATGTGAGAGAACCACGGATTGCTTTCTCCAACGATAGGTTGTCAGGTTGTCAATATATTTTAGTTCAGAACATTTTTTTTTTTTTTTTTTATTCGAAGGATTTGAGAAAGGACGGTTGGACGAAGCTTAAGTTATTGATTCAGTACTTATTGCGAAACACCAATGAAAATTAAAAAAAAATGTGCACGACTGGGTCGTACGAACTTGCTCCTGTATTACAAATTATCTTCTTCTTCTTATAAAAATGTATGTACATATGTTTGTCCTCAGATATTTTTTAAATTTTCATGGTTAATTCTGTTTTATTCAGTGGTGGTTTCTGTGAAAAAAAAAGTAAGAACTTCACGGAAGAGTGGGAAAACTGAAAAAACTGGAAAATCCAAACAAAGGGCAGATATTTGATTGTTTACTTGGAATTTTTTGTTTCAAAATTTGGTTTCGAATGGAAAATAGAAAGTTCTTGATGAAAAATTCGGAAGACTCACTGGTTTTCAATGGGAAAATCGCATGTAATTGTAGGTGCAAACTGAAAATGGAAAATTTTGGATTGGAACTCGGAAAACTCTGCGAGAGCACGAATTGAGCATAGAGACAGCATAGAATTTAAGGTTGCAAAGCTAGGAAAAATTCAGATATGTAAATAGAAGAAAAGCTGTGCTTCTCCCATGGAAAGCTATATGCGATGCGTTTTCAGAATCTCTTCATTGTTTCACCTTACATCCTGTACAACACCATATTAAAATAATAAGTTAACTTTAAATTAACGCGGGCAAAGCCGCGGGTACCAGCTAGTTTCACTATAAAACGATATTAGAGCAATAGAGATAAAGAGTGTATACACATTACAATACCAAAGAAATGGTAGACTCATTTCTAGGTTGCAGAAGATGCTAAATATGTACCTCCTAGAACCTAGAAGATAAATGTGAAAAACATCCCCATTTTGTGACTTTCGAAAATAAGTGATTAATTGCTGTGGTTACCAATTAATTTGAACATTCTTGCTTTCCCCAGTGAAATTGTATTTTTCTCAGGCATTCTTTTCTCTGCCAGTTTAATTTAATAAAATAAAAGGTTGTATCCAAATCCAAGATAATTGAAAAATGAAAATTGAAGCCGGGTACATTAGCCTACTTTTTAGTCATGTTGGCTTTAACAATTGAAGCACATTACAATATCAGAAAGAAAAAAAACAACAGTGTTGTCATGCGATGTTAACTCAACTAGCCCTAAGGTGAAATACAAAACTAAGGTCGAGAGTATTTTCAGATCAAAGCTCATTTAAGAAACGGAAAGGCATGGGATGTGACAGAAGAAAAGGTTTTCAATCTTGTCCCAAGGCGTTTGTACTTTTCCATTTGTTTTTTGTACTGATGGCGTTCAATGTGTAGAACGATTAATGCTTGAGGTTGCGTCTTACTGTTCTTGTACAATAAGACTTGTTGAGCCAAGATCCAAGCACTTGAACTTGTTCTTGATAGAAAGTGAAGAGGATTCGATAGACAAACACAATGATTGTTATTGAACGAATGAATTTATTTCAAACAACATTTTTCTTTTATACTAAAAACTAGTTTACAAAATATGATCGTGAATGATAAGATTACAAAATAAAAAGGTAATTAAATTATGTCAAAATAAGTGCTTACAAGAAAGAATATAAATAAACTATGTCATATAAATTGCTTATGACTGTTTCACAGCTACACACTACACAGTGCCTAAATTATGTCACACTTAAACTGCACTGCTCAGCATGTGAGTTTTGTATTTTATTCTGTGTATTTATTTGTTGATACAAATTATTTAAGTCGGACATTTATTGACAATTGTTGGCAATGGACAATTATTGCAAAGTCATTAATCTTGAAATTTGATTATTACTTAATACTAAATTATGTTGGCCAGGTCATTGCTGGCTTCTGCTGGTGTCATCAATTGTGTTGGCAAGCGATGAACACCATTATTAAAATGTGTAGGTACCAAAAGCCTTCTCTAAATCGATTAATAGCAGGTCCAGTGGAAGCCGGTTTCCAACGCACTGTAAGATAATGATCTGAATTGAGGAAATCAAAAAATTCAGGGAAACAAATAAAATTTCAGACTATCCCTTGGTTTTGACTTGTGAGCTTACCATAGATATATATACCTACTGAAAATATGTATGTGTCCTATTAATTGACAAAGAGTGTATAAGGTGATTCTCCTCATTATCAATTCATAAATCCCAAATGGCGTAGCTTCAAAAATTAAGAATAAACAATATTCTTATCGCACCAGAAAAACCCATTCCGATTAGACATAATTAATTGCAAGAATCCCTTCTTTTAAAAAATGAGGGTCAACCTGAATCCCTAGTCTTGAGTTAATTTATTCAAAACTCAGCAAGAGTCCGTCAAAATGTTTTCAATACGAGGTACCTACTACTATAACTTTAAAAATATAAATAAAAGGTCTTTTGGACTTTATTGAAGTCTAAATTCCGACCTTTTGGTTTAACTGTTGTTGTTCAAATACAAAAAAAAAGGTTAGACTGCAGATCCAGATTGCCACTTTGTGAGAGTGTCATAAGGCCATCTTCGAACGGCCTTATGACTCTCTTAAATATATTTTTTTTCCTGAAATTCTAAAGTTCACATAGGAAAAACCATTTCTAAATAAAGTAAAATGTTTATTCAAATCAAACAAATATGTGTTCATGTAATGAACATAATTAAATTAAAGTAGCTACACACATTAACTTTTATTTCAACTCTTTTTTTGATGTTTAATACAATTCCTCTGCAAATTTAGCAGAGAATTGGGTTGTTATTTTTACATGAGTTTTGAGTTTTCTACTGAAAATATTTTGAATTTCAAAGGATAGATTTTTATTATTTACTTGATATAAAATTTAAATTAATCGTCATTCGCGCGAGCGGAAAAAATTTGTTTTTTTCCAGAGAGAATCAATTTGTGGTGTGAAAATAAAAAAAACTTTTTTATTTTCACACCCCGAATTGATTCTCTCTGGGGCAAAACATTTTTTGCCGCTCGATACGCCTTGCGCTTATTTTTCCCTCAATTTAAATTTTAAATGAAGTAGGTACCTAAATAAATTAAAGTCTATTCTTTTAATTCAAAATGTTTTCTATAGTGACCATTTATTTCAAAAAGTCGTAAGTAAATATGGCCACACGACTTTCTCAATGTTCCTTATCGCCATCATATGGCTATATAACGCTTTTAAAAGTGTCATTTGACCATATGGCAAAAAGTCGAAAATAAATGTGGACGCATGACGCTTTAGAAAGTGTTATAAGGTAACACGAATGTTGGTTTTCAATGCGTCTAGAGTTCGGGGACTATTTGCATAGATACGGTCTTTTGCATAGCTTTAAAGATAAACATTTAAGAGTGTCAAATAACTCGTTGCCCCTTCTTGTTGGGACCATATATCGTCCAAGTCACGATCTTTAATCACCGGCCAGAAAAATCGGTTATCATTCGACCATATCGCTTCGAATTGGCTGTAACCGTCAGCCCGTTGGCATTTTCAAATAAATACGGACCGTTGGCACCTTTCGACCATATAGCACACTTTTTCACTTTCACTTGTCTATATGCAATGGCTCCTCTGCAATCACTTATCAATACCTGATATCCAAATCGACAAACAAAATAACAAAGGACTGTCTCTAACCAAATACAAACAAGCCAGCTCCGCAGGCAAATGATAGTGTCACTCGTTACAAAATAGTCTCCAATATACAATACACGTACATATATGAAAAGGACAATAATGATACCATGACACTTTTTTTCTTTCTCAAACTGTTTGTATGCTTTGATTCATATCTCAGGCTGAAAGGATAGGATGGCACATTATATTTTATGAAACAAGGGCTTAGACAAGAAAACTTGATATTGTAGTTTATCCCATGGGTATTAGAGATGAAAGACAATCAAGACCTAAGATCCATACAGTGAGATAATGTAATGTGTTCTACAATGTTAAGTCATCAAAGTAGGTCAAAAGGACAAAAGATGAACTAAAATAATTTCTAGATTCATATATACATAATTGCAAGTTGATATAATTTTCCATTGTCATTGGGTCTGAGCCAAGAAGAAACAGGTAAAACGTTCTTTTAAAAATTAAACTTGCACATTTGGTATTTACCAAAATGCTGCCTTGAAGGGCCCAATGAAACATCAAAAGGCAAGTTAAAAACCTGTGAACAAAATAGGTATTCATATAAATACTGTAGCGAACGATTGGAGCATAACTCACTAACTCAGTCTGGCATCGACCACCGAGTAGTAAGGAGCAGAGGTAACTTACTCAATATGTTTAACAGAGGCTTCGCAAATCAGTGGTAAGGATAAGGAGCTTCTTGGGAACTAAGCAGTTCGTCGCTAGCCACAATAGGAATTGGGTAACTTCTTTGTTCCAGTTTCAACTGCGATTAGGATTACCCATGTCAAGTGGCGATTAACCCATTAAAACGTCGACTACCCGATTCGGCGACGAATGTATCAGTTTTTACTGCGATTTCCCACGTCAAGTGGTGATTGTACCTGTCTGAATACGTAAATTTAGAATAGAGAAGAAGTTTTAACCAACACTTAAATGGTTCCGATCTTATGTGCGAAGTACTGTGAAATGTAATGTAATGTAAATAGTGCACAAGGCAGGTGTGAGCACAGAAAACACTATCTTCAACAAATCCACCCAACTCCTTGGTTATGCGGACCGGACGATATAGATATCAACGGTCGCACCCAAGGATCTGTGCTTGAGGCCGTCACATCGATTGAAGAACAGTCGAAATTGAGTGAATGAGGATATCTAAAACAAAACACATACCATCAACAAACAAAATAACATCTGCCCACCGCCTATGGGGCAAAACGTCACTGTTGGTAACAGCAATTCCGGGGAATCCTTCGAGCTGTACCAAGATGTGGACGTAGTCCAAAAAGCCAAGAAAAGTTAATACTTCCTCGGCAAATTCCTGTAGTTCCTCTGCTACATGGTTCGAAAAGACCAGGAAGACTCAACTTCACGGTACAAAGTTCAGGTAACTGCAGATGCCAGAACGCTTGATTTTTACGACTCGAGAAACCAATCTAGGCGCTCAGGAGGCACAAATGCAATTCAACGAATATCAAATTGTTTATTTTAACTGCTCAGCTGGGACGCTGGGAACCATGATGACACAATTTTAATATGGAAAACTTAAAAACAATCCTGTTAACAAATATTATCCATTTATAGCCTTCATCCCTTTTCTCAAATAATCATCAATACCAAATGAATGTAAGTCTAGGTACCTTACCTACACACCCTATGTTATTATGGTACATAGTTCTACCTTTTTCCGATGAATATGGTAGCAATAAAGAAGGGTGTTTATAGAAAGAAGATAGGAAGGGAAATCAAATTAATTTCAGTTTCAAAACACAGTGCTAGATTATTTCCCAACTTGCTCCAAGCAACATTAAATTAACTGAAAATTCCTCATCGTTATTTCACCTTAAAAGGCAAAGCTCACAACAATTTAGAAAAGTGTAATGTCGACTCTTTTTTAAGTAAGATTCTTCTTAGTGTTGTGAGTGCTTCGATTGCTAATAGAATTCGATTCAGGGAGGTCGTGTCTACCATGGTTGCTATGGGCTTTAGAAATGTTGGAACGAGAGCAATTGTTTTGTTCGTATCTGCCATGCACAGCCCCAATGCTTCAACTGTTCTTAGGACTAAAATAGGTTTCCAATCATAGCCACAGGATTTTAAATCGTCCGGCCGTAAGGTAAACGTATGTTACAGGAAGGGATGATGAATGGTGTCAAGCTTTCAAGGGACTCCAATCCATGAAACCTCAATGCCCAAACGCATGACATGAGTGCTGGTAGCGTTTTCATTGCAAAAGGCATCTTTGTTGACTCCAGCTTGAGAAAAGAATGTAGTACTCTGTCTCCTATAAGCAATTTCTTAGGACGAATGTATGTCAGTGAACTCGTCCTAAACGGCTGGAGCGATTGAAATAATTTTTTTTTGCGTTTGTGTGCTGTCCTAGATGGTTCAGAATCACAAATCAGCCATATAAGCAATCCCGGTAAAAGTTGTTTTGCCTTATAAATTATATCTAGGAACAGCTGAACCGATTTGGCTCAGTTTGATAGGTTGGTAGCCATAGCCGTAGCTAGGATTTGGTTTCGGGGGGGGGGGGGGGGGGGTTAAGATAAATGATAATTTTTTTCAAAATCTCTATATATATAAAAATGGATGTATATACATACGTTACAAATAGAAAGTTTTTGATGAAAAACTCGGAAAACGCATTGGTTTTTAAATCGAAAACTGCATGGAATTGTATCTATGTGCATTGGTTTTCAAACGGAAAACTGAAAAATTGGTGATGGGGAACTTGAAAAACTCTGGGAGTGCAATTTTGGAAAATTGAGGAAAAGAGCAACACGTTTGATTTTGTTTATCACATTTAGGATTTTGACTGTGTTGGAAAGTTCGTTGTCAAGCTAGAAAAATTTCATAATTTTGAAATTGGAAATATAGGTCTTTTAATCATTTTAGAGCTTATCTCTGAAGGCGCTTAATGGTGGTGAAACGAGGTTAGTTAAAGATTAATGTAAACAATAAAATGGATGCATGTTGATTTGTTTGTGTGAGCGGTAAAGACTCTTAAGTAGTCCAACGTATTGTTATAAAATTTTGACTGTAGGCAAAGCTAACATGAGCCAGGGTTCCTGCGAAAACAAATTTTGGGAACATTTTACGGGAAAATTGAAAAATGGAAAAAATAAATGGTGGCCGAAAATTATACTTTTGTATGGGATCATAGCTGCAATTGTTCAAAAATTAGTAAAAAAAAATGGAAACTCCGCAAAACGAGAATTTTTTAAATTATTTTTAGATTTGATTTGATCTGGTGGCGAGACGAGGTTCGCGGGGTCGGCTTGTTTTTAAT
Source organism: Sphaerophoria taeniata (assembly GCA_943590905.1). Lineage (NCBI taxonomy): Eukaryota > Metazoa > Arthropoda > Insecta > Diptera > Syrphidae > Sphaerophoria > Sphaerophoria taeniata. Next base: position 195,279,924 of record OX016540.1, read on the forward strand.
AAAAAAGGAAACATATTTATCAAATTTATCACATTCTTTCACTTCCCCGAAGCCAAGTCATTTGTTCACGAAACAATTTTTGATGGAAAGTTTAAAAATATTTCTTGAGTATATCTTTTACTTTAATATTAATATTTAATATTAATCATTGTTATTTATGCAGTATTTTTAAATATATTGTAAAACACATAATAAAGATTTGAATGCATATGAAAAAAATTCATTTCTACTACAAAATTGAAGTCTAACTGAAGATATTGGCTTCAAAGCTTCAGAGTAGATGTTTTTGCATGGTATATTAGATATATGAATCTTAAATTAAGTAAACTTACCTTTATTTGAAGTCAATAACATTTTTGTATTATTTTGTTTTGGAAAAAGTAGGAGAGAACTTCTTTCATAAAAAGCATTATTGTTTATTGAGGGACGAATAAAAACAAAAGCAGAAGAAAAACAAAACAAATACATAAATATAATATTTAACTATATAAAATAATTCTTTTTTCACACAGATCATCACAATTGTGAATTAATTATATACAAATAAATTCTTTGAACAAAAAATAACACAGTATGGCATTATTTATTTAAACGAACGAATAAAAACAAAAACAAAAGAAGAATAAATACATAAATATAGTATAATATTATTATAAATCTTATAAATGTATGTTAAGGAATTTATTTGTATACATGTTATTTATTCACAAGAGTGATGATCTGTGTTAAAAAAGTTTATTTTATATATTATAATATCATATAGATTATTAAATTCAGTCAAAATGCCATTAGTACCTACGGAATAACGAAGGATTATTTCTTATTCTGTGGACTAAGTGCAAAATGCTATTAATAAAAGAAATGTATCTTAACAGGCGTTTACAAACTTATTCCACCGTGGAGGGTGGTTTAGCGAAGCAATACAAAAAATGTAAGATAAAAGTTCATTAGATGGTTTATAAGTATCAACAGCAACAAATTTCGCAAAGGGAATTTAAGCTTAACGTCACTAACTTTACTAGATACTCCGTAAACAAATTATTTTTATTAATGAGAAATTTTTTGACGTTTGGTTAAAATGGATTACATTTTTAGTCCGAACTGCGTCAAAGTAGGATGGGTTTAATTGGATTTTTTATGTTAAAAAAACTGCTTCCCTCTCAAGAAGTCACCAAAATCGATTGCCATCTTGCCTCTACTACCCAAGAATATATATATACAAAAAATTCTCATGAATTTTTAGCTGTTAAATGACGAATGTCAATTGGATATCAAATGCGTCTCGAAAAAATTGAGCGCTCAGAATACGTTCAGCTAAAAGTGTGTTCAGAGCTTTGTATATTTATTTGACTGGTACTATCAAGATGCCGGTTTTTAATGTAACCATATATATAACGACTTATTTAAAAGAAAACCCCGTAACCCCCCCTAAATACGGCTATGGCTCTAACAGACTTTTATTCTTAAAGAAAAATGCCTTTAATCCTTAATAGAAACTTATAAACTCAGTGTTAGCAAATATAGCAATAGTTATTTGTTTTTGCATTTGGGGGAGAGGGGTAGGGCTGGGGGGGGGCAGTAAACCCCGTAACCCCCCCATAGATACGAATGTGCTATCAAGATGGCACTTTTAAAAATAGTCATCTATGTAACGACTTATGTACTTTTAACTTTTTAATGGAAAATGGATGTAAAAAAAATTTCGGGGGGGTTAAACCCTGTAACCCCCCCCCCCCCTAAATACGGCTATGTTGGTAGCCTGGAACCTGGGGATGGCTATATGATACTTTTGATCGTACAAGCTTAGCCGCCGTTAAACGTTGTGTTATCATATAAAAATAATTTCTACGAACGGCTTAACTTATTTGGCTCAAAATTGATTGGGGAGGTAGTTTAAAAGCGGGCGACGGCTACAGGTTTTTTTTATCCTGCAAGCTAACCCGATAAACTTTGTTTTATCATTGTTTCATGTTTTATCATGTTTCTACGAGCTATCTTAGTTGCAAAAAATTGATGTTGACGCTATAAACTTCAAAATATAACATTCATTGCCGTCAAAGAGATGTTGTTTAAATCGATTGACACTGTTACCGAGCCATTTTTCCAATCAAAGTAAATCCTGTATTAAGGGCCTTAACCGAGAAGTTGAGGACAACTCATACAAGTGTATGATATGAAACTGACATTTTAAAACTCACAATACCAATGATAAACAAAAAAATAAAAATAAAATACTCATATGCCACAGTGTGTCATCATCATAACAATCATCAATATTGCATTTTGATAAAATCTGTATTAAATTAATATTCTTGAGTTGATCTGCAGGAAGGCGAGATGAGGTTTGCGGGGTCAGCTTATATATGTATGTATTTAATTTTATGTTTTTACTCCATAAAATTATCCCCAGGAAACATAATGCCAATAAGCTGAACATGTTTGAATCCTTGAACCCACACGTGAACTACGACAAAAATATTTGGATTTCCGCTCCAAGCACTACCTAATTCTATTTAATTTCAAATACATGTAAAACTTTTTTCATGAAAGTTCCTCTAGTTGGCAAACTAAACTACCTGTGGCTATAACATTTCTACAAATTTCTACATCTCTTTTATGAATAGGTACCTTCCGAAGCATATAAATGGCAAACTTTTTACAAGGTAACACTAAGTTAATCTTAATCTGTGCTCTGAATTAGTGTCAGTTGTAGGAACTTTGTTGAGATTTTGAAAGCTAAAACTTTTCATCAGTGAAACTCATCCATAAAACATGAAGCACTTGAATAAGGTATGGATAATATTGTTGCAATTCACAGCCTCTACAGAACGCAGCGAGAGTTCTTTAATATTTAATTAAGAGATTAACACCTATGCAAAAACAAGTACCTACCTACATCATTATGCCCGTAGCTTAGTTGGTAAGTGCGTTGGCTAAGCAGAACGTCGTTGGTTCGAGTTTTTATTTCATCTTTCACGGGCACTGCCTCTTGCGAAGACCTGACAAATCTTCCAAGAGTATCAATCTGTCATGAAAAAGTGCTTCTCAACTCTGCCGTTCGGAATCGGCGTTAAATTGTAGGTCCCCTCAATTCTTCACACGCACTCAGAGAATTGTTGATGAGAGTAAGCCACTTAGGCCTTGGTTCTTCAAGAGCTGTCGCGCCACTCTATTTATTTACCTACATCATTATAAGACATGAATATAGGTACTTCTGAAGATAGTAGCTATTATTTAAAAAAACACGCACGAACCAGCTTGAATTTTTGGAAATTTGTTTTTTGTTCTTCTTCTAAATACAAAATCGATGTGACATGATATCGAAACAGTTCATTTAAAGTGTATAGTAGAAGACTTTAATAAATGAGTTGGATGCAGCTTCCTACTTAGTTTGACAATGTGGAAATGCGAACACAAAACACTTCCAGGTGTGTTTTAAATCTTTGAAATGTATTACTTTTTGCTTTCCAGCCGATGTTCCGTCTAAAGAAAAGAACTTAACTTTAGTAACAAGTTTCAGGAAACCGTTATATTCAAAGTAACAATTCTTAAATCTTTTCTTAAATCTGGCTGGTCGAGTTGACTGGTTTGAGCGTAATTCTATCCTGTTCTGCGAGTTTGTATAGGGTGTCTCAGTTAGAGTGCACTTTTTTATTTTAATATAAAAACAAGTATTTTATGACAGAGTTGCGATATTTTAATTGTATTGTAAAGAAGACATGTTCCGATTAAGTATGGAATAAAATTTCTGGCAAACGACCCCCCGGCTCCGATGACAGGCCATAACTCTTTTCATGAAATTTTCCATGACTTTTGCACAGAGATGTATATCACCAATGACACGTTGGATATCCAATTTGAGCTCAGGAATTGTTTTGGGTTTATTCGCATGAACGCGAGATTTCACAAAACATCAAATTTCTGGAGATAATGTGTGCTGGAATTCGTTGCTGCAATAAGTCGATTCATGCGCGGTGTGGCAGGTTGCGCTGTCCGGTCCTGCTGAAACTACCTGTTGTCCAGATTCATGCCGTCAAGTTGAAGACATAAGAAGCCCGTTACCACATTCCTGTAACGAATGCCGTTCAAAGTCACTAACGAATTGACACTCTCGTTTACAGCAGCAATGTTTTCAAGAGACCAACCAGTACGTTCGTATCATCCACAATTGACCCAGTTTCTTCAAATTTTTTGACTACTCTTCGAATGGTTGACATATTAGGTGCACTCTTTCGGCTGAAAATTTGGCGAAGTTTGCGGAGCGAAACTTTCCCCATTTTTAATGAGTTTTTACAATTATAACGTGTTGTTCTTTCGAAAAGCGCTCCATTTTTAATAATCGGAACAAACAGTGGTGACATTTGTCAAAGGAGAATGACCACTTTTCATACAAGTCTGGGCCCAGTGCGTACACACATAAGACAGGTATCAATAAAAAGGTGATACTTAGCTGAATATATATTCCAAATATTTTCAAATTCGGTTTTGTAGTTTTCGAGATATTTGACCTTGAAGTTGATGTTTGTAGAATCACAAAAATGGGTTATTTTCACTATAAACGCCAATAACTTCTGACTCATGGGTTTTACAGAAAAGATTTTGGTACCAAATGAAAGATCATAAAAAATGACTTTCTTAGCAAATCAGTATTTTTTATATATATATAGTACATGATCATATACAAGGCTCCGATATTGTTTGAAAACATATTTTTAAGTTGCTTTTCAAATGCAGATATTTTGAAAATATCAGTGATGACATATATATTTTTATACAAAGTTCTAATCCTTATTTCATAACCTTTAATTTGATTTATAAATCAACTATAGTTTCTCACAAAAAAACCATCTTATTAAAAGAATTCTTCTGAAAATAAAGATTTTTGTTGCAAAGACAACATACTTACTTTTTCTTCATATTCTTTTTACATTTTTTCTCCCAAAATAATCGCATAATATTGTATTTAGAAAACTAAAATTCATTCAACGTTTATTTTAAGTCTTAATTTATTTCTTTTTTTGTAAAAATATGGTATATATTTTATTTTACGTGTCTTCATCACCGTTTTCATCAATAAGAACACTATCTAAATATAAAGCTGGTGGTATCGTTATATTTGTACCATGGCGTGCATAACCCAAATACCATAAGATACTCATTACATGTGCGCAACACCCAACGGTTCGCATTCCAACAAGACAATTGCAATAATATGCCTTAATTGCATTGCAACTGTTTGCATCATTCGGCTCGTTGCTCACTAGTATGTAAGTGAAATAGATTTTCCACTTATGTGCCGCGTCTTGATTCTTCCCCTCATTAAAAAATTGTTTCCAACTAGGCTTGGGTCAGCTAAGCTTATACGCTCAGCTCACGGCGGCGTTCGCAGACTTCTATTACGTAGTCGCCATTTTCTTTTAAATGCTCTCCACAATAGGAGCGGGCTTGCTTTATTTGATAGTTCCCCAAAGATATTTTTCAAAGCTCTTCTAAATTGAGAAGCGGGAAGTTGGCAAGACTTGGAATTCGCCCATTAATACGAAGAAATGCAGCCCTTGTTCTGTTTAGATTTTGCCCTTTAACAAAATCTCAGAAATAATTTGGAGTGTTTAATTTATTTAATGCCAACTCCAGCAATTAGCTCGCATCAGAATTGTCTTCTATCAATGGATGGAATTTATTAAGAAGCGCAGCTACAATTTTAAAATCATCCATTAAATGACCCGCTGCTAAATTGTTAAAGTCCTGCCGAAACAGCTTAAAATCTCTTTTAAATCGGCCGTTTACAACTTCAACGACCCATCGAACCATTGTTACGCATCTTGACCTATTCGCTTGTGCTGTTGTGAGTTGAAAATTACCTTCCAACACCAATTCAGGCATGTGACACTTGTAACCATAGGATTCTAAGCAAGGAACTGCATCTCTAAATCCTCTATCCAAGATGAACACATCGTCCTGTCTGAAGAATTGTCTTGCATAGGTGTTTTCGTCTCTAAAATGTGAATGATGTTGGCATCCGATGTCGTTGCAGTATATGGTCCCATAACGTCCAGAATATACCCGTCATAAGATGTCATCATAAACGGTTTGACCAAATTCTGGTACTTATGGAGACTTTTTTGCAAATAGATGTATGTGATGTGCCGTTGCAGATGGTAATTGCTGGTCGATTACTTTCACTAAGGTTTGTATTTCCAAACAGACCCTTTGGAATTAAGTTGTTCCGACTGGCAACGTTGGAAATGGAAATATGCTGCAGGCCCAAGTTGAATGGCACAAAAAGGTTTAACAAACTTGTCCTGGCTTCAGATATATGTCGTCTGATGGTTATCCGCGTTATGTTCACAAGACATGAAAGTCTGTGATCACCATCACCTGATATTAATTTTGCCAAGAATAAAAACAGTTCAATGGATTTCAAGGCCGGTACAACTCGATGCAGCTCCGAAAATTGTTCAGAGCTTAGACCTAACCAATAATGGCATAAATAAGGGTCCATGTTATCAATGTCACTAAAATTAACTGGCCTCTTAGGAATTTTGACCATGGTTTCCATCATTTCATCCATTTGGTGGCCTGAAAAGTCAGACAAGTTATTCTGGTGTTCTGCTAAAAATGTCCAATCTTATTTTCAAAAGAATTTTGTAAATGTAGTTGATTTACTCATCAAATTAAAGATTATGAAATGAGGATTAAAACGATAAATAAATAAATATATATGTTTATATATATATATGAAAATAAAAAATATTCGAGACAAAAACACACTGAATGATATCTTTGAAAACAAAAATCTTTATTTTCAGAAGAATTCTTTTAAAAAGATGGTTTTTTTGTGAGAAACTATAGTTGATTTATATATCAAATTAAAAGTTATGAAATAAACATTAGAATTTTGTATAAAAATATATATGTCATCACTGATATTTTCAAAATATCTGCATTTGAAAAGCAACTTAAAAATATGTTTTCAAACAATATCGGAGCCTTGTATATGATCATGTACTATAAATATATATAAAAAATACTGATTTTCTAAGAAAGACATTTTTATGATCTTTCATTTGGTATCAAAATCTTTTCTGTAAAACCCATGAGTCAGAAGTTATTGGCGTTTATAGTGAAAATAACCCATTTTTGTGATTCTGCAAACATCAACTTCAAGGTCAAATATCTCGAAAACTACAAAACCGAATTTGAAAATATTTGGAATATATATTCAGCTAAGTGTCACCTTTTTATTGATACCTGTCTTATGTGTGTACGCACTGGGCCCAAAAATGGTCATTGTCCTTTCAGAGTTGCCACTTGCATGAAAAAAAAAATATAAATATAAATAAATAAATAAGGAGAAAACTGAGCAAAGGCTTGAAGTAAAAATAAATAGAAGAATTGAATTGCATCTTTTCAAAGACCGCAGAAGAGCACCTTCGAGATATTGATATAATTTTAAACCTGCTTTTCGAAGCCAACATGCGAGTTGCACGGGAAAATTCAATTTTTTTTAAGGCGGAAGTTGAGTTTTTGGGATTTGTAGTGTCCAATTGTATGGGCTCCTTTAATGTTCATTCCTTTTTGTGTTCATGTTTTGGCATGAAATTACATCGCATATAATTTGCAGAAATTATGCAATTATATTGAAATAGGGTCACTATGACGTATACGTAATATTCTTTTCAACTTAGGCAAACGCCGTACTTTCATTTTATTTTTGTTTAATATCTGTGTTCCCAAATAAAAGAGCAGAGCCATGAGTAGAAAATAAATAGAAGAATTGAATTGCATGACTGGTCAAAATCAAAGAAACTGAAAAAAAAATACTTTAAATAGCTACATATTTCAGGAAAATGAAGTGATGAAGATAAATTGAATACAGGCGAAACTGTTTACATATTTTGAAGCTCAAACTCAGTTTTCGTCATCTAGGTTGCTTTTTATTAAAGTGTGACTTTGTCCCTAAGCTCCAGCTCTCGGTTATCACGGAGCCTTTCAAAAATGGAAAAGATCCTAAGCATAAAAGGCATTATAACTTTTTATCACCACATTGAAAGGAAATAATTATTTTAACAGCTCCTTAGGACACATTAAAGAATTAAATTTCGCTTTGGTTGTAAATTTGAAGCAAAGAAATAAAAAAGGACCAAAAGAGTTTAAAAAGAACAAGTACCTGCCAAAGGGGATATGATATCATTTCCGTGTTGCTGGTTTTCCTCAGATAAACGAAAACAAATTCAATTATAAAATGCTTTGAAAAGATTTGAGAAAATACTTTTGGAAAAGTTTTATACTTGTTAACATTAAAATGTTGAAGATGCTTTGTAATTTAATGAAAAAAGGTTTTTTTTGGAGTTAATATAATGAAACTTTTTGGGTTAACGAGTGTAATTGAAAAACTTTGAGCAGGTCGAAAACAAATTTTCTCGCTGTTAGCATGCATTGTTACCTATTATATTAAGAGGCGGAAATCGGATTTTTCGTTCTTACTTTCGACATTTAGAATATGGTGCAGGGAACTAACTTCACTTTGAATTAACTTCACATGGGAATTAACTTCACCTCAAGTGGGAAATATCTTCATATTTTCTGGCGAAATAATATTCCAACTTTGGTTTGATATAACTTCACTTTTCTCTGGGTAATAACTTCACTTTTATGTGATGCTATTTCCCACAGAAGGTGGGAATTAATTAATTTTACTTATGTTTAAAAGAGTTACACATTATTATCATGTTTTGTAGTTTACTTTCGCATCAAAATCAATGACAAATTTATTTCCAGTTGAGGGGTGAAAAAAAGTAATTTCCCAAATTTCAAAGTATTGTTTATCAGATACAGGCTGGACTCTCGATATGAAAGGTTTACAAAGATCTAAAAATGTCAGGACTATAGCAACCACAACCAATGAATTATGAGAGTAACGCAAAATTTGTTTGTTTAATGAATACCTAATCCATTGAAAAATGAAATAAATTGTACAAGCATCCATTTTATCGTTGTTGTCTCAACAACTATGATATCGTATACTTGAATTGACATCTTATGTTTACAATGTTATCATAAAATTTATATTTTTAACTGGAAAATTAATTATGTTTGGAAAAAACTCCTCATCGTCACAGATGTCACATATGTATCATGGATTTTGTTTTGATATTGTTTAACATAAATTTTAATCAATAATATGCATTTCAATCAATCAACAAAAAAGTTTGAGTGAGACATTAAAGCTGTAAATTCGTTATTCTACATAAGCAGTCAATTTTGCTTCATAAAAATGATTTAACGTTTACATTATACATGTATGAATATATGCAAGAAAGGGGTTGATTATAAGTAGGGGGAAGACGACTGCATTTGCTACGCTAGCCTAAAAAGGAAAATCGGATCTAGTCAGATAGGTTTTGAATTCATTCCCGATGAATCATGCAGTAGCGTAAGGCCGAGACTCTAGATCACAAAATTGATAGCAATCTCAACCAAATTGGAATAATAGACCAGTGCCGAAAGCCTTTAAAAAATGTAAAAAAGTGAAAAAAATTACAATAGAATAATACAAATTAGAAAAGGGGGGTAAAACGATAAAAATTAAAGGAAAAATAAATTACGGGCGATCCGAGTTCGGTTAGTGGGTGGGGGTCTAGTTTAAGGGGGAAAATGGTTTATCTCGATATCCGGCAAAACTTCAAGTCCTATGGAAAAATGTTGAAAGACAGGAGGTAATAAAAAGATCTACAACTTTTGTAATGACAATTTTTTCACATAACCTAAAAATATAATGTGCAAAATTTAAAAAAAGCATGTTTTTGGTTCTTTATTTTTATATTTTTCAAAAAACAATTTTTTTCTACGAATTTTGGTGAAAACTCCGAATTGCAGTCTGCAGCAAACGTGTAGCGACCTTGGGCAAAGTTTTTTATTTCCCCTTTTTCTTATAGCCTTATACCAACTAAATTCGTATGAACGATTCAATAATTTGATTAAACCCAGAAATTGCTTGAATATTAAACGTCAGATCCCCACTCCCCTCCAGCGTAAATTCCTCGTTATATTTCATTTCGATGAACCAGTTTACCTTCGTACATGATAATGTCGTAACTGTTCTGGTTCAGACGAAATTGAAACAAGTACAGATTCATCTATACTAATATATAAAGCTGAAGTGTTTGTTCGTTTGAACGCAGTAATCTCAGGAACTACTGGTTCGAATGATATAATTCTTTTTGTGTTGGATGGTCCATTAATCGACTTTGGCTTTAGGCTACTTCACATTAAGCTGTGACCAATAGCAGCGAAGAGTCTGTGGAAAATGTGGAAAAAACGACAAAAAATATGAATTTTTCTGCGTTTTAACGCGCTTATCTTAGGAACTGCTTAATGAAATTGAACAATTTTTTTTTTAATGTTGAATGGTCCATTTATCAAGGAAGGCTTGAGACTATATAACATTAAGCTGCGACCATTAGGAGCGAAGAATTTGTGGAAAATGTGGAAATAACGGCAGACAATACAATACAGTCTATACTAATATATAAAGCTGAAGGGTTTGTTCGTTTGAACGCAGTAATCTCAGGAACTACTGGTTCGAAAGGTATAATTCTTTTTGTGTTGGATGGTCCATTAATCGACTTAGCCTTAAGGCTTCTTAACATTTAGCTGTGACCAATAGCAGCGAAGAATCTGTGGAAAATGTTCAAAAAACGGCAAAAAATATTAATTTTTCTGCGTTTTAACGCGCTTATCTCAGGAACTGCTTAATGAAATTGAACAATTTTGTTAATTAACGAACCTACCCGCTTGACTGATTCTAGTAAGACTTGTATTGACCACATTTTTATAAGGTGTCATAAAAACAACAAAAATGTTTTTATTGGCAAAGTTTATGACTTAAAGCTTACTGATCATTGCATGATAACTCTAAGTTTTTTTTGTGATAAGCTTCCCCAAAACATAGCTACAACAGACTCGTTCAAAAGATGTATTGACTATGCACATTTAAAGCAATTATTAACATCAGAATGTTGGGACCAAGTATATTCTGAAAACAATCCGTCTACTGCTTTTGACTTGTTCTTACAGATTTTTCAAATGCACATTAATGCAAGTACCTTCCAAGTTAAGCTATCGGGTAAAAAGAGACATCTTAAACCTTGGATGACTAATTTGCTCCTTAGTAAAATAAGGAAAAAGAAGAAAATAAGTTTAAAATGCAAAAAACATAAAAATAATAAAAAACTCCAGAAATATTACAAAACTTTGTGCAAATCGATAAATGAGGAAATTGATGAAACTCGCAATAACTACTATTCCGAGAGGTTCTCTAGAGCGGAAGGTAACATTCGTGAAGAGTGGAAAGTTGTTGATTGCATTCTAGGCGTAGATAAAAAATCTGTTAAAATAGATTCTATTGATATTGACGGAGTACTGGAGTCAAATTCTTGGAATATTTCTAATAACTTTAATAAATATTTCACTGAAATTTCGGAAAAATTAATACCTGCGTTGGAACCATGCTTGAATTGTGACTGTTCTTTGTCGTCAGAAATGATGATGTTGGAAGATATTAAGCCAAATAGTTTTGTTTTTGATATGATTACACCAAACGAAGTCTTCAAAGTGATTATGTCATTAAAAAATAAACACTCATGTACTAGAGATGGTGTATCAAGTCATTTGTTAAAAATTGTTGCTTGGTTTGTTGTTGACGTACTGACCCATGTTTTTAACAAATGTGTTGAAAAAGGATCTTTTCCGGACCATCTTAAGTGTGCTGAGGTTATACCACTTTTTAAGAAAGGAAATAGGAAAATTATTTCGAATTATAGACCTATATCAATTCTTTCAACTTTTTCAAAAATTTTTGAGAAGCTTCTAAAGGTTCGAATTGTTTCTTTCTTGGGTAGGTTTAATTTCTTCTGCGACAACCAATTTGGTTTTAGAGCAGGTTTGTCTACAGAAGATGCTTTATTGAGGGTTTGTGGTCAAGTTTATGAAAGTTTAAATTGCAATAAACCAACTATGGGGTTATTTATTGATATGACCAAAGCTTTTGATCTTGTGAACCACAATCTCCTACTAACTAAACTGTATAATGCAGGATTCCGAGGTAGCTTTTTTAATTTGTTGAGTTCCTATTTGAAAAATAGAAAACAAAAAGTTAACATTAATGGAATATACAGTGAACCAAGAGTTATAAAGCATGGCGTTCCACAGGGATCAGTACTTGGCCCCTTGTTCTTCCTGGTGTACATTAATTCCATTTTCAAGTTAAAGTTAAATGGTGTTCCAACTGCATTTGCCGATGATATTGCGTTTACTTATTCATCTGGAACTGTATTTGATAGTATTTTGAACATTGAAAAAGATCTAGAAATGATAAGGTTGTGGTTTACTTATCATAAATTGGTGATCAGTGAAAAAACTAAATTGATGTTTTTCAAAGTATCTGGAAATAGTTTATATGACTTCGATTTACGTTTTCACGCTCACAATTGTAAAAGGTTTCCCTTACCTATTCATAAGTGTGGTAGAATCAATTTTATATCCAATTGCCAGTGCACAGATGATTGCTTTAAAATTGAAAGAGTTCAACAGTTTAAGTACTTAGGAGTATTAATTGATTGTAATCTAAATTGGAAAGATCATATTCAAATGTTGAAAACATCCTTGTTGTTGGTCACAAGAAAAATGTATTTAATCAAGCCTTACTGTTCTCAAAAGGTTTTACAAATTATATACCATGGTCTTGCTAGCTCTAAGATACAATATGGTATAACAAGCTGGGGGGGCTCGTATGCGAATTCTATTCGACCTTTATTGATAGCACAGAAGCATTTAATACGTATTATCTTGAATAAAAATCGGTTGTCTGAGAGTTGGCCCTTATTTAAGGAACTAAAAATTCTTCCAATAAGACATTTATATATTTTTAAAGTTTTAAGAGAGTTTTTTAAGAAAAGTGGAAATATTCCAAGCAGAAGTCATGAAATGTACAATCTACGAATAAACAGTATGAACTTAGTCAATGTACCCTTTGCCCATAGAACACATTATTCCCATTTTTATACATACACTGCTCCAAATATTTTCAATAAATTACCAATTTTTATAAGAGAAACCCGTCGCTTCTCTTCTTTTTGTAAAAAGGTTAAGGACTGGTTGTTCACTTTAAATTTTATTTGTATCGAAAATTTAATCTAGTTTTTTTTTTCTTCAGCTCGAATATAAAACCTTTAACAATTTCACTTGTTGATGTACATACATACATAATTATACATACATTATTATTATTATTGATTTTTATTTTCTTTTTAATTGTAACGTTTTGAATTCAACTTTTTTTTCATCTACACTGATTGTCACCCCACATCAGATTATAATGTACTTTTAAATTGATGTGTCATTCACCTCTAACTTCCTAGTTAAAGAATGATCACTATTATTCTTACTATATGAATTAATAAATTGTTATATATTATGTTAAAATGAATAAATTAAATACAAAATACAAATACAAAATACAAATAATGTTGAATGGTCCATTTATCAAGGAAGGCTTGAAGCTATATAACATTAAGCTGCAACCAATAGGAGCGAAGAATTTGTGGAAAATGTGGAAAAAACGGCAAAAAAATACAATACAATACAATACAATATAAAGCTGAAGAGATTGTTCGTTTCAACAATTTTGAAGAGTCCATTAATCGAGGAAGGCTGTTTACTTAAAATTAAGCTATGACCAATAGCGAAGAATCTGTGGAAAATGTGGAAAAAACGGAAAAAATATTTATTTTTCTGCGTTTTAACGCGCTTATCTCAGGAACTGCTCAGTCAAATTGAACATTTCTTTTTGTGTCTAATGGTGGATTTATCGAAGAAGGCTAGAAGCAATATCATACTACGCTGATACCAATAGGAGCGAAGCGTCAGTTAAAAATATTGCAAAAACGGCAAAAAATATTCTTTTTGAATGTTTCTGGTGTTTGCTTGAACCCGTTGATCTCAGGAACTGCTAAATCAAAATGAACAATTAATTTGCGTTGAATAGTTTATTTATTATGGAAGGCCTTAGGCTATATAACATTAGGCGATATAAGCGAAAAATCAGTGGAAAAAGTGGAAAAAACGGCAAAAAAATATTAATTTTTCTTGGTATGTGTTGAAAAAATTACTGTGCTGTGCAGTGTGCACTGCTCAGCACCAACTGATTTTAGAATTAAAGTACCAGAATTTCAAAAAAAAAAAATACTAGCGTGTATAAGTGGATATAGTGTTACTATTTTTCCCATGCAGTAGCAATGGCTGTCAATGTCACACAATGGCCGCCCGGCGCGCTTTCGTCCGTTTTCAGTTCAATAACAACATAGAAGCACAGATAATAAAAGACAAATAAATAGAAGTTAGAAAGATGAGAACGAAAAATATTGTGTTGGCTGTATCAAACTTAAGGCAGGCTGGCCAAGCAAATTATATAAAAAATGCCAGTTCTACCTAACAACATCTCACTGAGATCTCAGAGATCCCAGAAATCTCATAGATTTTTTAAGTGGAACAAAAATTCTCAGCTGCGAATTGAGATTTTTTTCTCAGATCTCTGAGATGAAATTATTTTGGATTCGATTTCTCACTCAGCTATTTTAACGTGGCTGACATATGTGCAACAACAATTAGTAAGGTAACCATTATATCTCAATGATAACTGAGAATTATGTTCCATCAAATTATTTTGCCTCAGTCAAGGTGACATTGAGATCTCAGTGAGATGTTGTTAGGTGGAACTGGCCTAATAACTGCTCAAATTAGAATTTTGAGAGTTCAATTGATTTGTGAATGGGAATCATTGCAGTGAATGTGATTGATTGCACTATTTGTGCAGATTATTGTGTTTAAACAATATCATTTTACATGTTTCTTAACTAAAAAATATGCTCAGTTTAAAGAAACAGGAAAAAAAATTGACTTCAGGAAAAAAAACGATGCAGAAGTAAGAGAGATATTAGAATTAGGGAGAGTTCGACCAAGGGAATGCTTTAAGTATGAAAAACTGAAGGGAATCATAAAATATGCTCAAATTTTTCAAGTTTAAGAGAATTACGACCTAGCGAGAGTTGACTGCAATGCAATTTAACAATAACTTCGCAAAAAAATTCCCACGCGCGTATGATGCACAAGTCGTGACGATACTCTGGCCAGTGGACGAGGGAGAGGCGGACGAAGTCGCGGGCAACTGCTAGTAGCGATATAAGGGCAGCGTACAAACCCAATATTGTTCCATTTGAATGTTAAATGTTATACCGATACCCTCTGATCACAGTCAATTAAACTGTGCCGCCTACAAGGATAAGGAAAATAATAACAATCATTAAAAAAAAAATCGTTTAATTTTAAAGGCCAAATTGTCGGTCGTATGGATGCAGGGCTCATATATCCTTGGGAATCAAATGACATTATGCATGGTTTTATGTTTAGACTTGCCTTAAACCTTCTCTGCATGAGAAAAAATAACATCCAACACTCAGAGAAAAAACAACATGGAATCAAAAAAAAAAACACTTTGAATCAAACTAAAATCTTTATATAATAGGACTAAACACGAAATTTTGAAAATCAAAATAGCCCAACCTCAAAACCATTTGAAAAAGTAACTTTAAATCAATATTGCAGGATGCATGTATTTAAATGTTTAAATTAACAAATTCAAAACGCGATTGCTTTTCTTTTGATTATGTTCAACATTATATTAAATCTCATGCAAGTTTGTTTTGAATACTCAGAATACTACAAATTAATATCGAAAACAACCTACAATTATATATTTCGGCATTGAAAATAGTATGAATGCGTTATAAAATCGAAGTACTTGTAACTTTAATTCGTTTGCTTCACATTTTGTATTTAAAAATACAAATGATAATTTTATAGAAGTAATGTTTTTGATTCAATGTTGAAACAGAATCAAATCAATTGCACATTATATGAGTTTCAAGCTACGCTTAAATTTTGAAACAAAAAACATTGTTTTTTGATTTAATAAGACAACGTCTTATTTCAAAGTCTATAACACTTCCATTGTATAATGGCCTCGATATTCATTTGTAGCAATGAGTATTTAAAACAAACTTGCATGAGATTTAATATAATATTGAACATGATCAAAAGAAAAGCAATCGCGTTTTGAATTAGTAATGTAAACATTTAAATATACATGCATCATGCAATCTTGATTAAAAGTTACTTTGGTTTTGAGGTTGGGCTATTTTGATTTTCAAAATTGCGTGTTAAGTCCTATTTAAAAATTTTATTTTGATTCAAAGTATTTTTTTTTATTGAACGTTGTTTTTTCTTTGCGCCTACGGCTTTCAAAAAAAAAACATTAAACGATTCCTTTACCTTGCGTTAAAAAATTAAACACAAACTTCAAGTTTTAATAACGTTAAAATTAATTTATTATGTACTTTTGTTTTTTTTTCAACTGTCTTAAAGATACTTATTTTTTACAAACGTCTTTCCGTTGTTTATCGAATACAAATTTAGGGGCGGACTCGTAAATTCGTCAATTTTGTTCATCGGAATCCGATACCCAGTTTGTTTCTTTTTGGTTGATGTTGGTGCAGAAGCCTTGTTTGCGGCTTTGGGTGCCTTTCCACCGGCCGAAGAGTATTCTGTTTTACTCAGCGAGCTGTCAGTGTTCGAATTTTTATCGGCTATTCGAAGACAAACAACGTTATACGAATAAATGTCTAAAATGCATTAAAATGTACTCACCCTTAGCCGCTCATTTGACGGGACTCACTGATAGAGATTTCTTAGCTGACGAATCTGAAGCTGTGCCTTCGGCAGCTCTTCGCTTAAGGGCCCTATCGCTTCTGCTGTTCGCCGAGGACGCTGTTCCAGGGGTTTCGGTCTGAAAATTTGAACTAAATTTCATACTTCAAATGTCAAAAAAATAAAAACGCCTTACCTTTTCAGGCACGGAAGACTGCGATTTGGACGTCGCTCGAATCGCTATCACTGCCTTTTTCGTTTCTTTTTCGATGACAAGGCGAATTTCGTCTTCTTAGAGGGTGATTTTGATTTGCTCTTGTTTTGGCTTCGTGAAGAACTTGACCGTTTATTAGAGCCACCGCCCTTGCTTGCACTGTAAGATAGTTTCTTTTCGATTTGAGATTCATCTTTGTAGAGCGAAATGTCAACTGCAAATCGAAATTAATAACAAATTGAGAAATGAATTGAAATGTTAGAAAAGAAAACTTACTTCCATTTGGATTCTCTTCGGTAACATCAGGTCGCGGAACAGTGTCTTCTTCAAAATATTCTCGATGCGAACCTTCTCGCTCTGCGGCAATCTCAAATGGCCCTTTTCGATCTTCTTCAAGTCGACAGTTGTCAAGACACACTCAATGTCAGTGTGATCGTAGAAATCTGGTATGAAAACTGTTTTGTCTTTCTTGTCCTCGGACAGCCAGCGAATTGTTATACGCGGCGAAGAACGATAGACGTTTTGCAGTCTGACAGTGAAAGAAACTGCCTTCGGCGTTGCGTACCGCCATGTATTCGTTTTTGTAGAACACAATCAATTTGTCTTCGTTGGACATGTGCGGTTTGAGCGAGTTTGAGGCTTCGCTTCCGGACAATTTTGTAATGAAAGCCAATTCGGGCAACGGACTCTGATAAAGAATGGTTTTGAGACGATGACGCTTACTCTTGTGATCGCTCGGTGCCGATGGCGTTGATGCTGAAGCTGATGATGGAAAAAAAGAACAAAGCATTCCACAAAAAAGAAATTGTCGATACAATTCAAAAAAATGAGAAATACACTGCAATCCACAAAAAAAAAATTCTCAGGAAAACAAAAAATTTACTATGAGCAACGCAAGATGATATTCGATTTTGCTGGATTGCAACAAACATCCAGGACGACACGGAAAAGAACAAGAATAAAAATTATTGTCTTACCTTTCAAAATTGATAGGAGCGAAGAAAGAATTATATGTTCGAGAACTCCTCGGAGCTGCTTTTCATCTTCCGATATATCGTATAAGATAAGCACTTCACTATTTTCTTAATCCAAGAATGAATTGTTCATATCCACGTTTATTATATTTTCCATTTTTCTACCGCGATCACGAACCGACCAACTAACGCGACGACAACATAACACAATTTAAGAGGAAATGATTTGCAAATTGCGATCCAGCTGCAATACTGCAAGCAACAAACAACGATTCCGATCCGATTACAGTTACTTACCTACACTCACACATTTTTAGGCTCTTACGGTTGCGTACGTGAGAGAAGTAAAACGTCGCAATTTTGATTTCACTTAGTTCTGTTTGTTTCAAAAAACATAGAACATTGATTTAAGAGGGTGCAACTTTGCTTTCAGAAATTTTGTTTGATTCAAGACATGTATTAAATTGAATTGTATACAGTGCAATTTTGATTCAAACAATGCACCTATTTGAAATAAGAAATAACAATTATTTATTATAGTCATGCTGTTAATGCCGTTGTACAGTAAATTTTGCCCCCTAATTGAAGTATATCGGAACATGCTTAAAATAAAACTGGTCACTTTTGTTTTCAACCGTTTCTCCTAATAAATAACAGATCGGCTAGTTTTCAAATCAAATTTCTTATATTTTGATTTAAATCTGTTTAATAAAAATGTACACAAAATAAAATTTAATACTGAGAATATTTGATTTAAATACATTACAATATTAATTCATCATACACCTACTGAAATCAAAGGGATAACGTTTTGTTTCGATCCTTTTTTGTAATATAATTATCTTTCAAGAGCTGTCACTTTAAAATAAAGTTATTTAGTGTTTGATTTAAAGTTGTTTTTTTCAAAATCTTGCAACTTAGAATTGAATACATTGTTATTAAATTCTATAATGTGATTTTTCTCTGAGTGAAGGATTAAGGACACAAAAACCTATATGTGGTTTGGTGTGAGTGTAGGTTCAGATGGCATTTATGCACCCATCACACTATTAACACGGAACGAGGTACTTATAGTAAATTAAATCTTGAACACACGATTTAAAGGAAAAAAATCACTTTATTAAAAAAAGAACAATATTTCCTTAAATCTAATACTTGGTATGTAAGTGTACGGTGGAAATCGAACTGCACGTTGCTGGTCATCACTTCTCCTCGAAGGCTCGGATGATGCTGATTGCCAGCGGCGTCGGTCGTTAATTATTCATAATCTATTTTTGGGTTTAATCTCAATTGTCGGCTTGGGTCGTAAATCACGTTTTTTATGACGATCCCGATCCTCTTTCGGGTTGGTGTCAAGTGTCGTCATTCTCTCGTCGACCCATGTGGTCACCATGTGTTAACTCTCCCCTTGGTCGGAAGAAGATTGTCCCAATCCGCTCAGCATCTGCTGTACCCTTGATCTTGAAGTGTCCATGAATTCTTCCATTTCTATTGTGGCCTGCTCGATCGTGCTTGGGCAAGTGGCTTCTTCGATTCTGGTTTTGCGATAACTCTGTGTCATTATAATTATTTTGTAGATAGAGTAAATTAATATTACAATGAACAACTTAATACATATTCCCCACAGTACGGGATGTTCCTTAAGATCTGTTATAAATGGTTCTATATGATCAAGGTTTGTGTACATAAGTTTCTCGTCTTGTGAAGCAATGAATTCGAGAATTTGGATTTGAGTTGGTTTGCTTAACTTAATATGTTCCAATATTTGATTTTCTGAATTCAGATAAATTTTGCCATTAATAGACACGTTCTGCTCAAATTGGATTAAATTGATTCCTGACAATTCTATTTCGTTAACAATATGGTTTCCCGTTAAAACAATATTCCCTGCGTTAATTATTTCGATCGGTTGATTACGTTCTTTGATTTTGGTACAGTTCGCTTTATATTTATTTAGAAGGTTTGTTAAACAACTAGATTCATTACTGATTTTACAATAGTGGTGGTTGAGTTCCTTTTTACATTCTGATTTATAAAATTTTTTCTTATATTTAGTGATTTCGTTTAATATTATAATTTTTCCACCATTTAAATTATTGCTTCTAGTTAGATAGTGGTTTCCTAACCCTTTTACCTGGGGGTATTTGATAAATACAATGATAATATCGTTTTTTTGTACAATTTTAAAAGTGGAAGCATCTAGTACATCGATTATGGATATATTTACATTTTCTTGCTCCATAATGTTTTTTATTTCGCTTAAATTTAACAATAGAGTATTGAGAATATTTGATTTACTTAAATTAATAGTATTTATTATTTCTCTAAGTTCTACAATTATATATTTTATTATTTTACTTTCTGTAATTCCTTTGCTATCAGTATCTCTATACATACTCTCTAGCTTGTCGAATAATTGTTTATTGATGTTTTTTTGTCTATTGTTTGACTTTATTAGTTCTTTTAATTTTAAATTTATCCTAACGGCATCGTCGTGGTCTGGGCTACCCGAGATCCATTTCCAAATTGTACCTATTTCGTTGATACCTCTGCGTTCCCTAGTCCTGATAGATAATTCGTTGAGTAGTTTGTCGGCCATTTCTAACTCCTGGTCAATAGCTTTTAGAACTTCTTTTTTTCCTCTTAATCTATCTAATATTTCGGAGTAGGAAGTTAAATTGATGACGTGATAGATCTCACCGTAGTTTTCGTAGACCGCGGCCTTACCGTTTTCTATTAAAATGAATTCATCTCTAGTGTAGTCGGTTATTTGTTGTGCTGACGTTGAAACGACTAGCGTCAGTATGAGAAGCATCATCTGTGAATTTAATTTCTAATATTATCTTTATGAATTTTTCTGTTATTTGAATCTATGACTATGTTCCCTAAGTCTTCTTTAACTTCCTTCTTTTGGAATAAAGGTTTATTCTTACTTCTTCTCTGTCCATTGTTTACAAAAATTGTTTCACCTACTTTATATGTTTTGTTTTTCCTATTTCTATTATGATAACCTAACATTTTTTGATGGTGTGTTTGGAGTTTCTTTTTTGTGTCACCATTATCTATATAATTGTGGAATATATCCGTTGGTCGCTTGTCTGTTACCGTGTGAATGGTTTCATTGTATTTCTTTGTAGCTAGAGTCATGACGTCCTTGATGTCTGTTATATGTGTAGTTTCTTTGACTATTCTAATGAGTTCTGTCAATGTGGAGTGAATTCTTTCTGTTATTCCATTGCTCTTTGAATGGGCTGGTGGTGTTGTCTTATGAGTAATGTTAAGGAGGTTATAAGCACACTTCGCAGAAGGTGAGCAAAATGCTGCTTCATTATCGGTCATCAAGGTTCTGACATTACCGAAAAACGGAAGTAGTTCGATCATTCTATCCCTTGCTTCGATTTTTGAATGAACTTGGGTTGTTATTAAGAATTTCGAAAATGGATCTGTCATTGTTAAAAATGTTGCACTTTCACAATAATGTATATCTGCGTGGACGCGCTCTCCCCCTTCTTCAGGAATTGGAGTCTCTCCAATTGGCTGCTTATTAGGATGTCTCTCATACTTATTCTTTTTACAGATTTCGCATGTAGCGTTTATTGAGAGGATCTGTTTGAAAGCGTTTGGCCAATAATATTAACCTACAATCTGCTTATACACTTCTTTAGCTTGTCTATGGGCTCGATTGTGCTCAGCGGTGATAATAGCTAATTGTTCCTCTTTATCTGTAACATCATCGACTATTTGGTTACAGAATAAAAATTTTACTGTTGGAAATTCTTCTAGGAGTTTGTCCTTAATTTTGAAGAACATTTCCTCAGTACTATAAATTCCTACTGTTAAACCCGTTTTTATTATAGCTTTAATTTTACTTACAATGTCTAAATCTTTAAAAAGCACTGTATGTCTCCAGTAGTCTGTGTGTATTTCTTTTGAAATAATATTATTGTTAATTGATTCGTTAAAAATTAATTGCACCTTAAAATTATTAATTCTTTGGCTTACTCTTTTTATATCTGGAATGGGACTACTCTCTGCACTGTGAACAGTTCCTACCTCTGATTCATCTTCGTTCATCATATTTATTTCCTGTCTACTGAGAGCGTCTGCTACGACGTTTTCCTTACCTGGTTTGTATACAATTTCTGGAGAGTATTCTTCTATAAAGGAGCGCCAACGTTTTATTTTTGCGTTTGGGTTCTTATCGCCGATGGCAAAGGTTAATGGTTGGTGATCTGTATATATGCGGATACCACTCACACCATAGAGATAATTTCGAAGGTTCTTCAATGCCCAAATTATGGCAAGAAGTTCCTTCTCGTTTGTCACGTAGTTTTCTTCGGTTATGCTTAAGGTACGACTTATAAAAATAATTGGTTTATTATTTTGGCTAAGCACTGCACCTATGGCTGAGTTGCTAGCGTCTGTAGTTAGTTCAAATCTCTGGGTAAAATCAGGTTGGTTGAGTGTAACCTGTTCGCAGAGTTTGTCTTTCAGTATCTTGAATGCTTTAATAGCCTCCTTATCGAATTCTATTGTTATCTTTTTACTATTACTTTGACCAGTTCTGCCATTTTCTCCTCTGAGGTACTTGGTCATGGGTTTGGCAATCATCGCGTAATTTCTTATGAATTTACGGTAATAACCAGCTAACCCCAAGAAAGATCTTAGTTGACGTAAAGTCTGCGGTTGTGGGAATTCCTCTATGCATCGGGTTTTCACTGGGTCCATTTTGATACAATGAAATGATACAATGTATCCCAGAAATTCTACTTCCTTCATAAAGTATTTCGATTTTTCGCTCGATATTCTCATGTTTGCTGCGCTTAAGGCTTTAGTTATTATCTCGATATGTTCGAGGTGTTCTTCTTCTGTGTCTGAGTATATAATGACGTCATCGATATAGACGTGGCAGAATTTGCCTATATACTCGCGGAGGATATCATCCATAGTTCTCTGGAAAATTGACGGTGCGTTTTTGAGTCCAAATGGCATTCGAAGGAATTCGTATTTACCATTGTTAACGCTAAAAGCTGTTTTCTCCCTATCGCTTTCCTTCAGTTTAATCTGATGGAAACCGCTCTGTAAGTCGAGAGTCGTGAAGTAACTAGCTTTGCCCAAGTTAGCTTAGATAACAGATGTTTCCGCCATTGGGTACTTTTCGGTTTTGGTAAATGAATTAAGCTTTTTATAGTCTATGACTAGTCTATGCTTTTTCTTACCGTCCTCATCTAAACCCTTCTTATCTACCACCCATACAGGAGAGTTATATGCACTTCTGCTAGGTTGTATTATATTATTTTCGAGTAAGTTCTCGATTTCCTTGTTTACAAAATTCACCACTGACTGTGGGTTTGGATAACCCTTGGTCCAAATAGCTGTGTCGATAGTAGTATCTACGCTACATTGCACGCGAGTGTTATATGGAAGGTAATTTGGGTTCTCGGTGAAAACACCCTGATATTTCTTAAAAATAAGAGTTAATTTTTCTTTTGTTGAAATTTCGTTATTTATATTTAAAGCGTTTATCAAAGTTTCGTTGAATATTAAGGGTATCATGCCCTGATCATATTCCAACGTTGAATCTCTGATATTTATATTACCTTTTACCTTTCTTAATAATTTGATACCTATAATTGCGTCAAAATCTTTGAGTTCGCTTAACTCGTAGAATTTATCTTTTACTCCCAAGATATTTATGTCTTGATAAGTATGGATGATGGTGGTACCGTGGACACTATTGACTCGCGATGGAGTTTCAAGCTCCATACTTGGGAACAGCCCTGGTTTAATATAGTTATGTGTTGCTCCTGTGTCTATTAAAATATAAAATACTCGCCCCGACCTACCATCCGTTCTTTTTATATACGGTAAGTCGTGCCTTACTCTAAAAAATTACCGCTCTCGTTTAAGTTATTGAGGCGTGGAAATTTATTTGTAGCTATCTGATCGCTACCTGCTCGGCCTCTTTTAAACGGGTTGTTACTATGTGTGTTATTAGACCATTGTGGTCTATTATTGTTAGAGTTATGTTGGGTGGCTTGTCTCGAGGGCAATAAATTCCCACTCGATGTGTCCATCCTCTCGGGTCGGTTATGACCGGGTCCAAAATTGGTTGCATGGCGATTTTGTTGCAATGGTCTATCCCTTCGTTGGAATGGATCCATAAAGTACCTGTTTTGGTGGGGCCAGTTTTCCTGTTTTGTTCCTTTGGTTTGACGGAATTGCCTGGTCGTTGATTGGTCAAACAACTGATTCGGTCCAGGTTGTCTAGGATGATGTTGGCCCAAGTTTCTCATCCTTGTTTGGTTGGATTCTATTTCCTGTGCTCTCGCCAGAGCATTAGGTAGATCCCCAGGGTTGAGAGAAAATACGATATTACTCGTGGGTTGGTTAAGCCCCGTAACAAACACCCGAAGAGCATTTTGCCTTGCCCTCTCGGTAAGACATTCTGTTTCGGCGGTTCTAGGTCCGTAACTCATAATCGTCATGTTAATAATAAGAGTCAGTACCTTCGTTACGTCGTCGTAAAATTCCTGAAGGGTTTTCCTATCTTGTCTCATATTGATCAACTCGGTCTCTAGCATGTGAACAGGCCATTTGTCACTATACGTTAGATCTAACCGACCTAAAATCGCGTCAATGTTTAACGGTGTGCCATGACTGGTGAGGACGTCATTAGCTTTCCCTACGATTTTGTTCCTAACTATGTTCACTACGGAAAAATAACTTGACCCGCCCTTACACGATTCATACACTTTCACACTCAAAAAAAAAAATCTCTAACTGCAAGCAGTATGATATAAGAAACTCTTAGGCTAAACGGATAGCGTTTATTTTAATCAGTTATCGCTTGCCGTAGACAAGTAGCTCTTTATTTTTAATTCTTTATCGTCTTACCTGAAATTCATGAAAATATCGTTTAAAACTATTACTAAAACCCATAGGCACAAGCGTCCTCCGATGATTATAAGAGAATAATCTATTACCCGATAACTACATTACCATTTATTACAAAACCAAATATCAACAATCTCAACCAACAAAACTGATTGCTAACAATGCAAAAAACACTTGTCTTCATAGATAAAATCAATCACTGCAAACATCCTTCAGATATTTGTGATTAAATCTTAAACCATTTACTGTAAACGGTATAACCAATCATGTGTATAGATTTTGCTCTTAATGATAAGGGTTAAAATGTACTTGATAGCAAACGCTCAAAGCGATTCTCAGAAGATATAAGTGTTTGCTACAAAAGGTAAAATCCCTTATTTTAAAAGGAAATACAAATCAGTGCGAAAGACTCTTTGTAATTCATGAATAACTCATATAGCATTAACCACAAACTACATAATCGATGGTGGTTCAAGATTTAGGAATTTCAGGTAAGCGTGGAAGATATTTCGCTTCAAGAGGCCAAAGTGTCTCTCACAAGTGAAAAGTCGTTAGCCACAAAAGATAAAAACGATTATTGTTAAAGAAATAACAAATCATTCGCATTGATATGCAT
This sequence comes from Sphaerophoria taeniata, assembly GCA_943590905.1. Taxonomy (NCBI): domain Eukaryota; kingdom Metazoa; phylum Arthropoda; class Insecta; order Diptera; family Syrphidae; genus Sphaerophoria; species Sphaerophoria taeniata. The sequence goes on from OX016540.1 coordinate 195,305,389, forward strand.
AATTTGAGACTAACTTTTAAACCTATTACCACAAGCTACAAAATCGATGGTGGTTCAATATTTGGAAATTTCAGGTAAGCGTGGAAGATATTTCGCTTCAAGAGGCCAAAGCGTCTCTCACAAGCGAAAAGTCGTTAGCTGCAAACGATTATAACGATTGTTTTTAAAGAAAAAAGAAATCATTTGAATTGATATAATGTAATTCACAAATAGGACTCAAAGCACTTGTCACAAACTATATAATCGATTATCTTTCTAAATTTAGGAATTTAAGGCAAGCGTGAAAGATATTTCGCTTCAAGAGGCCAAAGCGTCTCTCACAAGTGAAAAGTCGTTAGCCACAAAAGATAAAAACGATTATTGTGAAAGAAATAACAAATCATTCGCATTGATATGCATAATTTGAGACTAACTTTTAAACCTATTACCACAAGCTACAAAATCGATGGTGGTTCAATATTTGGAAATTTGAGGTAAGCGTAAAAGATATTTCGCTTCAAGAGGCCAAAGCGTCTCTCACAAGCGAAAAGTCGTTAGCTGCAAACGATTATAACGATTGTTTTTAAAGAAAAAAGAAATCATTTGAATTGATATAATGTAATTCACAAATAGGACTCAAAGCACTCGTCACAAACTATATAATCGATTATCTTTCTAGATTTAGGAATTTAAGGCAAGCGTGAAAGATATTTCGCTTCAAGAGGCCAAAGCGTCTCTCACAAGTGAAAAGTCGTTAGCCACAAAAGATAAAAACGATTATTGTGAAAGAAATAACAAATCATTCGCATTGATATGCATAATTTGAGACTAACTTTTAAACCTATTACCACAAGCTACAAAATCGATGGTGGTTCAATATTTGGAAATTTGAGGTAAGCGTAAAAGATATTTCGCTTCAAGAGGCCAAAGCGTCTCTCACAAGCGAAAAGTCGTTAGCTGCAAACGATTATAACGATTGTTTTTAAAGAAAAAAGAAATCATTTGAATTGATATAATGTAATTCACAAATAGGACTCAAAGCACTTGTCACAAACTATATAATCGATTATCTTTCTAGATTTAGGAATTTAAGGCAAGCGTGAAAGATATTTCGCTTCAAGAGGCCAAAGCGTCTCTCACAAGTGAAAAGTCGTTAGCCACAAAAGATAAAAACGATTATTGTGAAAGAAATAACAAATCATTCGCATTGATATGCATAATTTGAGACTAAGTTTTAAACCTATTACCACAAGCTACAAAATCGATGGTGGTTCAATATTTGGAAATTTGAGGTAAGCGTGGAAGATATTTCGCTTCAAGAGGCCAAAGCGTCTCTCACAAGCGAAAAGTCGTTAGCTGCAAACGATTATAACGATTGTTTTTAAAGAAAAAAGAAATCATTTGAATTGATATAATGTAATTCACAAATAGCACTCAAAGCACTTGTCACAAACTATATAATCGATTATCTTTCTAGATTTAGGAATTTAAGGCAAGCGTGAAAGATATTTCGCTTCAAGAGGCCAAAGCGTCTCTCACAAGTGAAAAGTCGTTAGCCACAAAAGATAAAAACGATTATTGTTAAAGAAATAACAAATCATTCGCATTGATATGCATAATTTGAGACTAACTTTTAAACCTATTACCACAAGCTACAAAATCGATGGTGGTTCAATATTTGGAAATTTCAGGTAAGCGTAAAAGATATTTCGCTTCAAGAGGCCAAAGCGTCTCTCACAAGCGAAAAGACGTTAGCTGCAAACGATTATAACGATTGTTTTTAAAGAAAAAAGAAATCATTTGAATTGATATAATGTAATTCACAAATAGCACTCAAAGCACTTGTCACAAACTATATAATCGATTATCTTTCTAGATTTAGGAATTTAAGGCAAGCGTGAAAGATATTTCGCTTCAAGAGGCCAAAGCGTCTCTCACAAGTGAAAAGTCGTTAGCCACAAAAGATAAAAACGATTATTGTGAAAGAAATAACAAATCATTCGCATTGATATGCATAATTTGAGACTAACTTTTAAACCTATTACCACAAGCTACAAAATCGATGGTTGTTCAATATTTGGAAATTTGAGGTAAGCGTAAAAGATATTTCGCTTCAAGAGGCCAAAGCGTCTTTCACAAGCAAAAAGTCGTTAGCTGCAAACGATTATAACGATTGTTTTTAAAGAAAAAAGAAATCATTTGAATTGATATAATGTAATTCACAAATAGCACTCAAAGCACTTGTCACAAACTATATAATCGATTATCTTTCTAGATTTAGGAATTTAAGGCAAGCGTGAAAGATATTTCGCTTCAAGAGGCCAAAGCGTCTCTCACAAGTGAAAAGTCGTTAGCCACAAAAGATAAAAACTATTATTGTTAAAGAAATAACAAATCATTCGCATTGATATGCATAATTTGAGACTAACTTTTAAACCTATTACCACAAGCTACAAAATCGATGGTGGTTCAATATTTGGAAATTTCAGGTAAGCGTAAAAGATATTTCGCTTCAAGAGGCCAAAGCGTCTCTCACAAGCGAAAAGTCGTTAGCTGCAAACGATTATAACGATTGTTTTTAAAGAAAAAAGAAATCATTTGAATTGATATAATGTAATTCACAAATAGCACTCAAAGCACTTGTCACAAACTATATAATCGATTATCTTTCTAGATTTAGGAATTTAAGGCAAGCGTGAAAGATATTTCGCTTCAAGAGGCCAAAGCGTCTCTCACAAGTGAAAAGTCGTTAGCCACAAAAGATAAAAACGATTATTGTGAAAGAAATAACAAATCATTCGCAATCGCATTGATATGCATAATTTGAGACTAACTTTTAAACCTATTACCACAAGCTACAAAATCGATGGTGGTTCAATATTTGGAAATTTGAGGTAAGCGTAAAAGATATTTCGCTTCAAGAGGCCAAAGCGTCTTTCACAAGCAAAAAGTCGTTAGCTGCAAACGATTATAACGATTGTTTTTAAAGAAAAAAGAAATCATTTGTATTGATATAATGTAATTCACAAATAGCACTCAAAGCACTTGTCACAAACTATATAATCGATTATCTTTCTAGATTTAGGAATTTAAGGCAAGCGTGAAAGATATTTCGCTTCAAGAGGCCAAAGCGTCTCTCACAAGTGAAAAGTCGTTAGCCACAAAAGATAAAAACGATTATTGTTAAAGAAATAACAAATCATTCGCATTGATATGCATAATTTGAGACTAACTTTTAAACCTATTACCACAAGCTACAAAATCGATGGTGGTTCAATATTTGGAAATTTGAGGTAAGCATAAAAGATATTTCGCTTCAAGAGGCCAAAGCGTCTCTCACAAGCGAAAAGACGTTAGCTGCAAACGATTATAACGATTGTTTTTAAAGAAAAAAGAAATCATTTGAATTGATATAATGTAATTCACAAATAGCACTCAAAGCACTTGTCACAAACTATATAATCGATTATCTTTCTAGATTTAGGAATTTAAGGCAAGCGTGAAAGATATTTCGCTTCAAGAGGCCAAAGCGTCTCTCACAAGTGAAAAGTCGTTAGCCACAAAAGATAAAAACGATTATTGTTAAAGAAATAACAAATCATTCGCATTGATATGCATAATTTGAGACTAACTTTTAAACCTATTACCACAAGCTACAAAATCGATGGTGGTTCAATATTTGGAAATTTGAGGTAAGCGTAAAAGATATTTCGCTTCAAGAGGCCAAAGCGTCTCTCACAAGCGAAAAGTCGTTAGCTGCAAACGATTATAACGATTGTTTTTAAAGAAAAAAGAAATCATTTGTATTGATATAATGTAATTCAAAAATAGCACTCAAAGCACTTGTCACAAACTATATAATCGATTATCTTTCTAGATTTAGGAATTTAAGGCAAGCGTGAAAGATATTTCGCTTCAAGAGGCCAAAGCGTCTCTCACAAGTGAAAAGACGTTAGCCACAAAAGATAAAAACGATTATTGTGAAAGAAATAACAAATCATTCGCATTGATATGCATAATTTGAGACTAACTTTTAAACCTATTACCACAAGCTACAAAATCGATGGTGGTTCAATATTTGGAAATTTGAGGTAAGCGTAAAAGATATTTCGCTTCAAGAGGCCAAAGCGTCTTTCACAAGAAAAAAGTCGTTAGCTGCAAACGATTATAACGATTGTTTTTAAAGAAAAAAGAAATCATTTGAATTGATATAATGTAATTCACAAATAGCACTCAAAGCACTTGTCACAAACTATATAATCGATTATCTTTCTAGATTTAGGAATTTAAGGCAAGCGTGAAAGATATTTCGCTTCAAGAGGCCAAAGCGTCTCTCACAAGTGAAAAGTCGTTAGCCACAAAAGATAAAAACGATTATTGTTAAAGAAATAACAAATCATTCGCATTGATATGCATAATTTGAGACTAACTTTTAAACCTATTACCACAAGCTACAAAATCGATGGTGGTTCAATATTTGGAAATTTCAGGTAAGCGTAAAAGATATTTCGCTTCAAGAGGCCAAAGCGTCTTTCACAAGAAAAAAGTCGTTAGCTGCAAACGATTATAACGATTGTTTTTAAAGAAAAAAGAAATCATTTGTATTGATATAATGTAATTCAAAAATAGCACTCAAAGCACTTGTCACAAACTATATAATCGATTATCTTTCTAGATTTAGGAATTTAAGGCAAGCGTGAAAGATATTTCGCTTCAAGAGGCCAAAGCGTCTCTCACAAGCGAAAAGTCGTTAGCCACAAAAGACTAAAACGATTGTTTTTAAAGAAAAAACAAATCATTCGCATTGATATGCATTATTCGAGACAAACGCTTAAACCTCTAACGACAAGCTACAAAATCGATGGTATTCCTAGATTTAAGATTAAGAATAAACCCAACTATTCACACAAAAGACAAAGATTCTGCCTCCAAACGGCAATACCATTAACCACAAACGATAAAAGTAATCATGAGAAAAGACATTATGTCGTTTGTGGTAAGAGTGAATGTATTTCATTGCAAGTGGTATAAACTATTATGCTAAGCAGATATAGCTTACTACAAGAGATTATAACAATTATATTTGGAAAAAAAAATGCGGATGGGTTGAATATTTTTCTAGAACTAATAAATACCTCAAAAAACATTTGTTTCATACGCTTTTACTAATTACTAGCTCCAATAACAATTTTCCCTTGGAAAACCAATAAAATGTCCGAGTTTTTCATCAAGAACTTTCTATTTTCCCTTCGAAAACCCACTTTGAAATTTTCCTGTTTTACATTTGCAAACCAACGCACCTGCAATAATATGCAATTTTCCCTTTGAAAACCAATGAGTTTTTCGAGATTTTCATCAAGAACTTTCTATTTTACATTCAAAAATCCATTATGAAATTTTCCAGTTTTCCATTTGAAAACCAATGCATCTGCAATAATATGCAATTTCCCCTTTGAAAACCAATGAGTTTTCCGAGATTTTCATCAAGAACTTTCTATTTTCCATTCGAAAACCCATTTTGAAATTTTTCACTTTTCCATTTGAAAACCAATACACCTGCAATAATTAAAAAAAAAAATTCCCTAAGAACCATCTACAGACTAACACGAACAAAATAAAGAAAAAATTTGCCAAATCCGTCCAGCCGTTTATGAGTTATTCGATCATACACGAACAGGATTTCATTTTTATATACATAATATAAAGATATAGATATAGATATAGATATAGATTATCCCTCTTAATTACTTGCTTAAATCACGGATTACTATTCGGCGAAAAACAAGTCTGAAACGATACAATGTCATGTTCAATAACAGTGTGTGCTAGCCTTATTGCAGTATTTATATTCCTTTTCCAACAGTTCCGTAGTAGAATAAACCGAACTATTCACACAAAAGACAAAGATTCTGCCTCCAAACGGCAATACCATTAACCACAAACGATAAAAGTAATCATGAGAAAAGACATTATGTCGTTTGTGGTAAGAGTGAATGTATTTCATTGCAAGTGGTATAAACTATTATGCTTAGCAGATATAGCTTACTACAAGAGATTATAACAATTATATTTGGAAAAAAAATGCGGATGGGTTAAATATTTTTCTAGAACTAATAAATACCTCAAAAAATATTTGTTTCATACGCTTTTACTAATTACTAGCTCCAATAACAATTTTCCCTTGGAAAACCAATAAAATGTCCGAGTTTTTCATCAAGAACTTTCTATTTTCCCTTCGAAAACCCACTTTGAAATTTTCCTGTTTTACATTTGCAAACCAACGCACCTGCAATAATATGCAATTTTCCCTTTGAAAACCAATGAGTTTTTCGAGATTTTCATCAAGAACTTTCTATTTTACATTCAAAAATCCATTATGAAATTTTCCAGTTTTCCATTTGAAAACCAATGCATCTGCATTAATATGCAATTTCCCCTTTGAAAACCAATGAGTTTTCCGAGATTTTCATCAAGAACTTTCTATTTTCCATTCGAAAACCCATTTTGAAATTTTTCAGTTTTCCATTTGAAAACCAATACACCTGCAATAATTTAAAAAAAATTTGCCTAAGAACCATCTACAGACTAACACGAACAAAATAAAGAAAAAATTTGCCAAATCCGTCCAGCCGTTTATGAGTTATTCGATCATACACGAACAGGATTTCATTTTTATATACATAATATAAAGATATAGATATAGATTATCCCTCTTAATTACTTGCTTAAATCACGGATTACTATTCGGCGAAAAACAAGTCTGAAACGATACAATGTCATGTTCAATAACAGTGTGTGCTAGCCTTAATGCAGTATTTATATTCCTTTTCCAACAGTTCCGTAGTAGAATAAACCGAACTATTCACACAAAAGACAAAGATTCTGCCTCCAAACGGCAATACCATTAACCAGAAACGATAAAAGTAATCATGAGAAAAGACATTATGTCGTTTGTGGTAAGAGTGAATGTATTTCATTGCAAGTGGTATAAACTATTATGCTAAGCAGATATAGCTTACTACAAGAGATTATAACAATTATATTTGGAAAAAAAAATGCGGATGGGTTAAATATTTTTCTAGAACTAATAAATACCTCAAAAAACATTTGTTTCATACGCTTTTACTAATTACTAGCTCCAATAACAATTTTCCCTTGGAAAACCAATAAAATGTCCGAGTTTTTCATCAAGAACTTTCTATTTTCCCTTCGAAAACCCACTTTGAAATTTTCCTGTTTTACATTTGCAAACCAACGCACCTGCAATAATATGCAATTTTCCCTTTGAAAACCAATGAGTTTTCCGAGATTTTCATCGAGAACTTTCTATTTTCCATTCGAAAACCCACTTTGAAATTTTCCTGTTTTCCACTTGCAAACCAATGCACCTGCAATAATATGCAATTTTTCCTTTGAAAACCAATGAGTTTTCCGAGATTTTCATCAAGAACTTTCTATTTTCCATTCGAAAACCCATTTTGAAATTTTTCAGTTTTCCATTTGAAAACCAATACACCTGCAATAGTTTAAAAAAAATTTCCCTAAGAACCATCTACAGACTAACACGAACAAAATAAAGAAAAAATTTGCCAAATCCGTCCAGCCGTTTATGAGTTATTCGATCATACACGAACAGGATTTCATTTTTATATACATAATATAAAGATATAGATATAGATATAGATTATCCCTCTTAATTACTTGCTTAAATCACGGATTACTATTCGGCGAAAAACAAGTCTGAAACGATACAATGTCATGTTCAATAACAGTGTGTGCTAGCCTTATTGCAGTATTTATATTCCTTTTCCAACAGTTCCGTAGTAGAATAAACCGAACTATTCACACAAAAGACAAAGATTCTGCCTCCAAACGGCAATACCATTAACCACAAACGATAAAAGTAATCATGAGAAAAGACATTATGTCGTTTGTGGTAAGAGTGAATGTATTTCATTGCAAGTGGTATAAACTATTATGCTAAGCAGATATAGCTTACTACAAGAGATTATAACAATTATATTTGGAAAAAAAAATGCGGATGGGTTAAATATTTTTCTAGAACTAATAAATACCTCAAAAAACATTTGTTTCATACGCTTTTACTAATTACTAGCTCCAATAACAATTTTCCCTTGGAAAACCAATAAAATGTCCGAGTTTTTCATCAAGAACTTTCTATTTTCCCTTCGAAAACCCACTTTGATATTTTCCTGTTTTCCACTTGCAAACCTATGCACCTGCAATAATATGCAATTTTTCCTTTGAAAACCAATGAGTTTTCCGAGATTTTCATCAAGAACTTTCTATTTTCCATTCGAAAACCCATTTTGAAATTTTTCAGTTTTCCATTTGAAAACCAATACACCTGCAATAATTTAAAAAAAATTTCCCTAAGAACCATCTACAGACTAACACGAACAAAATAAAGAAAAAATTTGCCAAATCCGTCCAGCCGTTTATGAGTTATTCGATCATACACGAACAGGATTTCATTTTTATATACATAACTAGCTGACCCGGCAAACGTTGTTTTGCCATATGAATTATTTCTAGACCATGAAAATACTTCTCATTAATTATTAGTGTTTGTGCACCTATTTGGTATTGAAGAAAAAGCGGCAGAAAATGTTAGGTTCAACCGCCGTTCGTTGGTAAATTCTTACAAATATTCTTCTATTTATAGGTGCCTTATAATCTTAACAAATGTACATAAGTCGTACAGCACTATTTAATATTCCATATTCTATATTTTTTAAATCAGAATAAACCAAAAGTGACATTATTATTACAGTGACATCCTTTTAAAATTTTTATTCCTCAACTACAGTACTCATTGTTTTTCTTTAGATCGTTCATTAAGTTATGCCTCTTTGAAAGCATTAAAAATGTTATGAGCCCATTTCAATGATGCGCTTAACTCAATATTCTTGTCAACGCCTTCTCTTGTTAATTCATATTGGCTTTACATGAGATTGGCCTTTTGCAAAACTTCCGTTGAAACAATATATACATAGTTCATTGTGATTCATGGATTTGAGAATATTCTTGCAGTCTTGAGATTCCATACTATTAGTTTACAAAAAATTCACTTAAATAAGAAAGGTTTCTTGTGAATAATAAGTAGCTACTCACCAATGCAGTTAAAACTTGCACTGTAAGACGTTGGCTTTGACAATATTTCTCATTATTGCGTGCTGAAAAGTTTGTTTTTTGTTCTTTAAATAATTTGGATTGAATGTTTGTCTTAAAATTCTGAAAGTAAAATCAAAATATTGACTTCTTATTTTTAGATTTAGAAATAATAAAAACTTGCCATGTCAGCTAGTTAAAATTTTTTCTTCTTGACTGACCTTAATCACTTAGTGCAATCAAGAGTTGTGCCGGAGATTGTTTCATCAATATGCTGTGAATATGTATGCAAAAATAGTAACACAACAATTATATTCGTTTTATTCAAACGAATCTCAGATTTGAGGAGTACGTTCATCTAAGTGTTGCCATTAACACAGATTTAAATTTTAATTTTATTTGTCAACTAACTATTTTGCCTTTTTCATAAACTGGAGGTCCACCTCAAATGCATGAGTACACTTAAGATGCTATATGTCAAAATATGTTAGTCGTCCAGATTTGTTTGTTGCTTTTACATGCAAGACGAAGTGGATAGAAATTAAAGATCTTTTGTTGCTTGGAAAATCACCGGCATGATATAAAAAGAATTTAAGATCTTTAATGGATTTTATAATCAAACATACAGTTTTTGTGGAAGTCCAATGCTGGATATACAGTAAAATGGCAAAAAAGGTTATTGCCACATGCATACATTTTAATATGGTTGACGAATAAAATTAAAAAAAAAAAAAAACAAAATGATCGTTGATCCAGAATTGTTCGCGAATCTTGTGCTTTGATGACAGAAACAGTTACTCGCAATGACTACATTGCCATATTCACCGATATTCTCAAAGACATTCAAAGTCCACATAAATGCTGAGTATCGCAATTCTGTGAAACATATGAAATACATATTAAAGGTTTATAAATATGTGACAAAAAGGAGGGAATTTGCTTGTGTTGCATTAGAATTTTTGATATAGGAATGATGAAATCACCTTGTATCAAATAGGACGCTATACATTAGTAGTAACGAAGCAATTTGGCTAGAAAAATATCCAGCAGTTGCTCATTTGGCAGTGCATTTGGTGAATGGACAACGTGTACCTATATTTGACACCTGGAAATATTGTTTCAAGAGAACCACTGAATAGAACTCCAACTGCAATTTGTTCGTTGAGCCGAAGTGATTCATTTGCGAGAACCTTGTCACCTTCAAAGATTATGAATATTATACGTGGAATCCATCATCAAAAAAGTTTTGAATTCGAAGGCGAGGAAAACCTTTTGAATGGTATTCTGGTATCTTTTCTGCTGACACTTTGAGACGCATTTATACCATGCATCCAAATAACGCTGAGGCCTTGAGAACTGTAAATGGAAGATTAAGTACCTACAGTATACCGTGATGTCTGTAAACATTTGAATCTGCTTCAAGCTCTTTCGTCTTCATCCCATTAAATATGGATATTGTTCTCAGTAATTAAAACCACATGAATTACTTCAAATCCACTCGAACTTTGGCATTATTACCGTGAAGTGTATAATCAAGCTTTTATATTCATCCAGGATACGTGTTTGATGATTGCAAATAAAAAATATTTCGGATGTTGCTGTTATCTAATTTAGCAGCTTAATGATCTGAATATAAAGTAGCATTGGCTCTGTCTTCTTTTGGAATTGCAGCCATGTTATACTCTGAAATTGCCTTGAATATGCAGGTTAATGAGACAACTACATATAATATTTCGAAAAAATTGCAATGGCTACAGTTTGCCAACAGTGTATGATGAAATAACAATGGCGCATAACCACTTGAAGCCTTAAATCGCATATTTCTACAGACGAATTGAAGGAAAATTTTCATTGGCCCCAAATATTCGTGTGCAGTTATACAAAACGATGCATCTGCAGTAGTATTTCTTAAGCAGTTATTGGAAATCGGAAATGGAATAATGCCACTTGATTCTGAAGCCTAAATAACACTTCCAAACAATTTTTATTGTAAATCAAATCCAAGGAAATAATTTGTTCAAGGTTTCCTTCCAAGTATAAAGAAAAATTACAAAATTCACGCTTGGTTGAGTGACCGTGCAATAATGGCTAGTACAAATAAAAATGTTTTTAAATACATGAACAATTATTTTTTCTACAAATCGATTGACACAATAACAAATAAAAACTATAATGTTGTAAACTACCCAACAAAGTTTTTGAATAGGTACTTTGGATATTCCAGGACTCCAGCCACATTATACAGCGCTGAAAGTAGAAACACCAAGTAAAATGACTTGGAAAATCTATTCAACTAAGCCTTATTATGGTAAAAAACCTGTCGTGAAGAAGTTAATGGCAATAGGATTAAAACTACCATTTTGTGTGGAAAATTCAAAGGTGAAGATGTTCCGATTCTTCAAATTCTAATTATTCAACCGGACTTGCCATTTGATTTTAAACGTCTTCAGTTCGTGTCCGGCTTGTAAAAGCTGTAACCATTAATAATGTGCAATTTTAATCTTTTAAAGTAGCTGGTTTTGATTCTGCAAATCCTGTTTTTCTCATGGTTAACTCTGTATATTTTAGGTGTTTGCGAGTAGGAAAACCATCTGCTCTGCTTATTTAATATGTTAGAGAAGGAAAAGGCAAAAATGTTGTATTCCAAAAAGCATTACATATATCAAGAAATGTTTATGGAGTCTTTATTCCAATGCTTTTTGATAAACAATATTTTTGGTTTTTCCATTGTTGGTCGTATAAATAAATAAGGCGGATGGTTTGCCAACACGTGAACAACCAACATAAAGTTGGCCATGAGAAAAAACTGGATTTTCCAAATGAATGCCACAGATTTCAAGCGTTTGGCCTTGAGATTTATTAATTGTCATGCCAAAAGCAATTCGAATAGGCAACTGCAAACGCTTAAATTCAAATGGTAAATCGGGTGGAATCATTGGTATACGTGGTATTAAAACGTCTTCGCCTTTGAATTTGCCAGTTAAAATTGTCGCTTCAATAAGATTATTCATTAAGCGTTTAACGACTAATCTGGTGCCATTACATAATCTTGGGTGATTTAGATTCCTTAACATTATAATTGGAATACCAACTTTTAAATGCAAACAATGTGGCGGAATACCTGGTAAATCCAATGAATTTAAAAATTCGATTGGATAGTTGACAACTTCATCTGGATTTATGACGGTATCAATAGATTTATAAGAAACATACGCACCTGGTATTTTGTTCATAATTTCCCCATTGATACTAATAACATCTTTGTTTGTACATGCCAATATACATCTTTGACTTAACCAATCATAATTTCGATAGTTACTTTCAATATTAGGAAACACGCTTTGTATTAGCGCAGCAATGGATTCTGATAACGAACAAAAATTATTTGGCAATGTTATTTGACCATCAATATCAAGAGGTAACTCTCCATTTCCAATTTTCAATAATTGCTTCGAAAATTCTGATGCCGTTGAATCATTCTGTAATGCCACTCTTACATTTTCGGTGAGAGAAAGTGTTTTCACATATTTCCACAATGTTGAAGATTTCAAGCTAGCATTTAATTCGTCAGCAACAGTAGACCGAGGAATAACCGGGAGTGTTTGCCGGAAGTCACCAGCAAATAATACTAATGCACCACCGAAAAGACGATTATTACCTCTCAAATCTTGTAATGTACGGTTGAATGCTTCTAACGATTTCTTGTGCGCCATGGTACATTCGTCCCAGATAATGAGTTTACATTGCTGCAATACTTTTGCCATTGCTGATCTTTTTGAAATGTTACATGTTGGCGTTTCCAAAATATGGACATTCAAGGGTAATTTCAAGGCCGAATGAGCGGTTCGCCCACCATCCAATAAAGTTGCTGCAATTCCAGACGATGCAAGCGCTAACGCTATATCTTTATTTGTTCGTACAGCAGCTAAAACCAATGATAATAAAAATGTTTTACCGGTGCCACCAGGAGCATCCAAAAAATAAAATCCACCATTTCCAGCATTAATTTCTTCCATGATTCTAAAGAAAGCTTCTTTTTGTTTTTCATTCAATAATGGAACATTTCTTTCAACATATTCATTTAATGTATTTGCATCATAATCTCGTTCACGATCTAAATCCAAATTAAAAGTATCGTGCATTGAACGATCAGGTGAAACCATACCTAACTGTGATAGCAATTTATTTGACATTGCTAAACACAAATCTTCAATCATGATCAAAGCTTCATTATGCATTTCTGTCGTAAAGTCCAATTGTGGATTCATTCTAACACGACGAACTGTATGTAAAATATCTTCTGATAAATTATCACAATGATTTCTCCATAGCTCATTTGGATTCGTCGGACTACATGCAGATATTATAATAGCAAATAATGTACGTATTTGATGAGGATTGGCCGTAAGAGCTGCATCTTGTAAAGTATTGTCCCAATGTTGATCATCTTCCAGTAAATTCAAACGCCTGCAGGCTTCACGATATGTAGGACATAAAAACCCATCAACTGTTCGTAAATCTGCAAAAGATGTTGGCCCACGAACATTAATTAAGAGTAAACGCAAAAAATAACACTCCTCTGCATTTGGATGAACCGTATAAATTCGGCCAATAGCATCCGTTTGAAATATATCATAGTGACCATCAACAGGATTTCCTTTCTTACGTTTACAAAAATTTTTGTTTGATGCCTGCCATGTATAATATTGAGGAACTTCTGAATATAGTAATGTTCTTGCAAATTGATCAGTTGAATTTAACGTAAAAAATGCCGTTAATGTTGTTTCTGGTGGCCGTTGTGCTCTAACTTCCACATTTCCAGGAGTATAATAGACTCGTTGACCATTTTCAAGATGAACAGACAAATGAATAACAGTTGGATACCTATCATGGATCGGAAACGATAAAATTCGCCATACTGCTTCATTACTACTAATATATCTACCCATTTGATATTGAGTAATTTCATCATTACTTTTCTCATTTGCAACACCAAAAACAGCCATATCACTCCCCTTGTTTATATATTTACATATATATTTTATCGATTTTACCGAATTACAAAATTCAACATTAACATGTGCCTTAAATGTTTTAGATAGTAAAGGTGAATATGGCACAATCCAGCGATTATCAATTTCGATTTCTTGATTATTCACTTTCAACCGAATTGACTTTCCACTGTCAGTTGTTGCGCGACGACGATATAATGGATATCCATCATGACCAGTAATTGTTTGTTGAAGCAATTCTTTAGGAAATCGCTTAGAACATTTTCCATCAATCATACAGGGTGATAGAGGGTTTAAAACGCCACACGGTCCATGGATCATGTTTTTAGTCACTACCTCAAACAATTCAGGGTCAATTGTTTTATCTGGAATTTCAGCGGATACAATGACATCAATTTGATTGGCTGTAATTTTTGTGACAAACCATATCAAAATATGGGCATGAGGCAAACCTCTCTTTTGCCATTCAATCGAGTACATCCAGCAACGAACTCCACCAAAAACTTTATATTTTACAATAAAATCCATTAATGATTTTAACTTTTGCCTAAATACACGGGCTGTTATATCATGTCGATCAGTCGGTGTTTGGCCTAAAAGTAAAAGGTCTTTTATTTCTGTCCATTGCGGATTACAGGTAAATGTTATAAACAAATCTGGTCGACCATCACGTCGTACATATGTCATACCGTCCTGGCAGTATTCGTGCATGTGACGTGGGCTACCAGTGTATGATGATGGCAAAATAACTAATTGGCCAATATCATTTAAATTTCCATCATTGTTTATAGCATCACGTAAATGAATATACTCCTCACAGCGCAATTGTGTCTGGTTATATCTGAGGTAATTTAAACGCTCAGTTTCAATTTTCGCATACATATCGACTACATATTGATGAAAAAGATCTCGACATTTCACGATGAAATTTTCTTCATTTCGGCGGAGCATTAGTCGATATGCATAAAAATTCATTGCGCTCACTTTTTTATTTCCTTCTAAGCCTGAGATGAACAAACAGTTCTAAGGACTATATTAAACAATTTTATTTAAACGTCAACTTACCGGTAACAGGATTTATCATTTTATAATTAAAATGGTATCCATCTTCACCATATGGAAAAAGTATTGGATATTGCAAAGCATCATATGATCGGTGCGTTTCCGATATGCGCTGCAATTCTTCATTTCTTCGATGAAGGACAATGTCTCGTGGTTGAAATTGTTCACCTACTATTACAATCGCCACATCATTCATTGTGGGAGCATTATACCTTCTGGCATGTTCACCAGCAGGTCTTTTATCCGCATATATGACAATTTTATGTTCATCTGTACTCATACGATTAAGCGCATTTTTAAAAAGTCGAATCAGTTCATTGTGCAAATGAAACATTTCTTGAAGACTTCCAATTATTTCCTTCGTTGTTTGAGTGGAAATCGCACATCGTTGATCAATTTGATCATCAACATTTCCAGTGAAATAAATTTGAAGAAATCTTATGTCTGTATTTTGATACGGCAAAAGCGAACCAGCGAGGTGATAAATTTGCCCCTGAATCTGTACGGTAAGATCGTTAATATTGAAAATTTATTCACATGGTTTTTTATATATTAAAATATATCACCATGTGATAACTTTACCTTAAATGTGGGCATAAAATTTCCTTCGCGAATTATTTTTGTTGCACCGAACGATGTCATTTGAAAGGTTGAATTATAGTGCCGTATTTTCATTAAAAATTGTTTTGAAAGCGGATGAGCACCGCTCAGCAACGATTTCAATGGCTCGGGTGGAGAACGCAACTGTGGTAGTTTCACTTTCCCAATCAGACAGCACATGCCCACTGTCTCGTATTTGAATTTTAAGGCATGGCAATTGGGACATGACACATCCATTGCACCGATTACAACATTTCTATGAGCACTATAGTCGACAGTGTGATCATATGTAAACGCAACATTTTCTAAATTGAGCGGCCGTTCTCTAGGCGAACGCGAACGATTCATTTGTTCACGATTACGTTCATTACGTGAACTACGATCTTCAAAATTTTCATTTTGCCTATTAAGACTTTCTCTAATAAGCCTATTCGTTCGGCGACCAATATTTATTCGTTGACCACGTGGCATTCTTAAAGTTAAAAAAAAAACTAATTAATAAATTTAATTTAGTATTAATCTTTATACTTTCGTTAGGAAAATAATATTTTTATTTGATAAAATAGTTAATGATATTTTGAAGGCGTTCAGAAAAATAAAAAAGAAATCATTCAATTTGTGAATTTTATTTAACAGTGAAAACAGAAAACATTCTTAAGAATAAGAGTCTTGTACATATGTATGTATGTAGGAACTTAGAAACTTATTGACTGCGGTTAAGATTTATGTTGAGCGTAATTTTTTATCGACATTTTTTGATTTTTTGTATCAACCAAAACTTCACCGCGTAGAATTAGAAGTAATAATACTTCGCAATCAATTTCTTGAGAATACAATTCATTATGAACACTTTTGATTTTTTGAAAAGTTTCACCTTTTTCTTCGAAAGATGAAATCACTCCAATAATCCGCTTCCTCTTTTCTAAACGTTCGATAGCAGCTAGTCGATTTTTCTCAGCCATCGACAATTCAGGCGAGGATGACGCATTTAAAAGATCTTCATCCAATTCAAGTGGTTCGCTTTCAAACAAATCCTCTACAAAAGAAAAATAAAAAACAATAATATACTACTAAACTGAAATAACTTAATTACCAAGCGAAGATGAATTCGGAGTCGAATTAGATTGCCCAACATCAAGCATCATTGCAGGAGCATCAATTTCTTGGTTATTTTCTTTCTTGTTCTGCTTCTCTAGCTCTACAATTAATAAACACTCATAAAAAAGAGTAAGGAAGAAATTGCATTTAAATAAGTATACCTTCAACTTGCCCACGAAGAAAATTTCTTTCCTCAATTAAATTATTGAGAACAATTTTAATTTTCGATTCGCAAGCCGAACCGATAGCATTAAGTGCATGCATTTTATCTTTGAACATTTTCCTTTCTTCATTATTCATCTACAAATAAATTTATTTTAAACCAGATTTGTTCAAGCAATACGCAAAATAAAATCATGTAACAATATGGTTTAATTTTTCTCTATTAATTTACACACACAAAATTCACTTCTTTAACTTCCTTTAAAATGGCATATATTTTACTATAAATGCATATTTTTTCATATTTTTTCATATTGTTATACAAATTCAATTCGACATCAAAAGCATATCCTTAAGGTAAAAACTAATATCTTTTTCATTTATTAATTCCACAATTTTGGATGATATTCCAATTCTAACATTACAATGCACTTTCATGGCCGCATGTATTAACTTGGCTTGCGGATGTGCCGGCGACGCATTGAAAAAAAAACTTAAAAGAATTTGCATGAAACCCTATGAATAAGATCAATCATTATCAAACGATATGACAGCGCTTTTGCACTTATACAGTTACGCCAGTTACAACTAACAACATTTCACTAAGATCTCAATGTGAATTTGACATAATCATTTGGAAGAAAATAATTCTGAATCTTTAGTGACCTCACAAAATGTTCTTGTTCTAATCTCAACAAAATCGACATGGCAGATTTAGAATCTAATATCCAAAATATTTTCATCTCCGAAATCTCGGGATAAAAATTCAGTTCTCAGCTTGGATTTGAGTTCCGAAAAAAATCTCTGAGATCTCAGTGAGATGTTGTAAGTAGGTCGAACTCCACCATTGTGTGCAGGCATAGTTACAATAGGTATGTTCTTTTACTACCTGAAACGGCCGAAAACTCCCAAATTCTCCCAATTTTCTGTTCTTTTATTCCCAATTTTTGTCACTTCTGAAGGAGAAAAATATTTTCCCCTATCTGCCGATTTTAGCCACAAAAATTTCTTGTGGCATTTTTTGTAAGTTCTGTCAAACAATAAGAAGTACATTGCATTTTTTTGACGTTTGATATAACTTTGTGCATTTGGGAGATTTTGGCTTTCAAGCGTTCTCTTACTATTTGGAAGAATCACAATATTTCATCCCCACTCCTCGATTTTTGACAGTTTTTACAAAAACTGCAAACATGTACAACAGGCAACCTTAGTTACTTGCTTGTCTTTAAGGGTATTGAATCGAAATTAAATTGATTTTAAGTGCATATTTTAAATGCATTTTGTATTTTTGAGCGCAAGTTTTAGGCGCATATTTTGAGATTTTTGGTGCATTAGAGCACGTATACGCCCTGTTGGCCAGATAAAAATACAAATTTAAGGATACATATGTGTTTAAAATCATATTCTAGTTCTAAATTTTTTAAATAACAACAGGATAAAAATTCAGTTCTCAGCTTGGATTTGAGTTCCGAAAAAAATCTCTGAGATCTCGGTGAGATGTTGTAAGTAGGTGGAACTCCACCATTGTGTGCAGGCATAGTTACAATAGGTATGTTCTTTTACTACCTGAAACGGCCGAAAACTCCCAAATTCTCCCAATTTTCTGTTCTTTTATTCCCAATTTTTGTCACTTCTGAAGGAGAAAAATATTTTCCCCTATCTGCCGATTTTAGCCACAAAAATTTCTTGTGGCATTTTTTGTAAGTTCTGTCAAACAATAAGAAGTACATTGCATTTTTTTGACGTTTGATATAACTTTGTGCATTTGGGAGATTTTGGCTTTCAAGCGTTCTCTTACTATTTGGAAGAATCACAATATTTCATCCCCACTCCTCGATTTTTGACAGTTTTTACAAAAACTGCAAACATGTACAACAGGCAACCTTAGTTACTTGCTTGTCTTTAAGGGTATTGAATCGAAATTAAATTGATTTTAAGTGCATATTTTAAATGCATTTTGTATTTTTGAGCGCAAGTTTTAGGCGCCTATTTTGAGATTTTTGGTGCATTAGAGCACGTATACGCCCTGTTGGCCAGATAAAAATACAAATTTAAGGATACATATGTGTTTAAAATCGTATTCTAGTTCTAAATTTTTTAAATAACAACAGGATAAAAATTCAGTTCTCAGCTTGGATTTGAGTTCCGAAAAAAAATCTCTGAGATCTCAGTGAGATGTTGTAAGTAGGTGGAACTCCACCATTGTGTGCAGGCATAGTTACAATAGGTATGTTCTTTTACTCCCTGAAACGGCCGAAAACTCCCAAATTCTCCCAATTTTCTGTTCTTTTATTCCCAATTTTTGTCACTTCTGAAGGAGAAAAATATTTTCCCCTATCTGCCGATTTTAGCCACAAAAATTTCTTGTGGCATTTTTTGTAAGTTCTGTCAAACAATAAGAAGTACATTGCATTTTATTGACGTTTGATATAACTTTGTGCATTTGGGAGATTTTGGCTTTCAAGCGTTCTCTTACTATTTGGAAGAATCACAATATTTCATCCCCACTCCTCGATTTTTGACAGTTTTTACAAAAACTGCAAACATGTACAACAGGCAAACTTAGTTACTTGCTTGTCTTTAAGGGTATTGAATCGAAATTAAATTGATTTTAAGTGCATATTTTAAATGCATTTTGTATTTTTGAGCGCAAGTTTTAGGCGCCTATTTTGAGATTTTTGGTGCATTAGAGCACGTATACGCCCTGTTGGCCAGATAAAAATACAAATTTAAGGATACATATGTGTTTAAAATCGTATTCTAGTTCTAAATTTTTTAAATAACAACAGGATAAAAATTCAGTTCTCAGCTTGGATTTGAGTTCCGAAAAAAAATCTCTGAGATCTCAGTGAGATGTTGTAAGTAGGTGGAACTCCACCATTGTGTGCAGGCATAGTTACAATAGGTATGTTCTTTTACTCCCTGAAACGGCCGAAAACTCCCAAATTCTCCCAATTTTCTGTTCTATTATTCCCAATTTTTGTCACTTCTGAAGGAGAAAAATATTTTCCCCTATCTGCCGATTTTAGCCACAAAAATTTCTTGTGGCATTTTTTGCAAGTTCTGTCAAACAATAAGAAGTACATTGCATTTTTTTGACGTTTGATATAACTTTGTGCATTTGGGAGATTTTGGCTTTCAAGCGTTCTCTTACTATTTGGAAGAATCACAATATTTCATCCCCACTCCTCGATTTTTGACAGTTTTTACAAAAACTGCAAACATGTACAACAGGCAACCTTAGTTACTTGCTTGTCTTTAAGGGTATTGAATCGAAATTAAATTGATTTTAAGTGCATATTTTAAATGCATTTTGTATTTTTGAGCGCAAGTTTTAGGCGCATATTTTGAGATTTTTGGTGAATTAGAGCACGTATACGCCCTGTTGGCCAGATAAAAATACAAATTTAAGGATACATATGTGTTTAAAATCATATTCTAGTTCTAAATTTTTTAAATAACTTACTGCGTTGCTGTCTTGCTTTTTCTTGAACTCGTAAACTTTGGTCTTTAAAGTATTTATTTTTCCAGTCCAATAGGGGGTTCGTTTGTCTTGGTATCTGGAAATAAAAAGAAAAAATGAAATTGTTGAAAATTCAAAAAATTAACGAAATAAATGACTTACCGATTGTTGTTTGGGCTTTGAATATTAATTTTTCCAGTCCAATAGGGGGCTTGTTTCTTCTTTTTGTCTTGGTATCTGGAAATAAAAAGAAAAAACAGAAAAATTAGAGCTAAATTCATTCAACAAAATTATTGAAAGTTCAAATATATAACGGAATAAATGTACTTACCGCTTGTCGTTTGTGTTCCGAAAATCGTATAAAATATTCTACTTACCCTTGATTGCTTGATCTTCAAACGGTTTGAAACAATTTTTATCGATTGAATAAAAATAATAATAAAAAATAATTCTCAGACGAAATTGAGTGATCGTATATTGATCAATTTTTTTTTTGAGTGCGAAATACAAAATTTTTAACATTTGTGAACAATTGAACCATTTGTGATTTGAAAAGTATACATTTTATTTTTGCTAAACCTTCTACCCTAAAACCTCTTGCATTTAGCGAAAAAATTAGGAAAATCGGTCAACCAGTGTGCCCGGTTAGCGAACGAACACAAAAATTAGGCTGTTCTTTTATATATATAGATATAAAGATATAGATATAGATTATCCCTCTTAATTACTTGCTTAAATCACGGATTACTATTCGGCGAAAAACAAGTCTGAAACGATACAATTTCATGTTCAATAACAGTGTGTGCTAGCCTTAATGCATTATTTATATTCCTTTTCCAACAGTTCCGTAGTAGAATAAACCGAACTATTCACACAAAAGACAAAGATTCTGCCTCCAAACGGCAATACCATTAACCACAAACGATAAAAGTAATCATGAGAAAAGACATTATGTCGTTTGTGGTAAGAGTGAATGTATTTCATTGCAAGTGGTATAAACTATTATGCTAAGCAGATATAGCTTACTGCAAGAGATTATAACAATTATATTTGTAAAAAAAAAATGCGGATGGGTTAAATATTTTTCTAGAACTAATAAATACCTCAAAAAACATTTGTTTCATACGCTTTTACTAATTACTAGCTCCAATAACAATTTTCCCTTGGAAAACCAATAAAATGTCCGAGTTTTTCATCAAGAACTTTCTATTTTCCCTTCGAAAACCCACTTTGAAATTTTCCTGTTTTACATTTGCAAACCAACGCACCTGCAATAATATGCAATTTTCCCTTTGAAAACCAATGAGTTTTTCGAGATTTTCATCAAGAACTTTCTATTTTACATTCAAAAATCCATTATGAAATTTTCCAGTTTTCCATTTGAAAACCAATGCATCTGCATTAATATGCAATTCCCCTTTGAAAACCAATGAGTTTTCCGAGATTTTCATCAAGAACTTTCTATTTTCCATTCGAAAACCCATTTTGAAATTTTTCAGTTTTCCATTTGAAAACCAATACACCTGCAATAATTTAAAAAAAATTTGCCTAAGAACCATCTACAGACTAACACGAACAAAATAAAGAAAAAATTTGCCAAATCCGTCCAGCCGTTTATGAGTTATTCGATCATACACGAACAGGATTTCATTTTTATATACATAACTAGCAGTTGCCCGCGACTTCGTCCGCCTCTCCCTCGTCCACCGGCCAGAGTATCGTCACGACTTGTGCATCTTACGCGCGTGGGAATTTTTTTGCGAAGTTATTGTTAAATTGTATTGCAGTCAACTCTCGCTAGGTCGTAATTCTCTTAAACTTAAAAAATGTGAGCATTTCTTATGATTCCCTTCAGTTTTTCATACTTAAAGCATTCCCTTGGTCGAACTATCCCTAATTCTAATATCTCTCTTACTTCTGCATCGTTTTTTTAAACTGAGCATATTTTTTAGTTAAGAAACATAGATATAAAATGATATTGTTTAAACACAATAATCTGCACAAATAGTGCAATCAATCACATTCATTGCAATGATTTACATTCACAAATCAATTGAACTCTCAAAATTCTAATTTGAGCAGTTATTAGGCCAGTTCCACCTAACAACATCTCACTGAGATTTCAATGTCACCTTGACTGAGGCAAAATCATTTGATGGAACATAATTTTCAGTTATCATTGAGATATAAAGGTTACCTTACTAATTGTTGTTGCACATATGTCAGCCACGTCAAAATAGCTGAGTGAGAAATCGAATCCAAAATAATTTCATCTCAGAGACCTGAGAAAAAAATCTCAGTTCGCAGCTGAGAATTTTTGTTCCACTTAAAAAATCTATGAGATTTCTGATATCTCTAAGATCTCAGTGAGGTGTTGTTAGATGGAACTGGCATTTTTTATATCATTTTCTTGGCCAGCCTGCCTTAAGTTTGATACAGCCAACACAATATTTTTCGTTCTCATCTTTCTAACTTCTATGTTGTTATTGAACTGAAAACGGACGACAGCGCGCGGGGCGGCCGGCGCTATGACAGCCATTGCTACTGAATGCGAAAAATAGTAACACTATATCCACTTATACACGCTCGTTTTTTTTTTTTTTTGAAATTCTGGTACTTTAATTCTAAAATAAGTTGGTGCTGAGCAGTGCACACTGCACAGTAATTTTTTCAACACATACCAAGAAAAATTAATATTTTTTTGCCGTTTTTTCCACTTTTTCCACTGAATCTTCGCTTATATCGCCTAATGTTATATAGCCTAAGGCCTTCCATAATAAATAAACTATTCAACGCAAAATAATTGTTCACTTTGATTTAGCAGTTCCTGCGATCAGCGGGTTCAAGCAAACAACAGAAACATTCAAAAAAGACTATTTTTTGCCGTTTTTGTAATATTTTTAACTTACGCTTCGCTCCCATTGGTATCAGCGTAGTATGATGTAGCTTCTAGCTTTTCTCGATAAATCCACCATTAGACACAAAAAGAATTGTTGAATTTGACTGAGCAGTTCCTGAGATAAGCGCGGTAAAACGCAGAAAAATAAATATTTTTTCCGTTTTTTTCCACATTTTCCACAGATTCTTCGCTGCTATTGGTCGCAGCTTAATTTTAAGTAAAACAAAGCCTTCCTCGATTAATGGACTCTTCAACACAAAAAGAATTTTACAATTCGAATCAGTAGTTCCTGAGATAACGACGTTCAAACGAACAATCTCTTCAGCTTTATATATTAGTATAGATTGTATTGTATGTAAACCTTCTACCCATATTCCTCTTTAGTTTAGAAAAAAAATTAAGAAAATCGGTCAAGCAGTGTGGCCGGTTAGCGAACGAACACAAAAATTAGGCTGTTCTTTTATATATATAATATGTATTGTATTGTTTGCCGTTTGTTCCACATTTTCCACAAATTCTTCGTTCCTATTGGTCGCAGCTTAGTGTCATATAGCTTCAAGCCCTCCTTGATAAATGGACCGCTGGTACCCGCGGCTTTGCCCGCGTTAATTTAAAGTTAACTTATTATTTTAATATGGTGTTGTACAGGATGTAAGGTGAAACAATGAAGAGATTCTGAAAACGCATCGCATATAGCTTTCCATGGGAGAAGAACAGCTTTTCTTCTATTTACATATCTGAATTTTTCCTAGCTTTGCAACCTTAAATTCTATGCTGTCTCTATGCTCAATTCGTGCTCTCGCAGAGTTTTCCGAGTTCCAATCCAAAATTTTCCATTTTTCAGTTTGCACCTACAATTACATGGGATTTTCCCATTGAAAACCAGTGAGTCTTCCGAATTTTTCATCAAGAACTTTCTATTTTCCATTCGAAACCAAATTTTGAAACAAAAAATTCCAAGTAAAAAATCAAATATCTGCCCTTTGTTTGGATTTTCCAGTTTTTTTCAGTTTTCCCACTCTTCCATGAAGTTCTTACATTTTTTTTCACAGAAACCACCACTGAATAAAACAGAATTAACCATGAAAATTTCACAAATATCTGAGGACAAACATATGTACATACATTTTTATAAGAAGAAGAAGATAATTTGTAATACAGGAGCAAGTTCGTACGACCCAGTCGTGCACATTTTTTTAAATTTTCATTGGTGTTTCGCAATAAGTACTGAATCAATAACTTAAGCTTCGTCCAACCGTGCTTTCTCAAATCCTTCGAATAAAAAAAAAAACAAATGTTCTGAACTAAAATATATTGACAACCTGACAACCTATCGTTGGAGAAAGCAATCCGTGGTTCTCTCACATCTATCAGCGGGACTAAATAAAATAAATAGGGTGGCGTGACAGCTCTTGAAGAGCCAAGACCTAAGTGGCTTACTCTCATCAACAATTCTCTAAGTGAGTGTGAAGAATTGAGGGGACCTACAATTTAACGCCGATTCCGAACGGCAAAGTTGAGAAGCACTTTTTCATGACAGATTGATACTCTTGGAAGATTTGTCAGGTCTTCGCAAGAGGCAGTACCTGTGAAAGATGAAATAAAAACTTGGCCTGAGTAGGACTTGAACCAACGACGTTCTGCTTAGCAGCCAACGCACTTACCAACTAAGCTACGGGCAACTGCGGGACTATCGTCACCAAATCCACCCAATTATTGGCATACGCAGACGACATTGGAAGGAACCCACTTAACTAAGTACATGGTGGCCCCGTCTGCTGAAAATGTAGCAATAGTAGAAGAACAACTATTAAGGTGGAGGTGCACGAATTCGAAGTGGTGCTATCGTTCAATTAGCTTGGATATGTAGTAGCAGCCGATAAGAATATGGAGGAAGAAATACGCAGGCGGCCGGCTGCTCAAAGCCCACAGAACCTATTTAAGTCTTTCAAGACTATTTATATCCTAAAAGGTTACCATTGCATTACTTCTAAACTGCTGCTTTAAGACGATAGTCTTACCAGTACTCACCTACGGATCTGAGACCTGGGTGCTTAGCCAATGGCACAGGCACTCTGAATTCTTAGTTCTCCCTGTTTGTGAGGAAGGACGATTCTGGAGACGATATAACCTTGAGCTATGTATGTATATGAAATTTAAAAAAATTTAGCGTGGTAGACTCTAGTGGGCACCAAGTTGTATGACCGAAGAGGAACGGGTCGGGAAGTCTTTTGAGGAACAATTCATATCGTAGAACACAGCGTTGCAAACCAAATTTGCGCTGGGATAGTATACATATGTATCAATGTACACCACGACGCTCACAGCCTGAAGATGCGAAACTGGATTTCGATTTGATTTGATTTCGTTTATTTTATTATACAGATTGTCCATTTAAGTTCATAAACGCACTTATATTAGGACATTTATCTAATTTCTTAGCATCGATTTGGAAAACCTTGGTCATTCGTCTCCAAGTCTGTGCATCGAAGTAACAAAAGGTTCGTCGTTCTTTTGTACCGTTCTTTTCATATTGACTAAGACCTATAATTCGAGTTATCCAAATTTTATTTTCTATGTGATACCGACATTCTCGATTATGTAATTCTGCAGCGGCCATCAATTGCATAACATTAAAAATATTTTTGTAGAATAGAAAGAATAGCACGTTCTTGCAGTTAAGGACAGATTTCCCCGGGATATACATACATATGTAACTATGTATAGAAGAGCTTGCTGATCCCGGTTATGGCTCAGACGAAGGGGGAAAATTCATTATCTCTTCTTCATACATACATATATGTACATATGTACATTACATATAACAAATATAAAATTTTCTAAAATTTTTTCGATTTGACAATTTTCGAAAATTGAAATGGATCAGATTTGTTTTTTTTTTTTTTTTAGAGTGAAAAAATATATTTTTTAACATTAGCACCGTTTGTCATTTGATTGCATATGAAAAATAAACATTTTATTTTTTCTAAACCTTCTACCCTAATACCTCTTTCATTTGGATAAGAAATTGGGAAAATCGGTCAACCAGTGTGCCCGGTTAGCGAACGAACACAAAAATTAAGCTGTTCTTTTATATATATAGATATAAAGATATAGATATAGATTATCCCTCTTAATTACTTGCTTAAATCACGGATTACTATTCGGCGAAAAACAAGTCTGAAACGATACAATGTCATGTTCAATAACAGTGTGTGCTAGCCTTAATGCAGTATTTATATTCCTTTTCCAACAGTTCCGTAGTAGAATAAACCGAACTATTCACACAAAAGACAAAGATTCTGCCTCCAAACGGCAATACCATTAACCACAAACGATAAAAGTAATCATGAGAAAAGACATTATGTCGTTTGTGGTAAGAGTGAATGTATTTCATTGCAAGTGGTATAAACTATTATGCTAAGCAGATATAGCTTACTACAAGAGATTATAACAATTATATTTGGAAAAAAAAATGCGGATGGGTTAAATATTTTTCTAGAACTAATAAATACCTCAAAAAACATTTGTTTCATACGCTTTTACTAATTACTAGCTCCAATAACAATTTTCCCTTGGAAAACCAATAAAATGTCCGAGTTTTTCATCAAGAACTTTCTATTTTCCCTTCGAAAACCCACTTTGAAATTTTCCTGTTTTACATTTGCAAACCAACGCACCTGCAATAATATGCAATTTTCCCTTTGAAAACCAATGAGTTTTCCGAGATTTTCATCGAGAACTTTCTATTTTCCATTCGAAAACCCACTTTGAAATTTTCCTGTTTTCCACTTGCAAACCAATGCACCTGCAATAATATGCAATTTTTCCTTTGAAAACCAATGAGTTTTCCGAGATTTTCATCAAGAACTTTCTATTTTCCATTCGAAAACCCATTTTGAAATTTTTCAGTTTTCCATTTGAAAACCAATACACCTGCAATAATTTAAAAAAAATTTCCCTAAGAACCATCTACAGACTAACACGAACAAAATAAAGAAAAAATTTGCCAAATCCGTCCAGCCGTTTATGAGTTATTCGATCATACACGAACAGGATTTCATTTTTATATACATAATATAAAGATATAGATATAGATTATCCCTCTTAATTACTTGCTTAAATCACGGATTACTATTCGGCGAAAAACAAGTCTGAAACGATACAATTTCATGTTCAATAACAGTGTGTACTAGCCTTAATGCATTATTTATATTCCTTTTCCAACAGTTCCGTAGTAGAATAAACCGAACTATTCACACAAAAGACAAAGATTCTGCCTCCAAACGGCAATACCATTAACCACAAACGATAAAAGTAATCATGAGAAAAGACATTATGTCGTTTGTGGTAAGAGTGAATGTATTTCATTGCAAGTGGTATAAACTATTATGCTAAGCAGATATAGCTTACTACAAGAGATTATAACAATTATATTTGTAAAAAAAAAATGCGGATGGGTTAAATATTTTTCTAGAACTAATAAATACCTCAAAAAACATTTGTTTCATACGCTTTTACTAATTACTAGCTCCAATAACAATTTTCCCTTGGAAAACCAATAAAATGTCCGAGTTTTTCATCAAGAACTTTCTATTTTCCCTTCGAAAACCCACTTTGAAATTTTCCTGTTTTACATTTGCAAACCAACGCACCTGCAATATTATGCAATTTTTCCTTTGAAAACCAATGAGTTTTCCGAGATTTTCATCAAGAACTTTCTATTTTCCATTCGAAAACCCATTTTGAAATTTTTCACTTTTCCATTTGAAAACCAATACACCTGCAATAATTTAAAAAAAAATTCCCTAAGAACCATCTACAGACTAACACGAACAAAATAAAGAAAAAATTTGCCAAATCCGTCCAGCCGTTTATGAGTTATTCGATCATACACGAACAGGATTTCATTTTTATATACACAATATAAAGATATAGATATAGATATAGATTATCCCTCTTAATTACTTGCTTAAATCACGGATTACTATTCGGCGAAAAACAAGTCTGAAACGATACAATTTCATGTTCAATAACAGTGTGTGCTAGCCTTAATGCATTATTTATATTCCTTTTCCAACAGTTCCGTAGTAGAATAAACCGAACTATTCACACAAAAGACAAAGATTCTGCCTCCAAACGGCAATACCATTAACCACAAACGATAAAAGTAATCATGAGAAAAGACATTATGTCGTTTGTGGTAAGAGTGAATGTATTTCATTGCAAGTGGTATAAACTATTATGCTAAGCAGATATAGCTTACTACAAGAGATTATATTTGGAAAAAAAATGCGGATGGGTTAAATATTTTTCTAGAACTAATAAATACCTCAAAAAACATTTGTTTCATACGCTTTTACTAATTACTAGCTCCAATAACAATTTTCCCTTGGAAAACCAATAAAATGTCCGAGTTTTTCATCAAGAACTTTCTATTTTCCCTTCGAAAACCCACTTTGAAATTTTCCTGTTTTACATTTGCAAACCAACGCACCTGCAATAATATGCAATTTTCCCTTTGAAAACCAATGAGTTTTTCGAGATTTTCATCAAGAACTTTCTATTTTACATTCAAAAATCCATTATGAAATTTTCCAGTTTTCCATTTGAAAACCAATGCATCTGCAATAATATGCAATTTCCCCTTTGAAAACCAATGAGTTTTCCGAGATTTTCATCAAGAACTTTCTATTTTCCATTCGAAAACCCATTTTGAAATTTTTCAGTTTTCCATTTGAAAACCAATACACCTGCAATAATTTAAAAAAAATTTCCCTAAGAACCATCTACAGACTAACACGAACAAAACAAAGAAAAAATTTGCCAAATCGGTCCAGCCGTTTATGAGTTATTCGATCATACACGAACAGGATTTCATTTTTATATACATAATATAAGGATATAGATATAGATATAGATTATCCCTCTTAATCACTTGCTTAAATCACGGATTACTATTTGGCGAAAAACAAGTCTGAAACGATACAATTTCATGTTCAATAACAGTGTGTGCTAGCCTTAATGCATTATTTATATTCCTTTTCCAACAGTTCCGTAGTAGAATAAACCGAACTATTCACACAAAAGACAAAGATTCTGCCTCCAAACGGCAATACCATTAACCACAAACGATAAAAGTAATCATGAGAAAAGACATTATGTCGTTTGTGGTAAGAGTGAATGTATTTCATTGCAAGTGGTATAAACTATTATGCTAAGCAGATATAGCTTACTACAAGAGATTATAACAATTATATTTGGAAAAAAAAATGCGGATGGGTTGAATATTTTTCTAGAACTAATAAATACCTCAAAAAACATTTGTTTCATACGCTTTTACTAATTACTAGCTCCAATAACAATTTTCCTTTGGAAAACCAATAAAATGTACGAGTTTTTCATCAAGAACTTTCTATTTTCCCTTCGAAAACCCACTTTGAAATTTTCCTGTTTTACATTTGCAAACCAACGCACCTGCAATAATATGCAATTTTCCCTTTGAAAACCAATGAGTTTTTCGAGATTTTCATCAAGAACTTTCTATTTTACATTCAAAAATCCATTATGAAATTTTCCAGTTTTCCATTTGAAAACCAATGCATCTGCAATAATATGCAATTTCCCCTTTGAAAACCAATGAGTTTTCCGATATTTTCATCAAGAACTTTCTATTTTCCATTCGAAAACCCACTTTGAAATTTTCCTGTTTTCCATTTGCAAACCAATGCACCTGCAATAATATGCAATTTTCCCTCTGAAAACCATTGAGTTTTCCGAGATTTTCATCAAGAACTTTCTATTTTCCATTCGAAAATCTATTATGAAATTTTCCAGTTTTCCATTTGAAAACCAATGCTCCTGCAATAATATGCAATTTCCCCTTTGAAAACCAATGAGTTTTCCGATATTTTCATCAAGAACTTTCTATTTTCCATTCGAAAACCCACTTTGAAATTTTCCTGTTTTCCATTTGCAAACCAATGCACCTGCAATAATATGCAATTTTCCCTCTGAAAACCATTGAGTTTTCCGAGATTTTCATCAAGAACTTTCTATTTTCCATTCGAAAATCTATTATGAAATTTTCCAGTTTTCCATTTGAAAACCAATGCTCCTGCAATAATATGCAATTTTCCCTTTGAAAACCAATGAGTTTTCCGAGATTTTCATCAAGATCTTTTTATTTTCCATTCGAAAACCCATTTTGAAATTTTCCAGTTTTCCATTTGAAAACCAATGCACCTGCAATAATTTAAAAAAAAAATTCCCTAATAAATCTCTTCTATAAATAATTTATCCCTCTAAATCAGTTGTCTTAAATCACGGATTCCTATTCGGCGAAAAACAAGTCTGAAACGATACAATTTTATGTTCAATAACAATGTGTGCCAGCCATTAAGGCATTATTGTTATGTAATCACCTTAAGGAATCAAATGTCTTAGTTCACGTCGTTCCACCTTGGCGGAATCAAATGTCTCAGTTCACGTCGTTCCGCCTTGGCGCGTCTGCAGCTGTCGCTCAGAAAAGATGATGTAATACTTTAAATATGAATGCCATTTCAGAAAGTAGGTGAGTGAAGTTTGAAAAAATAAAAAATAGACGAAAAAAAAGTGAAATTAAAAATTTGAAAGCGAAAATAAAGACTATAAATTAAAAAGAAAATATTGAGAAATAAAGAAAAACAAACGGAAAAGGAATAATCCATGTGAGTACATATCCACCATTTTTATTTGCATTAAATAAATATATTTTTCGTGTTTTGTAGCTTAATTAGTTCATATTTTACATTATTTTCATTATTTCACACAAAACATATTTCGTGAGTGTAAAATTTGAGAGTACAGACCCGAATAAAATCAATTTTCTTGCAATTCAACCATTTTGGTTTTCAATGAATGCATATTTTTTGCGTTTTTTGTTGGTTAGTTTTTTCATATTTGCACATGCTACTTACTTATTTAATCGGCTCACAATCCATGAAGGATCTCAGCCTGAGATACTGCAGCCTTCCATCGTGAACGATCCATCGCATGTCGCATGCACTCTCCAGTCACCGAAACCCAGCGCTCTGGCATCCGTAGTCACTTGGTCCTTGTACCGTAGGTTCGGTCTTCCTTGTTATATTTAAAAGGAAAGAAAATTAAAAGTAAAGATCGGCAAAGCCAACCCATCCATTTGAGTACATATCTTCCTTGTCGTCTCGAACCTGGGGCTTCTCCATTCGGCATCGTCGCATACGGGACCAAACATCCGTCGAAGAATTTTTCTTTCCAAAGTGCCCAGTATCAATTCCAAAAATCAAAATTTTGTATAGCAGACACTTTCTCTTTCGAGTGAGGAGTTTTGAAAGCAGTTGTTTGGCCAAACCGAAGCAGCAGCGGTTCGTTAGGGTAATTCTTCTTCGTATCTCCACTAAGGTGTCGTTCTTGGGATTGATGTTTGTTCCAAGGTAGGTGAACTCCTTAACTACCTCGAAATTGCTGCTACCAACAGTGACGTTTTGTCCTAGGCGGTGGACAGATGTTGCTTTGTTTGTTAATAACATGTACTTTGTTTTGTCCTCATTCACTTCAAGACCAACTAGTTTCGCCTGTTCTGCAATCGCTGTGAAGGCCTCAAGCACAGCTCTCTTGGATCGACCGATGATGTCTATGTCGTCCGCATAGCTCACACCTGCCTTGCGCACTATCTGCTCCAGGACTATGTTGAAGAAGTCACATGACAACGCATCTCCTTGTCTAAACCCTGCGCAAGTTTGGAATAACTCGGATGAGCTGTTACCCATTTGCACACTGCATGCGTATTGTTTAGCGTCATGTGGCACAGCTGGATCAGTCTGTTCGGGATCCCGAATTCAGACATCGCCATCATAAGCTCTTGGCGGTGGATGCTATCATAAGCAGCTTTAAAGTCGATGAAAAGATGGTGGGTTTCGACTTGAAATTCGTTGGTCTTTTCCAGGATCTGCCTCAGTGTCAATATTTGGTCTATCGTTGTTCTGCCTGGCCTAAAGCCACACTGGTACGTGCCGATTATTGTGTTGCAGAAAGGTTTAAGACGCTCACACAGTACGTTGGATAGGATCTTGTATGCAATATTAAGCAGGGATATGCCACCGTAGTTCTTGCATGACATCGGATCGCCTTTTTTTTAGATGGGGCAAATGGAGCTTATCGACCAGTCAGTGGGCATGCATTCTTCCTCCCACACTTTGGTGATGACCTGGTGCATGCGGTTCATCAAAACACCTCCTCCATGTTTAAAGAGTTCCGCGGGTATGCCATACAACCCGGCGGACTTGTTATTTTGTAGCTTTTGGATGGCTGTTTCTACCTCTTCTATGCAATCTTCATTGACTGGTCTTGCTTCTCTTTCGTCATTATCTTGCTCGACACATGTACATGCACATTATATTTTGCGGGTGTATAATTTAGGAGATACAGCCCATTTGAAATCGCATGGTTCAATTTCCAATTGGGAAACACAACATAAAGCTAGCCCTAAACGACAAACATGTTTGCCGAACATGCTTGTGCGCGCTTTGAATTCGTCGTGTAGGGGTCAGTTTTGAGGGCATGGGTTAGGTTAGCTTGCCACAGCCACTATCTAGATGCTATCGAAGAAGGGATTACCGAGATAGTTATTGCAATGGAGAGTGCTGGACATGTACATACGAGGTGTGACAATTAAGTAATGAGACTGATTCCATAAAACCGTATGCTTCAAAATTATTCTACAACTCTGCCTTCCCCTTCAAATTAGTCCGCTTGGGCAGCTATACAACGATTCCAGCGCGTTTTCTATGCTTCGTAACATTTCTGGAACACTTCGACTGGGATGTCCGCGAGTACCCTCGTCACGGCCGCCTGGATGTCCTCAATTGACTCAAAATGGGTTTCTTTGACCACCGATTTTGTTCTAGGGAACAAAAAAAAGTCACAGGGTGACATATCGGGCGAATAAGGCGGTTGTTGCAACACGGCGATCCCTTTAGAGGCCAAATACTGGGACACGCTGAGGGCGGTGTGGGACGGTTCCTTGGGACCATCTTCGCGCACAACTTTCTCATCCCAAAATCGTCGGTTCAAATTTATTTGACTGTTTCACGGTTCATTCCCTCTTCCGACGCCAACATTCGAACGCTGATGTTCACGGATCAGGGTGCGCACACGCTGCGCATTCGTGTCAGTCCGCACCTCGACTGGTCTCCCGCTCCGCGGCTCGTCTTCCACGCTTTCACGTCCCCCCTTAAACTCTTAATGCCATCGAAACACCTGGGCATGACTAAGAGCACTATCACCTTTGTATATGGAATTTATAGTATTTTCAGCCTCGAGAATTTTCGGTTGGAGAGTAGTCCCGTCTTGGCTCTGTCAGTTTTTCTATATACAAGATTTTAGTTCTGTATCGCGTTCCGGACGTCGCTGTCGTCGATTCACGAGGCTGCAACTACTATAAATTCCATATAGAAAGCTATCACCATGCACTTTTACAATTTTAGCGCACGTTTCCGACGCTGTTTCGCCCAATTTGATCGTTTTAGGTCTATGCTTGGTCATATTTGCTTGGTTGCTAGGCAGGTGGTACCCTGTGACAATCTAGCATTTGTTGATTCTAGAGCATATTGTTTGAGAAGATATTTGCATGTAGCAAGTGGTGTTCCTATGTTATGTCTTTGTCTAACAGTAGGCAGAAGTGTTCCGTTTTTGGCGAGCTCATTGGCTTTGTAATTTCCCGAGATCTCTCTGTAGCCCGGCACCAAAATGAGGTGAATAATAAACTGTTCTGTCATCTCATTCAGAGATGATCGATAGTCGTAGACTATTTGATAGTTTGTGGAGATAGACGCGAGAAATTTGAGAGCGGCTTGGCTGTCCGAGAAGATTCGTATATCCTTGCAAGATATAACGTTTTCTTTGAGCCAGGATAGTGCTCCTTTAATCGCCATTACTTCTGCCTGGAATACACAACATTGATTGGGAAGTCTGTATGATAGACTGAGATTCAGTTGTTCTGAATAGATACCACTTCCAACTCCGTAATCGGTCTTTGAACCGTCTGTATAGAAGTGTACCGCATTGTTTTCCAGGGGTCTCTCTTCTTTCTTCTTGAAGGGATGGTACATAGGTAGGTAGAAATGGCTGTCCTTTTTCGCGCAGGACACAATTAGCGCTGAGTGCGCCGTTTTGATACCATACCTCGTGAGATTCTAAATGGATTTGAAAATGGATTATGGATGATGTATGTTCCGCACGTACAGTCCTATATATAATGTATTATTCTCCTACTTACGGCCTAATATCTCATAGGGCCAGATTTTCCTAGATATAACGCAGTTCGTTAAACTACTCCACCTATGATTTGCTTCTGATGTGTATTTGGTCAGGATATTGCCCTTCACAACTCCAAGAGGAGCATATACTCTCACCGCCAGTGAGTTGTGAAGGGCTGAATATCCAGATTAGAGTGACGCTCATATCAAGTTCCTTGAGGGCCTCTTTGCATTGCTGGACCAGTTTAGAGGATGATAAAGCTGAATCAATGGCTTTAATAGCTGCCTGACTGTCTGTTAGTATAGCTACATTTTGGTTCTGTAGGACATTTTTAAGGGCTTTACAAGCTTCCCTTATCGCTAACAATTCTGCCTGGAATACGCTGGCAAAATCGGGAAGTCTATAGGATTTTGAAATCTCAAGAGATTTACAGAAGACACCTGCACCAACACCGCATTCCATCTTTGAACCATCTGTGAAGATAGTTGTGTCGAAGTCTTTCGTCACATCGCCTTCCTCCCAGTCGATTCTTGACGGGAGCAAGACTCTAAACTTCTCTGAGGTGCTAGGGTAGGGATGCAGTAATCGGTGGTTGTGGATAGGATGTCTGATGGTATAAGGCTTGTTTGGTTGCAGTGCCCGTAGGATCAGGTTTCCAGCAGCCTATTTCTTTGAGTCTCAAGATATTGCAGGACACCTGAAATTTAATAAAGAGGTCAATCGGAAGAAGGTCCAGAAAGACGTTGAGTGCATCCGTTGAACAGGACTTGATTGCCCTTAATATCCCTACGCAAGCAGTACTAGTTCTGTTTTATGTGGATTGACGTCCAAGCCACATTGCTTAGCCCAATTTGTTAGCCTATTTAAAGCATTTTGTAGGAGTTCCGAGAGAACTTGGGGATGTTTCCCAGATACAGATATTGCAACGTCGACAGCATAGGCAATCACCTTGAAACCCTCTACTTCCAATGATGTTAGTAGGTCGTTTACTACCATGTTCCATAAAAGAGGCGAAAGGACCCCACCTTGGGGGGTACCTCGATTCACCGAACTGGTGGTAATAAAATTTCACATTCTGGAAGTTATTGTCCTGCTTCTGAGCATAAGACTTATAAGATCTATGAGTGATTTCTTTAATTTCAGCTTGTCCATTGCTGTTGTGATCCCCTACTGACGATATTGAAAGTTCCTTCAATATCTAGGAAAGCTACTACGTTATATTCTTTGTATTTCAGGGAATATTCAATACTACGTACCAGCGAATGAAGTGCTGTTTCTACTGATTTTCCCTTAGAGTACGCATGTTGAGCTGTGGAAATGAGAGATGGTTTTAAGTTATGTCTGATGTAAATTTCAATCAATCTTTCCAAGGTTTTAAGAAGGAAGGATGATAAGCTGATTGGTCGTAGATCTTTAGGGTTAACGTGGGAGGGTTTCCCAGCTTTAGGAATGAAGACTACTTTTGCCATTCTCCAGGCTTTGGGAATAAATCTCAACCTTACACAGCTTGTCAGAATGATTTTCAATGGTGGAATGATCATGTCTGGGCATTTTTGTAGTTCGGCCGGAATGATTCCGTCTGGTCCTGGAGATTTATATGAATCAAAGCTATCTACGGCCCATTGCAGTTTTTCCCGCGTTATTAGATCAACTAAATCGCTTGTAGAAGCTTGAGCTTAAGTCGTTAAGTATGTTAGAGCTACCTGGAAAGTGGGTGTCTAATAACAGATTAAGAGGTTTTTCATCTATGGTACCCACGTGCCTGCTTCTGTCTTTAAAGCACTGGGTATTGTTGGACTTTTTGAGAGAATTTTCCTGAGTCTTGAGGCTTCTTCTATTTTTTCACAGAAGTTTCTCCAAGAAGACCTCTTACTCTTCCTTAATTCTTTCTTATATTGCTTTAAAGCTTGTTTGCGTAAGTCCCAGTCAGAAGAGTTTGCGACAGCTCTTCCTGAATGGTTCTAGTTCCTTGTGCCACCAATCAGGTTTCTTTCTACCCTTTAAAATGGTTACAGGGCATGAAGCTCTGATTGATTCGTTGAAGGCTTCGGTGAGATGATTCACAGAAAGGTCTACATAGTTCATCTTTAGTGGAGGAACTTTTAAGAAGGTTGTGATCAAGCAGTTGTGCTAGTACCTCCCTATATCGTTCCCAGTTTGTATTACGGTGATTGCGAAAAATAGTTTATAGCCAGGAGTCCTGAGGCCTCTGATTATGGTGTTTGAACTAGTCAACTCGGTTTGCCAACTCGGTTTGCAACTCGGTTTGCCAACTCGGTTTGTCAACTCGGTTTGTCAACTCGGTTTGCAACTCGGTTTGCCAATTCGGTTTGACAACTCAGATTGCCCTGAAAATAGATCTAGCAGACACTTAAAAAACGGAAAAAAGTAGGTTTTTAATCCGTCAATCTCTGTCATCCGCTGATGAAATTTGAATGTTAATGGCTCAACAGAGAGATAAGATAGGAATCTAGGTCGCTAGACGGATATTTCGTTCCAAATGTTACCGGATTGAGCGGAAAATCGCTCTAGAAAACATTTAATAAAACCGAATTGGCAAACTCTATTACTATTTATGCAATGAAGCTATTTTTATGGTTGTTAAAAAAAAACAACATTGAAGTTTTAATAACCAAATATTAACCAATTGAACACTTATTCATTAAAATTGTTTTTTAATATTAAATTAATTATATTAATGTTTTTTGCTGTTTTTTTTAGACGTAAATTTAATAATGGCGTCTTCAGGTTCCATATCTGTCGATTCAAATTTTTTGTCATTTAGTTTGTCGGCTGAAACCAAATTTTATTTTACGAAAGAGGTTTGTTAGTTTTCATTGTGTAATCATAAATGTATTTTAAATATTTTATTTCCTTGTTTATGTGTACCTTACTTGTCTGTAGATTTTTGTTTAATATTACCGTAAATGACTGTTTTTAAACTCAGAGCTTTATGCTTGGCATTCTTACTTCTGTTGTTACTGTTTTTAAAATCAGTTTACGTTTGATTTTAGTATACATAATAAAAGCCACTAATTAATATTTTTGTTTTAATTGCTAGGGGTTTTCCCTTGCGCTATAGTGGTTTGCAGTATTTGACTTTTAAAGCATGTAAGTGCGGTATTCATAAGGTTTTAAAATAATTTTAAAAAGGTGTTCGGCTGCATATTTTCATAGTTTTAAAGTCAAAATTATATATGTATATATTCCATAAATTTTAAATCTCAGTCAAATGTTATTAAATAGAAAGAAATACCTAGAATACCTAAAATAAAATACAATAAAAAACATGGATTTGCTTTATAAAATATGAATCTGCTGCAAAATACCTCGACTTTTAATGTATTTGCATTAGTAAACACTATATGAATTTTCTGCATCTTAAAGTTTTTTTAAATTTAATTTTGTTTAGATCCTTTTGAGTGACTGCTTAGAACTCAATTTGGAAACCCTAATCATTTTAAGAAAGTACGAAAAAAACAAAACGTTGGACGAATCAGATAGATCGAAAATAGCAAAAGTGATTATCAACACTCTTTTATTGGATAAATTCGACAGACTGTAAATAGTCTCAAATTTTTTTTAAATAACAATATTATCTTCCAAATTTTTGACAATTAGGCTACAAAAACACGAATATATTCATCTTTCTACTTTACTGTGTCAAATATTTCCTACAGAGGAGAAGGAGACTTTTTATTCGCCCGCTGTTGGAAAAGTTAAAGCGGGGGGAAAACTTTTGTCAGCTTTAATGAACACAAGAACATCGCTTAAGGCATGTGGATTGATAGACCGGAGACCGATAGCAGGAACAACAACCATAAGCAATAAACCCCCAAGTGCGTTCGCATTTTCTTCTTTCTCTGTTATTCAAACCAAATCGATCAAAATAAAATATTCACTATTACTATGAAATGTTTTTTGTACATCCATAGATATTTTGAATAATATATCTGCCGAAGAAGCTGAGAAGAGTTTACGTCTTAGCTCAGTGGAAGACAAAGAGTTTTTCAATTTGTGGGCTGCATCCTATTGCTGTCGTAGAAAATTCGTTTGCGACAATGGAGTCAGCGCATATTTTAATCGCTCCAAGTTTTTAGAGGGGGACATTACAATTCAATTGGTATTTTTAAATTTTTTGTTGAGTAATTTTGAAAAATAAAAACGAAAAGTATACCTTTGTATCTCGCTTATTTAACTTTATTTATTTTTAGCTTCTTTCAGACGCGGAAACTTATTTTTCTCAAGAGAGCAAAAACCAAACAAAAGTTGATCTAAATATAAGTTTAATATCAAAACGCCTTGATATTTTAGCGGAAATTTTATTAGAACTTGCGTCAAAGAGCAAAAATACGGAATTGAAAAAGTGGTGGCTTCATTCTGAAGAGAACAAGGGAAATAAAGGCAAGATTATATAGTACACTTTTAGAATAATACATTATAAATTATTTTTTATTGTATATATCAGAATTGTGTACTATATTTGGGCTGCGTTCACTGCCATATTTTTTCCCCGTTAAAGCCTTAAAGGCTAAGAAAGGTTCGACCACATCGAAGCGTTCAACGAAAGCAGTTGGAGCAGCTAATTTCTTACCACTGTTCTCTACTGAGCAAGAGGCTCATCAATTTTATTCACAAAACGAAATCGAGACGCCACGAATTCATCTAATTGGACAAGAAAAAGAGGTGACTAATTTAATAACAGTTGTAAATATTGAGGATAAGCGATTCGTTTTCACTAGTTTTAAGAAAGCTTTTCAATTCTGTTTTGCAAGTTTTTTTGCATTAGATGTAGAATATCCTAATGCTTCTAGTAATTTTTGGATTTTAATAAAACAGACCGCGTTTCAACTCTATCTTACACAAGATAGAAAGGGTGAGGTTTCAAGAAATATTTCACTAAGAAAAGAAATTTTAAATGAATGGAAAAATAAAAACCCTGAAACTGATAACGTTTTAGAAAATTATTTCGATAGCTTCACTCAAATGTTCAGAAATGACAGCACTTCCAGTCCGTTGTTTTGAATGCGAAAAACAATTTGAAAACCTATTTCTCTATAGAAAACACTTAAGTACTCATACATATCTTAAAATTTTTAAATGTGTTTTATGTCCCACATTTTTTTCCACATCCAAAGGCTTAATAAAGCACATCAAAACTCATTTTAAATCATGTAGACAAGATTGTTTTACAAAAGAATCTGTTTCAGATGTTCAAAACGTAGAAGTTTCAAATGAAATGAATAGAAATGTAATATGCAGTGATCTTTTAGATAATGTTTTAGATCCGAATACATTTTTATGCCAGTATCGCGACAATCTTTTTAAGTTCATTCTTACTATATATTCTGACGAGATTATATCTAGAAAAAAATCTAAAGAGTTACTGTTTCAAATTAATAACCAAAATAAACTAATTTTTAACTATCTCGGAACCACTGTCCCCAGGGAAGATAATCTTTACTTGTAGTGAATACAAATTTTTAAAGCTTTTAGAAGATTTTGATCTTTACTTTCCCCCAGAAGAAAAGACTATTGAAAAGCAGTTGGATGTTAAAAGCAAAAATGAGTTACTTCAAACTAAGTTAATGAAGTTTTCAGTTATGTTATTTCCTTTGCGAAAAATGTTTAAAGCTTTGTTTAGTGATACTGGTTTTTTGGATACAGTACTTAAATACATGAACGAAATAAAAGAGTTAAAGTCTCAAGGTGTGATTGTAAACGTTATGAGTTCTGAATATTGGGAAGAGAAGTTAAAAACTTTTCCAAAAAATCCTTCGGTTTTGTATCTTCCAATAGATGGATATTTTGATGACTTTGAACCAATGAATGCATTAGGTGCACATGCTGGAGCTTATAAAATAGGAGGTTTTTACGTTAAAATTGATTGTTTGCCTCCATGTCTACAATCTAAACTAGATTTCGTTTTTGTCGGTTCACTATTATTCTCTAGTGACCGTACTAAATATGGTAACGAAACTATGTTCCAATTTGTAATCGAAGAACTGAATTACCTTCAAAATGAAGGCATTGAAATACAACATGAGAAATATAAAAGAGTTAAATTTGTATTCGTAAGTTTGCTAGGTGATAACTTGGGGATACACGCAGTTACAGGTTTTTCTGAATGCTTTATTTGTAACTTTCCATGCCGAATTTGTAAAATTGATAAAAACTCGCTTAAATACTGTATAGATAATAGATTTCCTAAAAGAGACAGGAAAAATTACGAAGAAGATTTAAATATCAATGATTTGTCCAAAACTGGCATTAAAGGAATATGCGTTTGGAATCGTCTTCAATATTTTCATGTAACAGAAAATATATGCGTTGATATAATGCATGATATTTTGGAAGGTGTTGCACATGAAGATCTATGCAAAGTATTTGAAACCCTAATTAAAAAAAAGTATTTTCCTTAGAAACCCTTAATTTTAGAATAAAGAAATTTGACTTCGGTACTAATAATAGACCAGACGTTATCACAGAAACAATGTTAGAATGTAAAAAAATTAAGTTTACAGCAGCAGAAATGCTCAATTTTGTTCTTAATCTACCTCTGATTATTGGTGATATTATACCCTCAAATTCACAAGAGTGGCAACTAATAATACTATTAAAAAAAAATTTAAGTCTTGTTCTAGAGCAACAATACGTATATTACACTCCAGTTTTATTTAAAAGCTTAATAACCGAACATCACAAATTATTTATAAGATTGTTTGGAGAGATTTTAAAGTTTAAGGCCCATATTTTACTTCATTATCCGACAATTATGTCAAACATTGGACCCCTTAAAAATAAGTGGGCAATGAGATTTGAATCAAAACATCAAACCCTAAAAAATATATCGAGATCCTCAAAAAATCGTAAAAATTTGATTAAAACCATCTCCATCAAGATTCAACTCAAGACAGCACATTCTTTAATGCAAAGTTATGATTACACTGGGTTGAAATATGAAAAGTTAGATGAAATAACCAAGTTTCACTTGCATAAAAAATTTGGAATATCTATTAAAAAAGAAATGGAAAAAATGTATAAAATCAGGTCCTTAAAATTAAATGAAACTATTTTGGAAGATAATCACGTAATCGAAATAACATCCTGTAATAATGAGGATATAATTCAATTTGCAGTTATAAAAACTATATTTTGCACAGATTTAGAAGAATTTTATTTTGTGTGCCAATTGCTTGAAACATGTTGTTTCGTTCAACATTATCAAGCGTTTAAAGTTAAAATTTTAGATGTGTTTCATATATTCAATTTTAATGAAATATCTTTAGAATTTACATCCAAATTAACAAAATTTTCTAATGGTGACTTATTTGGCAACTGGAAATTCTTAAATTTTTGACATGTTCGATGCATATGCATATGTATGCATATATACAATCAAACAACTTATTCGGTCTAAGAACCTGACTTTTATGGGCTCAAAACATTTAAAATATATTCTTTTCTACATTTACATAACAAGGCACTAGATGATGAGCTTTCTTGGTCGTAGAAACTAGCTTGTGTTAAGCTAATGCGAAAAAGTTCTGATAGTGAAAATAATGAAGGGGAATAGTTGTTTTCAAACGCTTTTTTAAATTGATTTAAGCTATATAGTTTATATTTGATTTTTTACACTTTCACTTATCATTGATAAATTCACATTACTTCCTTCCTACACTTCACTTAACTTCTTAACTTCTATATGTCTTTGATTATTTACACTTTCACGTATCATTGATAAATTCAGATTACTTCCTTCCTACACTTCACTTAACTTCTTAACTTAATTATAAAGATAGGTTAGGATCTAGTGTTGGTGTAGGTCCTGACTTGTAAATATTAGTTTTCAGAAAAAAGTTTTCAGTGTCGTTATTTACTTTGGGATTTTTTTTAAAGCTTTGTTTATTGAAGATGAAGAGTTTTTCGATTTGTGGCATCCTGTTGCTGTCGTACAAAATTTGTTTGCGACAGTGGAGTCAGGGCATATTTTAATCGCTACAAGTTTTTAGAGGGGGACATTACAATTCAATTCAGATTGCTTCCTTCCTACACTTCATTTAATTTCTTGACTTCTATGCGTCCATACTCAATAATTATAAAGACAGGTTAGGGTCTAGTGTTGGTGTAGGTCCTAACTTGTTGTAAATATTAGTGCTCAGAAAAATTTTTCAATGTCCTTATTTCCTTTGGGAGCAAGAGGCTCATCAATTTTACACACAAAATGAAATCGTTTTAGAAAATGATTTCGATTGCATCACTAAGCAGCTAATTTCTTACCACTGTTCTCTACTGAGCAAGAGGCTCATCAATTTTACACACAAAATGAAATCGTTTTAGAAAATGATTTGGATTGCTTCACTCAAAACTTCAGAAGTGACAGCTTTTCCAGTCCGTTGTTTTGAATGGGAAAAAAATTTGAAAACCTACTTTCCTACAGAAAACACTTGAGTACTCATACTCATAAATGTGTTTTATGTCCCACATTTTTTTTTCTCATCCAATGGCTTAATAAAGCACATCAAAACAGTATCCATTACTGGAGAACCATTCAACTCAGTGCGGGAAGAGCGAGGAGTCGACTTATGGTATAATGCCTGGGGGTGTTGCTTGAGTGGACGCTGAGAAGTGGGCCTTCGCTACTGCGGACTCAAGGTGTAAGCCCTAGTGCCATCCAATCTGTTATAGGGACGGATCGGGCTATGTCTTCATCACGGTGTCCGCATTGAAAGCATCCTTAACTAGCTGGCGCTTCCGCATTGCCGTTTGTATCCTCTCTCCTACTTTCACTGAGGATTGTTCCGATACTGGGGCAGCGGATCGCTACCTTTCCAAACCATGTCACTTCTGTTTAGCATTAAGGGGTGTGAGGAAGAGATGTGGTTTCTACCAAATGTGGCTCACGGTCTTCCTGGCACTCGCTCTCCTGTGACGTTCTCAGTACAGTGGGAAATTAAAATTTAATTTAAATTTCATTTATATTTTATATTTGTCCGCATCTAAACACTTGATATTTTAGCGGAAATATTTTTGGAACTCGCCCCAAAAAGGTTTTCAACTGAGCAGAAGGCTCAATGATAACTTTCACTTCACTTCACATATTCATTTCACTCCACTTCACTACATTTTAATTCAATTGGGACAAGTTTGAGTAAATATCTCTATTTCTTATAGAAAAAGTAAGAACAATTAAATATTAATGCTCAGAGAAACAGAAAACAGATTGAAAAGCTTTCTTAAAATTTGTATATATTAATAACCAAACGAATCATTATATATGTATGAAATATATATATATAGACATTTAATTACAAATATTCAATATAAAAGTCCTAAAATAAATTAATTACTTTTACTGTTTTTTTCTTAAATTAATAACAAAAAAAAATGTTTTTTCAAATGCCATGAATGAAAATGTGTTTTAGAATAAATGTGTTAAACACATTTTCATAATAAAAAAAAAAATAAAAATATGTATAGAAAGCATTATGTTCTAGAGTGGGAAATTAAAAGATTATCTTCATTTTATATCTCTTTAATTACCTATATGAACTTTTAAATTTCATTTATATCTTACATTTGTCCGCATCTTTACACTTGATATTTTAGCGGAAATATTTTTGGAACTCGCCGCAAAGAGGTTTTCAACTGAGCAGAAGGCTCAATGATAACTTTCACTTCACTTCACTTCACATATTCATTTCGCTCCACTTCACTACATTTTAATTCAATTGGGACAAGTTTGAGTAAATATCTCTATTTCTTATAGTAAAAGAAAGAACAATTAAATATTAATGCTCAGAAAAACAAAAAACAGATTGAAAATCTTTCTTAAAATTTGTATCTATAAATAACCAAACGAATCATTATACAT
This sequence comes from Sphaerophoria taeniata, assembly GCA_943590905.1. Lineage (NCBI taxonomy): Eukaryota > Metazoa > Arthropoda > Insecta > Diptera > Syrphidae > Sphaerophoria > Sphaerophoria taeniata. Next base: position 195,349,947 of record OX016540.1, read on the forward strand.
GTATGAAAATATAAAATATAGACATTTACTAACTAACAGTCAATATAAAAGTCCTAAAAACAATTAATTATTTTTAATATTTTTTTTTATGTAATAACAAAATAATAGAATGTTTTTTTCAACATCCAGTTTAAAATGCCATGAATGAAAATATATTTTAGAATAAATTGTATTCAATGTGTTAAACACATTTTCATCATAAAAAAATATATATATATATAGAAAGCATTATGTTCTTTTCGTTTTTAATGTGTAAAAAATATAAAAAAAGTTATATTAGATAAATAACCAGAAATGTGAAATTTTAAAATTATTTATTTTTATCTTTTATGTACCTAAATGTTTGTGTTTTTTGTTCATATTATTGCTATTATTTATATAAATACATCAAAAAATGTTAATGTAATGAAATAGTTTTTTACTAAGCGTCATCGCTTGAAACAAGAAAAAGCATATATTTCAGCATTCTACTCCATTGCAAAACATTCTATGTGCATCTCTACTGCTGAGATTCAAAGTTACACTAATTGATCACTACAGTGATTCCCGTTTGTCATCAAAGGCATAGATGTTACTCTGAAGCAGATTTATTATTAAAGGAAAATACTTCCTAAAATTAACACAAACTCCAAAGAAAGTTCTCTTTAATGGCAAATAGTTTGAAGTAAACGCTTTATCAAGGGTGATAAACGATGCTGTCATTGAAAAGGCTTTCTTTGGAGTTTGTGCTGATAGAAATAAGTATTTCCCTTTAATAACAAATCTGCTTCCGAGCAACAACTTTACCTTTGATGACGAACGGGAATCACTGTAGTGGTCAAGTATATTAACTTTGAACCTCAACTATAAAATCGTTTGTGGTTAACGATATTACCATTCAGGTGGACTTTCTTTAGAGTTTGTGCTGATAGAAGTAAGTATTTCCCCTTAATAACAAATCTGCTTCCGAGCAACAACTTTACCTTTGAGGACGAACGGGAATCACTGTAGTGATCAAGTATAATAACTTTGAACCTCAACTATAAAATCGTTTGTGGTTAACGATATTGCCATTCAGGTGGACTTTCTTTAGAGTTTGTGCTGATAGAAGTAAGTATTTCCCCTTAATAACAAATCTGCTTCCGAGCAACAACTTTACCTTTGAGGACGAACGGGAATCACTGTAGTGATCAAGTATATTAACTTTGAACCTCAACTATAAAATCGTTTGTGATTAACGATATTGCCATTCAGGTGGACTTTCTTTAGAGTTTGTGCTGATAGAAGTAAGTATTTCCCCTTAATAACAAATCTGCTTCCGAGCAACAACTTTACCTTTGAGGACGAACGGGAATCACTGTAGTGATCAAGTATATTAACTTTGAACCTCAACTATAAAATCGTTTGTGGTTAACGATATTGCCATTCAGGTGGACTTTCTTTAGAGTTTGTGCTGATAGAAGTAAGTATTTGCCCATAATAACAAATCTGCTTCCGAGCAACAACTTTACCTTTGATGACGAACGGCAATCACTGTAGTGATCAAGTATATTAACATTGAACCTCAACTATAAAATCGTTTGTGGTTAACGATAATGCCATTCAGGTGGACTTCCTTTAGAGTTTGTGCTGATAGAAGAAAGTATTTCCCTTTAATACCAAATCTGCTTCCGAGCAACAACTTTACCTTTGAGGACGAACGGGAATCACTGTAGTGATGAAGTATATTAACTTTGAACCTCAACTATAAAATCGTTTGTGGTTAACGATATTGCCATTTAGGTGGACTTTCTTAAGAGTTTGTGGTGAAAGAAGTAGTATTTCCCTCTAATAACAAATCTGCTTCCGAGCAACAACTTTACCTTTGATGACGAACGGGAATCACTGTAGTGATGAAGTATATTAACTTTGAACCTCAACTATAAAATCGTTTGTGGTTAACGATATTGCCATCAAGGTGGACTTTCTTAAGAGTTTGTGGTGAAAAAAGTAGTATTTCCCTCTAATAACAAATCTGCTTCCTAGCAACAACTTTACCTTTGATGACGAACGGGAATCACTGTAGTGATGAAGTATATTAACTTTGAACCTCAACTATAAAATCGTTTGTGGTTAACGATATTGCCATTAAGGTGGACTTTCTTAAGAGTTTGTGGTGAAAGAAGTAGTATTTCCCTCTAATAACAAATCTGCTTCCTAGCAACAACTTTACCTTTGATGACGAACGGGAATCACTGTAGTGATGAAGTATATTAACTTTGAACCTCAACTATAAAATCGTTTGTGGTTAACGATATTGCCATTAAGGTGGACTTTCTTAAGAGTTTGTGGTGAAAGAAGTAGTATTTCCCTCTAATAGCAAATCTGCTTCCGAGCAACAACTTTACCTTTGATGATGAACGGGAATCACTGTAGTGATCAAGTATATTAACTTTGAACCTCAACTATAAAATCGTTTGTGGTTAACGCTTTGTAAAAAAAAAAACAAATTATAGCCATTGAAATCCCTCTATTTGAGTGCTAGGATTGAATGAAGTAAGCACTATTAACTTTGACTCTCATCTACAAAGCGTTTGCAATCAACGCTTTATTAATAGTCATAAACGATATTGGTATTGGATTCAATCTTCTTAAGAGTTTGCCACAAACGTTTTTCCAATTTACCTCAAGATACTTTAGAGTTAGAATTAATTTACATTCGCAATAGCGTGTAGGTTGTTTATCGTTGTGTAGTATCAACAAAAGAGTTTAAAATAAGTCTCTATGTATTATATAACGTGTTTATCAGGATAGAGATTTTCGTTTGTTTTAAACAACATTTCTTTTTAGAATAAGCATTTATATATATTGCCGCTAAAATATAAAGCTACTGCCACAGAAGCCGAAAATAGTTTACCATAAGCTATTTGCGACATTGGTCCTTTTTCCTCTTGTGGTTAGAGTTTTTCCCCTTGTGGTAAAGGATTATTTTTCTGTGTGCATGGCGTTTATTAACGCCGTGCGCCAAGAAACATAATTCTCTCCACTGAACTGTGGTAAACATTTTGCTACTTCTAGTCCCTCTCCGCCTTCTATTTTTGGGTCAATCGTTATGTCTTTGTATGGCTCGATGTCGTCTCGTGTCGTTAGAGCACTTAATTGACTATTAAGCCGTCCTACCTCTTCAACTAATTGTCGGTTGGCGTCAGCCACCAACCTAATGACTATTGTCGACAGTTCCTCTGGAGTCATCGTTTTTTCCTTTTTTTTCTTTTTTAGTTTTTTAGATTTTTATTTGTTAAGATTATTCTTTCTTTTCTTGTTTTCTTTTTTAGTTTTTAGATTTGTATTTGTTAAGAGTATTTTTCCTTTTCTTTTTTTCTTTTTTAGAGAATATTCTCAACTTAAATATGTTTGAACTTTTATGTATGTTCCCCAACCACCTTAATTTTTTTTTAGTTTTTAATAATGTTTCTTATCAATTAGTTAATAACATTAATTTTAGTTAAATTGAATTTAAGAACAATGGTAAAGGAAAATAAACAGTTCTATTGACCCTTTTTATTTTTTTTAAAATTAGTTATATTGATTATATTAATTACTTTAGTTTCCTTACTCTCCGTCGTTGGAATGAAATTTCAGCGTCAGAGCTTACTTTTTCTGATCTTTGGGAATCGACGTCCCGGTTTTTGCTTCCGGTGTTTTATGCCTTCAGTCTTGGAGTTGTTTCCCCCGTTGTCCAGATTCTATAAGTCTGGTTGTTTTAGATACCGTGGCTGAAGGGTACTTGGTTCCTTTCTCCTTCTTGGATGCCTCGTTGAAAAGTTCTTTTGCTGGTTGGTTTTTCACCCACTGATTTTATAAATCACTTTATGTTTTTTCGAAAAATAAACTTTAACTATACGGGTCCCTGCTCGGGCGCCAATTAAAACTTGAACACACGATTTAAAGGAAAAAAATCACTTTATTAAAAAAGAACAATATTTCCTTAAATCTAATACGCGTGTATGTAAGTGTACGGTGGAAATCGAACTGCCCGTTGCTGGTCATCACTCCTCCTCGAAGGCTCGGATGATGCTGATTGCCAGCGGCGTCGGTCGTTAATTATTCATAATCTATTTTTGGGTTTAATCTCAATTGTCGGCTTGGGTCGTAAATCACGTATTTTATGACGATCCCGATCCTCTTTCGGGTTGGTGTCAAGTGTCGTCATTCTCTCGTCGACCCATGTGGTCACCATGTGTTAACTTAGTATACAGCTGGGATATGCTTAAGGCTTTTTATACAATCAACGTGTCGATCGAATACCTCTACAGGGGCGTACAGATTTGGAAGTTTTTGGGGGATTTATATGTGGATTCTGCAACAAAATTAAACTTGAGTTTTTGGTATATTGTAAGCTTATTACTGTTTAAAGCGACTATAGCTTAAGTGATTCTAAGTAGGTATAATGGAAAGAGTTTTGGCCCGTCTATTTCTTCATAAAAACTAATGTCATGTCGGCCTTCTTTGGGCTTCTAACCCAAAGTGATTCTGTGCCTTGACAGTTGCTCCTCTTCTGCCAGCGGTTTCTATAGTATCAGTCACAATGTTTCTGGTTTTTCCTTCATTTATATGCTGCCCCAGGTTTCAAGCCACCCGCTCCCAAGAAGTAAAGGAGGAACCACAAAGAAATTGAAATTGATCGATTTATATTCTCAACTTCACCATTGGCCTGTGCCCAGGGGAGATGATGTTATCAAATCAATATTGTTTCTATCAAAAATAGCCCTTAAATTCAACACTCAGAAACTGCCGACCATTATCTGCTTTTATAAATTTAGGATATCCCTCTCTAAATGCCAAATATTTTTGATGACGACGCTTTCTTTAATTATAATTATAATCAATGATCACAAAAAAGAAACACAGATTTGGTAAATGACACAATAAGGCAATAAATCCATTGCAACGTATTACCAGAGGCAAATCATAGGCACCGGTGGGTTCGGCCTGAAAACCAACAGATAATCTCAACACAGTTTAACGAATGATTCGACTTCTCTGTCCATTGGTAGCCGCAATACTTTTAAAAGAAGTATTTGCTTCATTGCTAACATTCCTGGATTACCTTTGTGTCGTTGTTTTATTTATAATTTGCACCCACTCAAAGAATTTTTGTATACCCTTATTGTGGCAGAGACTCAGTGAATGCTTTAGGAAAGAAGTAGGTGTCAGGGTACATTGGTCTTGAAACTTGAATTCCTGAACATTACAATGATTGGAGTTCCACATTCGCGTAGCGAGCAGCGAAGAGTCTGTGGAAAATGTGGAAAAAAACGGCAAAAAATATTAATTTTTCTGCGTTTTAACGCGCTTATCTCAGGAACTGCTTAATGAAATTGAACAATTTTTTTAATGTTGAATGGTTTATTTATCAAGGAAGGCTTGAAGCTATATAACATTAAGCTGCAACCAATAGGAGCGAAGAATTTGTGGAAAATGTGGAAAAAACGGCAAACAATACAATACAATCTATCTATCTATACTAATATATAAAGCTGAAGAGTTTGGTCGTTTGAACGCAGTAATCTCAGGAACTACTGGTTCGAATGGTATAATTCTTTTTGTGTTGGATGGTCCATTAATCGACTTAGGCTTTAGGCTACTTAACATTAAGCTGTGACCAATAGCAGCGAAGAGTCTGTGGAAAATATGGAAAAAACGGCAAAAAATATTAATTTTTCTGCGTTTTAACGCGCTTATCTCAGGAACTGCTTAATGAAATTGAACAATTTTTTTAATGTTGAATGGTCCATTTATCAAGGAAGGCTTGAAGCTATATAACATTAAGCTGCGACCAATAGGAGCGAAGAATTTGTGGAAAATGTGGAAAAACGGCAAACAATACAATATAATACAATACAATATAAAGCTGAAGAGATTGTTCGTTTGAACAATTTTGAAGAGTCCATTAATCGAGGAAGGCTTTGTTTTACTTAAAATTAAGCTATGACCAATAGCGAAGAATCTGTGGAAAATGTGGAAAAAACGGAAAAAATATTTATTTTTCTGCGTTTTAACGCGCTTATCTCAGGAACTGCTCAGTCAAATTGAACATTTCTTTTTGTGTCTAATGGTGGATTTATCGAAGAAGGCTAGAAGCAATATCATACTACGCTGATACCAATAGGAGCGAAGCGTCAGTTAAAAATATTGCAAAAACGGCAAAAAATATTCTTTTTGAATGTTTCTGTTGTTTGCTTGAACCCGCTGATCTCAGGAATTGCTAAATCAAAATGAACAATTAATTTGCGTTGAATAGTTTATTTATTATGGAAGGCCTTAGACTATAATATAAGCGAAAAATCAGTGGAAAAAGTGGAAAAAACGGCAAAAAAATATTAATTTTTCTTGGTATGTGTTGAAAAAATTACTGTGCTGTGCAGTGTGCACTGCTCAGCACCAACTGATTTTAGAATTAAAGTACCAGAATTTCAAAAAAAAAAAAAATACGAGCGTGTATAAGTGGATATAGTGTTACTATTTTTCCCATGCAGTAGCAATGGCTGTCAATGTCACACAATGGCCGCCCGGCGCGCTTTCGTCCGTTTTCAGTTCAAGAACAACATACATAGAACATAGAAGTTAGAAAGATGAGAACGAAAAATATTGTGTTGGCTGTATCAATCTTAAGGCAGGCTGGCCAAGCAAATTATATAAAAAATGCCAGTTCTACCTAACAACATCTCACTGAGATCTCAGAGATCCCAGAAATCTCATAGATTTTTTAAGTGGAACAAAAATTCTCAGCTGCGAACTGAGATTTTTTTCTCAGATCTCTGAGATGAAATTATTTTGGATTCGATTTCTCACTCAGCTATTTTAACGTGGCTGACATATGTGCAACAACAATTAGTAAGGTAACCATTATATCTCAATGATAACTGAGAATTATGTTCCATCAAATTGTTTAACCTCAGTCAAGGTGACATTGAGATCTCAGTGAGATGTTGTTAGGTGGAACTGGCCTAATAACTGCTCAAATTAGAATTTTGAGAGTTCAATTGATTTGTGAATGTGAATCATTGCAGTGAATGTGATTGATTGCACTATATTTGTGTAGAAATCTCACAACACAACAACTTTCAATTCTATATTTATTTATTTTATTTTAAAGTATTTAATATAATTTTACAATTTGATCAAATGAGGACGTGTGGCGACGACTCCTTAATTTAGTTTAACGACTGACTAGGGATGTCGAAAAAATATCGATATATCGATATATCGATATTTTTTCTGGATTTGTTGATATTTTTGAACGATATTTAATTTTTCGATATATCGATATATCGATATAAAAATTCGAGTATCGAAAAGGTATAAAAATTCGATATTTTTTATGATTACAAAAAAAATCTTCAAAAGGAATGCTACACAGTACACACTGCACTCAATAACATGAATAATTTGAAAACACAACACATTCTCAACTCGGACTGACTACAAAAATGAAATTGATATCTGCGCAAAAGTATTTGAGAAATAGAGAGGGACGCACATTGCTTTTGTTTTATCATTCGTTCGTTAAGTTCTTTTGTATTATTGTTCGTATTATTGTTCGTTCGTTAAGTAAGGTGTGTTTGGTCGTGATGCCCCAGAGTAGTCATCCCACATTTGTGCAGATTATTGTGTTTAAACAATATCATTTTATATATTTCTTAATTAAAAAATATGCTCAGTTTAAAGAAACAGGAAAAAAATGGACTTCAGGAAAAAAACGATGCAGAAGTAAGAGAGATATTAGAATTAGGGAGAGTTCGACCAAGGGAATGCTTTAAGTATGAAAAACTGAAGGGAATCATAAAAAATGCTCAAATTTTTCAAGTTTAAGAGAATTACGACCTAGCGAGAGTTGACTGCAATGCAATTTAACAATAACTTCGCAAAAAAATTCCCACGCGCGTATGATGCACAAGTCGTGACGATACTCTGGCCAGTGGACGAGGGGGAGGCGGACGAAGTCGCGGGCAACTGCTAGTTATTCAATATGTCGAAAGAGTCCGCATCTGGAAAATTGCATTTGACGAAGAATCTGCTAGTTAATAGTTAATATACCAGGATATGGACGAAGTCCAAAATGTCAAAACTGCATACATGGGCTTCGTCATATCGAACGCAATCCAACAATAAGGTCATCGCTGTCCAACACCCATGTTTGGAGACGATCAGGAAGACCGACCTTCCTCTAAGAATTGCAATCAGCTATACATCCCTGAGTAAGCGGTTTCGATGACTGGATAACGCATATGAAGGACTGCACCTGTCAGGGCAACTTTTCTGTGTTTCACTTTTAAGCTGTATTTTTTTGCAATGCTGTCTCCAGCCATTTGGAAGGGACTGAAAAAATTTAGTAGATGATGCTCAAGCTATTTACCACAGGACAATTTTAGCAAGATAAGCAATTTTCTCTTACCGTTAAATCACTATTTTCTAGAAATAAAATAGGAAACTGTTTCGGATCCAGTCCCCTTCATAGCATTCAATGATTATCCTATGAAAAGGTTGGGTGGTATATTTATGTTCCTCCTCTGTCAATACTTTACCCTTACTTCTACTGTCAGTGTGTGTTGTCAGTCATCATTCTTTCAAACAACTCGACCGTAAAACTCTTGCTTCAAGGATGCACATGAGTATATCCAACTTTAGGGAAACATCTAGGAAATGTTGATTCCAGCCGAGCAAGGTATGAAGATACAAAAAGTACAGCACTGGATGTGAAGTCTATTAAGGGTGGCAAGAAGAAACCTTCTTACCTACTTGTTATTGTAGGTACATCGTACATGGCAAGGTATCTCTGACGGCAGTTAAATTTTTTATTAACATGGATCTTCCCTTGAGGTTGCGGTTATAAGCATTAGCCTCAAATATAAATATAAGATGTGTAAGTGTGGTTTCCTTAATGGTTTTGCAGCTGCCTTGGCGCTTAATTCACTAACCAAAAAAAAGGTTTATCATGTCTACATGAAAATTATTAATCATTAATTTGATTAAGAGGCAATATATTAAACTTTTAGTTCTGTCCTGTCGACCTTGCTAGATAGATAAATATGAATTTTTTTTTTTCAAACATTTTAATAAAAAAGAAAAAATATTTTTCTAATTTATGGCATTTTTTCAATTCCCCGAAGCCAATTCATTTGTTCACGAAACAATGTTTGATAAAAATAAATAAATTGAGTGGCGCTCTTGAAGAGCCAAGGCCTAAGTGACTAACTCTCATCAACAATTCTCTGGGTGCGTGTGAAGAATTGAGGGGACCTACAATTTAACGCCGATTCTGAACGGTAAAGTTGAGAAGCACTTTTTCATGACAGATTGATACTCTTGGAAGATTTGTCAGTTCTTCGGTAGAGGCAGGGCCCATGAAAGATGAAATAAAAACTTTATGGGCACGAGTAGGACTCGAACCCACGACGTTTTGCTTTGCAGCCAACGCGTTGCAACGCCCCTAACCACTAAGCTACGGGCAGCTACAACAATGTTTGATGGAAAGTTTAAAAATAATTCTTGGGTGTATTTTTACCCTTTATTATTAATCATTGTTATTTGTGCAGAGTTTTTTTCATACATTGTAAAACTCAATCATTAAGATTTAAATGCAATTAAAAAATCATTTCTCAATATAAAAGGATCTGCTCATTAAAATGAAGTCTAACTGAAGATATTGCTTTCAAAGCTTCAGTTAACTTACCTTTAATGGAAGCCAACAACATTTTTATATTATCGGTGCCGTGAACGAAGGCCATATGAATTAACGCCATAATGGCTTAAGTTCTCATTAAATTTGAATTCACGCCATAACCCGATTACGGCTTAAATTCACATTCGAATGTGAACTAAAGTAATACGGCGCGCGTTAGTCCATTTTAAGAAGTGGCCAAGTTCTCATTTCAATGGGTGGGTTCAATCAAGTAACCAAAAGGTATCGGGGTGCCGTGAACGAAGGCCATATGAACTAACGCCATAATGGCTTTAATTCTCATTCAAATGTGAATTAACGCCATAATCCGATTATGGCCTAAATACACATTGGAATGAGAACTAAAGTAATATTGCGTTAGTTCATTTTAAGAAGTGGCCCAATTACTCATTTTAATGTGAATTAAAGCCACTCGCAGCAATCAAGATAATTTTAATATGATATTGGAACATAATGAAGGTAGGTAAATATATGGTTTAACGAAAAAAAGGATGAACGCTCTATTAGTTAAGGGGGCGTAAACACAAATATTTTAAACACGGGTTACTATAAATCAAATATAAGATCCCAAATTTGCCTTATTCTTAACTGTTTTCGTCACGCTCATAACTTAAAAATTTTGGAAAAATTTCTTTGTTATTTATACTTTCGCGGTCCCCTCAGTTTTTGGCTCCAGAATCGAAAATAATCCGTTTTCGATGATATTTTTTAAATCTTCGTTTTTTCGGCGGAGTTATGCACAAATTTACGAGGATGGAAAACAAATAAAATCGTTTAATTGTTGATAATGTTTTGCAAAGTAATCGAATGAAGTTGCTTTCTAAACGAATAAAAAAATCAATACAAAAATAAATGATTTTTCATATTTGTATTGAATTTCAGAATGAGTACCTAAGTTTCTCAATATTTGCGTAGATGCTTCATTCGGAAAATTAGTTTTCCAGAATTTGAAAGTAATCAAAAAATCGCGTACTGCAGTAGGTTCTACTAGAAAGCGAGCGGAGCGAGCCGAAATTTTTTTGGGCAAACAGAGAAACAATTTGGGGTGTGAAAATAAAAAAATTCGCGCGAATTTTTTTATTTTCACACCCCAAATTGTTTCTCTGTTTGCCAAAAAAAAATTCGGCTCTTAGAACGCGATTTTTTTTATTACTTCAGAGTCTAGAAAACTAGTTTTCCGAACGAAGCACCTACGATCACCTAATTATTAGGTGTAGCACAATTTTCAAATTTCAGTGAGATTCCTTGAAATTAATATTGTTAACTCATGATTACGTTCAAATGGCTGACCAAGAAAACGGATCAACACATTTTTTTCTTTCAGAAATTTTAAAAGAAAATATCAGCACTCGCTGAGAGTGAGATCTCTTGTTCCATTTTAGAAATATCTGAGGTCCCTGAGATCTCGATGCGATTTTGTTACGTAATTACTTGCTATGCTAACTTTGCTTCAAAGCTCAAAGCATGTTATGGCATCAGTTCTCATTTGAATGTGAACTTACCCCGTATGGCGTAAGTTCTCATTCAAGTGATGGCTTTAGTTCTCATTCGACTGTGAATTAAGGCCATAATCGGATTATGGCGTTAGTTCACATTTGATTGAGAACTAAGGCCATTATGGCGTTAGTTCATATGGCCTTCGTTCACGGCACCGGTATCGGATAGCTTTTTGTTGTTGTTTACTATAGTAAAAAATAGCAAATACATGAGCCATTCTCTGTCAAAATAAAAAATCCTAAGGTATCTGATCAACACATGATTTTTTGTCTTGGATTGTTTGGCGTGCCCTTTAATCAGCTTCTAAAGGGTCCGCCAAATAACTTTTTTTTTTGAAAATGCTATTATAAAAAATTGCTGAATATTTTCTCAAACTTCTTTTTTTTTATTTGAAAGTACAATCCTTTCGGTTAGTAATGGAAAATAATTTAATTCAAATGGCAGCCATGCAGTAGCCTACACGATCGGTCCAATTTTTAAGCACATTATCGATTGTGTGCAGCTGTATTATTTCACCAATCGCTTCACGAATATTGTCCTTTAAAGCGTCAATTGTCTCTGGTTTGTCTGCGTAGTACTTATCTTTTACGGCACCGCACAAATAATAGTCCAACGGTGTCAAATCGCAGCTCCGAGGTGGCCAAACGACATCAGCTCTTCGCTGATAATGCGATCTTCAAAAACAGGGCACAAAACATCGAGTGTAGCTTCGGCTGTGTGGCACGTAGCGCGCGCCGTCCTGTTGAAATCAAATGTTGCCAATATCCTACTCTTCAAGTTTTGTGAACAAAAATTCGTTCAACATTGCCCGATAACGATTGCCCTTGACTGTAACGGCCACTCCTTGCTCATTTTCGAAGAAAAATGTGCCAATTATTATGCCTCTGGATCAAAATCCGCACCAAACAGTGACTCGTTTTGGGTGTATTAGCTTTTCAATATATGCGTGCGGGTTTTCTGGGCCCCAAATGCGACAATTTTACTTGTTTACATACCCGCCAAAATCAAAATGACCTTCATCTGAAAAGATGATTTTTTTGGCAAAATCGGCATCTTTTCTAAGTCGATCGGTCCCACTTAGCGAAGTGAAAACGCATTGGATGGTTAGTTGGTTTCAACTCCTGAACCAATTGGTCTTTGTATGGCGTCATACCAAAATCTTTATGCAAAATTCGTCTCAATGATGTCTCCGAAATGTTCAATTGTTGAGAACGACGACGGACGGTGAATTGATGTTGATGGCGCTGCACGCACACTTTCCGCCACATCAGCAATATTCTCGGGTGTACGCACTGTTTTTGGCTTTTCACGCTTTGGTTTATCGATGAGAATGCTAGTTTCTTTCCCTTTTTTCACAAGATAACAAACATACGGAGCTGACGGTGTTTCTCTTCTTCCAAAATCCGTACGCAATTTTCGCACGTATTCTGTAACATTACCATGATTTTCAAAGTAATGTCGCAATATTTCCCAGCAAGCGTATACACAACCATATTCGTTCAGCGGAAGGATAAAACTAATTATCTGTCAAATCAGACATGAGCTAAGTGTTACCATTCACGAAATAAGCTCTTGTTGAAAAAAAAAGAACGTTAGATGGCGGACCCTTTAAATTAAAAGAAAATTGAAAGAAATATAAACAAAACGATGTGATTTTTAACAATACTTGTTATAATATAGATGACTCGGAAGAAGTACGCAGCCAATTTCAATTAAGGCCACTCGCAGCAATCCAAACTCGATATATGCATATATATATATGACTAGCTGGTACCCGCGGCTTTGCCCGCGTTAAGTTAAAGTTAACTTATTATTTTAATTTTGTGTTGTACAGGATGTAAGGTGAAACAATGAAAAGATTCTGGGCATTGAACACCCGTGAAAACGCATCGAATATAGCTGTCCAGGGAAGAAGCACAGCTTTTCTTGATTAGAGAACTATTAACATATCTGAATTTTTCCTAGCTTTTCAACCTTAAATTCTATGCTCTCTCTATGCTAAATTCGTGCTCTCGCAGAGTTTTCCGAGTTACAATCCAAAATTTTCCATTTTTCCGTTTGCACCTACAATTACATGCGATTTTCCCATTGAAAACCAGTGAGTCTTCCGAGTTTTTCATTAAGAACTTTCTATTTTCCATTCGAAACCACATTTTGAAACCACATTTTGAAATAAAAAATTCCAAGCAAAAAATCAAATATCTGCCCTTTGTTTGGATTTTCCAGTTTTTTTCAGTTTTCCCACTCTTCCATGAAGTTCTTACATTTTTTTGTTTCACAGAAACCACCACTGAACACAACAGTATTAACCATGAAAATTTCACAAATATCTGAGGGGCCATTTCGGATTCCATTGGATTATTATACATAGATACATATGTACATACATTTTTATAAGAAGAAGAAGATTATTTGTAATACAGGAGCAAGTTCGTACGACCCGGTTGTGCATATATTTTTTTAATTTTCATTGGTGTTTCGCAATAAGTATTGAATCAATAACTTAAGCTTCGTCCAACCGTCCTTTACCACGACGACGCACAGTGTGGGAATTCGCACATCTAGCGGTATTAAATTAATAACGCTTGTGATTTGAAGTTTTTGATAAATTTTTTTTTCTTAGTTAAGTGCAAAATACCCATGAAATGAAATGTAATAGTTATTTTTTTCTTATTTGGCCGAAGTTCTTGAAAAATGAGTCACAAATTCGCCGTTTTTCACAATTTTGAAATTTATTTTCAAAGTTTTTATTAATGCCCGAAATTGATAACTGGCATTAAAACAAGCAAAAAATTGTACTAGGAGGGAGGTCTATCTCCCCCCGTTTAAGTGGGAGGGGCATTTTTCGAAAAACTTGGTTAAATAAAAAAAATGGTTTGTAAAAAGTGATTATAAGTGCCCACCATAATTTGGTATAGTTTTTCTGGAAGCTAATATACTACTGTTTCTTATTCATTATAAATCAAAGGTCTGAACAGCGCAATCTTCTATAAATTCAATTTTAAGGTCGAAACTTTCGTAAAAAAAATTATTTTCCTTATTAAGTGCAATTTTACTCTTCATTTTCTCATATTTACTGGCACTTTTTTTTCTATATTTAATGCTCTTATAAATTTGGAGTCAAAAACTGAAAATTGCATGTCAAAACCTTTTAAGGTGATGGAAAAGTTAAAAAATGTATGTGTCAAAAACACCAAAAAACTGTTTTTTTTTCATATTTAAAAATTAAGATACCTTAGCCATGATTTCTTACACGGAAATTGTTTTTATTTTTAGCAAATTGCATAAACACAAACAAAAAAATATATACACATCTTAAAAACGAAACTCTTAAAGTTCCACAACCTCAGGTTCTATACTCTTCCTTCTTTTTGGAATGCTTCTTAAGCCAGCAATATATGGGTCTGAGGTAATTAGCAGCCTGTAAATGAGGTTTGTCATTGTGTTCAAGTCTGTAGCATAAGAAATTAACATTTTTCTTACAAGCTTACGAAAGGCCTTAGACCCCTTTAATCCGGCCCTGTGTTAAAATATTTTGTTGGATTTCGTCTTGTAACTTTGATCTACCATCCGAATTTCAAAACTGCAGCATTAAAAATAAAGAACTTTCATAAAATTTTACGAAAAGCCTTAGAGCAAACACGCCCTTAATGCGGCCCTGTCAAAAAAAAAATATTAACTTTTTACAACTTTGTTCGCCTATACTCTTTTATATATAAATATATTCAGGTATACATCATATTGCAACAATAACAATTTTTTTCTCTTATTTTGCTTGTTCCGGAGCATTTTTTGGCTCGTTAGCTATGGCGAAAAATGACTTAAATTTAAAGGCGCGCAAAAAAGCGCAAAACTTTTTGATAGTTTTAAATAGTGAAGATGTCAGGCTTTGCAGTGAACCTAATTTCAAGGCGGAACTATGTGGAACTTAGCTTTTCTGATCCAATAAAATAATGTAAAAATACCCACAAAAATACATATTTTTTAACTTTATCCACCACCAAAAATATGTTTAAAGAATAATACTATATAAAATTATTTATTTTAATATTCTTTAGTATAAATATAATTAGAAAAAAATAAACTTTCAGCAAAACACGCACTACACGTATCAACGTATCAACACGTACAACTAAATTTGAACAAAAATTATCACAAATTGCTGAGTCATGGCTCATTTTTTCTTTGTTAACATAATTTTTTTCCCAAAATTTGTTTCATATCGTTCAATCCACTATTTTAGCTTTACGAAAAACCGGTATTGATATCAATTGCAGCATATCATTTTTTGAATAAAATGACGCTAGATGTGCGAATTCCCACACTGTGCGACGCTCACAGCCTGAGGGTGAGAAACTGGATTTCGATTTGATTTGATTTCGATTTTGTTTATTATACAGATTGTCCATTTAAGTTCATAAACGCACTTACATATATTAGGACATTTACCTAATTTCTTAGCATCGATTTGGAAAACCTTGGACATTCGTCTCCAAGTCTGTGCATCGAAGTAACAAAAGGTTCCTCGTTCTTTTGTACCGTTCTTTTCATGTTGATTAAGACCTGGAATTCGAGTTATCCAAATTTTATCTTCTATGTGATACCGACATTCTCGATTATGTAATTCTGCAGCGGCCATCAATTGCATAACATTAAAAATATTTTTGTAGAATAGAAAGAATAGCACGTTCTTGCAGTTAAGGACAGATTTCCCCGGGATATACATATGTATAGAAGAGCTTGCTGATCCCGGTTATGGCTCAGATGAAGGGGGAAATTCATTAGAGGAAGTGTACCAATTATGGAATACGCTCCTAATATGGAATAGTGCAATATTCTGAAAACCACGCTGTGTATGCACCTGTTTATTTCAATGCAAGCTTTTTTTTTCACGTGCATATTCGTTATAAGTATCCTTGTTAACGCCGGGAGGCGTTGAAATTGCGCAATTATTAAAAGTTGTTTTTCGTGTAGGTGCATGACATATTATTTCAAGTTTATTTTTTTTATATTTTTTTATCCTTTTAACTTTAAACATATTTTATTTGTCGCATCATTAGGAAAAAGCTTTAACTTTAGATTAAGAAAAAGTATTTAGGTAAGTTCAGTGAAATAAAGGGTGAATTTGTACATAGTTCAGTGGATCGTGTTGTTCCTAATATGGAATATCAGGGTGTTCCTAGTATGGAATAGTATTTTTACATAATATATTTTTTTTTTAATTTTTATATGGCACCAAAAGAAAACAAATGAAAGATTTGGACCAAGTTGGCAACGCGGAAGGTCATCGCAACCGTCAAGTCAAAAGAAATGGCTTTTCTGAGAGCCTTCAGACTGGGCTTGTTTATTGAAGATAAACGCGCTGAAGAATGGATACAATGCTTGCCCTGGCCAGAAATAGTATCACGTAGATTGTTCGGTGCAAAAATCAATAATTTTATTTATGATTTCTGCACATCAAATTAAATTTTTACAAAAAACAGCAGTGGTCCATATTAGGGTCACTTTTTTCAAAGTGCTCATTTTGTGTTTTTTTAATTTTTTATATAGGTATTAAATGAAGTGTGATATTTTTTTTTAGTTTTTCTTTTGTTTTTTAAGTAGTATTATATATTTTTATAAACCTGAACTTAAAAGACTGTAAAAAATTTGATTTTTTCGTGTTTAAAAATGGGTTTATATTTTGGTATTCCATAATCGGTACACTTCCTCTATCTCTTCTTCATACATACATATACATATGTACATTACATATAGCAAATATAAAATTTTCTAAAAAATTTTCGATTTGACAATTTTCGAAAATTGAAATCGATCAGATTTGTTTTTTTTTTGTTTTAGAGTGAAAAAAATATATTTTTTAACATTAGCACCGTTTGTCATTTGATTGCATATGAAAAATATACATTTTATTTTTTCTAAACCTTCTACCCTAATTCCTCTTGCATTTAGAGAAAAAATTAGGAAAATCGGTCAACCAGTGTGCCCGGTTAGCGAACGAACACAAAAATTAAGCTGTTCTTTTATATATATAGAATAGCTGGTACCCGCGGCTTTGCCCGCGTTAAGTTTAAGTTAACTTATTATTTTAATATGGTGTTGTACAGGATGTAAGGTGAAACAATGAAAAGATTTTGGGCATTGGACACCCGTGAAAACGCATTGCATATAGCTGTCCATGGCAGAAGCACAGCTTTTCTTGATTAGAGAACTATTTACATATCTGAGTGCATTTGAATTTTCTGGGCATTGGACACCCGTGAAAACGCATTGCATATAGCTGTCCAACGGAGAAGCACAGCTTTTCTTGATTAGAGAACTATTTACATATCTGAATTTTTCCTTGCTTTGCAACCTTAAATTCTATGCAAAAACTTGATTTTAGGTCTTGAACTTCTTCGTGCTCTCGAAGAGTTTTCCGAGTTCCCAATCCAAAATTTTCCAGTTTTCCGTTAGAGAACCAATGCACCTACAATTACATGCGATTTTTCCATTGAAAACTAGTGAATTTTCTTAGTTTTTCATCCAGAACTTTCTATTTTCCATTCGAAACCACATTTTGAAAAAAATCAAATATCTGCCCTTTGTTTGGATTTTCCAGTTTTTCCAGTTTTCCCACTCTTAAATGAAGTTCTTAAATTTTTTTTTCACAGAAACCACCACTGAATACAACAGTGACCATGAAAATTTCACAAATATCTGAGGACCCATTTCGGATTCCATTGGATATGTATAGTAACATACATGCATACATTTTTATATATATAGTAGAAGAAGAAAATTTTGTAATAGAGGAGCAAGTTCGTACGACCCAGTCGTGCACATATTTTTTTAATTTTCATTGGTGTTTCGCAATAAGTATTGAATCAATAACTTAAGCTTCGTCCAATTGTCCTTTCTCAAATCCTTCGAATAAAAAAAAAAAAAAAACAATTATTCTGAAAAAAAATATCGACAACCTATCGTTGGAGAAAGCAATCCGTGGCGGCTCTGGAAATCTATCAGCGGGACTATCATCACCAAATCCACCCAATTATTAACTAAGTACCTACATGGTGGCCCCGTCTGCTGAAAACGTTAGCAATAGTAGAAGAACAACTATTAAGGTGGAGGTGCACGAATTCGAAGTGGTGCTATCGTTCAATTACCTTGGATATGTAGTAGCAGCCGAAAAGAATGTGGAAGAAGAAATACGCAGGCGGCCGCGCCGGCTGCTCAAAGCCCACAGAACCTACTTTAGTAGGCTTTTTATATCCTAAAAGGTTACCATTGCATTACTTCTAAACTGCTGCTTTAAGACGATAGTCTTACCAGTACTCACCTACGGATCTGGAGACCTGGGTGCTTAGCCAATGTCACTCTGAATTCTTAGCTCTCCCAGTTTGTGAGGAAGGACGATTCTGGAGAAGATATAACCTTGAGCTATGTATGTATGAAATTTAAAAAAAATTTAGCGTGGTAGACTCTAGTGGGCACCAAGTTGTATGACCGAAGAGGAACGTGTCGGGAAGTCTTTTGAGGTACAATTCAGGGTAGAACACAGTGCTGCAAACCAAATTTGGGGATAGTATACATACATATATGTACACCACGACGCTCATAGCCGGAGGGTTCGAAACTGGATTTCGATTTCATTTGATTTCGATTTTTTTTATTATACAGATTGTCCATTTAAGTTCATGAATGCACTTATATTAGGACATTTATCTTATTTCTAAGCAATGATTTGGAAAACCTTGAACATTCGTCACCAAGTCTGTGCATCGAAGTAATAAAAAGTTCCTCGTTCTTTTGTACCGTTCTTTTCATATTGATTAAGACCTGGAATTCGAGCTATCCAAATTTTCTCTTCTGTGTGATACTGCAATTCTCGATTATGTAATCCTGCAGCGGTCATCAATTGCATAACATCACCAATATTTGTGAAGAATAGAAAGAATAGCAGGTCTTCTTGCAATTTTTTAAGGACAGATTTACCCGGGATATATGGAAGAACTTGCTGATCCCGGTTGTGGCGCAGATGAAGGGGGAAAATTCTCTTCTTTGTCCATATACATTATTATGTGTGTACATATGTACCTACATACATACATACATAGGTATGTGTAGCTAATATAAAATTTTCTAAATTTTTTTCGATTTGAAAATTTTCGGAAATTGAAATCGATCAGAATTGTTTTTTTTTTATTGTAGTGAAAAAAACATGTTTTTTAACATTGCCACCGTTTGTCATTTCATTGCATTTGAAAAATATACATTTTATTTTTTCTAAACCTTCTACTCTAATACCTCTTGCATTTAGAGAAAAAATTAGGAAAATCGGTCAACCAGTGTGCCCGGTTAGCGAACGAACACAAAAATTAAGCTGTTCTTTTATATATTGTAATATTCGGCTTGGTCCGACAATTAAAACTTATTCACTTTTTAAATAAAACACAAATTCACTTTATTCAAATCACTCACAAACTTATTTATTCAACACTTTCAATTATAACTTTGCAAACACAGAGTACTTTTCTTTATCGCAGTTCACAATTCATTCATTCGCCTCGCCACCAAACGGCTATTTATATCAAAAATGATGGGTTCTAGAAACTACTATTGGTTCTTGGGGAAGCTGAAAGTTCGAGAAGCTCTCTATTTACAAATAAAAAATACTGGGATTTTCTGTAGGGGCTAACGTTCTTAATGCTAAACAAAAAGTTTCTCTTAGTCACTAGATATTGCCCCTCACAAGTGTTTACTACTACAATTAACGACATTAAGTAAAGAGAGTATGTACATTAAATAAACAAGAGATACAGAGTAAGTAAAGAGAGTAAGAAAAGTGTGTACATTAAATATAGAAAGAGATACAGAGTAAGTAAAGAGAGTAAGAAAAGTGTGTACATTAAATACAGAAAAGAGGTACAGAGCGTAAGAGATAAATAAAGTGTATACACATTACATTGCCCCCTCCTTAGGATTGATCGTCCCGAACAAATCCATCATCTTCATCACCACTGTAGCGATGTAGTCGGTCGCGATGTACGACTTTAAGTTTACCTCTGACTCCTTTTTGTATCCGGTACACGACGTCGTTGATTTTGCTAATCACTGTATATGGACCTTCCCAGTCCCGTTGAAATTTCGGTGACAACCCTTTTTGTCGATGGGGATTGTAAAGCCACACTCGATCTCCTGCTTGGAACTCTGTTGTTGTCGCTCGTATATCGTAGCGTGTCTTCATTCGGTCACTGAACATCTTTATTTTTGACCTGGTATCGTCGTGGATCTGAAGGAGTCTTTCTCTGAGGTCATCCAAGTAGTCATCCTCGGCTTGCGGTTCCGACGTGGGACATCCAAATTTTATTTCGCTCGGCAGTCTGATGTTCCTTCCCATCAAAATCTCAGACGGTGTATGGCCAGTTGAGCTATGTCTTGCACTTCGATACGCCATCAAAAACAGTGGAATGTGTCGGTCCCAATCTCGCTGGTTGTCGTCCACAACTTTGCGAAGATGTTCCTTAAGGGTTCGGTTGAACCGTTCGACCATGCCATCAGATTGTGGGTGGAGTGGTGTTGTTCTTGTCTTCTTGATGTGAAGAAACCCACAAACTTCCTGGAATATGTTTGATTCAAAATTCCTTCCCTGGTCGGAATGCAGTTCTAATGGAACACCGAATCTGCTCACCCAGTTGAACACAATTTGGTCTGCGACTGTTTTGGCTTCTTGATTCGGAATGGCGTATGCTTCAGGCCACTTGCTGAAGTAATCCATGACGACCAGAATATAAAGATTTCCATTATTTGTTTCCGGAAATGGACCCGCCACGTCTATTGCAATCCTTTCAAAGGGTGATCCGACATTATACTGCTGCATTTGGCTGTGATTCTTTTTGTTTGGGCCTTTGGTGGCAGCACAGGTATCACATTTTCGGCACCACTTCTCGACATCCTCCCTTGCATGTAGCCAATAGAATCGTTGTCGAGCCTTTTCTAGCGTCTTGTTTACTCCTAGATGGCCTCCCGAAACTCCATCATGCATCTCTCGCAGAACGTCCATAATCTTCGATCTCGGTAAGACTAGCTGCATTACATAGGACTTTCCATCTGCTGATTCCCACATACGTCGAAGGACACCTTCTTGGACATGCAACGAGTCCCACTGTGCCCAATAGGCCTTCAGAGCCGGACTTCTGTCGGAGATATCAGCCCATTCTGGTTTTTCCTGGTGTTCCTTGCATGCGAGGATTGGTTCAATATCTGGGTCCTCTTGTTGAGCCTTCCTCATCTCGTCGTTGCTCCAGCCATAAATGGGATCGGTTCTGGTTCGTTGAACAGTAACCACTTC
This sequence comes from Sphaerophoria taeniata, assembly GCA_943590905.1. Lineage (NCBI taxonomy): Eukaryota > Metazoa > Arthropoda > Insecta > Diptera > Syrphidae > Sphaerophoria > Sphaerophoria taeniata. Next base: position 195,371,480 of record OX016540.1, read on the forward strand.
TTTTTCTTCTTGGCGTCTGCAATGCTTACAGTCTTGCTTACATGGTCTCCGAGACAGTGCATCAGCATTTGAGTGAAGCTTCCCCTTCCGATGTTGAATTTCATAATCGTACGTCTGCAGCCTCTCAATCCATCTCGCCACTTGACCCTCTGGATTCTTGAAATTCAAAAGCCAGTTTAGTGCTCCATGGTCGGTTCGGAGAAGAAACTTCTGTCCATAGAGATACTTATGGAAGTGCTTTGTTGCCAAGATCAGTGCAAGAAGTTCTCTTCTGGTCACACAATAGTTTCTTTCTGACTTTGAGAGTACCTTGCTGTAATAGGCAATTACCTTTTCTTCACCATTATGTACTTGTGATAGTACGGCACCAATCCCGACATTGCTGGCATCAGCGTCAATGATGGACGGTTTTCCGGGAGTCGGATAGGTCAGCACTGGTGTATTACACAAGCGTTGCTTGAGCTCTTGAAAGCTGCGCTCGCACTCACCTGACCACTTGAACTGCTTTCCCTTTTCCGTTAGCTGATGTAGACTCTTGGCAATCTCAGCAAAGTCCTTGACAAAGCGCCTATAATAGGTGGCTAGACCCAGAAAGCTTCGGAGTTGATGTTTGTCCTGTGGTGTTGGCCAATTCTTCACGGTGTCAATCTTATCAGGATCTGTCTTTACTCCTTGGGATGAGATGATATGTCCCAGGTATTTCACTTCGGTTTTGAAGAGTGAGCACTTTTCTGGATTGAGCTTGAGGTGGGCTCCTCGAAGTCTTTTAAAAACTGCTCTCAGATTTGTACAATGTTCATCAAATGTTTTCCCGTATACGATAACGTCATCCAAATAGACTAGGCAAGACTTCCATGTGAGTCCTTGCAGGACGCATTCCATAAGGCGCTCAAAAGTCGCTGGAGCATTGCACAGTCCAAAAGGCATCACTTTGAACTGCCACAATCCGTTTCCTGTCGAGAACGCTGTCTTCTCTTTGTCTTCAGGATGGATTTCTACTTGCCAGTATCCACTTTTCAAGTCCAAAGTTGAGAACCATTGTGCTCCTTCCATTGCGTCCAGAGTATCACTGATCCTAGGCAGAGGGTAGCTATCCTTCTTGGTCACATCATTCAACCTTCGATAGTTGATCCGTCTTTCTTCTTTAGCAGGACCACTGGAGACGCCCAAGGGCTTTTAGAGTTTTCGATCAGACCCTCTTCTTTCATGGTGGTTATCAGTTCTTCAACCTCACCTTGTTTGGCTAGTGGAAGGCGTCTTGCAGGTTGACGGATCGGCTTTGCATCCCCGGTGTTGATTCGATGTTGAACCAGTTGTGTTCTGCCATATTTCCCTTGCGATGACGAAAAGATGTCTGCAAATTCTTCGAGGAGACCTTCTGAAGTTCTTCGTTGTTGGTGACCAAGATTAGATGACTTGAGAATGTTGGCCTTTATGGAGCTCAACTCTCCGGACTTAGAGGTTTGCCTTGACTCTTCTTCATTGATCCTTGTTATCGCTGATACAGATTCGCATTGTCCGACAATCTCACCTTTTCTAAGCTTAACTTCGTACGGCTTGATTTTCAGTATTCGTACGAGAACCATGTTCTTTACAGGTCTCACAAGAGTCTTCCCAATGGTGAAGTTTTGGGAGGACTTTACAGATGTTGGTTCGACCATGAGGTATCGATGGCTTCCAGGCTTACCCTTCAATTTCGTCCACACGAATACTTCTGAAGAAGCAGGCAAAGTGAGATCTTCTTTAATGACGGTTTTCACAGATAGCGAGGTCTCATACGAGTGAATCCCATAGATCATCGGAATCTCGATGTTTCGATATTTCAGGACTTGGTTCCCGATGTCCAATATCACTCCGTGATCTTTCATGAAATCGACGCCGACAATGCACTCGTCGCATATATCTGCTACCAGGAACAGGTGAGAGAATTCCAGCTCTGCCATCCGGATCTTAAGACGTACCTCACCATAGACTTTTGCGGCTTCTCCAGTTGCAGTCCTTAGACGATAGCTATTGGTGTTGTGGAGCCATGTCTTCTTAACGAGGTCCTGCCGTACAATCGACGCCGTGGCACCGGTGTCGATGGTAGCCACACATTTGTTGCCGTTTATAATTGCTTCCACGGTCAGGCTCTTGTTGTCACGTTTCGTTTGGGAAACCTGGATGGTGTTTCTGGGGCCATCGATACCAGAAACCAGCTTCTGCCCCTCGAAGTTGGTTCTTATTCGTTTCCCGGGTGGGAAACAGCTTCGGAAGCAACGTTGTTGGTGTTACTTTGACTTGTTGAGTTAGTTCTGTTTCCACAGTGTTGGCATGAGGTCCGTCTTCGCGGTAATCTGCACTGTCGTTGAAGATGCCCAGTCTTGTTGCAGTTCCAGCATCGTGCTGGTCCGTCTCGCTGACTTCTTTCCAGAGTAGCCTTCTGACAAGAGCATTCTTGGACTTCCAATTCTTTCACGCGATGCACGTTTTGGGAAGCTTGTTCTGCGACTTCCATTGTCAGAGCGAAAGCCAATGCCTCTGGTAGTGTTTGCTTTCCGGCAGTGCGAATAGCCCTTTGGAGATTTATATCGCCCACAGCTCTCACAAAGGCTTCAACAGCAAGTTGATTTATTATCTCATTGCCAGCTGTTGGATATGCTAGGTGAACCAATCGCTCGATATCTGCCTGAAGCTGCTGCAGAGTTTCACCTCTTTTCTGTGCTCTATTGTTAAGCTGAACTCGGAAGACTTCTGTCATGTGGCTATCCCCAAATCGCTGTTCAATGGCGGTTACCAGAACTTTGAAGTCACCACTCTTCTCTGCTGGGATGGTTTGTAGCAGTTCAGCAGGTGCTCCTCTTAAGGCGAGCGTAAGAGCAATGTATTTCTCGTCATCGTCCCAGCCGTTCGTAAACGCTGCTGCTTCAAACTGTTTCTTGTAGATTGTCCACGGTATCTGACCATCAAAGCTTGGAGGATTCACTTCCCTCTTCCTTGAGCACTTAACAGAAGGTTCTCGAGCTTTCATCTTTCGCACTTTTTCCAGTTCCTTTGTGATGGTTTCGATCTGGTCGTCTATTTCCTTGAAACGTGCATTAGTCGTTGAATTTTGTTTTTCGACACGCTCATTGATTTTGTCTTCGAAGTCCGTAAACCTGCCTTCTAGCAGATTTTTCTGTTCATCAAACCGATCTCGAACGTCATCCCTTTGAGCTTGTAGTTGTTCCAGAACATCATTCTTTTGTGTTTCCAGTTGTTTGAGGACATTCTCTTGCTCGGTCTTCTGCTCGTTTCTTTGAGTTTCTAGTTGCTCCAGAACATTCTTGTTTTGAGTTTCTAATTGCTTGAGGACATTCTCTTGCTCGTTCTTCTGCTCGTTTCTTTGAGTTTGTAGTTGTTCGACAACATCATTCTTTTGTGTTTGTAGTTGCTCCAGAACATTCTTCTCGAATTTGGCTAGAAGGAGTGACATCATGTTAGATAAGTCGGCAGTTGCATTTACCTCTTCCGATTTTGCTTCCACTTCGAAAGCAAATGTATCTGGGTTTTCATTTTGTTGTTCAAGATATTCCTGTAGCCGTTTTACGAGTTCGATTTTAATTCCTGCCCCACTTAAGCCACGTTTGCTTAATTCGGCCTTTAGCTCAGCGACAGTTAGGTCTTTCAAAACTTTACTCATTTTTTTTTTGTTTTTTTTTTTAACTTCACTATTTCACACAAAATAGTTTAATCACTGTTCACTGTTTTATTCTCAATAAGTTTTAATCCCACTTCTGACACCAATGTAATATTTGGCTTGGTCCGACAATTAAAACTTATTCAATTTTTAAATAAAACACAAATTCACTTTATTCAAATCACTCACAAACTTATTTATTCAACACTTTCAATTATAACTTTGCAAACACAGAGTACTTTTCTTTATCGCAGTTCACAATTCATTCATTCGCCTCGCCACCAAACGGCTATTTATATCAAAAATGATGGGTTCTAGAAACTACTATTGGTTCTTGGGGAAGCTGAAAGTTCGAGAAGCTCTCTATTTACAAATAAAAAATACTGGGATTTTCTGTAGGGGCTAACGTTCTTAATGCTAAACAAAAAGTTTCTCTTAGTCACTAGATATTGCCCCTCACAAGTGTTTACTACTACAATTAACGACATTAAGTAAAGAGAGTATGTACATTAAATAAACAAGAGATACAGAGTAAGTAAAGAGAGTAAGAAAAGTGTGTACATTAAATATAGAAAGAGATACAGAGTAAGTAAAGAGAGTAAGAAAAGTGTGTACATTAAATATAGAAAGAGATACAGAGTAAGTAAAGAGAGTAAGAAAAGTGTGTACATTAAATACAGAAAAGAGGTACAGAGCGTAAGAGATAAATAAAGTGTATACACATTACAATATATAAAATATATATAAGATAGATTGTATTGTATTGTTTGCCGTTTTTTCCACATTTGCCACAAATTCTTCGCTCCTATTGGTCGCAGTTTAATGTTATATAGCTTCAAGCCTTCCTTGATAAATGGACCATTCAACATTAAAAAATTTGTTCAATTTCATTAAGCAGTTCCTGAAATAAGCGCGTTAAAACGCAGAAAAATTAATATTTTTTGCCGTTTTTTCCACATTTTCCACAGACTCTTCGCTGCTATTGGTCACAGCTTAATGTTAAGTAGCCTAAAGCCTAAGTCGATTAATGGACCATCCAACACAAAAAGAATTATACCATTCGAACCAGTAGGTCCTGAGATTACTGCGTTCAAACGAACAAACTCTTCAGCTTTATATATTAGTATAGATTACAAATTTAAAGACATCAGGGCAGTTGAAACCATCGATGTCATTTTATTATTACATTTTTAGAATTTAAACAAAATATATTTACAATAAATGTATGATTAAATTTGTTTTTAAAATTAAATTAAATAAGATATGAGTGGCTGTTTATATATTTTTAAAAACATTGTGCAATTTCGTAGCTGCGTTGACAAGGTGTATTGATTGTAGTTCGGATGGGTTGAGGATATTGGCCAACTGTTTTTGCTTGTCCTCAAGTGAGTCCAAGCTTGTAGTTTGACGAGAGATAGGGCATTCAATTAGGATATGCCATACAGATAGAACTTCTCTGCAATTGATGCACATCTGTGGTGGTTCATTGCAATAATAGTGCCTGGTAGAAAATAGAGTCTTTCCCACTCTCATCCGGAATAGTGTAATACATTCTTCTCTGCTAAAGACTTTGTTGTAGGGAGTTCGGTGGTGAGTTTCTTGGTGTTTTCGGAGAAAATTGTCTTCATTCAGCCAGGAAGTTGAAATTTCATCATGCTCATGATATAAGAAGGTTTTTCTTATTATGGTGGATATATTAGGAAACTCACTTATATAAGGATATTTCACCGCTTCTTTTGCAAGTTGGTCGGCTGCTTCATTCCCTAATCCCTCATGGTCACGATCCGAGGATGACTCTCATTTTGTTGCAAGTAACGCAACAACTGAAAAAGAAATGTTATTTACTGACAATCTGTCTGATTGCGGCTTGCATCAGATTAGTGATGTTAAAAATAACTTGAGCAGACAACTCGATCTCATTTTTTCCAATGATGCAAATAACTGTATCGTAGAGCAAAGTAGCTTAACTCTTTCCACCATTGACAATTTTCATCCGCCATTGTCTTTAACTTACGTCTATGAGCACAATCATCCCGATGTAGATTCTGAGAACCCATATCGATTTAATTTCCGAAAAGCAAACTTCGCCCAACTAAACGAGCTGCTTAGTAACATTAATTTTGATTTAATATTAAACCAGACTGTTAACAATAGCATCAATAGTTTAACCACTAACTTCTACTCAATAATTTTTGAATGTTTTTTTCTATGCGTTCCCTATGCACCATATAAAAATATCTCACCGTCACCACCGTGGTATTCAAAACAACTTCGTTCACTCCGTAACTCCCGAAATAGTCTATGGAGAAAATATCTTAAAACTAGATCAGAGACAGACTATTACTCCTATTTAGTAGTGTACAACGAGTTCTCTGCTCACTCAAAACTCCTGTATGATGCATATATTAATCAAATGCAGTTTGATATAATCTCAGATCCCAAACGCTTTTGGCAATTCATTAACGTAAAAAAAAAGTCAGATGGATATCCTAATTCCCTCAAATATTTAGATCACTCTTCTAATGATTCAAAAATTATAACTAATTTATTTGCTAATTTCTTCAGTCTTGCTTTTTCCGACAGTAATTTTGTACCTGATGCTGACTATTTCACTTATATGAACGATTGTAACCAAACATCATTGGTATCGATCAACATCACTGTTGACGATGTGCTTAGCAAAATAAATAAATTAAAAGATGATTTCTCTTCGGGACCTGATGGCTTACCTGCTATTGTATTAAAGAAGTGTGCAGCTAATTTGGCTCAGCCTCTTACTATTCTTTTTCAAAAATCTCTTTCTCAAAGAATTTTTCCATCTATGTGGAAAGATTCTTTCATAATTCCCATTCATAAGAAAGGCTGTAAATCTGACATTTCTAACTATAGGCCGATTGCCAAATTATCTTGCATTCCTAAACTATTTGAAAGTATTATATTCGACACAATGTACTTTCATTGTAAATCATTATTTTCGGCCAAACAACATGGGTTCCTAAAAGGGAAATCAACGACCACTAATTTAACTGAATTTGTTTCTTATACATTAAACTCAATTGAAAGTAAAAAAGAAGTTGATGTTATTGCTACGGACTTTAGCAAGGCGTTTGATAAAATATCCCACAATATTATATCTTTCAAGCTAAAGGCTCTTGGATTCCCTCCTGGTTTCATTGAATGGATGGAATCATACCTATCCGAACGTAAATATCGCGTTTTATTTAGATCTTCTATATCAGAGCCATTTGCTGCAAAATCGGGAGTCCCTCAAGGTAGTCATCTAGGCCCTATTATTTTTATTCTGACTATTAATGACGTAGAATCTGTGATTGAAAATTCCCAAGTTTCAATGTACGCAGACGACATGAAAATCTTTAGAATGATTTCTTCACCCGATGATGCTTTACCCCTACAGGCCGATTTAAACAATTTCTATGTTTGGTGTCAAAAAAACAATTTAGAGCTTAATGTTTCCAAATGCCAAACAATCACATATTCCCGTAAACGTTTCCGTCCGCAAACACGGGACTATTATATCAACGAATGTATTGTTCACAGAGTAACAACTATCCGAGATTTAGGAGTTATTTGTGATAGTGAGCTTAACTTTAGGTCTCACTATGACAATATCGTAGCTAGAGCTAATTCTGCTTTAGGTTTCGTCAAACGCTGGTCTAAGGAATTTTCGGATCCTTACGTTACGAAATCTCTTTATACCACGTTTGTAAGGCCTCTACTGGAATACGCCAGCCAAGTATGGTCCCCTTATCACCAAGTCCATATAAATAGAATTGAAGCATTACAACGTAGATTCCTCCGTTTCGCCTTAAGAGGACTTTCATGGGTTGACAATTTTAACTTACCTCCGTATCAAGAACGGTTGCGGCTTATAAACTTGCAATCTCTAGAAAAACGTCGTGAAGTTGCCGATATTATTTTCGTACACCAAATTCTATCCGGTGCTACAGAATCTTCCACCCTCCTTGACGCAATGAGTATTAACATTAACTCGCATTCTCTAAGATCAGTTCCCCAATTTCATCAAGCTCAGCACAGAACTGATTATGGAAGTAATGAACCAATAACGAGAATGTTACGAAAGGTTAACGAAAACTCTAATATTTTTGATTTCAACCACAGCAAGATCACACAAAAGAAGCTTTTATACTGTACTTCCTTAAACAACTAAAAAAATAAATAAATACGTATATGTATATAGTAGAGAGAAACTGACTCTTTTTTCTTTTTTTTATTTTATTTTTGCTTTACGAAATTGACAAGTGTCTTCTACACGCTTATTTACTTTTTTTCTATGTTTTTTTTCGTGTTTTTTTTTATTCTTTTAATTTTTGACTTTAAAATTTTAAAATTTTTAATTTTAGGATTTTGCATTTTTTTCTTTTTTTTTTAATTTTTAATTTAAAATTTTAAATTATTTTGTTTTTCCTATTTGTACCTGCTTGCATTAAGCAGTCCATAACTCTTATCTTCCTGATATCCGTATCGCCATCACTTTTTTTTATTTTTATTTATTACAAATAATTTCTAATTAAGTGCCGATACGACTAGCAACCGTAATTGCAATCGTACTCGGTGAAAATGGACCCCAGCGCGTGCGGTATCTGGGGGGGGAAAGAGGCGTGGGAATAATTAATACCTACGTGTCCAGGCACCCATGCCAGAGTTATATATGGGTGGTTGTGAAGTATGCACCTGATTTGTTCAAGGGTAGAGCAGTGATTATTGTGGTTCTTGATTCCGGTAAGAATACTTAGTGAGTCGGTGAAAATAAGTGTCTTCTGATACCAGGCCTGTGCAAGAGTTAGGGTTTTGAGCAAAGCTGTTACTTCAGCTATATAGCTTCCAGCAGCGTCTGGAAGAATGCCTTGGAAAACAGGAATGATTTCGTTGTCTGTACAAAGCTCGATGACTGCATAGGAACAGTTTTCTTTATTGTAAGATCCGTCAGTGTATAGGATTTCAGCTGGCTTGATCCTGTCTATAAGCTCAAGGTGGAGCATTTGGTACTTTAAATTTGATGTTTTTTTTCTTTTTTGTGGCAGATAGGCTGGTGTTAATGGCCAGCTTATGTATTTTCCCAGGGGGTGGTGAAGTACCGCAGTATATTGGGGTGTGGGGGGGGGATACATCCGTGACTAGAAATAAAGGTAAGTATGTGGCTAAGCGAGGATATCGAAGTTTTTTTATTTTGTTTTCTTCGGCAAATAGATTCTCTTGATGCTGTGTGTAGTGGGTGGAGAGGGTTTGTTAGCGCGTTACTGATCAGGTTAACAGCTCTTTTTTGTCCCAGTCTCTTTGTTGATTTAAAACCAGCTTGTGTTCTAAGTGCCTCAATTGGTGTAGACTTTAAAGCTCCTGTAGATGTTCTGTATCATTCGTTTACTGCTGTGTCGATTTTGGCGAGATTGTTTTTTGTAGTCCACATGAAGTGGGTAATTTCGTGCTGAAGGGTACCTTCGACCACGACTCTGGTTATTTTCAGTGCTGTTTCAAGATGCGGGCCTTTTCGACGTAAGCATATCATTTTCAAAGCGTTATTTCTGTTTTTAAGTTGATTGATAATGTTTTTAATGTGAAGGTCCCATTTCAAATTGCTGGTAAAGGTAATTCCAAGGATTCGAAGTTCTTTTTTGAGTGGGATATTTTGCTCTCGTATAACTAGACGTGTGGTGGACGCTGTACATTTCTTTTTTCGGCAGAGGTGGAGAGCCTCTATTTTGGAAGGTGGCACAATTGCTCCTGTTTTGTGTGTCCACTCATGTATAACGTCATCTGCCGATTTAAGTACGGTATTGACTTGAGATGGTTCTCCTGAGGCTATGATAAAGATATTGTCAACATATATGCCGACGAAGTCTAGCTTTAGTTTTGGTTGTGCAAGTTTTGCAATGAGTGAGTCTATGTATGTGTTGTATAGATATACTGAGAGGGGAGAGCCTTGTGGTATCCCATTTTCCAGCTTGGTCTTTGTGGAGGTGTGGCCATCAACATTAACACTAAAAGTTCTAGAAGTTAAGAATGATATTATTACTTCTAAGATTTGCTTGGGAGCTCTCCATTTATATAATTGTTCTATTATTGGGAAAATCGTTACTCGATCAAAAGCTTTTTCCAGGTCAGATGACATTACTACACTGTGCTTGCATGAAGAGATATTATCTGAGAGTTTGTGTTCCATTAGATGTGTTAAAGATTGAACCCCTCTATTAGCCCTGAAAGCATGTTGTTCGTTGCTCATTGATTTTTCGATCAGCCAGCCTATTCTTCTTCCTATAATTTTTTCAAAAATTTTAGAGAGAGTAGGAAGAAGGGATATCGGGCGATATCCTTCTATATGGTGCTGTTTTTGAGGGCTTTTTGGTATCGGCTTAAGTATGGCTTTCTTCCAATCGTGAGGAAAGATACCAGTCCGAATAATGTTGTTATAGAAGGAGCAAATTCGGTTCTTGAGATTGTCATCTTTGATCATATTGTACGTGATTTTGTCCTCTCCGGGGGTGTTACCTTTGAGCATTTGGACTGTAGTGTCAAACTCAATACGTGAGATATTTTCCATAAGTTCTAAACATGTGTGTTCTTGATGAGGAAAATTATTTAAGTTAAGGTTTGTATTCTTAGCTATTACGGTTTCTGGAAAGGAGATATTTTCACTGTAGCGTCCCCAAGTTTTTGAAAAATTGTTAGATATCTTTACTGGATCATTTTCTAGGCCGTTGTTTAGAAAAATATAGGGAAATTGGGGAGTGCTGTTTGATGACCTTAAAGATTTGATTCTATTCCATAGAGTTTTTGAGTCCTAATTGGGATCCATTGTGCTTAAAAATTTGTCCCATGACTGTCTTTTAGCTTTTATGGATTCATATTTAACTTTTGCACTTGCTTTCCTATATGCCAGACAATTTGGAGTTGTTGGAGATTTTCGAGCTTTGTTTTTGAGTTTCACTAGTGCTGCTATATCCTTGTTAAACCATATTGGTTTGGGTCTTGTGTTTTTATTCAAACCACAAAAGTGGTTGGAATTGATTTTGCAGCTGCACATCTTAAGATTTTTTTTATTTTGGCTGCTTCCTGGTTGGTGTTGCTTGAGGTTGGGGTGTCGTTTGTTAGTGAGTTTGTTAATTTTTTAAAATTGTTGCAGTTAGCCTGAGATTCTTTAAATCTTATAGGTATTTTTCTTATTTTCCTTTCATGGGTACGTATTAAAATTGGAATATGATCTCTATCTTCCATAGTCTGTAGGACTTCCCATTGAAGGAGCGGAGCTAAGTCTTCAGATGAAACATCAACCGCTGAGAAAGTGTTCCTAGTGTTGAAGAGCGTGGGTGAACCGTCATTTAAAACTATTAGTTTTTGGTCGTTGGCAAAGCTTTCAAATATTGCTCCCATTCTGTTAGTAGTATTCGATCCCCAGATGGTGTTCTTGGCGTTAAAATCGCCTAAAACTAGGTGGTGTTTGTTTGCATCGAATTGAATGTCCTCGAGGATTTCATGTGTTACATTTGTATCGTGTTCTGTTTTGCAAAGTAATCTTATGAAGTTGATTTATTTTTGCCATTATCTACAAAAAAAAAAAAACAAACAAATAAAAAAAAATTAATTCAAAAACGCAGATTTTACATATTTCTATTGAATTTCGGAATAAGTAAGTTTCTCAACATTTTCGTAGATGCTTCATTCGGAAAAATAGTTTTCCAGACTATGAAAGTGCATAATCAAAAAAATTGCGTACTGCAGCACTGGAAAGCGAGCGAAGCGAGCCGAAAGTTTAGTTGCTAAACAGAGAAACGAATTTTAATATTTCCACACCCCAAATTGAAGGCTTGATAAAGCTGCGTATTTCAATAATGCTTATGTAAAGGTGAAATATTATAAACAATTATTTCCAGTACAGACGGATGACGGACTTCTAATCATTGATTAAAGTCCGTCTTGTTATGTTTTAAAGACAACATTAAAAGTTCAAATATGTTTTATTTATCAAAATTAAAGTATAAAGAACAAAATTAATTTGTATTTAAGATGGCTGACAATTGACGTCCTTATTCGTTTAAATCAAAATGGCGATTGGTCTTCTTTCTTCCATTTTCTTCGTATTCGTAATTCATGTAAAAGTAGTTGGTTTAGCGTTGCCAACATCCCTCTGTGTTGAATTAAAGATCAAGGCGAATCGGAGGACGCCTTATCCTTGTAGACCTGCGTAGTAGAGGACTGTTTAACTCTTCTAATCTTGATGAAGTGGAGTCTCGAAGTTCATCTTCATTGCGATCAATCGGGTTACTAGTTGCTTCGAAATTGTGACTAGTAGAAACGTCTTCGGTAGTGGGTTGAATATCATCAGGTTCAAAATTTGTTGGATATGAGTCGACCGTAGGCATATCTTCAGTAAAACGTTGCTTCAGCTGATTTGTGTGAGATCTTATCAATTGGTTTCGTCGATTTGTTTGAATTAGAACGTTATACAACACTTGGCCTATTCTTTCGATAATCACACCAGAACTCCAAAACATCTTGTTAAATTGGAATGTTTTTGCAAAAACTTTATCACCTGCTTTGAAGTATCTTGGTTTCGCCCCGTGTTTTTTGTTGAATGCTTGTTCCATTGATGAATTCTTCATTTGTTCTGTTGTCGTTTTCGGTTTCAATAAATCCAAAGGAGTTGAAAGTTTTTTACCGATGAAAAATTCAGACGGTGATTTACCCTCAGATGCGCTTGGATTAGGTGTAGCACGATACTGGAAAAGGAATACAAGCAAGTTTGCTTTATCATCCGTGGAGTACTCGGTATACGCTTTAGCTAGAGCTCTTTTTATGATGTCAACAAAGCGCTCAGCTTGCCCATTGGACTGCGGGTGGTATGGTGGTGTTCTAATATGCTGAATTCCTCTTTCATCGAAAAACTTTTTGAAATTGGAGCTGGTAAACTGTGTATCGTTGTCAGACACAATTGTTTTTGGTTGACCATATCTGCTCACAAATTCGTGTAGTTGATTTATTATTTCAGTTGTTGTTATTGTCGTTATTTGTGCTACTTCTGGCCATTTCGAATAAGAATCTACCATTACTAAGTAATATTTACCTTGAACTGGTCCACCGATGTCTATGTGAATCCTCTCCAAGAGTTCATGTGGTATTGGCCATGAACTGAGTTCTGTTTTTGTCGGAGATTTTGCAACGGATGCAAAATTTTGACACTGTTTGACATGGTTCTCGATGTCAGCATCGATTTTGGGCCAGTAAACGTATGATCGTGCTATGGATTTCATGCGCTGTATTCCTTGATGACCTCTGTGTAGCTGTTTCAGGATCCTTAGTTGAAAAATGGCAGGAATAATAACTCTATCTAATGTCATAAGGCAGTTATCTACAATGGTGATGGTTTCATGCCGGTTGAAAAATGGAACGACATCTAAAGGAAGGTTCTTCGAAGACTTTGGCCAACCATATTTTCAATGTAATTGAAAATTTTGAGAAGCGTAGTGTCTTTGCTTGTTTCTTTTCGTACCATGTTGAGTGTGACTGGCAGGTTAACAATGTTGTCTTGAAGAATAGTTTTTATTTCACTTTCGATTTGTGCCACTATGAAATCTTCTTCGATCTGTTGCTTTTGTCCATCGATGAGTCTTGACAAAACATCAACATTTCCAAATTCCTTTGTAGAAACATGATAAATTTGGATATCATAGCTTATAAGTATGAGAGAGCCCATCTTGGCGGTGTGTGTAGGAATACCCTTTTTTAAACCAAATATTTTGAGAAGCGGTTTATGATTATGATCCGTAAGAAGAGTAAATTGACGACCATAAATCATTTTGTGGAATTTTTTACATGCGAAAACGAGAGCAAGACCCTCCTTCTCAATTTGACTATAACGCTTCAATGAAGGTGTTAGTACGCGTGAGACATGGTATATTACTTTTTCTGTTCCATCAGGCATTTTGTGGAAGATTTGAGCACCGATGCCTACCATTGAAGCGTCTGCTGCTACAAAGATTGGAATTGTTGGATCGTAGTGTGTAAGCAGTAGGTCGGAAAGTAAAATTTCCTTAAATTTCTTGAAGGCACTTTCACATTCGTCGGTCCATTCCCATTTAGTGTCTGCTTTCAGCATTTCATCGAGCGGATGTCGAAGCTGTCTCATGCTAGAAACGAATTTTCCATAATAATTTACTGCACCCAGGAAAGTATTGAGGTTATTAAATTGAGTTATGTTACCTTAAACTTATTAGATACTTCACACTTGTTTACTCTGAAATTACTTGTTACTTTGTGTAACTGAAAATTTATGTTTTTCTAAATATTCGTTATAATTGAAAATTTTTTCATTCGATATCAAATCATTAAAACGTACATATGTTATTCCAAGCCTAGTCTTTCATTTGGAACGCTTAATATAATAGGTTATGGGGCCAGCATTGCCTTAGAAAACTATTGGTGCAAAATCAGTTAAGAATTTATATTTATAAGGAAAATAAGACGTCAGAACTGAATTGAAATTGAATTATTGAGAAGAAAGAAGCTCTACCAAGAAAAATTCAAGAATTTCAAGAAGAAGAAATTTAAGAAGCAGAATTCAAGAATTTTAAGAAGAAGAATTCAAGAATAAAATTCAAAATCCTTGAGCAGAAAAAGATAAGTCCAGTTAGAAATAATTCAAGAAGTTCGTAAGAATTCGAAGAGTTCGTAAAAAATATTAAGATCCTAAGTGGTGAAGCAGATTGGCCTATATGGAGAAGAAACATCAGAGATGTTCTTGATTACCATGAAGGTGCCATTGATGTCATTGACGGTAATTTAGTAAAGCCAGAAGCATTGGCTGACAATGCTTCAGAAATTCAAAAACAAGAGCACAAGAAGAGGTGCGACTTTTACAGAAAGGCGAACAGTTATTCAAAGTCTTTGATAACTAGTTCAGTCACTGATGCTGTGTACCAAAAGATAATGGACAAAGAGACAGCATTTGATGCATGGAATGCATTAAGAAATGAATTTGAAGCAACTGCAAAAGACCAACTTTTTAAAATTTGTACCGATCTCTTCAGTTTTAAATGGAAGACAGGTGAAGATGTGTCAACACACACAGCGCAACTTAGGAATTTATGGATGGAACTAAATAATGGTCTCGCTGCGAAGAATTACAAGACTCTTCCAGATTTGATGTTAGTTTGCAAGGTATTATACATTTTACCGAGCAAATTTAACACTTTTAAATCAAGTTGGATGTTATTATCAAAAGAAGTAGAGAAGACTTTTGATGAATTAACATCACAACTTTGTTTGTATGAAAGAAATTTTCAAAAACATGAAAAAGAAGAAGAAGAAGAAGGTTCTCAAGAGGCTCTAATTGCAAGAGGAGAGAAGAAGATAAACCCAAGGAAATTCAAGAAAAGTTATTCAAGAAATGAAGACACATGCAATTACTGCAAAAAGAAGGGACATTGGATAAAAGATTGCAGAAAGTGGATAGCTGATGGGCGACCACACAAGAACAAATCCAATTCTACCAATAAAACATACAACATGCAAGATAATGTAAATGCTTCATTAGTGTCAGTGTGTAATGAAGTATTTTCATTTGAAAATAATCCCAACGACTGGTGGATTGACAACATAGCAACAAAGCATGTCACAAATTGCGCTGATTATTTTCGAGACTTTAAACATTTTGAAACACCGTACTGTATCCAAGCTGCAGGCAAAGAAACACTTAAAGCTATTGGAAAACGTAGTATTCGAATGAAGTCAAGAGTCAACAATCAAGATATCGAAATTACTTTGAAAGATGTATGGTATGTACCCAATGTATCTAGAAATTTGTTTTCTGTCCTAGCAGTACAGGATAAAAATCAAAATAGTATTTTTAAGTCTTTAACTAATAAGTGTTGGCTCCAAGTTGATGCCAAAATATTGTTATATGGCTATCGTAAGACAAATGGGTCTTTATATAAAGCTGATTTAAGACCAATTTCAAGTGATGAACGATGCCATATAGCAACAACAGAAAGCAATACTTTACAACTTTACCACGAGAGATGGGGACACCAGGACAAACGTCATGTCAAATCTCTATTAGAAAGAGAGTTAAATATTAAAGTTAAACTAGACAACAATATTTGTGAACCATGTATTTATGGAAAAATGCATCGGTTACCATTCGGTACTCGTAGAAAATCAACTCATCCAGGTGAACTAATGTCAGCTGATGTTTGTGGACCTTTTGATCAATCGTTTAAAAACAAGCGTTATTTAGTTGTATTTAAAGATAGTTTTACAAAATATCGCTATGGTTTTGCAATTGGACGTAAAGGACGCATTAAGACAGGTAATAGCACATGCCAACGGCTTAGGTCATGCTATTAAGGAAATAATAAGTGACAATGGTGGTGAGTTTGATAATTTCGAAGTCAAGCAGATTCTACGAGACAATGGTATAGTACAGCGACTCACAGCCCCATACACCCCACAACAGAAAGGTGGAAGCGAACGTGAAAATAGAACAATTATAGAAATGGCAAGAACTTTTAAATTTTCCAATTCGGAAGTGACATTTCCCGAAGCTATTTGGGCAGAATTAGTTAATTCTGCTATTTATGTTTTGAATAGAACTGGAAAGTCATCCATTAATGAAGTCAGTCCTTATGAGCTTTGGATTGGAAATAAGCCGAGAATTAAACACCTTAGAATAATTGGTTCTACTTGCTTCACACACGTGCCTATTCAGAAACGAAAGAAAATGGATAAGAAAGCTGTGAAAGGATATCTTGTAGGATTTGATGGCGATGAACGTTATAGAGTATTCGTTAAAGAAGATAACATGGTGATATTATCAAGGGACGTTCAGTTTGTAGAGAAGATCAAGTCATGTGATAGCACTGTCAATATTCCCTTACGCGGATTTGAAGAAAATAATAATGACAGCAAGGAACCTCAACATGAACTTGAAGATACAATAATAGACGAAGAACCAACTATGATAGAGAATGAAGAATATCACACCAACAATGATTCTGAAAGTGACGAATACAACACCGGAAATGACACTGATTTTGATAATGAAGAACATCAAAATATATCAACTACACTGAACCAAATCGGTGGGTAATATACATGAAAAACGTAGTCAATATGATGAAAAATTCTTCAATTTTAGTCCATTGAACCTTTTCATGTAAAAGATGAACAAGAGTTCATCAATATGATGACAGTTTTAACTGATGAATCTCGTTCATCATTCATCAATTTGTTTCGTCAATAAGATGAAAAAAGTTCCCCTCAAATTTTTCATCAAATGATGAATCGGTTCGTCATATTGACTAAAACGTTCATAAATATGATGAATTTTTTGGAAATTTTGTCTTACAAAAAGGATGAACTCATTCATCAATATGAAAACATGATGAAAAAAATTCTTCAATATTATGATTAAACTATTTGGATTCATCAATATGATGGCAACATTCCTTCAGGTAGATGAACAGTATTCATCATTTCATCAATGTGATAAACAGTATTCATCAACCTTGAGAATTAAATTGAAGTACCTGCAATAATCTTTTCAAACAAATAATAAAGCAACAAATTGAATTTTATAGCGAATTTTAATTTTTTTTTTATTTAATCCATATCTTTTACAATCTAAAAATATTAAATTTAAATAAAAAGTTAGATTAAAAAACTTTACTTAGGCATACCAATCGATATTCATTTGCGTCCTTATACTGCAGCTACGCTTCAAATACTTCGTATTTTGTTGGGAGCATGCTAGCCAAAAGATTCTTCAGCCAGATTCAGCCTCCGGAACTGAAATTAATAAAAAAAAAATAGATTACAGTAAAGCTAGCCAAACCTTATTCAATTTTTGAATGCTTTTTTTGAGTAAGAAAATAAAATCAAAGCTAAGATAGATCAACTAGTAATAAGCCTTAATTTCCAATGAAAATTTGAATATGCAAAATGAATACAACTTACCTCATTTTTTAACTTTTTCTTTGTTATCCAAGTCATCTGATTCTTTATCAATGCGTTTTTTTGTATTGACATGATGTATGCATGTCCGTTCCCAAAATTAGTAGAAAAATTGAAAGCAAAGAAATAAAATTATATTACATTATATTATTGTATGCAGATTGCATGATCAAAATAAATTCAAGAAAGTATCTACTCTTTCAATACAAAATTTTACTGGTTTACTTACCGTCTTTCCTTATTTTTCTTTAATGTTCATCTTTTTTTAGTTTCGGTTTTCTTGAGCTTATACGGATTAGTTTATATTTTCTATTTTTACTTTTAACTTTATATATTTTTAATCTTGATTTTTGCCACGAAAACTTCAGGTTTTAGACTGCATACAACGAGAGCAAAAAACTGAATGGCTGAATCGTTATCAAGAGTATATGGATGTGGCTCCTCTTGCCACGTGTCAGCATAAGTGTTTGAAAGTGTACAACGCTTTCATTTAATCGTCAATATGATGAATTTCATAAATGTGATGAAATCAAAGCTGGATGCATTCATCAATATGATGAATTTAATAAATTTGAAAGAATTATTCATCAATATAATGATTGCATTCATCATTATGAAGAAAAGTCATTAGAATCTAGGTTCATCATATACATGAAAAGTTTTGATGAACTGATGAAATTTCCCCTTCAAAGATTTGTATTGTATATCTGGTTAAAAAGTTGATGAAATGAGATTCTTCATATTGAAGAACGGTTCATAACGCAAATTTATTTTTCATCTTATTTCTTCATCAAGAAGATGAAAAGGTCATCCATGATGATGATTTTCAGTTGATGAACGCCATTCATAAATATGATGACGGTTATTTTTTTCAGTGTAGATACCTTAGAAATCGAGAAGAAATAAGAAAACCGAATCGGTATGATGATTTTATTATGATGGCTGAAGAATTTGTGTATAATTTGGAGAATCCAGAAACTTACCAAGAAGCGACTTCCAGCAAGGACAAACATGAGTGGAAATTAGCAATGGAAAAGGAAATAAATTCACTCAAAGAAAACAAAACATGGACTTTAGAAGAATTACCAAGAGGGTCAAAACCAATATCATGCAGATGGGTATATAACTTAAGCAAGAATCCAGATGGAACCATAGATAAATACAAAGCGAGACTCGTCGCAAAAGGTTTTAGCCAACGGTACGGAATAGATTTTAGTCAAACGTTTAGTCCAGTGGCAAAGCTTGGAACGATACGATCTATTTTAAGTATTGCTGCAAGTGAAGGTAGGTATGCATCTTGCACAATTTGACGTATCAACGGCTTTTCTTTATGGAGAACTTGAAGAAGTTATATATATGAAGCAACCAGAGGGTTATAACGATGGTACAAATAAAGTTTGTAGACTACGAAGAAGTTTATATGGTCTAAAACAATCCTCTAGATGTTGGAATAAACGTTTTGGTAAATATATTTCAAATCTTGGATTTAAAGCAAGTGATGCCGATCCATGTTTATTCATACGCGAGAGAAATAAGAAAAAGTTAATCCTCGTTTTATACGTTGATGATGGCTTAGTTGCAGCTACAGAAAAGAAAGATTTGGAAATTTTCATCAACGAACTAAAACAAGAATTCAAGATTGTTTCAAAAGAAGCTGTTTATTTTTTGGGATTGGAGATAGAACATAAAGACAAGAACATAAAAATCAAACAAGCTGCACATACAAGAAAATTTTTAGAAAAGTTTAATTTTTCTGATTGCAAGCCAGTTTCTACGCCCATGATCAAGAATAATGCAAGCGATCAATCAGAGAAGAATCAAAAATCAGGGAAAGAAGAAATTAAACATAACTTTCCATATAGACAAGCAGTTGGGACATTAATGTACCTTATGCTTGGTACACGACCGGACATCGCATACACGGTAGAATTTTTATCAAGAACTCTTGAAAATCCATCAATTGAGGACGTAACAAGAGTGAAGAGAGTTTTTTGATACTTATCGGGAACAATAGAGTATGGAATTACTTATCGACACGATGCAGAGAAAAGAATTATCGAGTGCTTCAGCGATGCAGACTTCGGAGGCTGTTTAAAGACTGGACGTTCAACCTCAGGAGTTGTTGTCAAGCATGCTGGTGCAGCTATTTCATGGTTAAGCCAAAGGCAAGCTATGGTAGCTACATCAACAACAGAAGCGGAGATCGTTGCAGCGAATGAGGCAGCCAAAGAAGTAATTTGGTTGAAAAGGCTTTTTAAAGACTTTTTCGAATTAAAAGACATCCCAGTAATTCAAGTTGATAATACTGCGGCGGTAAGACTTTCGCAAAATCCAAAGTTTCACCGACGAACAAAACATATTGCCATTAAACATTTTTTCATAAGAGAAAAAGTAATTGAATGTCAAATCAAGGTTCAGCAAATTTCAACTGAAAACCAACTGGCGGATCTTATGACAAACCCTTTAGCAAGTCCACGCCTCAGAATTTTATGCAAGAAAATTGGTCAAGATGTTTGAACACATTTTTTTTTTTTTAATAAGTTTCAAGTAACAAGGGAAAGTATTGAGGTTATTAAATTGAGTTATGTTACCTTAAACTTATTAGATACTTCACACTTGTTTACTCTGAAATTACTTGTTATCAAATCATTAAAACGTACATATGTTATTCCAAGCCTAGTCTTTCATTTGGAACGCTTAATATAATAGAAAGAACGTAGTTCGGAAATGTTAGTTGGTCTTGGCATACGTTGGATAGAATCGTTTTTTGCTGGATCTGGACGAATTTCACTGGCATCGATTATGTGTCCAAGATTTTTGATGGATGTCTTGAATAATTCACATTTTGACCAGTTGATGGTAAGGCCATGATCTTTAAGACGTTTTATGACTTCCATAACAACGTTGTAGTTCTCGTGCAATGTTTTTGTTGCGATGTACCTAGATGTCGTCAAGGTATGCAGCGACTCCATCAATGCCTTGCAAAATTATTTCAATTGCTCTTTGAAACAGTCTGGATGCTGGCTTCGATCTAGGAGCTAAACGATTCATCAAGAAGAGTCCCTAGTGTGTGTTCATAGTGAGAAGTTTCTTTGAGTCATCATCTACCTCAAATTGCATGTATGCGTCGGAAAGATCAATGTTGCTAAATATAGTGCAATTTGATGTTTTAGCAAACATTTCGTCGGGAGTAGGAATTGGATGAGTATTTGGTTCCAAGCAGTTGTTTAAACCTGTGGAGTAGTCTGGACAGATACGAATTTTACTGTTAGAATTACGTACCACGACAATAGGTGCTGCCCAATCTGAGTGTGTGATTGGCGTTATAATACCAGAGTTTTCTAGTCTCTTCAATTCAGCTTCGACTAGATCTGCAACTAAATATGGAACATTTCTTTTTGGAATGTAAACGGGCTTGGAATCAGGTTTTAGCTCTAACTGCAATTGAAATTTGGTACAGTGGCCTGTTTTTGAAGAAACCACATCCGGAAACTTTTTCTGGACCTCTTTGAGAACTAAATCCTTACTCATATCTGCTGTGATTGCGTTGCAAATAGAGTTTATGGGTAACTTCCAGTAGCCAAATTTTTCAATTAGGTCAATTCCGAAAATATTTAAACTGGGAAGACTTGTGACATAAATTGTAGCTAGTTTTACTTCGTTCTTGTGCCGGATTTGTGTAGTGAACATGCCGATGAGTGGAAGTATATTTCGTGATGCATCTGATGCGCTGCGCTTACATGGCTGTAGATTAGGACGACCCAATTGAATCCAGTTTGTTTTCGAAATAATAGAGATATCTGCTGCTGTATCGAATTGAAGTTTAATTTGCTTCGCAGATATTTCGACTGTGACAAATTTTCACAATGTATGGTGCTATGCGGATTCGATTTTATAACATTTTGCCTGAAGGCTTGCCTTTTGTTGCTCTTGAATTTGTTGTTAGCGTTTTTGGGCTTTGCTGTGTTGGGCTGAGGTGTTAGGTGAATCCCCTTGTGATTGTTTCTGGAAACATGCACAATAGCCATCCTTATGCCCTTGCTTGTTACAAATGTTGCCCTTGTGTTGTGTTTATGTGCAATCTTTGACAAAATGCATAGCATATGTTGGCAATGCAACATGGTCTTCTTGGTGCGTCGACACGTTTATGCTGAACTTTTTGATGATCACTTTGACTAATGCTGTTGCTTGAGAATTGATTGCGAGTGTTTTTTTTAGAAGAAACAGCATTGATGGTTGTTTCTTTTGCTTCTAAAAGGTGCGAATCACTTTTCACTATCAAAATTCGTTGAGTCTCTGTGATTAATTTTTCCAGTGTTATTTCGGCATCTGTATCAAGCATTGCAAGCAACTTGCTACGAATGTCATTATAATTGGGTGAATTTAACCCAATTATAAAGATCAAACACTTAAATTGATTCATCGACATGGCTGCATGCTTAAAATGCTCGCATTGCTTATTAACTTTGCCTACATAGGCAATAAAATCTTCAGCATCATTTTTGGTGATTTGCAAGCATTTGTAGCGAATGCTGAACAGCGATTCTTTTGTGTCAAAAAGTTTCTTGAGTTCTGTGACTGTGTCCTCAAATCGAAGTTCTTGTGGTTTTCTTGGCAAGATACAATCTGCATACCGTTCATAAACTTGTTGACTAAGTCTATGTAACAACAACCGTACTTTGGAATCTTCTCGAAGCGTTTTTGCATCCTCTTTGAAATGTACTTCGTAGCGACCGTACCAATGTGAAAAAGTGAGGTTATTTTCTGGCTCATATCTAAACTCGTGTATGCTTTTTAAAATTACATCCATCAATGCTTCTTGTTTTCCAGCTTGAAGTTGTTGCTGTGTTGCCTGTGAAGCTTGAAGTTGTTGTTGTTGTGTTGCCTGTGAAGCTTGGCTGGTGGAGTTTTCCATTAGTTTGGTGAGCCTTTCTCTTGCTGCTGCACTAAAATCTTTCCAACAACTGAATCAAGAGATATAGACATGATTTTTTTGTTTTGTGTCACGCGTGCAATTACTTTAAATCCTCGTCGCCACTTTGTTATGTTTTAAAGACAACATTAAAAGTTCAAATATGTTTTATTTATCAAAATTAAAGTATAAAGTATCAAAATTAATTTGTATTTAAGATGGCTGACAATTCACGTCCTTCTTCGTTTAAATCAAAATGCAGACTGTTCTTCTTTCTTCCATTTTCTTCGTATTCGTAATTCATGTAAAAGTAGTTGGTTTGGCGTTGCCAACACGTCTGTACGTCTATTTTATGTTAGATCGGTAGTCGATTTGGCGCTTCAAAAGAGAAAGAGCAGAAGTCAGCATTGTAAATGCTAAATGCATGTTTTGAACAATCAACAACAGCCTAAAGTGAGACACTAGCGTCCAATGAACAATACCAGTATCGGCTATTCTCTCGCTTAGGTACATAGTTACATCTACTGTATTCCTTCTCTTTAAATAAAAGCACAAAAAAGACCAATGAATTTCACTAAAAACAAAAATAATACCGTTTTATCTTAGCATCTTCATTCGAAAGCAAACTGGCGGTAGTGTCTGCGAGAGGATGAAATTGCTCCTATCGTGTATTCGCTGTTGATTAGACCTTCAATTGTGCAGTAATCGTTTCTGTGTCCTATCCTATCATAAAAATTTCAAAGAAAAAAAAAGTGCTGTACATACCTGGAAGTAAATCCTCAACGACGCAGTCGTAGCTATTTATTTGCTCAATTATAAGATACCATTGTGCTCGTTGATGCAATGCCCTGCAGGATATGGCATTCCTGTAAGGATAAACAAACTCCTGGGCGGTAGACTGGAAGGTGTATGCTTTCCTCCTTTCGCAGAGCAATGGCAAAATAAATAAACACTCACTTAATTGTCAGTGGAATCTCATTTGGTTTTGTCAAAATGTGCAATATGAATGTTATGTTCTTCATTAACACAGAATGTGAACGTGAATGTGAAATTACTGAATGAATGAGGTTATTCCGCTGGGAATTCGTGATAACCGTTCAGTGGCTTACTATAAACCTTAATGAATATGCCAGACAAAAAAGCATGCACAATCATTGAAATAGTGTGTTTTACACGTTATCCGTTCGTCAGCGGTATAAACGTAAATAAATGAAATGAAAACATTTTCGTTAACACCAAAATCGAAATTGGACAGAGTTAACCTTTATATACAGCTGTGAACATGAAAATAGCAGTAGTTAATTAATTATTAATTAACCAATGTATTAATACCTTTTGTTCTGAACTGATTCATTAAAAATGAATGCACTCGGCTTAAGAGAAAATATTAAGCAGGAGAATAAAAGAGAAAACAAAAGGAAACAATTCAAGATCATAGAAAAACCGTTACTTTTTCTTTTGTAGATCATATTTCACGTGCACATTAAAATAGCAGTGGTCTGTAATAATTTGATTTTTTTTTTTTGATTGAAAAATTATCTCAAATACTATTAAAATAAGTGAGTTTCTTTTAACAAATATTTTTCACCAGGAATTGGCTTTTACAATAACGGTTTTCTTTTTGTTTAAACAAAAGTGGGTCGTGGTAAGCATTGCACCGTTGAGCAACGAAATTTTATACTGTCGCTACGCACAGAAGGCAAATCCTATACAGAAATCCAGCGTATTTGTGCATGCTCCGCCAAAGTGATAGCCAATGCTATAAAACACATTCCAAAACCGGAAAACAGAGGTGGAATAAGAAAAACAACATGCCAGGATGATAGAAGGATTGTGAGGTCAGCTTAACTAAATCCAAAAATGTCGGCTGTACACATAAGAAAAGATCTAAATTTTGCAGTGAGTGATTATGACCATTCAAAGAAGACTATTGGAAGCAAAATTACCAGCACGTAGCCCAAGAAAAAGGCCTTTACTTACAAAAAAATATAAGGAAAAACGGCTTGAGTTCGCTAGAAAATTTGCTTCTTTTTCTGTGGAAAAATGGTGAAACATTTTATGGACGGATGAGTCTAAAATTGTTCTGTATGGTGGCACTGGTTCGCGACGCACGACCAACGGTTTGTTAGACATCCTGTTGCAAATTCTTTTGCACCGAACACTCCCGACTTAGAACTTTAATAAAGATAATATTGGATGTTCCCATCCAATATTATCAACAAGCGAATGGAAACGAAATTAATTTAATTAATAAAATTGAGGAATTAAACACAATACGAAATGCACCAACCCGATGTGCCGCGAATTTGATATTGAATATTGACAAATGACAATGGAGATTGAATGACAATTGAAAGACAATGTCAGGTGTGTTCAGCGAAACGAGGATTTACAAACCGACAGCAAGGCAAGTGCTGCCACACCGGTAGCTCAGGTTAAGGGGTGGGTTAAATTAATTAAAAATATTTTTGATCGAGGTGATCAAAATTGAATTGATATCAAATGATATCGAAACGATTGATTAAAATTGAAGTACAGGAGCGTACTCAATTTTGCAAATGGGCGCCAGGAAAATTTTTTTTTTTTGGTAGTTTACCAAACCAATGATGAAAAATACCTGTAAAGTCTTCAAAATAATTAATAATGAATAAGAAAATTTAAATTTTAATCGTTTTATTAAGACTGGAAAACCGTGGGAAAACCTGGATTAAAAACCAGTATCTTTTCAAACTAAAGAACAAAGATTCTATTAGAGTACCAGAAGGGCACTCTTGAAGATTAAAGAAATTAGCAAAAGATAAAAGAAGCAAACAATTTTGTGTCGAAACACAAAGAAAAACCATCCAAGAAAATTCTAGATAAAATTTTCCAAGTAAGGGAAAAACAAAATGGCCGCCAACCAGGCCAATTAGAAATTATGATAAGAAAACCAAATAAAATAACCAAAAAGAAATCGAAACACTTAGCTCCAAATATGTCCTTTGCAGAAAATCAAAGAAATGGTTTCTCCTCTTCTCCACTCAACAAAAATCGTATTTCCAAGAAAATATGTCGCAAAATTACGAGAAAATTTCTCCAAAAAAAAATTGTTCCAAAAATGGCTGTTCTTATTCTTCACGCTTTCGTGATTCTTCAAAAAGTGAAAGTTCAAGATGGCGAACTTGGCCCGTCCGGCTACTCGACCCTCAGGCCATCTCCTTCGGACCTTTTGCGTGGTGAACGTTCTGTTTCGGTCCTGCACTTGCCTCCGTCCATAAGACTGGGGTGTCAATACACGGTCAATACACATAGGTGATGCGATCACCCAGTAGCACAGTGAACGAGTTCAGCTCACATCCATCACTTCCAGTCGAAGATTCGAACTTCGAAAAACCATTCGGAATTCCATGTATTACAAGGACTCTCCATGGGTCCGTCTTCTAGTAGTAACAATTTGAGGAGAAACCATTTCCTTCGACTAAGTTGCAACATTTGTACCTAGGTTTAAAGAGAAAGAGAATGGTGTGGTTAATCTTTTAATGTTTACGACAGTTTACGATGGGCACTCGGCCATACTAAATTTATGTTGGTGTGATTCAAATTCACACATTTTTGGGCATGGGTAAATTCTTCATGCCTTCTCCGATCATGTACATATAGTGTCCTCTAATTGTGGACCGCCCGTCGCACAACTCGTTGATGTGGGCACCCTGCCGCACACTTCTATTTTTCGAACCTGTTGGGTTTACGTTCCTAAAATGCTAGAAGAGCAGGTCACTGGCTGCTGGCCCAGGTTTCAACTGAACTCTTCGAGAATCTTAAGATTGCAAAAGAAAATGATTAGTCCCGGGAGAGATGAAACTTGTTGTGGTAAATTTTACCGCGATCTTTACCATTACTATCCTTTAAGACGTATGTCCAAGGTGACACACGCTTCGCAACAACAAATGGACCGACAAACTTCGGTGCTAACTTGGCAGCATAGTAATTCGCGGCATCCGAAAGAGTAAAGTTTCTCCGCCATACAAGTTCGCCGGGGTGATATTGAACATCACGCCGTGGAAGATTGTAGGCTTCAGCAGCGCGCTTAGATGCTGCTTCCAATTTTTTTCCAATATCACTCCTAAGCTTTCGGAAACGTTCCCTGATCCCGTCCGGATCCTCAACGTCCGTCCGAATTACCGCTAACTAATGGTACTTCCTGACCCGAAGTTACCATATCCCTCCCGAAATTCGCATAGTATGGGGACACCCCTAAAGCCTCGTGTTGTGATGTGCGAATTGCACATGCCACTTTACTCAATTGAGCATCCCAAACCCTGTGGTTTTCACCCACATATGCCCTCAAAGTTGTCTTGAGGATCTGATTGATCCTCTCCGCAGGATTCGCCTGCGGATGATAATGGGCTGTAAATTTTAGAAGTGACCCGTACGCCTGGCAAAGCATTTTAATTCCTTGGATCGGAATTGGGGACCGTTGTCACACACGGTCACCTTTGGTATGCCAAAAAGTAAGAAGACATTGTCTTCAAGTTCCCTAGAAATGACTTTCGCCGTAGCCGACCTCAACGCAAACAGTAGTGGAAACTTTGTGAAGTAATCCACTACCGTAAGTATGTACGTGAAACCCCTACTCGATTTTGGAAGTGGGCCTACCAAATCAATACAAATCATCTCCCAAGGTGATTTGATTCCTACCCTCTCCGTCATTAACCCAGCTGGCCTTTCATTAACCGGCTTTACCTGTTGGCAAACTTGACAACTCCTAACGTACCTAGTAATATCGGCCCTCATTTTCGGCCAGTAAAACTTTGCCGCTATCCTGGCGAAAGTTTTCCTAACACCCATGTGTCCTGCTAAAGGACTATCATGGTTCTCCTGCAAAATCCCTAACCTATCGTTTTTCCCTATCACTCTCTTCCATTCCTGATTATCCTGATGAACTACGATGTGATTAGCCTTCACGAGTTTGAACAGCTGACCTTGTTCAACTCTCCAGGCCGGAAACCTAAGTGGGTTCGAATTGACTTGTGAAATCATTTTGGCCACCCGAGGGTCTAAAACCTCTTCCGAGATACCACCCAACTGTGGCACTCCTCGAGAGAGCATATCCGGAACCACATGTTCTTTCCCCTTGCGGTGAACGATCTCAAAGTCAAACTGTTGAAGCCTAATGGCCCAGCGAGCCAACCTACCCTGCGGATCCTTTAGATTGCTTAGCCATATTAAGGAGTAATGATCGGTCACGACAGTAAATCGAACTCCTTCGAGATACGGTCGCAACTTCTCAATAGCCCAAAGTACAGCCAAGCATTCCTTTTCCGTCGTGCTATAATTTCTCTCATTCCTATTTAAAGACCTACTAAGGTAACAGACAACCTTCTCCCCCTCCTCAAAGTTCTGCGAAAGAACTGCACCGATGCCGTAATCTGACGCGTCTGTTTGAACGACGAAAGGTCGCTTAAAATCTGGGCAAGTGAGTATAGGTGCTGTCACCAAACACTCCTTTGCCTTCCTGAAGCTATCCTCACATTCTGTTGTCCAATTGAACTTCCTATTCTTTTTTAATAAGTCTGACAGCGGCCGAAGTAATTCAGCGAAGTTTGGTACAAAACGACGGTACCAAGAAACTGTCCCTATAAAACTCCTAACTTCTTTAACATTCCTCGATGCTGGAATCCTAACCATATTCTCTACTTTTTCGGGATCGACATGCAACCCATTCCAATCCACGATGTACCCTAAAAACTTTAGCGAGGGCATGCAGAAGTTGCATTTCTCCCTGCTGACCTTTAATCCTGCATCACACAACCGTTTCATCACCTCACTCAGAACTTCGAG
Source organism: Sphaerophoria taeniata (assembly GCA_943590905.1). NCBI lineage: Eukaryota > Metazoa > Arthropoda > Insecta > Diptera > Syrphidae > Sphaerophoria > Sphaerophoria taeniata. Next base: position 195,399,853 of record OX016540.1, read on the forward strand.
ATGTTTCTCAAAAGATTCCGAGATTATAATGATGTCGTCTAAATAGACGAACACGAATGGCTCAAGATCGGCACCCAAAACCGTGTCGATAAATCTCTGCCAAGTCGCCGGGGAGTTATGAAGACCGAAAGGCATTCTCCTAAACTGAAATAATCCCCGCCCAGGTACCGTAAAGGCAGTATAAGGCTTAGATTCCTCTTCCATAGGTATCTGCCAGTAAGCTGACTTGATATCTAGGGAAGACAAAAATCTAGCACCACGAAGCCTATCCAAAATTGAACTAATATACGGTAGGGGATACGCATCCCTATCCGTATTCCTATATTCAGCTTCCTATAATCCACACAGAATCTATAGGAGCCATCTTTCTTTTTAACTAACAGTATTGGAGATGACCAAGCACTTGTCGATCTCTCAATAACTCCTGCCTCTAACATCTCGTTAAGTTCCTTATCTATATGTTCCTGCATTGCCGGGGAGACCGGATAATACCGTTGTTTTATCGGTTCCGCCGACGTCCTAATTTTGTGCTCAACTAGTGTTGTGCACCCTAAGCCCTCAGGCATTTTCCTAAAAGATTCCTCTACTAATGACTCTAAAGTCCTTATTTCCCTATCACTAAACTCTGATCTTTCCATAAGAGAATGTACCGAAACAGCACTAGCCTGTTCGGAGAAAGTCCACTCACGTGACCTAAGATCCGGGACAATACCCGACAGCGCCCAAAAATCTGCGCCTAGGATCACAGTATGTGGCAGAGTTGGTATTACTAAGCAATCAACAAGGATTGCCCTATCCTCAACTACAACTGGAAGAGAGATTGCTCCTAACACTTCGACACTTGACCCATCTGCCAATCACACGCAGTGGATAGTGTCCTTCTTCAAAGTAAGCCCTAAATTACGAAGTATTTTCCAAGAGTCCCTACCTATTATGGTTCTAGAAGCTCCTGAATCTAATAAACCTAAAAAGCTAGAACCATAAATGCTAACTGTTAAAAATGGTCTCCTATCATTACCGTTTGCCTCCAAAGTAAACCCTAAATGAACCCTACTAACCAGCTGGTTTCCAGCAGGCGAAACCCCTAGCGTCTTCGAACTTCTCGCCCTGCTGCCGCAGAAGTCCGATTCCCATTTCCCGAACAATTCCTACACTCTGGTCTTTTGACCCCTAACGCCCCACAACCATAGCAACGCCTAGGACCGGAACACCTAACTGCATAATGGCCTGTTCCATTGCAGTTAAAACACCTAATATTTGAAGTGGGACGAGGTTGGTTTGGTGATTGGGCCTGACGAGAGGTTCTGTTGTTCTCCGCAACAACCGAAACCGAAGGAGTATCAACACCTACATATGCTAGATCCGGTTCTAGCAATGTCCTATTCTGCCTAACACTTGGTGGTGGAACATACGCATCCACGTTCGCCCTAACTGCCTCTAAGCTCCTACCTAACGCTACCAAATCAGACACACAAGTCGGTTTCGCCAAACTAAGCTGTGTTTGATAAAAGGGTGTCAGATTCCTCTGAATCATCGACAGCCTTCTACCTTCCGAAATGGGCTCTGTCAACCTACCAAACAAATTCTGCATCGTCGCGACATAGACGCCGATGGATTCATCCTTGCCTTGCGTCCGACGCCTAATCTCCTCCAAAAGTTGGTCATCATAGTTCGGTGGCAAGAACTCGAGTTTCAACTCTTTCACGAGTTCCTGCCACGAACCAATCGAAACCCTAACGGCCCTAAACCAAATCAGAGCTTTCCCTACAAACAGCTCTACCGCTAACCTAAAAAGTTGGGTTTCCGAAACCCCCCTAGCCTGTCGCATTTCTTCAACCCTCTCTAGGAATGCGTTCACTGAGGCACCACAGCGCTCTCCAGTAAACTTAACATCCCATTTTGCGATGTTAAGGAACCGGTCCGATTCCACAAAAATCCTTTCTCCGTTGGAATTATCCCTGTTACTCCTGTCTGCCTCTCCTACGCGTGTCGATGAACCGGCAGCAGTACTCATCGATCCGCTCTGATTTGCTGAGTCACCTGAACGCTGACTCTCGTTTTCTCTGTCCCTATCAGTCTTCCCTGCCCTACTGTCTTCCTCTTCCTCATCATCTCCATCTAGTGCCGACATAGCCATTACGACCTTATTTTTCAAGAAAAATTTGGCTTTATCCTGGCTTTCTTTTTCCGGAATGCTCCTATCTAACCTACGTAAGTGAAAGGATACGATTCAGCAACAAAGGAACTCCTACGCTCTAATTTTAAAGTTGCCCTAAGCGTTTTCCGCATATCCTCAACTGTCCCTACTGTACCAAAATTGCCAATATAAAACTTGAAGTAAAAGACACGCTCAATTCGATGGTTTAATACACAGTAAGTATTAATTTTAACTTTCATTCAACCTTAGAAACTATGTACAATTTTAACCTTAAAACAACCTTCTTAAATTTATGTAAGTATACAATATACAATTTATAATTTACATAAACAAAACATCGCAAGCAAAATGACAGTTGACACTGGAAAGAGTTGGGCCAGCTGTGGCTGTGTTTGCGCATGCATTTAAGGGCAGCATTCAACATTCTCCCCCCCCCCCCCCCCCCCCAGTGAGCAAGGTGAACGATTTTTGGCGTATAAGGTGTGCGATTTCAATTTTCGTTATCTTCTTCATGTATGTGTTTGAGTCTCACATGAAAAGAAAAAGTTTATTATTATAATGCAAATTAAATGTAAAAATATATTCATTATTTTAAAATTTTAACGGACATCAATATGCGACATCTACTTGTGACATAAATAAAATGTTAACCCAGCTCGGTGAGCGATTCGAAATTCGAAATTGTGTCCTCGACTTCAATGCATTCGAACGTCATCTCGTACTTCCGTTTGTTTTTAATTTCATATGAATGCAATTCGGGAGTATTTTTTTTACGTTTCGGTTGTGCGGTGTTTATTTCTTGTTTTCTTCTATTTATTCCTTTTTTGTTATTGATAAGTATATTTAAATTGTTTATTTATATTGTTGATTACGGTGGTTTATTTTATTTTGTTGTGTTTAGAAGTTTATTCAGAATTAGTGCTGTGTTTTGTTTTCGTGTTTTTGGTATTTTCTGTCGTCGCATTAAATTTACTTTGGTGGTTTTAAGTGTGATTTGTTGTTATAGAATGTATAAAATGTGTAGTATTTTATGTAATTAATTGTGATTTGTGTCGTTTTATGTATTTATATTGCATGCATTACTGTTTTTATTTATCAATTGTATAAAATGTTTTGTCTGTTGTTTTTTTTTACACCTGACTGTACCACTTAGCCTTGAATTGCATGGCATTAAATTTGCTGTTGTTTCTGCTAACAGGTCGATGCGTAATCTCGGGCTAATTGTTGTTGCAGCTATACATTTGGGTAAGTCAACTATAACTTTTTTTTTGTTTACGTAATAAACAGTTCTCTTTTCTTTCAGATATCAGATGTTCGTCGCTGTCTGCAAATGCATTTAAAGCAAGATCTTGCAGGTGTCTTGGGCATGGTTGCCATCTAAGGTAAAACTCAATTTTCACGTAAATTATGTAAGTTTGTTTTGCATGTAATTTTTAATATTATTTAAATATTTTTATTTTTGTTTCTTTCAAGTTTAATTTCAATTAAATATTTATTTTGATTTTATTTAACGATGATTTCATGTGGTTTTAATATGTGGTTTTAATGGTTTTAAATTTGTTTTTGTGGATTTTTGTGCATCATATTGGCACATGCCTATATGAGAGGGCTGACGGGTGTATCGTGTATGCTTCATGTGAATATATGAATGTGTGTGTGCTTTATGTGAATAGATGAATGTGTGTGTGCTTATTCAATATTTTACACTTATATTGCCTTTTTTCGATTGAGCTGACGATTTTAAAAAAAAAAATTTTCATTTATTTCGTTTTAAATTTTGAGTTTGAATTGATTATTCGACCGAATGTGTGTTGTGTGTTTTGGATATTGAGTGATTCTTGAAGTTTTAAATTTTTATTTTAAATGAGTGTGTTGAGCTTCAAAAGTGATTGTGTTGATTTAATCTTTGTTTATGAATGTATGCTGTATGCGTGTGTTGAATTTTATTAACGATGAATAAATGTTGAATTTTCAGTATGAATGTGTTGAATGATGAATACATGTTGAATGATGAATAAATGTTGAATGATGAATAAATGATGAATTTTCAGTATGAATGTGTTGAATTAAATACGAATTACTTGTGTGAACTTTAATTATGAATGTGTGTTGATTTCTTAGCATGAATGAAATGAATTTTTAGTATGTATTAAGTGAACTTTTGGTAAATATTAGTGGACTGTATTAGTTTTATTGTTGTTTTTTCTTTAAACTTAGTTATAAGCTGTTGCTGATTTGATTTTCAAATGAGTGAATCTTCTCCGTTAGTGTCGTTAGATGGTAATAGGCATATCTTGGCGATAGGTCTTTTGAATTCCGAAGTCGGTGTGCGTACCTTTACTACGCGGATCAGACTATCTTGTCCGGCGTAGGTATTAATGATATTTGCCATTGACCATTTCGATGGGGGAAGTCGCTCATCCTTGAGTAGCACCAGATCCCCGATTTTCGGTTGATTTTCAATGTTCAGCCACTTCGGCCGATTTTGAAGCCTTGTGAGGTATTCTCCACTCCATTCCTTCCAGAAGGTCTGTAGCGATGCTTGAATACGTTTCCACCGATCAAGGTAGCCAATTCTTTCGATGGCTAGGTCTCCTTCGGGTACAATATGGGTTGATGTACCGATGAGAAAGTGTGCTGGTGTTAAACATTGAAATCTTCCAAACTGTTTGTCAATGGGCAAAGGGGTCTTGAATTCAAACGATTATGGGCGATTCTCTTCAAATGAAATTTGACCGATTTCACTCCGGCTTCCCACAAACCTCCAAAGTGAGGAGATGCTGGAGGAATGAAATTCCAATTTGTGCCCAAATTACTTAACGACTGAGCAATTTCGTTATAATCATGCTTAGATTCCTTAAGCATCCTTTGAAGTTCGGAGCTAGCTCCTCTAAAATTGGTCGCACAGTCGCTATAAACATTGGAACAGATTCCTCGTCGCGATGTGAATCTACGGAAAGCGGCAATAAAAGCTTGGGTTGTCAGATCCGTTACCGCTTCCAAGTGTATTGCCTTTGTCGAAAGACAGATAAAGATAGCGAAATAGCCTTTAAATTGCTTAGCACCTCGACCTTTCCAGGCCTTCACTTCTATTGGCCCAGCATAATCGACACCAGTGTGGGTAAACGGTCGAGAAACGTTGACTCGTGGTGCAGGAAGGCTTCCCATTAATTGTTCTAAGGGCTTTGGTTTGTTTTTAAAACAAATGATGCACTTATTCAAGTACTTTTTTACAGTTCTCTTTAAGTTGAATATCCAAAACCGATTGCGAATGAAGGCAACTACTTGTTGAATTCCGCCATACAAAGTTTTCTCATGTGCGTCTTCAATAATTAGCCTGGAGAAATTGTGGTCTGGTTTCAACACGATTGGGTGTTTTTGGTCATGTGTTAAGGTGGCGTTTTGAAGTCTGCCTCCGACTCTTAATATTCCAACTTCATCGATGAAAAGATTAAGAGACTTATTAAGTTTTGTTGTTTTCTTATGTTGTAAATCACTAATAATGTCTTATAACATAAATTTCTGAACGCTTTTGATAGCAGTACGCAAAGCATTGTCGAGTTCTATGGGTGTCAGAACTGATTTTCTACGAAACGATTCATCTTTTCTAATGTTGAAGACAAATCTGTTAATGAACGCTATTATTCTTAGTACTCTTGTAAGTTTTGATTGCTTAGACACAATATCCAAAATATCGTCGTTTCTCGCCGTTTCTCTTCATCAATTTCACATTGAGTGGGTTGTTCTGGAATTGAGAATTGCCAGGTTTCTTGTAGAAATGGTGGTCCATTCCACCAAAGAATATTGTTTTTCAGCTTAGACGGAAGAACACCACGAGATGCCAGATCGGCTGGGTTGAGCTTGGTTGGAACGTGTTTCCAGATGCTGATGTTCGTCAAGCGTTGGACTTCAGTAACGCGATTGGCAACAAACGTTTTCCACTTCGATGGCAATCCAGATATCCAACAAAGGGTGATTGTAGAATCTGTCCAAGCGAAAGCCGATATGTTCTTGAATGGAAGGACTGATTTTGTGTAGTTGAGCAGTTTTGCTAACATGACTGCTCCGCAAAGTTCCAGTCGAGGCAGAGAAATAGTGTTGACTGGAGCAACTCTAGTTTTGGATATGAGCAATTGGGTGTGAATGCGATTCTCACTGTCCAAAACTCGAAGGTATACAACGGCTCCATATGCCTTTGTAGATGCATCGCTGAATCCATGGAGTTCAAGTTCTTGAACACCATTTTGTGTGTTGACCCACCTTGGAAGACGGATGTCCTCTAGGATGTCCATCTCTTCTTGGAAAGAGAGCCATTCATCTTGTAGCTCTACTGGAATGGTCTCGTCCCACGAAAGACCTTTCAGCCATAATTGCTGCATTAAGATCTTCGCTTTAACGACGCAGGGTGCTATCCATCCAAGTGGATCAAATAGGCGAGCAAAAGTGGACAGTATCGTTCTTTTTGAAACGATGGAATCGATGGTGATTTTTTGAAATGAGAAGGAATCATCAGAAGGGAACCAGCTGATTCCAAGGGTTTTGGTACGATCCAAAGAACCGAATGTCAGGGATACATTCGTTTCTCGATCCTCTTGTGGTATCGACTCAAGAAACTCTTCATTGTTACTCATCCACTTGCGAAGATGAAATCCAGCAGATGATAGTAACGTTGAGATTTGGTGAGCCTTTTCTTTTGCGGCTTCGACGGAATCGGCACCCGATACCAAATCATCGATGTATATATCTTCGTTGATCATTTGAGCGGCTATGGGATATGTCGACTTTTCATCAGAGGCGAGCTTCTTCAGAGTTCGATTTGCCAAATATGGGGCTGGAGCAGTACCGAACATCAAAACTTTTACTTTATAAAGTTTCACTGGAGCTGTTGGGTTTTCACGCCAAAAGAGCAACTGGTAATAGGCATCCTCGGGATGGACTTGTATCTGCCTATACATCTTCTCGATATCAGATATAAAGGTAATGTTATATGTTCTCCATCTTAATACGATCGCTAAAATGTCCGTTTGGGTTTTAGGTCCTGTCATCAAATGGTCATTCAAAGAACTGCCGTCCGCAGTCTTAAAAGCGGCATTGAAAACCACGCGTAATTTTGTTGTTGTACTGGACTCTTTGATGACGGCGTGATGAGGTACAACATAGTGGAATGGTGAGTTAAATGTTTCGTCTCTGTTGATATCTACTTCTTTCATTTGATTGAGAAGAAGGTATTCTTTAAGGCATTCATTATATTGTGTGTGTAGTGTTGGGTTGGTTAATAGCTTCTTTTCTTGTCTATAAAACATCATTAAGGCCTGGTGTTTTGTTGACATAAGCTTTGGTCGATGAAATTCTTTGAAGGGCAAAAGAAAGAAATCGAAGATCAAATCAAGAAAAACAAGCGGTAAATCACGAAAAATGAATCTAGTTATGGACCTTGGATTGGGAATCAAATATTACGAATTCGTGTTTGTAATTAACGAAAAAGAGGAAAATGAAGACATTTCGACTCAATAGTTGTAATTCTACACTTTTGAATCGCAACAAAAAAAAAAGCATTTATGATTCAGAAGCGTAATTTACGATCAGCCAGTTGTAAATTTACATTTGGCTTGTCAAGAATTACGACTCAAAAGTTGTAATTCTACACTTTTGAATCATAACCAAAAAAAGCATTTACGATTCAGGAGCGTAATTTACGATCAATCAGTTGTCAATTACGTAAATTATCCGTTGTGTCCCCCCCCCCCCCACCATCCTCGTTTCGGTGGGATCTCGCCTCTTTTTCTCTCTCCCTTCCTCGCCCTTCCCCCGGTACTATATTCTCCCTTCCTCTCCCTCACCTCACCGATCAATCTCCGTACTTCCTTCTCATTCTGCATACTGCTTAGTGACGACTATTTTTTTTTTTTACAAATCCGTCTGCTCCGCACTGCTGGGATTCGAACCCAGGCATGAGAATGCACGACGGTCTCTTGATCGGCATCTCTACCCACTGAGCTACTTGACGCTTTAAAAAATTGGAATTGATTTTCGACCGCATGAAAACTAGGGAATAAATAAACAACACAAAACGTTTTTCTTTTTCAGGAAATATTGTCGTAATTTACGATTCAAGAATCGTAACAATAAAAAAAACAGTTTGGATTCAAAAGTAGTAAAATGCGATAAGAATTCATGATTTACAAAATACCTTTTCTTTATTCTTCTTCGTGTTTTACGATTCATGAGTCGTAACAAAAGAAAACAGTTTGGATTCAAAAGTAGTTAAATGGGATAAGAATTTATGATTTAATAAACACCTATTTTTTAATTCAGGAAATATTTTTGTAAACTACGATTGTCTAAGATCAATTCGTTCATTTAGCTTCAAGAGCTTTGTTTTTAGAATATCGAGATCATAAATCTCGATCTTTGATTTTGTAAATCAGAGTTATTTAGTCGTACAATTTATATCATGCTCCAAACGTTTAAAATTACGAATACAAAATTTGTAAATTGCTCTTACAATGGAAATCTAAAATTATGACATTTTTTCGTAATTCTCAAATTATACAGTTTTGTAAATTTAGACGGAATAAAGATTGAATTACAATTTTGACTCTCATTTTACGAAAAAAGGGGGATGATTTACAAACAAAAAAATTTTCATAATTTACGACATGGAAATTCGTGATTACTGATTTTTCATTTCTTTCCGTGTTCAAAGCGCCCTCCCGGCACCCGCTTGATGTGTTGTAGAAAGTGCTTTTCGCACTCAATATCTTCTTCATTTGCCGCTTTTTCGTAGGGAGTTTCTTCAACTTCCCAGAATGCGCGCATTTGTGTGTCGATGTCTACACACTGTGTGTAGACTTGAAACGTAAAACGCCTTTCAAAAGGAACTTTCCCCAAAATAATCCAACCAAACTTGGTCTTTTGGGCTATTGGAGCGATTTGTTGTTCATCTCGAACTACTTCGTCCAATATTATTTCACAATACACATCATTTCCCAGCAAAATGTCAATATTGGCTGGTCGATTAAATGTAGGGTCAGCTAATTTCAAACCCTGCAAATGCTTCCACTTGCTGGTGACTACTTCTTCGTTGGGTAAAAGTCCTGTGAGTGTTTTGTATACATAACCTCTTGTTGTTGTTAAAAAATCTGAATGACTGGATCCCATATTCAACTCTACAAAGTGTTGACAAGAGCTGGCTTTGTTTTGTCCTAAGACTGAGACGTCGAAGGATGTTGGAATCTTCTTAAGGCCCAAAAGCTGAGCTGCCGATTCAGTTATGAAGGTAGCTTGAGATCCGGGATCAATCAAAGCTCTCAACTTGACGAAATCACCCTGTGATGATTTCACCTTTATTATCGCTGTTGCAAGCAAAATTTGTGTGTTGTTATATTCATTGATATGACAGCAGTTGAAACTTGAAAGAGGTTGATGCTGGTAAATCATATGGATGAAAAGCGGGCGCGTTCGGATTGATTTCCGTTGTTATGTGATGCGTTTGTGTTCTATTTGTATTTTGGTTGTTTGAATTTGGATGAGTAAATGAGTTAACGTTATTCTGTTGAGTATGATTGCGTGAGTTTGATTGTGCTTGAGAGCGTGTATGGTTCGAACTAGTGTTCATATTTGTGTTGCGTTGAAACTGATTGTTATCACCTTGTCTGAACTGTTGGTGATTGTGTGAGTTTGTGAAAGAGTTTGATTGCAAGTGTGGCTGTTGATTTGTGTTGTTAAAATTCGATTAATTGGCAAAATGTAAGAGTGAGTTGTGTTTTCTTTGGCAAAAATGACACGATTTGTTACTTGGGCAATTATTTGTTCGATGACTGTAGGCCAAACAATTAAAACAGTTGCCAAACTGTCGAACAAGTTGATGTCTAGTGTTAACATCCATCTTTAAAAACTTTGTGCATGTTCTTAACGAATGTGCACCTTTATTGCATACTTTACATGCAAAATTTTCAGTAGATTCTGTATTAAGCAGAAAAACATTCTTTGGTTGCTTTTTGTTTGATGATGATGAGTTCGACTGGTGTTGTTGGTCCATCATCTCTAATGTCCGGAACCTCGTTTCCAAAAAGTCGGAGAATTCCTTAAATGTTGGAATCTCTTTCTTGGTTCCAAGAGTTGTTTCCCATTTCGATTGGACAGTAGCTGTTAGCTTTTTCAAAAGCAAGAAAATAATGATTGCGTCCCAGTGATGGACTGGCAAATCTAAATTTTTCAATGCATGTAAAATTTTTGTTGAGTTGTCCAACAATTCATGAATGCCTTTCGAATTTTCTTCTTTGACAACAGGCAATTCGTAAAACAACTTGAGTTCGTTGTTTACTAAAATTCTCTTAAAATCGTATCTTGATGTTAAGAGTTCCCAAGCTTTGTCATAACTCGCGTCATCTACACTAATGTGTTCAAGTAAGATGCCTGCACCTTCTTTACACACTCAGAGAAAAAAGCTGTGTAAAATCACCTTAAACGCCTTAGGTAATTTTTTTAGTATGAAATTTGTTAGACAAGCATAATTCTGCCCGAGAAATAAGCTAATTTATGTACGACTTAGGCAGTTAAATTTAGGTTAAACTGCCCTAAAATGCTAGGGTGTTTTGTTGTCCTTTCAATTGGGTAAAGCTTCCTCAAAACTTAGGTAACTTTACCTAAGATATTGTATGATCTTTACTTCACCTGAGGCATTACATAAATTTGCCCTAAACATATCGTGATTTTCGCTCGTTTTTCCGAATATTACCTCTTGATTATATCGTAATTTTCCCTTCTATTTTTTTCAAATATTACCTCAGTGCAAATTTACCTATGATCTTAGGTAAATTTGCCCTAAACATGTAGTGATTTTCCCTCCTTTTTTTTCCAAATATTAACTCAGTGTAAATGTACCTATGATCTTAGGTAAATTTTCCCTAAACATATCGTGATTTTCCCTCCTTTTTTAAAAATATTACCTCAGTGTAAATTTACCTATGATCTTAGGTAAATTTGCCCCAAATATATCGTGATTTTCCCTCCTTTTTTTCAAATATTACCTCAGTGTAAATGTACCTATGATCTTAGGTAAATTTGCCCTAAACATATCGTGATTTTCCCTCCTTTTTTCCAAGTATTACCTCAGTGTAAATTTACCTATTATCTTAGGTAAATTTGCCCTAAACATATCGTGATTTTCCCTCCTTTTTTCCAAATATTAACTCAGTGTAAATTTACCTATGATCTTAGGTAAATTTGCCCTAAACATATCGTGATTTTCCCTCCTTTTTTCAAATATTATCTCAGTGTAAATTTACCTTTGATCTTAGGTAAATTTGCCCTAAACACATCGTGATTTTCCCTCCTTTTTTAAATATTAACTCGGTGTAAATTTACCTATGATCTTAGGTAAATTTGCCCTAAACATATCGTGATTTTCCCTCCTTTTTTTCAAATATTACCTCAGGGTAAATTTACCTATGATCTTAGGTAAACTTCCCATAAACATATTGTGATTTTCCCTCTTATTTTATAAAAAATACCTCCATTTAATATTAATCAGTGTAACTTTACCTATGAGCTTAGGTAAATCTGCCTTAAAATATCGTGATTTTCCCTCTAATTCTTCTAAGTTAAATCGCAAATATTTATACAATTGTAAGAAAATCCCGTTACGCTTAAGGCAGAGCTACCTCCGGCGTCTTACTATGTGCTGTACTGAATCTAGTCCTGACAATTTGTATTCCATTTTGTCTTACTTTTGACTTCGAATATCAATCTTCCAAAAAGTCCAAACTTTTATCAAAAAGGAAATTGTTTCTTTTTTTCCGGTCACGAATAAATATAATACAAAAAAAAAATCGTTAGAGTCAAGTTAGCGAAGCAACTTTCAACAATCGAAAAGTAATTTTCTGATAATCTATCGTTAATTCGTTGCGACGGTTTCAAATTTCTTATTACATTTTTTTATGTTTGAATAATAGGCTATTCACACCAAACCCCAAAACGAAGTTTTCGCAAATTTACTCATTTTGGAGTAAAACATCTAAAGTTTTCCCATACATATTTGTAAAACGAAATGTTTTGCAAAACGACTCGTTTTATTTAAAACGAGCCCAAAACAAGTGTTAAAGGGTTAAAGTGAGAGCCTTTACATATGTATTGTAAAATGATTGCTAATGAGTGGTATAAAACAAAAAATGGTTGACAAGTCGAATTTCAGAAACGAGGTAAGCAAACATGCCTAATAAAATCATCAGTGCCTAAAAAACATCAAAAATTTAATTGATGGAATGTTTTCAATATAAAAAAACACAGCTGACCATTGACATAATATATATGGACGGCTAGTCACTTGTCATTTCCATACATTTTATGAGAAGAAAAAAGGTACAAGCTACAGCAGCGCCATTGGTTCGAAGCGGCCAAATTAGTGCCACGTTACCACGTGGACTCTATAGATTGAAAATGGACTCGTTGTTTCTTCCTTGGCTCGGGGACTCGTTTTTATAACGTTTTTCGTTTGCAGAACACAAATAAGTATGTTAAAAATTTAAAACAAAATGATTTCTGAAAGTATTTATTTTTTTTTTTACGTGGACTCGTTTTTCAAGCATCTTGGACTCGAAAATATTTTTCCCTGCGGTAACCCTGCACAGCGACCTCGTTGTTTATGTTTTTGTTTTTGTTCATTTTTGACAGCTGGAATCGTTCTTTTTTTGGCCACCCTGAACCAATGGCGCTCTTTACGCTGAACACGCGTGAAGTTGGCAACTACCAGTCCATATTATAATATGTCAATGCAGCTGACTGATAAAAAAATAGCAAATTCAAATCCCAATATGACAAACGAAAACTAATTAGTTCGGTGTGAACAGTTTTTTTGGTTTTTGAAAACTCTAGGTGTTTTGAGGTTGGTGTGAATAGGCTATAAGAAATCTACTTATCTCTACATACATAATTCTCTATATAATTTATCTAGTAGCTTATCTTTTGTTTTTAATATTATTTCATGATAGCGAATACTTGCACATTAGGCGTTTTTCTTTTTTATATCTGCTCAGAGTCCGAAGTGTCAAACCGAAAATTGTGTTTATTTTTTTGTTCTCAGTGTTCAGAGTTAAAAAGTTGTGTTACTTTTTTTTCAGATTCAAATTTCTGGAGGCTCAGAGCAAGCAAATCCGCTCAAACAAAAAAGTACTGAACGTTCTGAGCGAAGGGCTCAGAATCACTCAGAGCAAACATTGCTCAGAGCGAGTTCAGGTTGATCAGAACAATCAAGGTTCAGATATGTGAACTAAGAAAGAAAAACGCCTATTGTATTCCAAATTTCTCATTTGATTGTCAATTAGGTATGATTTTCATGAGAGTTCAGCAAAAAGTCATTGTTCAACATCAAGCCTTCACAACTCTGAACTCTGAATGTTCTGAACAATCTGAACTCGCTTTGAGCAATGTTTGCTTTGTGTTATGTCCGTTTTACATTCGTCTTTACTTGCAGAAAAGATGAGGAGCTCAGCCCTATACCCGGCATCAAAGGATAGAAAGAGAGGCATGAACTTGTTATAATAAAGGCGAACATTTGGTGCCGTGTCATAAGGCCATAGGTCATAAGGCGAATTTTTTTTATTTTCACACCCCAAATTGATTCTCTCTGGGCCAAAAAAAATTTTCCGCTCGCGCGAGCAACGATTTATTTTTCTCTTAATTTAAATTGTATATCAAGTAAATTGATTAAAATCGATCCTTTGAAATTCATAACTTTTTCAATACATTAACTTATGTAAGAATAACAACGCAATTCTCTGCACAATTTGCAAACGAATTCTATAAAACATCAAAACTGTTTAGAGCTGAAATGCACGTTGATGTATGCATATCTCCTTTAATTATGGTCATTATATGAATATTTAATTAATTTGAATAAACATTTTATGTACGTTATTTAGAAATGTTTTTTTGTTTATTTGAACTATGGGATTTCAGGAAAAAAATTATTTAAAAGCGTCATAAGGCCATATGCTCAAATATGGCCTTATGACGCTTTTGAAAGTGTCATAAGGCCATATACTCAAATTTTTTGAGTATATGGCCTTATGACCTATGGCCTTATGACACGGCACCGAACATTTTCATCTTGATTATAGGCAGGTGTTGCATTTTTATGTTCCCTCTCTATCTAACAAACACGTCTTTAATATTTCATATTCCTTTTGCACCCATCTGCAAGAAAAAAGACGAATGTAAATAGGGCATGAGTCTGAGCTTTTTGTTCAAAAAGTTCAGTACTTTTGTTTGAGCTCGTTTGCTTGCTCTGAGCGTTCAGACATTTGAATCTGAACGAAAAGAGGTAACACAATTTTTTAGCTCTGAACACTCAGAAAAAAAAGCCACACAATTTTCGGTTAGGCACTTCGATGTAAAAAAGAAAAACGCCTTGAAATACTTAGAAAATTTATTTATTTCCAACTAACGAAATTAATAAGTACCTCCTTAATTCAATACAATAATCAGTTTTTATCCAATGAACTAAAGACAGCTCTGCCTAACACTACTTTTTCTGCAACGATACAAAACCTACCTTACCCTATCTCTACTGTGATTTCACCTTAACACTAAGGCAATGTTACCTCCAAAAATGGAAGTCTGTGTAAATTCTCTTAGTAAATATGCCTAAATGCCTATGCATATGTAATTTTTCCCCAGCTGCCTGTGCAAATGTACCGTATTCTTGAATTCATTGCCAAGCAAGCCACGTGAACGTCTACATCCCTCATTTTTAAATTAAAATTGTTCGCCGACAGCCGTGCAGTGCTTGCAAAATCCCCAAATCTTCAGTGAAAAACAAAAAAATTCAGAATAATTTTCTTGATACGTCTCATTACTGATATTAAAAAATAGCTTTATACAGTTCGTCCCTGTAGATACTGTCATACTCGATGAAAAGTTGGTGGGTATCGATTTGAAGTTCATAGGTTTCTTCCAGGATCTGCCGCACCGTGAAAATTTGGTCGATGGTTGACTTTCCTGGCCTGAAGCCACATTGATAAGGACCAATCTGATTGTTGACGAAAGGCTTCAGACGTTCACATACCACGGTAGAGAGGATCTTGTAGGCGATGTTAAGTAGACTAATTCCTCTGTAGTTGGCGCAGTTCAGAGCATCTCCCTTCTTCCGGATCGCACAAACAATCCTCAAACAATGATGACAATCGCAAGAGATCAAACGTCAAACTATAAACCCGCCCGCAATTGAATTTAAAAATTTATTTAATATTTAAAGATTAATTATTTAAAATACGAGTTAAAGTAGAAAAAACTAAACAAGATCAAAATAAGTTGAAAATAATATCAATTTCACTAAATTCACACCCAAAAACATAATTTCTGTGTAACCTACATATATTTCCATATAAAAAAAAACAACACTATAATGGTCGCCAAGTGTCCAACGTGTGGTGATACAATTTCAAGATCGAAACCAGGCGTAAAGTGTGTCGATTGTAGCAATGAGTACCACTTTAAGTGTGGAAAGATAAATAAGGCTATAATCGCTGACATAAATTCAGGAGCAGTAAGATGGAGATGTATTCCATGCCAAAACAATCCTAACCTCAATTCATCGACCATAGGCATGGAGAATATGTCTGACCCGGAATCTGAAGATTTCTCTAGTTCTTTAAGAAACATAGAGGAAGAAATTAACAAAATAAAATCAACTCAGATGTCCTTCAATAATTCCATAACGAATATTTCGTCAAAATTAACACAACTTAATAAAATTGCAACTGAAGTTACCGAAAATAGGCGCAAAATTGAGTCACTGGAAGATGAAAATCGCGACCTCAAAGAAAAATTAATTAAACAAGAACGGCGCATAAGTAGACTGGAGAGATTAGAAACTGAAAATCAAATCATCATTAAAAATATCCCAGCCAAGGAATCAGAGAATTTAAGGACAATATTCAACAATATTAAATCGATTCTAAAGGACGTTCCAATCGTAGAAGATGACGTAATCGAAATTTTCCGAAAACCAATGAAAAAGCCTCAAGGAACCAAACCCGATGTAAATCTTTTAAATCGCACCACTCCAATAATTGTGAAACTAAAAAGCAAACACTCCAGGAATATTTTCCTTGCAGCAGCCAGAGCAAAGCCTCATATCAAATTATCTGAACTGGGTTTCAATGTTGATAATTTAGACAGTCTAGTTATAATTAATGAAGTTCTTTGTTTTTCAGACACTATATTGTACAGCCAGGCCAAAGCACATAAAGAGACACATAATTTTAAGTATTTATGGACCAAACATGGAAAAATATTTATGAGGAAAGATGACACCACTCACATTTATAAAATCACCAACTTTTTTGATCTAAAAAAAGTTTTATAGTAAGATCATTCACTTTACACAATAACAGTTCTTAATTTTGCACATTATTAATCATGAAAATCAATATTTACTATCAAAATATCAACGGTATGAAAACAAAAACACACGAAGTCAAATTAACACTACAAAATTCGAATTATGATTTAATATGTCTCACTGAAACAAATTTATCAAATGATATAAATAGCAGTGAAATTTTCGACTTAAATACATATAACATTTTTCGTAAGGATCGCGATTTAGAAATATTTAATAATATGCAATCGGGGGGTGGATGCTTAATAGCAATTAAAAAAAATATTCAGGCTATGCGGTTACTTCAATTGGAAACAATGAATGAAGACCTCTGGATATGCCTCAACGGGAAAAATAATTTAAAAACATATATATGTTGCTCTTACATAAGACCCAGATCGACATATGAGGTATATAAAAACATGTGCGATAGTCTCTCAGAGAAATCGCACATGTTTGATTCAAACTCGTCGCTTATTTACTTAGGTGACTTCAATATACCCGAAATTTCATGGGAGTATGACAACAATTCTAAAGCAATGATACCTTCCCAATATTTTGGTCGAAAAGCTGAATCATTGATCATGGGAACTTCTATGTGTAATCTTTTGCAATACAACTCGGTTAAAAATACTGATGACAGGTTACTGGATTTAGTATTCTCTACTTTTTCACATGAATCAATTTCTGTCGAAGCATGTTCTTACCCAATATCGTGGGTATACAAGCAGAAGGCACTAAGTCATTTTTTTAGGATTTTTACATTTTAATGCAAAGTGGCCAAGAATGATGATATCTGTCTTCTCCAAACACCTCCTAAGTGATTATTCAACGTTAAACATGAATTATTTGAAGTAATGTTTTGAACTAAGTCAGTTAAATGATTTATAATTCTGTAAAAACGCACTAATTTGACTTAGTGCATTTTGGCTGTCATAGAATAAAATACAATATATTGTAATAATACAGCAAGAGAGCATTTAAGTGACTTGGTGCGTTTTAACTGTCATCAAAACCAATAATTTTTGAATCAAACACCCGGCGAGTTATCTGTTTTGTAGTCTACAAAATTGCACATTTTTTTTTCCACTTGGAAGTTTTTGTCAAGGAGCAAGGATATTTGTGTAAAGAGTTTTGGTTTGTGATAGTTAAATAATAATTTGAATAATATGAATAAACATTCTCGTGCTTGGGAAATGCTTCGGCTGGTTAATACGAAAAACGCAGGTAAGGTATACCTGTTTTTATATAAATATTTTGATTAGAAATTGGTACGTTATAACAATATAGTCGCGAAACAAAGGGATCCAGAGGACACATTGCAAGAAATGATTTTGGATGAAGCTTTAGAAAGGGATATGAATACTGGTTGGTTACTATAAATATTGAAATATAATAAAGCACACTGAAAATGGTTTTCAAAAGTCTTAGGTGAAGGAACAAGTTCGACTACAACGGTTTTGGATGTTTCCATGAGACCAGTTCAAAATGACATAATTGAAGCAGCAGAATCTTCAGATTCTTCTGGAAACGACAGCATAAAAGATACTAGTTATTATTATGACAACGAAAGCCTGTCTGGCACAAGTATTGAAGAAGAACCCGTAGCAAGTACAAATAATGATGAGGCTGCAGAAATTTGTGTTGGAGGCAGTAGATGGAAAAAATCATATCCTCAAAAATGGAAGCGAAATATCAACAAGGAACTTAAATCTAAGTGTCTCCCTTATGAAGATTATAAAGGTAATTTAAAACGCCCAAAAAATCCCAAGAAAACGTTAAATCATAAATGCAAGTTCCAATGTTTGACCATTAACGAAAGCTGCCGACTGAAATTATGTAAAAATTTTTGGACTTTGAATTACAAACAGCAGAAAAGCTTTATTCTTCAAAATGTTGAAAGCAACCCTCTACCCTCCAAAATATCGAAGACCAAGAAATGAAAATGCAAATCTAAGACAAACTGCTAAAAAGTATTTTTTTACTCAGGATGACAGTAAAACAAGAGTCTGTCAACAGTTTTTTTTAAATACGTTGAATATTTCCAACCGAAGTGTAATTAATGCGTTTTTAGGAAGAGAAGAGATTGGTGGTCATTTTTCAGCGGAAGATAAAAGGGGCAAACATACACCACCCAATAAAACAAGTCCTGAAGCTGTTCTGCATGTTAAAAAACATATTGAAAGTTTTCCGTGCATGGAAAGTCATTACTGCCGCAAGGACAGCCAGAGAAAGTATTTGGACAGTAAGCTTTCCATAAGGAAAATGTACGAGCTGTATAAAATACAGTGTACTGAAATGCATATTCGTCCTGTGTCTGAAATAACCTACAGAAGAATATTTTGTAATGACTACAATTTATCATTTTTTGTGCCAAAAAAAGATCAATGCCTTTTTTGTAACAAATATAAAATCGCATCACCTGAAGCAAAACTTGATCTGCAAGTTGATTATGAAAATCACTTACTTCGCAAAGAAGAAGCATTCAAAGAAAAACAAAAAGACAAAGAAAGAGCAAATTTGGAAGCAAATTTTAAATCAATTTCGATGGACATGCAAAGTGTACTTCAGATACCATCAACTGATGTTTCTCTGACTTACTATAAAAGAAAGCTCATACTTCACAATTTCACAATTTATGAGGCAGATCTACCGAATGAAGCTTTTTGTTATGCATGGACAGAGATAAGTAAAGGTAAAGGGGGGAGTTGTGAGGTAGGGTCGTGCATTTTAAAATATATACAACAATTACCTGGAAATATCGTAGAGCTGTCAATATTTTCGGATACTTGCGCTGGTCAGAACCGAAATGCAAACATTGTGGCTTTTTTTCTAAATATAGTGCAGACCACTAATTTAGAAATAATTGATCAAAAATTTTTGGAAAGTGGCCACTCATACATGGAAGTCGACTCAATGCATAGTGCAATCGAAAAACAGAAGAAGTTCTTTCCAATTTATTGTGTTAATGATTGGCTTAATATATTCAGGGCTGCAAGAGTTAGAGTTCAGAATAAGTCCCCTTATGAAGCTGTTGAAATGAAATTTGATGATTTTTTTAATTTAAAAATATTAGCAGAAAAATTGATTAAAAATAAGACAGTGGACACCGATGGCCAAAAAATGAACTGGCTAAAAGTTAAATGGTTCCGGTATGAAAAAAGTAAACCAGGGATTCTGCAGTTCAAATACAATTTCGAAGATATTCATTTCAGAACAATGAACGTTTTAAAAACATTAAAAAGAGGAAGGAACGCTGTTCCAAAGTATCTTCCTCTAACACAATGGCCTAAATTGTACCAAGAACCTCTTACAATAAGTGCAGCAAAAAAAAAAGACTTAATAGAGATGTGTGACAAAGGAGTTGTACCTGAATTTTTCCATTCTTGGTTTAGGTCTTTGCCCTCACAATCTAATTCAAAAAACTACTTGCCAGAAGCTTATACATCGGAAGAAAGCGATGGTGAATAGTTCCAGCCTTTTCCCTTATTTTTTGTTAAATTATCCTTAATTTTCATAAGTGTTCTTTCTTAATTTTATTTTTATAACTTACCTTATTCTTCAATGTATTATACCCATACCTCAATAATAAAACTTTTTAACCCTCCAGTGGGCGCGTGGTCTACGGTCGTAGACCAGTCTTTTTTAAAACGCCGCCGTTCGCAGAAAAACAATTTTTTTCCGCCATCGTTCACAATAGCTGTAGATAATTAGTTGCTCTACCTAATAAATATGCTATTTTTCTTCGGAGGGGGCATACGAAAGCTTAAAAGGTATTCAAAGTCTCTTGGTCTACCATCGTAGACCACGCGACCACTCGTGTAACAAAAAAAGTTGTCTTCAATTGTATTATTATAGGTAAGGGATTGTACATTTTTAGCTACTTTTACTAAAAAATTAATTATTTAGTGAAGAAAATTACTTCTACTATCTCAGGGACCTATTTTTGGGTCCGTGAGCTGACCTCTAGGGTGAGGTGCGAAAAAAGTGTTAAATTTGCTTGTAGGTACCACTTGAAATGTATATGCATTTATTGTGATTTGTAGTGCACATTTTAATTTTTTTTTTTTTTTAACTTATTATTGAATTTGTGTTCTATGTTTTTTGAGTAGTTTTTTTATGTTTGCTATACTGTTTTGTTTGATTTTTTTGTGAAAAAAGACAAAAAACGTGAACACGAAAAACTGAATTTTTCAAGTCTTATATTTCTTTTGTTTTGTGTACAATTTTCCTTTTTTCTTATTCATTACTTCATTTGGTTAATCATTTATTGAAAAAAATATGGTTTTTTTGTTATTAACTTTTTTAAAGTATTAATTTATTTTTTATAAAAAATGATTACGAAAAATCGTAAAATTGGGATTGTTTTTTTCTTCCGATTATTTTTTTCAGTGTATCAATAACTGTTTATCTTTGAGTGATGAATATGAAACAAAATATGTTCCTCTTCGATTTGACCACGATTTGAATACTTAAAACTCTATAGTATATATATTTTTTGGCAAACCAAAATGGTCTACAGTCGTAGACCACGCGACCACTCGTGTCTCTTTTAACCACGCGCCCACTGGAGGGTTAATAATACTTTAAGAAAAACCTTTTTTTTAATTTTCAGTTGTGATTGCTTATTTCCCGAATTTTGCATTATCAATTCTGCTAAACAGCATTAAGTCAGCATATTTTGTAGTTCTATTGCAATATTTTCGAATTGGTTTGGCTAAAACTAAAATTTTTGATTGGAAACCTAAGTCAAAATGTCAACAAAGCTTTCTAAGTGATCAGATGAAAAATAACCATCGGTATTGAATTTTCACGACTAAGCAAACATAAAATATCAATTAACTCAAAACTATGTTTTTTGACTTAGTGCTTTCTGCTTGTATACCCACGATATCTAAAGTTGATCGTTATCATCCACCACTATTAATCAAATTCAACATGTCTCTTTCAAATTATCTACCCGAATTGAATGTCGTAAAGAGAAATTTTTTTAAGGCTAATTATGAAGAGATAAACTCTCAGTTCAGTAGGACCGATTGGTCTTTTCTTAATGATATGAATATAAATTCAGCAGTTGATTGTTTTTATGAAGTTTTAAATAATGTAATTTCGTCTTTTGTTCCACTAAAAAAGAAACCAAATACTAAATTTCCATGTTGGTACTCACAAACTCTTATTAATCTTTTTAAAACTAAAAATCGGTTTCACAAAAATATGGGAAAATTTCATAGACAAGATGATAAGGAAATGTTTAAATATTTGCGAAATCAATGTAAAAAGGAGCTGGACATATGTTATAAGAAATATGTAGATAATATTGAAAATAACCTTAAAAATAATGCAAAGTACTTTTGGTCTTATACGAAAAAACTAAGAGCCACTAATTCTATACCATCGATAATGACATATGATAATGTGACCCATTCTAATTCGTCGACGATATGCGAAGCTTTTTCCATGTTCTTCAAACAGAATTTCTCTAACCATACAAACAGTAACATTTCATTGTTAGATGGTCCCAATGATGTAGATAATTTATCCGTAAGTAGTTCAAATATAAGTATTGGCGCAGTTAGCTCTGTAATTCATAAGCTGGATTGCAATAAAAATGCAGGTCCTGACGGCATTCCAAATGTTTTCTTCAAGAATTGTATCCAATCTTTAAAAACACCAATTTGCACATTGATTAATAAGTCACTCCAAGAAAAGAATTTCCCAGTCAAGTTAAAAGAAGCATTTGTAACACCAATACATAAAAACAACAGTATATCAGAAATATCTAACTATCGTCCAGTGTGTTTGCTGAATTCTTTATCATTAATATTTGAAAGATGCATTTATAACAATTTAATAATTCAAATAAGGCCTTTGATCAACCCAAAACAGCACGGTTTTGTAAGTGGAAGGTCAACGATGTCTAACCTAGCCTCCATAACACATGACGTTGCAAAGGCTTTCAATAGTACAATACAAGTCGACGTGATTTATACAGACTTCTCGAAAGCCTTTGATAAAGTCAGTCATGACATTATATGTAGAAAGATGCTGGAAATGGGTTTTCATTCTGACATTATAATATGGGTAAGATCATATCTGACAAGTAGATCACATAAAGTAGTTGTAAACCAATTTGAGTCGAATGCTTTTTTTCCTCCATCTGGAGTACCGCAAGGTTCTATACTAGGCCCTCTGTTATTCTTAATATATATAAACGATATCACAAATAAATTTCAGTGTTCCTCATTATTGTATGCAGATGATCTCAAAATTTATCGAGAAATTACATGTGTAAGAGATTGCATCCTACTTCAAAAGGATCTTGATATTCTTCAAGCTTGGTGTTCCAGGAATGAACTGTTTTTAAATGCAAAGAAATGTAGTGTAATCTCTTTTTCACGTCAAAGACAACCAACAATGTTTAGATATTGCATAGGTGAAACTGAGCTAAAGCGTGTTACTGAGCAAAAAGATCTTGGGGTTACATTTGATTCCAAGCTTTTATTTGATGCTCATTATAATGATATTACAAAAAGAGCAGCAAGAACAATGGGTTTTATTTTTAGAACTGGAAAATATTTTCGCAGGGCTGAGACATTTATAACACTATTTGACTCACTAGTCCGTAGTACCCTTGAATATGCATCGACAGTTTGGAATCCAATTTACGAGACGCATTCCAACAAAATTGAATGTATACAAAGAAAATTTACAAGAATCTTACAATATAAGATGTACAGGAACCATTCTGATTATAGTGAAAGATTAAAATTGTTTGCAATGATGTCATTATCTCAACGTAGAGTCTTCTTAGATGAGCTATTTCTCTACAAAATCATGTATGAAAAAATAGATTCACCAGTTTTAAAAAATATTATAAGCATCCATTGCCCGATTCGTTTAAGTCGATATTCTGTTGTTTTTGATATACCTTTCTCACGAACCAATTTACTTTTTAAATCACCCTTAATAAGAATTCAAAAGTCCCACAACAAAGTGTTTTCATCGTTCGATATTTTGCATGTTTCTAATGATAACATTAAAGCTGTCATTTTAAGAATTGTTTGTGAATGTGGGTCATCTTTCATTTCTATTTTTTGAAATTTCATTTTCTAAGCAATTTATTAATTTAAACTTACAAATATTGTGTCTTTTTGTGTTCGCGTTTGGTTTTGGCTTTTTTATGTGCATATACATTTTTTTTTCTTATCTTTTTAGTAGTCTTAATACTTTAATTAATTATAGTTTGAAGTGCTTATAATTAAATTTCTTTTCTATTATACTTTAAGTTTCATCTCTTTATAAATATTGAATTTATTAAATACATAGCTTGTTAAAGGTTTGTAATAGACGTAAGTTTATTGGAAGCTGTTAGCTATTTTATGATCAATAAAAAAAAAAAAAAAAAAAATCCTGAGGTTCCATTCATCGGGCATGCTATCCTATCTAGATCGTCGCCTGATGCCGGGCTGGGTATTCGCACAAAAAATGCTGAAGTGTTTCCCTTCCACATCTCTACAACTACAGCGAAACTAGCTGTAGGGAATACCAAGTCACATGGCATGTTGTCCGATTGGCCAGTGGCTTGTACAAATAACAACAATTCTACTAATGTCTGAGGTTGGATTTATTGAGAAAGTGATTTTGAATGTACGTTTTCATGACTCCCAAAGGAATCCTGACATCGCTGAGGAAGTCTGAGTTACTTGAAGGTTGGATCCCATCCTGGTCAATTCGTCAGCGATTTCATTTTGCAGAATATCACTGACTGGGTAGGGTACCCAAACAGAGTTCTTGCTTACACTCTTTAACGATTTTGGATTTCGTCAGGCAGCTGTCTATAGCCTTGATGGCTACTTGGCTGTCGGTAAAAGCGACTATGTTTTTTTGTAATGCTGTGGGTGTAGTCTACATGCCTGTCTAATCACTAGTACTTCAGCCTGAAATATGCCTCACCTATCGGGCAGTCGAAAGGATTCTTTAATATACCACCAGCTCCATCTTGGAGCCGTCAGTATATAAGGTTATGTCGAAAACAGTTCAATACTTGGGAGGCCACAGAACGGTTTTGTCTCACTAAAGCAGTCAAACGAACGACAAATCGGTTAAAAAGGTAAGAGAAAAAAAGAAAGGTGGCAAGTCATACAATTGTGTATTTTGAACCCAGCGACGTGTCCTTATCGCTTTTAAGGTGAATAGGAATTTAATCATTCCCCCACTCCTTTCCATAAACAGAAAAATACCCGTACTCTGAACAAAACCCCTTAATGTTACCTGTGAAACGCGATAAGATAATGACTTAATTCCAATTGAAACAATATGAAAATTGTCACATCCACTTTCGTACTCGTATTAAATAACTGACTGCGAAGATCACGTCATTCTTTTTATGTTCTATGCCGATACTCAAGCAACCGTCTCACTCTCCCACTCTCGATTGTTTAATTAACATTTTTCAAGTATTACTGCACATTCTATTCGCTTTCGTTCGTTGATTATGTAAGCTGTCTGAATTAATGACTCAAATTTCAATTTATGATTCGTTTGCTTTCCGAATTAACAGGCTAAAAGGCAGCGTCAAGCACAAACAGTATTGAAGGGAAATCAAAAACGAAAGGAAGTTAAATATCTTGGTGAGTAACAGTTGAAAAGAAAAAGGAAGAGGAATCAACTTATTTCTCAAACTAAATTCCAGATTTACAAACATAAATCCCACACATCAAAAGAGGAAACGAACGAACGACGAAGCAGTTGAGACAACCTTCTGATAGAACCAAAAACAACACAGCAATGGAGAGCTTTACTCCGAAGGAGGTGAAAATCCTCGAGACCGTAGAGGTCATTCAAGAACGTCATGAGCAGGTGCTGTCGCGTTACAATGATTTCAAAATCGAAACCCGACAGAAGCGTGAGAAGCTCGAAGATTCGCGTCGCTTTCAGTATTTTAAGCGTGACGCCGATGAATTGGAAAGCTGGATCAATGGAAAATTGCAAGCCGCCAGCGAGGAGAGCTATCGTGATCCGACAAATTTGCAAGCGAAAATCCAAAAACATCAGGCATTCGAAGCTGAAGTATCAGCCCATAGCAATGCGATTGTTTCGTTGGACAACACTGGTCAGGAGATGATCAATCAGCAGCATTTTGCATCGGATACTATTCAGCGATGTCTCGATGAATTGCATCGCTTGTGGGAGTTGTTGTTGAGTCGTTTGGCTGAGAAGGGTCAAAAATTGCTGCAGGCTTTGGTGTTGGTGCAGTTCTTGCGTCAATGCGAAGAAGTTATGTTGGAACGCGAGCACTATGCCGCCGCTGAAATTCAAGAGAAATTGGCAGCATTAGAAAACGACAAGAGTTCATTGCTATCGCTGTGGGAGGATCGTCGTATTTTGTACGAGCAGTGCATGGACTTGCAGCTGTTCTATCGTGACACTGAACAAGCCGACACTTGGATGGCACGAGGATCTTGGTGATTCCCTTGATTCGGTTGAAGCTCTAATTAAGAAGCATGAAGATTTCGAAAAGAGTCTCGCTGCTCAAGAGGAAAAAATCAAGGCTTTGGACATCTTTGCCACCAAACTTATCGATGGGCAACACTATGCCGCTGATGACGTTGCTCAGCGCCGTCAAATGCTCCTCAATCGTAGAGCTGCCCTTCAGGAGAAATCATCACGCAGGCGGCAATTGTTGGAGGATTCAAACCGCTACCAGCAATTCGAACGCGATTGTGATGAAACCAAGGGATGGATCAGTGAGAAGCTTAAATTCGCTACTGACGACAGTTACTTGGATCCGACAAACTTGAACGGAAAGATGCAAAAGCATCAGAACTTTGAGCATGAACTGAATGCCAACAAGTCTCGTATTGAAGACATCACAACCGTAGGAACCGAGCTGATCGAGAAGAAGCACTATGCTGCCGATCAGATCGATCAATACCCGGATGCAAGAAGTTGTCGTTCTATGGGAGACTCTTGCGCAGGCATCCGATAAGAAGGGTTGCAAATTGCAAGAAGCTTGTCAGCAGCAACAATTCAATCGTACCATTGAAGACATCGAGTTGTGGCTTAGTGAGATTGAAGGGCAGTTGTTGTCAGAAGATCATGGCAAGGATTTGACTTCAGTCCAGAATCTGCAAAAGAAGCACGCTCTGCTAGAGGCTGATGTTATGGCCCATCAAGATCGCATTGAGAGCATTAAGGTTGCTGCTAATAAGTTCATTGAATCTGGACATTTTGACGCCGACAACATCAGAAACAAGGAAGCAAACTTGACTGCCCATGGGTGAGCGTAAACAGCACTTGTTAGACTCGCTTCAAGTTCAGCAATTGTTCAGAGACTTAGAAGATGAAGCTGCTTGGATTCGTGAGAAGGAACCCATCGCCGCTTCCACCAATCGTGGTCGTGACTTGATCGGTGTGCAGAATCTTATCAAGAAACATCAAGCTGTCTTGGCTGAGGTCAACAACCATGATGCTCGTCTCGCCAATGTTATCAGTTCAGGTGAAAACCTTTTGAAGGATCAGCCATTTGCTAGTGAAGACATCCGCCAGAGGTTGGATATTTTGCAAGAAAAATGGAACTCACTGAAGGAAAAGTCAAACCAACGCAAACAAGATTTGGAAGACTCTCTTCAGGCTCATCAATACTTTGCTGATGCCAACGAAGCTGAATCATGGATGCGTGAAAAGGAGCCAATTGCCACTGGCAGTGATTACGGCAAGGATGAAGACTCATCTGAGGCTCTCCTTAAGAAGCACGAAGCCTTAGTATCGGACTTAGAGGCTTTTGGCAACACCATCCAAGGATTGCAGGAACAAACCAAGAATTGCCGCCAACAAGAAACACCAGTGGTCGACATCACCGGCAAGGAATGTGTTGTTGCCCTCTACGACTACTCCGAGAAGTCTCCTCGCGAAGTGTCCATGAAGAAGGGCGATGTCTTGACTCTGCTCAATTCCAACAACAAGGACTGGTGGAAGGTCGAAGTCAACGATCGTCAAGGTTTCGTTCCAGCTGCTTACATTAAGAAAATCGAAGCTGGACTCAGTGCCAGTCAGCAGAATCTTGTCGACAACCATTCGATTTCGAAGAGACAAAACCAAATCAACTCGCAATATGACAATTTACTGGCATTGGCTAGAGAACGCCAGAATAAACTTAACGAGACTACCAAAGCCTATGTTTTGGTTCGTGAAGCAGCCGATTTGGCAGCATGGATAAAGGACAAGGAGAACCATGCCCAGATTGCCGATGTCGTCGGAGAAGATCTCGAATAAGTTGAAGTTTTGCAAAAGAAATTCGATGATTTCAACGACGATCTTAAGGCCAACGAAGTGCGTCTTGCAAATATGAATGAAATCGCTGTCCAGCTAACCTCACTTGGACAAACCGAAGCTGCTCTAAAGATCCAAACCCAGATGCAAGATCTGAATGACAAGTGGACTAACTTGCAACAATTGACCGCCGAGAAAGCCAGCCAATTGGGATCGGCGCATGAGGTGCAACGTTTCCATCGTGACATCGATGAGACCAAGGATTGGATTGCCGAAAAGGAGAATGCCCTCAACAACGATGACCTTGGAAAGGATTTGCGTAGTGTCCAGACCCTGCAAAGGAAACACGAGGGAGTTGAACAAGATTCGTCAGCTCGACGAAACCGCCAATCGTTTGATGCAGTCTCATCCAGACACCGCAGATCAGACCTACACCAAGCAGAAGGAGATCAACGAGATGTGGGATCAAATCACAACCAAGGCCACCACTCGCAAGGAGAAATTGCTTGACTCCTATGACTTGCAGCGTTTCCTCAGCGACTACCGTGACTTGTTGGCCTGGATCAACTCAATGATGGGACTTGTGACATCCGATGAACTCGCCAATGATGTCACCGGTGCCGAAGCGCTTATCGAACGCCACCAGGTAAGATATTTTATTGCCTTTCTATTGCCGTTGACGTAATCTCTCTCGAACATATTGTTTTTCCATCCAAATGCTTTTGAAGTTTTACCCACGATCAATTGAATAATTTTTATAGAATCTGTTTCATTTGGACAATAGGGATTGAAATCGATCAACAAACAAACAAAACAACTCATTTAAAAAAAATGTATTTAATTTCTCTTTCCGTTTGTTTCGTTTATTTTTTATTGCTTTTTCGTTCGTTTGCTGGATAAAATCACACATATGTTAACATTTTGTCTGATTACTGTATTTATAATTATTTGCAGATTGAAATAGACTACAAATTACTAAAGCCTGGGAAAACATTCCAATTTGAAAAATGGGAAATTTTTTGTAAACACGCCCTAGATTTTTATTCGGAACGAATTAAAACAAGCTTTCTGAAAACGTATCTACACGATTTCAGATTTAAACTCGACTCGGGAATGCTTGATATGGGTAAGTGTTGACGTTATTTATTTTACTAAATACATATATGGTGATTATCACCGTTATTTAAAAGGTTATACTATATTGGGTAAAAGTAAACTTGTTTCAAATAATTAAAAAAAATAATCCTTTTTTTTTTGATTTTTCATCCTGTATAATCGCTGCGCTTTATACCTTCATATAAATATTAAACTATTTTAAATTGAATAAATGGCAATTTACATAAAATATTGAAAACCTTGAGCAAACGAAAGAAAAATCTTGCAGAATATGTCAATTTGCCTCAGCTTAAGGAGGTGCATTATCCTGAAAAAAATTGTAAGACAGACAAAAATAGTTGGTTTTAACCCCCAAGTTGCAAGAGTTTCATTTCATAGCTTAAGCTAGTCCTTAATTCAAAATTCATCACATGAATTATGAATTAAATTTTTATATTTGGCAATTCACCAATTATGTATTAAATTCTGAATTCACAATAGAATTATGAATACAATTTTTTCCAATTCCTAACTCCCGAGCGAATTTTGAATAAAATCTTTTCCATTTCTGATTCACAAAGTGAATTATGAATTAAATTCGTTCCAATTCTTACATAAGTCACAAAGTGAATAATGAATTAAACTTTTTCTAGTTCACAATTCACCAAGTCAATTATGAATTACATTTTTCTTATTCTTAGATCACAATACGAATTATGAATTAATTTTTTTCCAATTCTTAATTTACAAAAGAAAAATAATCAAAATTCTTGCACTAAGCAGTATTTTTGTTTCTTGGTTGATTTATTACTAGATGGTTTGAAAACTGAAAAATACATTTTTGTTGCTACCCAACATAATTCATTAAATAACTCTTAAATTCAAATTAATTATTGTTTTTCAGACATTTTTATGATCACTGCAAATTGTTAAGACTCGAATTAGGAAATGTCAAAATATTGTATTTAATGTTTATATGGCTTATCTATTCTAACATTGGCATTTGTCATATTAAATACCATGCATTCTACTTGCTATAAAATTATTATAGCAAAGTCGTTATTGAAATGAAATAGAGTTACATAACTCGAAAAGCTTTTAATATAAAATAGAAGCAAGTCGTTATCTATATTTATTTATTCTAACTCATTGAGTATAGATAATAAAAATACATAAATGAATACAAATGAAATATTTTCCCAATATGTGTAATTACATAAGAAGGTTAATAACCTCAGAATAGAATAATTTAAATGTTACAGTTAATTATGTTATATACTTTCTACACCGAGCTAATAAGTTAAGGTATAATATGAGTTTACGGCACTTCTAATTTTGAATTATAATAAAGTGGTCAGTTCTTTTATAACGTGGTTAAAAATACTGTTTTTTAATTTTCAAATTGTATGTGCTTCAACTAAGTACACATTATTTTCTCTAGTACTTCAACTAAGGCATAGAGAATTAATATATATTTTCTGAGATTCGACTAGTCTCAGAACATTTTTGTGAATAATTAGTTTTGAGCAATGATTTTCTGCAAGATTTTCTCGACAAAGAACAAACGATAAAAAATCTGAAAATTTAGGGAATCATCTTAGCACCATTCGGCGCTGATTTAGGCCCATTCAAAATATAACTATTTTTACGAACACCCTTCTAATTCAAAACATATAACAATTACTCACTTTTTGCATTACTTACAGATAACATTAACATGGGATATTTTCACCTTATTCACGGAGTTTTGACACCTGCAGCAAGGAAGTTCCAAGGGAAGTCCAAGAAATTCACTATCGATGATTCTGTATCAGCATTTTCACTACAAGTGAAGCAGGCATCGGACATAGATAGCCTTTTACACCAGCGGCGAGATGAGTGCATGAAGAACAAACTTACACTTCAGCCACTTATTATTAATGTAGGTGAAAATTTTAATTTTAGTCACTTCTACGTTGCCATTGATAATATTAAGTATAAAATGCAATCATATTTAGAGTGTATTGATTTTTTTTTATGATAACCTACGTTTTAAACTTAGAATATCCACCGCAATGTCTTTCGGTGTTGACATTTATACAAATATTTTTATTTGAAATTGATGATGGTGAAATAATCCCATCAGTAATCCAGAAATTGGTGTACTACCTTAAATACAGAGGCATTTTTACCTCTAGCTAAGGTAAGAACTTGGTAAAAAAAAAAAACTGACATAAATTTCCCTAGCTAAAAGCAAATACTTGGCACTTAGGCAGTTTAAAACCTTGCTAAGGTAAAAATCACCCTATTGGAGGGTAAAATTACCTAAGCAAACGACGTAAATTTCCCTAAATTTAAGGCAAATGTTTGTCAAATTACCTTAAATACTCAGTCATTTTAACCTCTTGCAAAGGTAAAAACTTGGTGAAAACACCCTAGACTAGGTTAAAATTACCTTAGCAAACTAACAAAAATTACCTTAGTTTATCACCTTGCTAAGGTGAAAATCACCCTATTGGAGGGTAAAATTACCTAAGCAAACGACGTAAATTTCCCTAAATTTAAGGCAAATGTTTGTCAAATTACCTTAAGTACTCAGGCATTTTAACCTCTTGCAAAGGTAAAAACTTGGTAAAAACACCCTAGACTAGGTTAAAATTACCTTAGCAAACTAACAAAAATTACCTTAGTTTATCACCTTGCTAAGGTGAAAATCACCCTATTGGAGGGTAAAATTACCTAAGCAAACGACGTAAATTTCCCTAAATTTAAGGCAAATATTTGTTAAATTACCTTAATTACTTAGGCATTTTAACCTCTTGCAAAGGTAAGAACTTGGTAAAAAAAAGTCTAGGGTAAAATTACCTAAGCAAACTGACATAAATTACCCTAGCTAAACGTAAATATTTTTTATTCTACCTTAGCTACTCAGGCAGCTTAACACCTTGCTAAGGTAAAAAATACCCTAGCGTAGATATACACTAAGGCAACTTACACTCTGATAAGGTAAATGGATTGGTTAAAATCATCTTAGTTTAGGGAAAAATTACCTTAGTGAATCAGACACAAAATAAGAAAGATTTAAGGCAAATCTACACATGAAAACTTTGTTTGCATTTACGTAAGCAAAATAAGTCAATTTACCTAAAACTAAGTAGGCTCAAACGGGCGCTAGAGCATAGGTAAGTTAACACGCGATTTAGGTTAATTTTACACCGATTTTTCTCTGGGTGCAACTTGCTTTTAAGTAGTGTAGTTTTTCTAGTTTCGTAAGTGTAGCATTGTTATGGACCAACGAAACAAACTGGTCATGGAAAGAACGCCAGTTCTGATATTCTCCCGTGAATGTCGGCGGGTGAATCTTTGGCAAACGAACATCGTGTGGCTTTTGACTGGTCGAATTTTGACCCGAGCTGGTTTTATTTAAGGTTTCATTTGCATTAGCTGCTTCTGCTGCAGCAAACTTATCAAGCTCATTTAATATCATAGATTTATAAAGCGTATATATCTCATTTGCCTCAGAAAAGAACTCTTCCGTAGTAGCTAATACATCTTCTTTTATGTCATCGCAGCAAATTACAATTTGATGTTGCTCGACAATAGTGAGCCAATTGTTGTTTAGTGTCTCAAGTCGAGTAGAAACATAATTTTTTGTCCTACGAGACGGTGCTACCGTCTTTTTAAAATTCTCAAAATCTTTCGATATTTGAGAGCAAGTACTTTTTACTATCTTTACAGCATTCATTGTATTAATATATTTAGTTTAAATGGCTAAAATATATTTAAATGTATGTAGTTTTGTGTAGTTAAAATGTAAGTAAATTTTACTCACTGCGAATACTTTTTGATTTCAGTGTTCAAGGCGATGTTTGATGGCTGGATTCTTGCTGGACTGCGATGGACGATGCGATGGTGATGACGTTGGCGGCGGCGGTGCTGGCAATGGCGAATACGAAGACAACGGCGTTGGTGATGATGTCGATTATGGCGATGGTGTTGGCGGATGAATTTCAATAATTATAAGTTTGTTGAATATGTGTATCTATTTGTAACACTTGACTTTGTATGATTAATCAAAAGGAAAACGAATTGTAATAAATTCAAAGGCGACACACTGTCGGTACACTTTTGTTTTATTTGAATGGCAACTCAGAATGGGAATAGTATCTATTTAAAATGTTTATTCACTGTTTCTTCAAAAGAGTTCACTTGTTGGTTCGATTATTGTAAGGCTATCGAAGGACCAAAATGTTTGTTCATAAACGTAAGTTGAAAATTGTTCAATAAAAAACTGGGTAGAAAAGGGTTAAAAAGGGTGAGTACCAAAATTGCCAATATAAAACTTGAAGTAAAAGATACGCTCAATTCGATGGTTTAATACACAGTAAGTATTTCATTTAATTTTAACTTTCATTCAACCTTAGAAACTATGTACAATTTTAACCTTAAAACAACCTTCTTAAATGTATGTAAGTATACAATATACAATTTATAATTTACATAAACAAAACATCGCAAGCAAAATGACAGTTGACACTGGAAAGAGTTGGGCCAGCTGTGGCTGTGTTTGCGTATGCATTTAAGGGCAGCATTCAACACCGCGACATTCAATTTCGTAGGTTAATTCCTCTAGCGACAACCTATTAATTTGGCTAGTATCCATATTAAAAAGATTAAAAAAAGAATATGTAAATTTTAAAATTCACAAGAGAAAAAAAAGGAACACCCTGGTATTTCAAATGAAAAAAAAAATTGATTGAATTTCCAATCACTACCAAATCTCGAATAGGAATAAACAATAAAAATGTCTTAGAATACTAAAAAAAATTAAGTTTAGAAATTATAAGTAACTAATATTTTAAAAATGTATGTGGCAACCCTGTCAATGCAGTTGCAACTTCTAATAAGATCAAATTTAGATATAAAATCCTATTATATAAAATATTTTCCAAAGGCAAATTTTTTTTTAATTTTTAAAGAGTTGTCAAAGTGGCAGCCCTGTGAACGCAATCCCAAGTTCTAGTAAAATAAAGTTTTTATCAAAGCGTATAATCAAATATTTTTTCCAAAAAAAAAATTTAAAAATATTTGAGAAGTTGTCAAAAAAAAAAAATATGAGAAAAATGAAATTGAAATTATAATTCCAATACAGTTTTCTTACTTCAAATTCACCATTTTACAAATCAATTTCACCCTTTTACAAATCAAATTCACCCTTTAACAAATCAAATTCAACCTTTTACAAATCAAATTCACCCTTTTACAAATCAAATTCACCCTTTTGCAAGTCAAATTCACCCTTTTACAAATCAAATTCACTCTTTTGCAAATCAAATTCACCCTTTTACAAATCAAATTCACCCAGACATCATTTGTCTTAAATAAAAACGATATTTTGTGATTTTATTTTAACAAATACATACTATCTTCATTATAAGTACAGGGTGAATTTGATTTGTATAAAGGTGAATTTGATTTGTAAAAGGGTGAATTTGATTTGTAAAAGAGTGAATTTGATTTGAAAAAGGGTGAATTTGATTTGTAAAAGGGCGAATTTGATTTGTAAAAGGGTGAATTTGATTTGTAAAACGGCGAATTTGATTTGTAAAAGGGTGAATTTGATTTTTAAAAGGGTGAATTTGAAGTAAAAAAACTGTATAAGAAATTTTAATTAAAACCCGATGAAACTAATAGGTAGCAAATAGAAAAAAGCATAAAAAGACTCACTTTGATTTCCACCGCAAATAACAATACCACCAACTGAATGCCAATCTTCCTTCCTTCTTTGTTTTCAAGATTATTCCCTTAGGGCTCTTGTGCCCATAAATCTCACGTAATTTTACCTAAATAAAAACAACACCAAGCAAGTAACAGATTCTTCCCAAAAGATTTTAAAATAAATAAGTATAATGAAACTATCACAGAAATACTTCACAAATGCAGAGAAAATTTTTGTTTTTTTTTAGGTTATCCACCCGCTTCTTGAATACTCTTTATCACCTTTGAAAAAACACACGACGCACCTAAAAGAATTTAGAAAAAAAACACCAAGTAAATATTTCTTTGCAAAGATTATACAAATTATAAACACTTCCCTAGAAAACCACAAGAACAGACACAAAAGTAACAACGAACAAAGACGAAGACGAAGCAAGCCCCACGTTGGGCGCCAAGTGTTGCAAATTCTTTTGCACCGAACACTCCCGACTTAGAACTTTAATAAAGATAATATTGGATGTTCGCATCCAATATTATCAACGAGCGAATGGAAACGAAATTAATTTAATTAATAAAATTGAGGAATTAAACACAATACGAAATGCACCAACCCGATGTGCCGCGAATTTGATATTGAATATTGACAAATGACAATGAAGATTGAATGACAATTGAAAGACAATGTCAGGTGTGTTCAGCGAAACGAGGATTTACAAACCGACAGCAAGGCAAGTGCTGCCACACCGGTAGCTCAGGTTAAGGGGTGGGTTAAATTAATTAAAAATATTTTTGATCGAGGTGATCAAAATTGAATTGATATCAAATGATATCGAAACGATTGATTAAAATTGAAGTACAGGAGCGTACTCAATTTTGCAAATGGGCGCCAGGAAACTTTTTTTTTTGGTAGTTTACCAAACCAATGATGAAAAATACCTGTAAAGTCTTCAAAATAATTAATAATGAATAAGAAAATTTAAATTTTAATCGTTTTATTAAGACTGGAAAACCGTGGGAAAGCCTGGATTAAAAACCAGTATCTTTTCAAACTAAAGAACAAAGATTCTATTAGAGTACCAGAAGGGCACTCTTGAAGATTAAAGAAATTAGCAAAAGATAAAAGAAGCAAACAATTTTGTGTCGAAACACAAAGAAAAACCACCCAAGAAAATTCTAGATAAAATTTTCCTAGTAAGGGAAAAACAAAATGGCCGCCAAACAGGCCAATTAGAAATTATGATAAGAAAACCAAATAAAATAACCAAAAAGAAATCGAAATACTTAGCTCCAAATATGTCCCTTGCAGAAAATCAAAGAAATGGTTTCTCCTCTTCTCCACTCAACAAAAATCGTATTTCCAAGAAAATATTTCGCAAAATTACGAGAAAATTTCTCCAAAAAAAATTGTTCCAAAAATGGCTGTTCTTATTCTTCACGCTTTCGTGATTCTTCAAAAAGTGAGAGTTCAAGATGGCGAACTTGGCTCGTCCGGCTACTCGACCCTCAGGCCATCTCCTTCGGACCTTTTGCGTGGTGAACGTTCTGTTTCGGTCCTGCACTTGCCTCCGTCCATAAGACTGGGGTGTCAATACACGGTCAATACACATAGGTGATGCGATCATATCGGTGGCAACACTTGCTATCCGTGCCCGTGCTTAATCTCGCTCTGTCATTTTTACTTAATTTCCAATTATAATACTTGTTAAATATCAAACTTTTTTAGTTTTACTAATCTCTTTTTTACTCGGGAGTATTTTGCTTTAATCCATCACTCGCAATCTCATTTATTAAGTGATTGATTCATCAATTTTTATTAGTGAAAGTTACACTAGAATTTATGCCATTTTTCGAGTGTATTCCTCTTCTTGCTATTTAACTGGATCCCTCTTCTGAGCCTATTATTTAATCTATCTGTCTCATCTGGCCTAGTGAGTGAAATATTTGTGCTTTGGTTTATGTTCTGCCAAGCATTACATTGGTACTACACAAAGTTAAATTGATCTTTGTTTACAATTCATATGTGAATCCTCTTTTCGACTTGGCTTGGAGCTTTTTCTGATATGTTTTGAGTTTGCATATCGTACGCCCGCTGGTCTTTTATGCTTTCATCTTTTATCAACGCTATAACTCAACATCAACCCAATTGCATTTTGGGCTTTACCCTCCGGGTGAGTTCTTTTTAGTATTGTTCTGCCAAGCAGTTCTACTTTGTTTGTTACTACACCATTAAGCTGTGTTTTTTGGTGTTTATTTACATATTCTTCACTATCATCTGCTGTTTTTCATCTGTAACGCCATCTCTACCTTCATCTCTACACTACACATCATCTTCTAACCATCCTGTACGTCATCTGTATCTTCATCTTCATCTTTATTCATCATTCATCTTTAACTTCATATCTGAAATCATCATCAACATATGCGTGCATTCATTCATACCTTAATCGTCCCTTACGCCATCTACATTTTAAAGCGTATACCATAACTTTTAATTTGGTTCGTGTCTTGAGTGTACAGTCAGTCAATTATTTTTTCTATAATATTTTTAATTGAACTCAAATTAACAATTTAACAATCTTAACTATGGAAAATAGTTGTGGTTTCTCCGATTGCTCTCTTAATGATGGAAAAATTTATGATCGAGTGAAATGTCACGGTGTTTGCGGAAAGTTTTTTCATATTTCATGCATCGGTTTAACCAAAAAAGCTTGTTCTCATTTAAAAGAATATCTGAAATATTTCGTTTTCTACTGTGATGAATGTAAAGAGATATCTTTGTCCCATGTTTTACTCGCGGTGAAACTTCTCAGCGAATCTACCAATAATATTTTAACCGACAATACCCATTTTCATAAAAACGTTTTAAAACAGTTCAAACTTTTTGATGACTTTTCTAAGAACTTGGAAATCCTTAGTTTATCTCTTGAAAACTATGGTAAACAGTGTCACGCGAAGCATTCGAATATTGAGAAAAATCTAACTTCCCTTATGCATAAAAACCCCCGCGATGACCTAATGTTTATTATTGAAGACTTAAAAAAAGCGATTAATTCATCCTTTGCTTCTTTGCTTAAATCTAACCCGCTTGACGATCTAACAAACCAGCTAAAATTAATTCGATCCGATTTGGATGTGCATTTCCAAAATAACTCTAAAAACCCATCCGCTCTTAATTTACCCGCGCCTTTACTTATTGATCTGGCACCTCAACTCATAGGAATCAGCAAAGATCTTACTGCGACACGCTTATCCATTGGTGATATACTAGTTAAGGAATCTCTGGCTATTCGCAACGCAATCACAGATATGTCGGATGAAATTAGACGTTCATTGAACAACAATAACAATGACTCTCGGACCTATAATGACAAATCTCTTCACTGTGAACTACTGGACATCGAATCTTCATCTTCGGATTTTATCGACAATCCATCCATCGACAAGGATACCACATCTCCGACTACTAAAACGCCACCATCTGCGTCCAGAACATCTAACTACATAGTTATCGGAGCACCACGCCACGCTACAAATACCTGGATACTGAACTTTTTCATTGACAACTATAGCTTCAAACCAATCAGATATAGTCGAATTGGCATAGGAATGTTTAAAATATCTTTTCCTCAATCTTATGGTTGGTTATTTGAATTTAATTCTACTTTTTTAAGAAACAGTTCCATGAAAATCGCTCCATGGACACTAAGATATTCTTTAATTAATAGTACTAAAAATTATGTTAAAAAACATCCTAATTTTCTGCATTCCCATGTAATAAATCCCTCTGTTAGCTCCGTCTCCCCCAATAATAATCCTGAAATAGCTTTCCCTAATATGAATACTACCTTTGCACCGTCTTACCTGGACCCAATTTTACCTCCTATGTCTAAAATAACATCCAAGTTTTCTGACTCTAATGACGACAATCGTTTTGTTATATCGCGTCTACGCAATCCAAATACTTACGCAAACGTTAGACTATACTTAGCTTTCCTACATGACAAATCTAATGACAAATGTATTGACGGTAAAACTAGAATGAGTACAGAGCTTTTAATGTTAAAGGAAGGCCTACCAACGGATTTCTTAAGACTCAAACAGATTTTCATCCTATATCATGAATATTTTAATTTTTCACCCTTGCAAGTTGCTAATGACCTTTCCTCGTATGGTGCTTATCTCAACTCCAAACATAACTGCATAACACACTCCAAACCTTGTCTTTGACAATTGTAACACCTCCTCGAATCAAACCATTAAAAATAATCATAGTATTAAACGTCTTTCGATTTACTATCAAAATGTGAGGGGACTTCGCACTAAGACCTCAGATGTTTATATAAACTCACAAAAATTTTCACATGACATTTTTGCCCTTACTGAAACTAATCTCTCTCCCGATATTGCGAACAGTGAACTCTTCTCATCTAACTTTAGCGTTTTCCGTAAAGACATCCTGACATCTGTTTCATCCAATAGTACTTTATCTGTTGGCCGCGGCGTTCTCATAGCAATAGATTCAAGCTTTGATGTCTCATTAGTTAATATTCCTAATACTGCAAACCTCGAACTTATTGGTATCAAAATCAATCTAATAAAACGTTGTATATTTTTGTTGTGCTGTTATATTCCCCCAGTCCAACCCCTTGACATGTATATTACATTTTTAAACGCAATTGACTACATTGTTGATATATCTAACCCTGAAGACGATATTTTAATTGTTGGTGATTTTAACCTTCCTCACCTGGTTTGGAATGACTCGGAAGATGAGATATTCCTTGTCACCAATAATGCAACATCCGAGAAAGAAATTTTATTTTCTGACCGCTTGCAGGCCGCTGGCTTATATCAGATGAGTTGTATCAAAAACAATCTAGGACGACAGCTCGATCTTGTTTTTAGCTCTGATACCGAAAATACAAATGTATCGGAAAGTAATATCCTCTTATCGAAACTCGATATCTACCATCCCCCCATTACCATTATCTTTGCTTACATCAGCATGAATGCAAATCCGGAGATTTCTAATGCTAAAAAACTTAATTTTCGAAAAGCTAATTTTGAAAAACTTAATGAACTTATTAGCAACGCCAACTTTGACTTCCTTTTTGAACACAATATACACATTGACGTATGTATTTTTAGGTTTTATAATATCATCTTCGACTGTTTTTCACAATCAGTTCCACTTGTTCCAATTAAAAACATGACATCTTCCCCTCCTTGGTACAGCAAAGAATTGAAGAGTCTTCGCAATAGACGTAACAAACTTTGGCAAAAATATCTTAAGTCTAACTCCAACACCGACCTTTGCAACTACATCTCAGCCTCTAATCGATTCTCAACTTTATGTGACGCGCTATACTCAGAGTACATCCTCAAAATGCAATCAGATATTATCTCTAATCCGAAACTATTTTACCAGTTTATTAATAGCAAAAGAAAATGTGATGGTTATAATTCAGTGTTAAAGTTGAATGATAAATCATCTGATGATTCTTTAACAATTTCTAACCTTTTTGCTGAATATTTTGGTCAAGCCTTTACCTCTCACAATCAAGTAATTGATCCAATCTTTTTTCATTACATGAATGGCTGTACTGAGTCATCTCTTACTTCAATCAACATTGACGTGTCCTCAGTGATTAATAAGATTAATCTTTTAAAAGACGATTCCTCTACAGGACCTGATGGTGTTCCACCAATTGTTTTAAAAAAATGCATTGACACCCTGGCACTCCCTTTAACCAAACTTTTTCAACTATCGATTTCCACTAGCGTTTTTCCACAGTTTTGGAAGGAGTCATTTATAATTCCTGTTCACAAAAAAGGCCCTAAAAACGATATTAAGAACTATAGGCCTATTGCAAAGCTTTCTTGTATTCCCAAACTCTTCGAAAGCATTATTTATGAATTCATGTTTTTTCACTCAAAACAAATCTTTTCCCCTAGGCAACATGGCTTTCTTAAGGGTAGGTCCACCACCACGAACCTTGTTGACTTCACATCCTTTTCCGTTTGCGCATTAGAAGAAGGTAAAGAAATTGACGCGATCGCCACTGATTTTAGTAAAGCTTTCGACAAAATATCACATAACTTAATCCTGTTTAAGCTTGAGAAATTAAATTTTCCACTTTACTTTATTTCCTGGATCCGATCTTATCTAACCAATCGTAACTATAAAGTCATTTTCCGATCGTGTATATCTCACTCAATCAAAGCTATTTCTGGCGTACCTCAGGGTAGCCACCTTGGCCCAATTATTTTTGTTCTAGCTACAAACGACGTCGACCAAATTTTCTCCCACTCAAAACTTCTTATTTACGCAGACGATATGAAAATCTACAAACAGATAACGTGCCTCAAGGATGCTGAATTGCTTCAAACTGACTTGAATAAGTTCTTCACTTGGTGTAAGCAAAATTTTTTAGAACTTAATATTAGTAAATGTCAAGCAATAACCTATTCTAGGAAGCGTCCACCATTGCCCCAAAGAACATATTTTTTTAATAATGAACCTATCGTCATAGTCTCTTCTATTTGTGATCTAGGTGTTCTATGTGATACCCAACTCAATTTTACTTCTCATATTGACAACCTCATTAATAAGGCTAACTCTACACTAGGATTCATTAAGCGTTGGTCTAAGGAATTTTCGGATCCGTACGTTACTAAATCCTTGTACACAACTTTCGTTCGACCAATTTTAGAATATTCTTCTCAAGTTTGGTGCCCATATTACCAGATTCACATTAAGCGCATAGAAGCAGTACAGCGTAGATTCATTTTCTTCGCCCTACGTGGGATGACCCTTTAAACCTTCCCGCTTACGAAGACCGCTTGAAATTACTTGGGATGCAATCTTTATCAACGCGTAGGAACAATGCTGACATTATGTTTATCCATCAGCTTATCAATGGCCTTATTGACTGTCCAGATATAATGTCTAAAATATCTTTTTATACCAACCCACGACGACTTAGATCTAATCCCTTGTTAAGAATCCCCTACCACCGAACTGACTATGGCCGAAACGAACCAATCACGAGAATGTCTGCAAAAGTTAACAACACCAGCTCTTTCGATCTTAACCTCTCTAAAATTGACCTGCAAAAAATTCTCACCTTACCATCGTATTCCCAATAATTACCCCGAATTATTTTATTATTATTATTAATATTATTATTGTTTTTACTTTGTTAACTAGTTTTTAATTTAGATTTAAGATTAAACTTAAGATTGGCTTGTATTAAGTCTTGAATAAAATTAAAATTAAATCACCCAGTAGCACAGTGAACGAGTTCAGCTCACATCCATCACTTCCAGTCGAAGATTCGAACTTCGAAAAACCATTCGGAATTCCATGTATTACAAGGACTCTCCATGGGTCCGTCTTCTAGTAGTAACAATTTGAGGAGAAACCATTTCCTTCGACTAAGTTGCAACATTTGGACCTAGGATTAAAGAGAAAGAGAATGGTGTGG
Organism: Sphaerophoria taeniata; assembly: GCA_943590905.1. NCBI lineage: Eukaryota > Metazoa > Arthropoda > Insecta > Diptera > Syrphidae > Sphaerophoria > Sphaerophoria taeniata. The sequence continues at coordinate 195,441,944 of OX016540.1, forward strand.
TTAATCTTTTAATGTTTACGACAGTTTACGATGGGCACTCGGCCATACTAAATTTATGTTGGTGTGATTCAAATTCACACATTGTTGGGCATGGGTAAATTCTTCATGCCTTCTCCGATCATGTACATATAGTGTCCTCTAATTGTGGACCGCCCCACAGTGGCCCGTTTAGGCTAAAGTCATTCCAAAATTCATTTTTTTCGTTGTTCCAGAATTCAAAATTTGTTGTTTCGCTGAATTAACAAATATTTGAAGTTCTTGAAACCGAAGTTTTTTTTTAATTTTCCCAACGGTTTGGTTTTGAGAGGGGGTCAAAGTTGAACTTTTTTTTCAGTTTTAATAACAAACAATTTTTTTTTCTTTTTCTTGACTTTGAGAAGCTATATTACGAACGTGGGGAAAGAATTTTTGTTTTTTCTTTCTGAAATTAACAAATACGGTAAAATATATGTTTGGAAAAAATATTACAAAAAAAAAAAAAATGTCTATATATATTTTTTTTTTTTTTTTTGGACACCACTTTTTGTACCTTTTTCTGACTTTACATTGCATGGAAAAAAAAGCTTCAAAAAGCATTAAGCAAAACTCAACGCATAATGAAAGCTGAAGTATTTCTTAATATAATCCTGAAGAAATAATTTGCGCCAACTTGCGTCCAACTGAGCTAGAGCGATTTTATTAATCGATGGCAGGCACTTTTTTTCAATTTTCTGGGTTTTCAATGGCAAATTAATAAAATGTTTAATACTGTAACTTTTGAACTAGTTGAGATATCACCACAATTTTTTTTTTAATTCGAAGAAAATGTTCACGGCTAACAATATGATGAGTTTTAAATTTATTACATTTGCAGGGTGTTCCAGAATTTTCGAACAAAAATTTTTTTTTTTCAAATTCAAAAAATTATCTGAAATGGGGAATGAATTCACCACAATTTTGTTTTTGATGACGGAAATATTTTAAAATACGATATGTCATAAATATTACATAAATCGGAGGCAATAAAAAAATTAAATTGAAGGGTTTATATTATATCCATAATAAAATATTAGCAGTTACTTTTGACTTAAGGAGATTAAATGTTCAGTGATTATTTATGTAGGTATTAATTTTTAATCGGATTAAATGTTTATTTTTATTGCTCGATGTCATAAAATTTTAGATTGACGGAAAAGTTTTAAATGAACTTACAGAAACAAAATCAACGCGGTCATGCCCAATATGCAAAAGGACACAAAAAAGTTTCAATAGCCAAGATGAATCCAATGCAAACATTGACGAACATAACTACCAATATGGAATATCTCCACTGCATGGTAGAATCAGATGCATGGAATTTATATTAAAACTTGCATATACACTTCGACAGGATGGAGAGGATTTCGGTGAATCGATTGGGATCAAAGAAGCACAAAAAAGAAGAAAGGAAAGGATACAAACGTGTTTCCGTGATCAGCTTGGACTCGATGTAGACAAACCAAAGCAGGGATTCGGAAATACTAATGATGGGAACACTTCGAGAAGATTTTTCGAGCAATCGGAGATAACAGCTCAAATAACTGGAGTAAACATAGAGGTTATTTCCAGGCTGAAAATAATACTTGATGTTTTGAACTGCAGGGAAGTTGTGAACGCAGTTAAATTTGGGGAGTATACTAAAGCAACAGCAGCTCTGTTGACTCAAAAGTATCCTGAAAAACAACTGACACCTACTCTTCACAAAATTTTGGCTCACAGTCAAGATATTATAGAGTATCAATCACTTCCCCTAGGAGAATTATCTGAAGAAGCCCAGGAATCCAAAAATAAGGACTACAAAAGGTATAGATATCAAAATACCTGCAAAGTTTCGAGAATAAGGCAGAATGAAGACTTATGCAACATGCTTGCAGCCTCATCTGATCCGCTTATTTCTTCTCTGAGGCACGTAAGGACCCAAAACGATATGAAAGCACTTTATTCTCCGGAAATGTTGAGTTTATTGAATATTACCACGGACCAAGATGATAGTTTTCAAGAAATCTAATGTTTATACGTACATTTCAACTGTTTTTATTGTATAATTTGCTGTTCAATTTGTTATTTATTATTATTCTAATGTCAATTTACAAAAAAAAAAAAAATTAAAAAAACTTTTTTCGCCACTGTTCCTCTAAAATCGGTGTTTTACTTTTTGCGCTACTGTTAAACGTCAATTCCTTTTGTTTTACGCCAGAAAATGAATTTTCTTGTTTGTTTAATTCACATTTAATCATTTTTATCTCACTAAATATAACTAAGCTTTTTGACAGCTATTTCCGAAACACCCTGTAATGTTTTTATTTTGAAATTCACCAATTTCATAGCGTTGGGTGTAACCTTCAAAATAAAAAAAAAAATGTGGAAATATCTCAACTCGTTTAGGAGCTATGATTTTTGGAACCAAAAAAGCCGAAACGGGCCACTGTGCGCCCGTCGCACAACTCGTTGGTGTGGGCACCCTGCCGCACACTTCTATTTTTCGAACCTGTTGGGTTTACGTTCCTAAAATGCTAGAAGAGCAGGTCACTGGCTGATGGCCCAGGTTTCAACTGAACTCTTCGAGAATCTTAGGATTGCAAAAGAAAATGATAAGTCCCGGGAGAGATGAAACTTGTTGTGGTAAATTTTACCGCAACAATCCTCCTAATACCGAATACCTACCACAATACACAACAAAAACGGTCAAACACGGTGGCTCATCGCTCATGGTATAGGGATGTTTTTCTTATTCTGGTATAGGCCCAATACACAAAATCGATGGGATTATGGACCAAAATGTTTATTGGAAAATGTCATGTAACCATATTCAGAAGAAGAAATGTGTCTAAAATGGGTCTTCCAGCAAGATAATGACCCGAAACACACTAGTCGGAAGGCAAAAGAGTGGTTTCGGGTCAATGGGGTTCAAGTTATGGACTGGCCGGCCTAGTCCCCTGACTTGAATCGCATTGAAAACCTTTGGGGGGGACCTTAAAAGAGCAGTTCATGAAGCCAATCCAGCCAATAATCATCCACTTTGGGAAGCAATTCAACATGCATGGTATGGAATACCAGCGGAGCGTTGCAAGCGTTTGGTGGATTCTATGCCTCGGCGGCGATGTCGCGCTGTTATTGAAAATTGGGGAAATACAACGAAGTATTAACGCTAAGAATCATTTTTTTTTTTAGTTCCATTGTTTAATATCACATAAAAGGGATATAAAACTAATTGAAACTATCACTGCTATTTCAATGGTAACTTTGAAAATTTAATTTAAAATTTTTTTAAGTTAAGAAAAAGTGCTGCAGTAAAATTAAGTTCTTTCTTTCTGTAGAACAGTATTTTTTGTTTTATAAATTAAAGTGTTAATTTTTTTTTAAATATTTCTTTTATTTTTTAACTTACTGCTATTTTCGTGTTACCACTATATATTTAGATTCAAATTCAGGTAAAGGAACCCTTTTGCAACAAGTGCGATGAAAATAACAGTTATCAAAAAGTTCAATGGAGTCGTCTCTCCTGCGTTCGCGTTGCCCTGTACTCTGAAAAGATTGACCTTGCCGAGCAGTTGTTTGGTAGCGAGTTGGTCTTTACTGGCGAGAATATCTGCGATTGGAAAGGAATCTTGAAAATTCCTTTCCTAAAATCAACCACAACACACTAAATAAGATGTCTAGTTAACGCGGTGCGGTGCGGCTTGCTTGCTTCCACCATAGGCCAGCTCGTCGGTGGGGTAGGTTCTTGCACCTGCCACTAGACTACCGCACTTTATTTTTCAAGCCGCTATATACATATCTTCTCATATACACACATGTTGTCGTCAATGAACAAAAATAAATTCCTGAGCTTCTCTTAAGTCGGATCCCTGGTGTTAGATGGGACCCTGAGTGTAACCCTCCCCTCGTTTCTTTAAAACCAAAGAAATACCTTAGTTATTGAGCCACTCCTACTTTCAATTCAATAACCCCTAATTAAAGAAAGATTAATTTCCTAAGAAACTACCTTGATGCCATCCTGATGTAACATCACTAGGGCAACCAAAAATATGCTCTATAAAAACCATTTATAGCGCTTTAAATATGCTCTAAAAAGCCAGTTATATGCTCTAAAAATATGCTCTAAAAAAATTTGAAATAGCAAAAAATCTTAAATTTCGTGTTTTTTTATAGTTTATTGACTTGTCACAAAAAAAAAAACAGAGGTAAAAATATCTTTAGAGACAAATAAAAGAACAAAAAAGAAAAAAAAACAAAAAAAAAAGCTAAATAAATACCTACCAAAAATCAAATATGAAAATATAAACCAGAATAATTAAAAAAATATATATTTGTTAAAATTTTTGTTGCAATAAAGGAAAACAGTTTTACTTAAAATTTTTTCTCTGAAAACATTTTTGTAGGTACCTACATCATCCGCCAGTTATACGTGCAAACTTTAATGCCATTATTTCAGATGCAGATTTTTTTCTACGAATAAATGCTGCCATAATAAACAATTTGAGCCCTCTAATTTTTCCGAAATATCGATAATTTTATTTTTTTTTCCTTATTGGAGTCGATGGTATTAATATTAACTTGGGCATCGATCAATAATTTTATGTTAGCTGAAGGCCGATTGTTTCCAGTTGTGCAATATATTTCAATAAAAATGTATAATTGAATGGTAGAAATATCAAGTCACGTTTAATGCCACCTCATTAAAACAATTTTTTAACAACTCGTATTGCAGCTGATTCCTCTTCATGTAGTGTTTCGAAAAGGCTTTCCACTTTTTTTAAAACATTTCTACACAGTAAACTGCTTCCCTCCAAGATACCCAATTAGTCGGAATCGTTTGCGAAGGAAGTGGTGTTTCCGCTACAATATCCTTGAATAATCTTATTCTTGACGGAGCTTTTAAACACTTTTTTCACGTTTGCGATGAAAATATCAACTTTTGGAAATTGACCTCCAAGTGTTTCACAAGTTCTATGGAGCCTGTGGGCCTCACAAGTGATATGCGTTACTTTTGGATAAAATACTTGAATAGCATCGCGAATTTTTAGAAAAAAAAAGTTTAAAAAAAAATATTTACTCTAACATTTGCAACAAAATTTACAAATAATGATGAAATATGCCAAAATATGCATTTTAAAGCAAAATATGCAAAAATATGCATTTATAACAAAATATGCAAAAATATGCTCTAACGAATAGGGTCCAAAATGTTTGTTTTTTCATGAAACGTATTTCTATCTTGTCAATTGTCAAATTCGACGTTCCAAAAAAAACATGCTCGAGCATATTTTTGGTTGCCCTAAACATCACTGACTATAATCTTACCCTCAGCACAAAAAAAAAATTTGCTCCATCATGACTCAATCGAGAGCCAAACAAACGAAATTGTCAATAGGATTATATTCACTCAACAAATTTTATTCAAATTGAAACAAAAAAAAAATGTATAAATTCAATTCACGTCCTCTCATTGCAGAGTAATTAAGTAAAAGAGAATAAAAAAAATAATAAAAACTATACAGAAGTAAAGTGTAAGCACTGTTCATGCAAATTCATTTGAATTGTTCAATTTAATCGAGACCTTTAAAATTTGTGCGCTCTGCACCTGAGTTAAGTAAAAACAACAACTTTATAAGAAAGGCAAGATTAACTTTACAGCTTTCATTCTTACTGCTTTAAGGTTTAAGTTTCAAAGTTCAATAGAGGAGACTCTCTTTCTTCTATTTTTTCTTTTGTACACAATGTCTCACTCTCTTAATTATTGTTGCTTTTACCTATTCTCACGTCTTATGCACACACACACACACATTCATAAAAAGATCACTTTAAATTTAAGATACTTAGGCCCTCCGCACACGAAGCAACTGTTTTGCGACTAGAATTGCAAATCACTTGCTCAAGCAACTTTGTATATGAAGCTCTATAGGAGAGCTCCCACGCTCGACTGAAATGAAACCGGTTTGCAACCGGTTTGCAATCGGTTTCCAACTAGTCGCACGCAACTGATTTTGTAGGTCGAATTTGAATTGCTTAAGCAACTTTTTTTGTTTTTGTTATTAAAATTATATTATTACTAGCTGACCCCGCGAACTTCGTCTCGCCGCCCTTCAGAGCAACTCCAATAACAGTTTTCCTTTGAAAACCAAAGAGTTTTCCGAGTTTTTCATCAAGAAATTTCATTTTTCCATTTGAAAACCCATTTTGAAACAAAAAATTTTCCAAGCAAAAACAATCTAATTCCCGATCTTTGTTTGGTTTTTCCAGTTTTCCCACTCTTCCATGAGGTTTTTCCAATTTTTTTTCACAGAAATCATCACTGAATACAACAGTATTGATCATGATAATTTCAAAAATTATCCATTTACAGAACAATGTCTGTGCAGCGAAGCGTACCGGGTCCGCTAGTAATTTATAAAAAATTTCCCTTTCATCTACAGACTAACACAAAAAAAATAAAAAAAAAATTAGCCAAATCTGTCCAGCCGTTTGTGAGTTATTAGGTTACACACGAACAGGATTTCATTTTTTAGATAAAATTCGTCAACAAATTCATTGAAATGACCCTATCTTAAATCTGACCTGTGAAATTGCTGCAAATAATCTTCACAAACCAAACAAATGACTAAATCTGCCAATTACGATTACTATTTTATTTAATTTTCATTAGTGTTTGGGTATTTTATTTAATCAATTTAACTTAAGCTTAATCGAATCGTAGAAATTCTTTCAAGTCCTTTCTCCAATCCTACCAATTAAATAAACTTAACTCCTGGAAAAATATCGACAGCATTACATTTTCAATGGCAAGGGTATGGACTGGTCAAATCCACCCAACGACTTTGATGTCTTTGCAGGGAACCCACAAACTGTACAACTGCAGGTGGCGAAAACTTGGGGCTGCTTGAATAAAGAGATTGTTAGTAACAATTGTTAGTAACAATTGTCCCTACACACAAGGTAACAATTTGTTACCTTGTGTGTAGGGACCTTTAGCTCTGGAAACGTTGGCAACTATTGCCAACTATTAAGGTGGAGGAGCACGATAACAATATGCAAGAAGAAATACACCGGCGGTTGCTCAAAACCAATAGAACCTCCTTTAGTCTTTCAAGGTCCCTTAAATCCAAAAATCTTACCATTACCTCGCATCCGTGGAGTTGGGTGCAAATCTAAAGATACCATGAACCACCATTAGCCGCGTTCGAGGGAAAAGTCTTACGGAGAATAGTTGGCTCCGTTTATGAGTAAGGAAGATTCCGGAGACGATATGACGACTATCTAAATAAAAATAAATAAATAGAGTGGCGCGAAAGCTCTTGAAGAGCCAAGGCCTAGGTGGCTTACTCTCATCAACAATTCTCTGGGTATGTGTGAAAAATTGAGGGGACCTACAATTTAACGCTGATTCCGAATGTTCTCATTATCCTGAGCCGAGGTATTTGCATCATAGGTATATGGGATTACAAATAGCTGAAGACAAAAACCCATAAACATTTTCTTGGGATCATAACGCGGTAAGCCGGTAACCAAGCATCGCATGTAGGTTTGGTTTTCAGTAATGGATAGAGGGCGCACAGAACTTTATTTTCTTGTATCATTGATATGGACTTCCTGGAAAAATTGAGAAATATGGCGATTTGAAATAGCGGACAAATTTCTGAAGCCGTTGCAAAGTTTATTTTGTACCCCTGCTTCCTAAATTTGCTGTTATATAGCATTGGTGCTGGTTGCTGATTAAAAATATTGAGTGTAGTAGGAATAGAAGATCTAACCCTTTGCAGCTTGAAATTAAAGTTTGACAATCCTGGGTTGTTAAATTATTGTTGGCAATTGACCACCATTAAAAGTGAATGCTTTCCGTGGGTTGGTTAACTGAGCATCGTTTAATGACCGCCGCTGCCGACTGGTAGGCATATCAAAAAGTGGTGGACACCGTATATGTACATACTAACCGAAAATTTTGGTATGAGAAAGCTGTCCGCAAGTTTGGCAAAGTTTCATAGAAATAAAGCCGAATTTTTGTGTTTATTCATAACCATAGATGCTTCATCACTCCACATCTCCAACAAAAGAACGGTGAAAATAGTTAAAACAGGGGAAAATTGGCTCCAAAGTAAGCAGAAAGTTCCATCAACAGGCAAGGTCATACCTTCAGATTTTTGGGATGCACGTGGTGTAATTTTGATCGATTATCTCGAGGTGGAGCCTGTAGTTGATGACCACTTTATGGAGTTCGACAGTTGTTATAACAAACCTTGTATTGACACGATGATTAAGAAAACAAAAAACATTTTCAATTAATAATTTTTTTCAATTTGGCATATTTTCCAAGCAATTGAGTACTGATCAGCTTAGTTGTAGTGAAAAATAGTGAAAAAAAATGATTTTTTAACATTGACACCATTTGTGATCTCAAATGTATACATTTTATTTTTCCTAAACCTTCTACCCATATTCCTCTTTAGTTTAGAAAAAAAATTAAGAAAATCGGTCAAGCAGTGTGGCCGGTTAGCGAACGAACATAAAAATTAGGCTGTTCTTTTATATATATAGAAGATATATAAAAACAGATGTGTTTGTTTGTTTCTATGTGTCTGGTATGGACTTCTAAACGGCCCAACAGATATTTATGGATTTTGCATGTTGTATTTTTGGAATTTTTTTTGGCATTGGAAAAACCATACCGAAGAGTCGGAAAACTGGAAATATGAAATATGATATTGAAATGTGTATACACTTTATTTATCTCATACGCTCTGTTTCTCCTTCTATTGTAATGTCTAATGTGTATACTTTATTATCTCTTAGGCTCTGTATCTCTTTCTATATTGTAATGTAATGTGTATACACTTTTCTTACTCTCTTTACTTACTCTGTATCTCTTTTTTATATTTAATGTACATACTACTCTTACTCTCTTTACTTACTCCTTATCTCTATAACTCTAATATCCTTTAATTGTAGTAGTAAACACTTGTTAGGGGCAATACCTAGTGATTAAGAGAAACTTTTTGTTTAGCATTAAGAACGTTAGCCCCTACAAAAAGTAATCCCAGTATTTTTAATGTTCCAGAACATTCAGCTTCTCCAAGAACCAATAGGAACCAATAGTAGTTTCTAGAACCCATCATTTTTGTTATATAAATAGCCGTTTGGCGGCGAGGCAAATTAATTGATTGTGAACTGAGATAAAGTAAAGATACTGTGTTTGCAAAGTTATAATTGAAAGTGTTGAATAAATAAGTTTGTGAGTGATTTGAATAAAGTGAATTTGTGTTTTATTTAAAAAGTGAATAAGTTTTAATTATCGGACCAAGCCGAATATTACATTGGTGTCAGAAGTGGGATTAAAACTTATTGAGAATAAAACAGTGAACAGTGATTAAACTATTTTGTATGAAATAGTGAAGTTAAAAAAAAAAAATGAGTAAAGTTTTGAAAGACCTAACTGTCGCTGAGCTAAAGGCCGAATTAAGCAAACGTGGCTTAAGTGGGGCAGGAATTAAAATCGAACTCGTAAAACGGCTACAGGAATATCTTGAACAACAAAATGAAGACCCAGATACGTTTGCTTTCGAAGTGGAAGCAAAATTGCAAGAGGTAAATATAACTGCCATATCTGACATGATGTCTCTTCTTTTAGCCAAATTTGAAGAGAATCAAAAGGAGCAGAAGAAAGATCAAGAGAACGTACTCAGACAACTAGAAGCTCAAAGAAATGATGTTCGGGAGCAACTACAAACTCAAAGAAACGAGCAGAACAAACAACTAGAAGGAAATGTCCTCAAGCAAGTAGAGGCTCAAAGAAATGACCAAAAGCAAGAACAGCAGAATATTCTAGAGCGGTTTGACGAACAGAGAAACCTTTTAGAGGGCAGGTTTACGGACTTCGAAGAGAAAATCAATACTCTCGACGAACGCGTCGAAAAACAAAATGCACGTTTCGAGAAAATGGACCAACAAATCGAAACCATCACAAATGAACTAGAAAAAGTGCGAAAGATGAAAGCTCGAGAACCTTCTGGCGAGTGCTCAAGAAAGAGAGAAGTGAATCCTCCAAGCTTTGATGGTCAGATACCGTGGTCGATCTACAAGAAACAGTTTGAAGCAGCAGCATTAACAAACGGCTGGGACGATGACGAAAAATACATTGCTCTTACGCTTGCCTTAAGAGGAGCAGCTGCTGAACTGCTACAAACCATCCCAGCAGAGAAGAATGGTGACTTCAACGTTCTGGTAAACGCAATCGAACAGCGGTTTGGGGATAGCCACATGACAGAAGTCTTCCGAGTACAACTAAACAACAGGGCACAGAAAAGAGGTGAAACTCTGCAGCAGCTTCAGGCAGATATCGAGCGATTGGTTCACCTGGCATATCCAACAGCTGGCAACGAGATAATAAATCAACTTGGTGTTGAAGCCTTTGTGAGAGCTGTGAGCGATATAAATCTCCAAAGGGCTATTCGCACTGCCGGAAAGCAAACACTACCAGAAGCATTGGCTTTCGCTCTAGCTCTAACAATGGAAGCCGCAGAACAAGCTTCCCAAAACGTGCATCGCGTGAGAGAATTGGGAGTCCAAGAATGCTCTTGTCAGAAGGCTACTCTGGAAAGAAGTCAGCGAGACGGCCCCGCACGATGCTGGAACTGCAACAAGACTGGGCATCTACAACGCCAGTGCAGATTACCGCGAAGAGGAATCTCATGCCAACACTGTGGAAACAGAACTTACTCAACAAGTCAAAGTAACACCAACAACGTTGCTTCCGCAGCTGAAAACGGGAAACGAATAAGAACAAACTTCGAGGGGCAGAAGCTGGTTTCTGGTATCGATGGCCCCAAAAACACCATCCAGGTTTCCCAAACGAAACGTGACAACAAGAGCCTGACCGTGGAAGCAAGTATAAACGGCAACAAATGTGTGGCTACCATCGACACCGGTGCCACGGCATCCATTGTACGGCTGGACCTCGTTAAGAAGACATGGCTCCACAACACCAATAGCTATCTTCTAAGGACTGCAACTGGAGAAGCATCAAAGGTGTATGGTGAGGTACGTCTTAAGATCCGGATGGCAGAGCTGGAATTCTCTCACCTGTTCCTGGTAGCAGATATATGCGACGAGTGCATTGTCGGCGTCGATTTCATGAAAGATCACGGAGTGATATTGGACATCGGGAACCAAGTCCTGAAATATCGAAACATCGAGATTCCGATGATCTATGGGATCCACTCGTATGAGACCTCGTTATCTGTGAAAACCGTCATCAAAGAAGATCTCACTTTGCCTGCTTCTTCAGAAGTATTCGTGTGGACGAAATTGAACGGTAAGCCTGGCAGCCATCGATACCTCTTGGTCGAACCAGCATCTGTAAAGTCCTCCCAAAACGTCACCATTGGGAAGACTCTTGTTAGACCTGTAAATAACATGGTTCCCGTACGAATACTGAACATCAAGCCGACAATGCGAATCTGTATCAGCGATAACAAGGATCAACGAAGAAGAGCCAAGGCAAACCTTGAAGTTAGAAGAGCTGAACTCCACAAAGGCCAACATTCTCAAGTCATCTAATCTTGGTCACCAACAACGAAGAACTGCAGAAGGCCTCCTCGAAGAATTTGCAGATATCTTTTCGTCATCGCAAGGAAAATATGGCAGAACACAACTGGTTCAACATCGAATCAACACCGGAGATGCAAAGCCGATCCGTCAACCTGCAAGACGCCTTCCACTAGCCAAACAAGGTGAGGTTGAAGAACTGATAACCACCATGAAAGAAGAGGGTCTAATCGAAAACTCTAAAAGCCCTTGGGCGTCTCCAGTGGTCCTGGTAAAGAAGAAAGACGGATCAACCCGCTTTTGCGTGGACTATCGAAGGTTGAATAATGTGACCAAGAAGGATAGCTACCCTCTGCCTAGGATCAGTGATACTCTGGACGCAATGGAATGAGCACAATGGTTCTCAACGTTGGACCTGAAAAGTGGATACTGGCAAGTAGAAATCCATCCTGAAGACAAAGAGAAGACAGCGTTCTCGACAGGAAACGGATTGTGGCAGTTCAAAGTGATGCCTTTTGGACTGTGCAATGCTCCAGCGACTTTTGAGCGCCTTATGGAATGCGTCCTGCAAGGACTCACTTGGAAATCTTGCCTGGTCTATTTGGATGACGTCATCGTGTACGGGAAAACATTTGACGAACATTGTACAAATCTGAGAGCCGTGTTTCAAAGACTTCGAGAAGCCCACCTCAAGCTCAATCCAGAAAAGTGTTCACTCTTCAAAACCGAAGTGAAATACCTGGGACATATCATCTCATCCCAAGGAGTTAAGACGGATCCTGATAAGGTTGACACCGTGAAGAATTGGCCAACACCACAGGACAAACATCAACTCCGAAGCTTTCTTGGTCTAGCCACCTACTATAGGCGCTTTGTCAAGAATTTCGCTGAGATCGCCAAGAGTCTACATCAGCTAACGGAAAAGGGAAAGCAGTTTAAATGGTCAGGTGAGTGCGAGCGCAGCTTTCAAGAGCTCAAGCAACGCTTGTGTAATGCACCAGTGCTGACCTACCCGACTCCAGGAAAACCGTTCATCATTGATGCTGATGCCAGCAATGTCGGGATTGGTGCTGTATTGTCACAGGTACATGATGGCGAAGAAAAGGTGGTTGCCTATTACAGCAAGGTACTCTCGAAGTCGGAAAGAAACTATTGTGTGCACTGATTTTGGCAACAAAGCACTTCCATAAGTATCTCTATGGACAGAAGTTTCTTCTCCGAACCGACCATGGAGCACTAAACTGGCTTTTGAATTTAAAGAATCCAGAGGGTCAAGTGGCGAGATGGATTGAGAGGCTGCAGACGTACGATTATGAAATTCAACATTGGAAGGGGAAGCTTCACTCAAATGCTGATGCACTGTCTCGGAGACCATGTAAGCAAGACTGTAAGCATTGCAGACGCCAAGAATAAAAAGAAGTGGTTACTGTCCAACGAACCCGAACCGATCCCATTTATGGCTGGAGCAACGACGAGTTGAGGAAGGCTCAACAAGAGGACCCAGATATTGAACCCATCCTCGCATGCAAGGAACACCAGGAAAAACCAGAATGGGCTGATATCTCCGACAGAAATCCGGCTCAGAAGGCCTATTGGGCACAGTGGGACTCGTTGCATGTCCAAGAAGGTGTCCTTCGACGTAAGTGGGAATCAGCAGATGGAAAGTCCTATGTTATGCAGCTAGTCCTACCGAGATCGAAGATTATGGACGTTCTGCGAGAGATGCATGATGGAGTTTCGGGAGGCCATCTAGGAGTAAACAAGACGCTAGAAAAGGTTCGACAACGATTCTATTGGCTACATGCAAGGGAAGATTTCGAGAAGTGGTGCCGAAAATGTGATACCTGTGCTGCCACCAAAGGCCCAAACAAAAAGAATCACAGCCAAATGCAGCAGTATAATGTCGGACCACCCTTTGAAAGGATTGCAATAGACGTGGCGGGTCCATTTCCGGAAACAAATAATGGAAATCGTTATATTCTGGTCGTCATGGATTACTTCAGCAAGTGGCCTGAAGCATACGCCATTCCGAATCAAGAAGCCAAAACAGTCGCAGACCAAATTGTGTTCAACTGGGTGAGCAGATTCGGTGTTCCATTAGAACTGCATTCCGACCAGGGAAGGAATTTTGAATCAAACATATTCCAGGAAGTTTGTGGGCTTCTTCACATCAAGAAGACAAGAACAACACCACTCCACCCACAATCTGATGGCATGATCGAACGGTTCAACCGAACCCTTAAGGAACATCTTTGCAAAGTTGTGGACGACAACCAGCGAGATTGGGATCGACACATTCCACTGTTTTTGATGGCGTATCGAAGTGCAAGACATAGCTCAACTGGCCATACACCGTCTGAGATTTTGATGGGAAGGAACATCAGACTGCCGAGCGAAATAAAATTTGGATGTCCCACGTCGGAACCGCAAGCGGAGGATGACTACATGGATGACCTCAGAGAAAGACTCCTTCAGATCCACGACGATACCAGGTTAAAAATAAAGATGTACAGTGACCGAATGAAGACACGCTACGCTATACAAGCGACAACAACAGAGTTCCAAGCAGGAGATCGAGTGTGGCCTTACAATCCCCATCGACAAAAAGGGTTGTCACCGAAACTTCAACGGGACTGGGAAGGTCCATATACAGTGATTAGCAAAATCAACGACGTCGTATACCGGATACAAAAAGGAGTCAGAGGTAAACTTAAAGTCGTACATCGCGACCGACTACATCGCTACAGTGGTGATGAGAATGATGGATTTGTTCGGGACGATCAATCCTAAGGAGGGGGCAATGAAATGTGTATACACTTTATTTATCTCATACGCTCTGTTTCTCCTTCTATTGTAATGTCTAATGTGTATACTTTATTATCTCTTAGGCTCTGTATCTCTTTCTATATTGTAATGTAATGTGTATACACTTTTCTTACTCTCTTTACTTACTCTGTATCTCTTTTTTATATTTAATGTACATACTACTCTTACTCTCTTTACTTACTCCTTATCTCTATAACTCTAATATCCTTTAATTGTAGTAGTAAACACTTGTTAGGGGCAATACCTAGTGATTAAGAGAAACTTATTGTTTAGCATTAAGAACGTTAGCCCCTACAAAAAGTAATCCCAGTATTTTTAATGTTCCAGAACATTCAGCTTCTCCAAGAACCAATAGGAACCAATAGTAGTTTCTAGAACCCATCATTTTTGTTATATAAATAGCCGTTTGGCGGCGAGGCAAATTAATTGATTGTGAACTGAGATAAAGTAAAGATACTGTGTTTGCAAAGTTATAATTGAAAGTGTTGAATAAATAAGTTTGTGAGTGATTTGAATAAAGTGAATTTGTGTTTTATTTAAAAAGTGAATAAGTTTTAACTGTCGGACCAAGCCGAATATTACAATATGATACATAGACGTGAATTTGGTTTCTTGCATGTTCTTTTTGTTAAAGAATCGCTTATCGAATAGAAAAATAGAAAGGTCTTGATGGAAAACCCGCAAAACTCATTAGAGTTGTAGGTGCTTTGGTTTTCAAATGAAATATTGTTGATATAAGACCGCGAATTTTAGGTGCATTCGTTTTCAAATAGAAAAATAGAAAATTGTTGGTGGAAAACTCGGAAAATTAAAAAAAAGAGTGAATTATTTGATGGTTGATAACATTTAGGATTTTGATTACGTAAAGTTAAACGATATTGGTAAGATATGTGGTGTTTAATCATTCAAGGAGTTTATCTGATCTTAATTGGGATGAAAAGGGCTTGGTTTGTTTGTGTGTCTGGTATAGAGACCATCAGCAGATACACATTCTCTCATGTTCGTGTCCATCTTTTGGATGTTGGAAGCAACCAACTTTGGCATCCGTTTGATTTAATGTTCTGCTGCCATAAAGTCTCCATTTCAAATTTTTCTGTATGTATGGATGGGTCCAATGTTCTCTTCGTACAAGTTTTCTTTGTCTTCAGTACTGGTAATAGTCAATTAAATCGTCTTCATCAGTACAACTGTTTGACATGTTGAATAGTCTATAATATATAAAAATGAATAGCTGTTCGTGAGTCTCGCTTAAACTCGGCAACGGCTCAACTGATTTGGCTAATTGTGGTCTTGAAATAATGGTGGAAGTTCAGTTAAGGTGTAAACGGCTAGAAATTTTCAAAAAATGCACAAACGCACACGTTATAAGCAAAATTCCTTTTCCCATACTTTGCAAAGAAAAAATCATTTCATATTGAAGAAATTGAAAATTGAATTTGAAGAAATTGAAAATCGACACTTTATTAAGCAAGCTTAACCGTCTCCAAAATACGTCAAATAAAGCATATGCAGGTACATATTTCTTATCTTCGGTTAACTTCCTTTGTTATTTTTGTTGTTGTTCTTCTGTGACTGTGATAGTGATAGTGCTAAGTGTGTGAGAGCTTTTCTTACTTAAATCAATTCTTCCAATTAACGATGACGAGGAGAAGACGACCTGATGTAGGCCGTCACAATCAGTCAAATGTGCGATGAAAACCGCACTGATGACCAAAGAGAGATAGGCTTAGAATGCAACGAGTTCGTGCACGTCAATCTCATCAACAGCGAGCACGACAAAATGTTACTGAGCGATTCCGCAGACGCAGTGCTACTGTGATTCTGGAACGAGCTGCATTCCATTATGATCCAGCATTAGATTACTGTGCCGACAAATCGGTTAATATTGGAGAAATGACAGTAATTTGTTCATATTGCAAGGCATTGAAATACTGTGGTAAATCTACTGGATTATGTTGTGCTGGGGGCAAAGTAAAATTGCCACAGTTGGCCCCACCGCCAGATCCCTTAACTTCATTCGTAGCGAGCATTTTTTTATTAATTACGGATTACTTTTGTTTTTTTTAAGTTTATTTTATAAAAAAGGTTAGGTCTTTCATTAATCCATTGAGATAGTACCAAGTCTGCCGGGTCAGCTAGTTTCTTATAAAAATTGTGAACAAAAACTTAAAAAATCAAAATTCGTCGTACTCGTGTGCGGAGAGAAATCACAAATCGATCGCAAACTAGTTGTAAAACAGTTGCTTGAGCAACTGATTTGCGACTTTAATTGCAAAACAGTTGCTTCGTGTGCGGAGGGCCTTAGATTACTTTAATGAAATTTAATATTGAATAAGAAATTAAGATATTTTTAAAATTTTCATCATTAAATTCGTTCAATTTGTGACGTCACACACAAGAATTGACTTACCCGCTGTCCAAGGATGATGTGCACAGCAATACTGCAGAAGCCGGAGCGCCAAACTTTTTTTTTAAGCGCAGCTCAATGAAGTTCTGTTTAATATTATAAACAATGCACAAGTTGAACAAAAATTAATGATGATCAATGATTTTTTTGATTACTAGCAGTTGCCCGCGACTTCGTCCGCCTCTCCCTCGTCCACCGGCCAGAGTATCGTCACGACTTGTGCATCATACGCGCGTGGGAATTTTTTTGCGAAGTTATTGTTAAATTGCATTGCAGTCAACTCTCGCTAGGTCGTAATTCTCTTAAACTTGAAAAATATGAGCATTTTTTATGATTCCCTTCAGTTTTTCATACTTAAAGCATTCCCTTGGTCGAACTCTCCTTAATTCTAATATCTCTCTTACTTCTGCATCGTTTTTTTTCCTGAAGTCAATTTTTTTTCCTGTTTCTTTAAACTGAGCATATTTTTTAGTTAAGAAATATATAAAATGTTATTGTTTAAACACAATAATCTGCACAAATAGTGCAATCAATCACATTCACTGCAATGATTCACATTCACAAATCAATTGAACTCTCAAAATTCTAATTTGAGCAGTTATTAGGCCAGTTCCATCTCAGATCTCAATGTCACCTTGACTGAGGCAAAATCATTTGATGGAACATAATTCTCAGTTATCATTGAGATATAATGGTTACCTTACTAATTGTTGTTGCACATAATTATGTCAGCCACGTCAAAATAGATGAGTGAGAAATCGAATCCAAAATAATTTCATCTCAGAGATCTGAGAAAAAAATCTCAGTTCGCAGCTGAGAATTTTTGTTCCACTTAAAAAATCTATGAGATTTCTGAGATCTCTGAGATCTCAGTGAGATGTTGTTAGGTGGAACTGGCATTTTTTATATAATTTGCTTGGCCAGCCTGCCTTAAGTTTGATACAGACAACACAATTTTTTTCGTTCTCATCTTTCTAACTTCTATGTTGTTATTGAAAACGGACGACAGCGCGCGGGGCGGCGCTATGACAGCCATTGCTACTCAATGGGAAAAATAGTAACACTATATCCACTTATACACGCTCATATTTTTTTTTTTTTGAAATTCTGGTACTTTAATTCTAAAATCAGTTGATGCTGAGCAGTGCACACTGCACAGGCCGTTTTTTCCATTTTTTCCACTGATTCTTCGCTTATATCGCCTAATGTTATATAGCCTAAGGCCTTCCATAATAAATAAACTATTCAACGCAACATAATTGTTCACTTTGATTTAGCAGTTCCTGAGATCAGCGGGTTCAAGCAAACAACAGAAACATTCAAAAAAGAATAATTTTGTCGTTTTTGCAATATTTTTAACTGACGCTTCGCTCCTATTGGTATCAGCGTAGCATGATATAGCTTCTAGCTTTCCTCGATAAATCCACCATTAGACACAAAAAGAATTGTTCAATTTGACTGAGCAGTTCCTGAGATAAGCGCGTTAAAACGAAGAAAAATAAATATCTTTTCCGTTTTTTCCACATTTTCCACAGATTCTTCGCTCCTATTGGTCGCAGCTGAATGTTATATAGCTTCAAGCCTTCCATGATAAATGGACCATTCAACATTCAAAAAATTCTTCAATTTCATTAAGCAGTTCCTGAGATAAGCGCGTTAAAACGCAGAAAAATTAATATTTTTTGCCGTTTTTTTTCCACATTTTCCACAGACTCTTCGCTGCTATTGGTCACAGCTTAATGTTAAGTAGCCTAAAGCCTAAGTCGATTAATGCACCATCTAACACAAAAAGAATTATACCATTCGAAACAGTAGTTCCTGAGATTACTGCGTTCAGCTTTATATATTAGTATAGATAAAAGAACAGCTTAATTTTTGTGTTCGTTCGCTAACCGGGCACACTGGTTGACCGATTTTCCTAATTTTTTCTCTATATGCAAGAGGTATTAGGGTAGAAGGTTTAGAAAAAATAAAATGTATATTTTTCAAATGCAATCAAATGACAAACAGTGCTAATGTTAAAAAAAAAATATTTTTTTCACTACAAAAAAAAAACAAATCTGATCGATTTCAATTTTCGAAAATTGTCAAATCGAAAAAATTTTAGAAAATTTTATATTTGCTTTATGTATGTACATATGTATGTTTAGGTACATATGTACACACATATGCATATGTATATGGACAGAGAAGAGATAATGAGTTCATCCATAATATTACGGGGAAATCTGTCCTTAATTGCAAGAAGGCCTGCTATTCTTTCTATTCTACACAAATATTGGTGATGTTATGCAATTGATGGCCGCTGCAGATTTGCATAATCGAGAATGTCGGTATCACATAGAAGATAAAATTTGGATAACTCGAATTCCAGGTCTTAATCAATATGAAAAGAATGGTACAAAAGAACGAGGTACCTTTTGTTACTTCGATGCATAGACTTGGAGACGAATGTCCAAGGTTTTCCAAATCGATGCTAAGAAATTAGATAAAAATGTCCTAATATAAGTGCGTTTATGAACTTAAATGGACAATCTGTATAATAAACAAATTCAAAATCAAATCAAATCGAAATCCAGTTTCGCACCCTCAGGCTGTGAGCGTCGTCGTGGTGTACATTCATACATATTGTAATGTGTATACACTTAATTTATCTCATACGCTCTGTATCTCCTTCTATTGTAATGTCTAATGTGTATACTTTATTATCTCTTACGCTCTGTATCTCTTTCTATATTGTAATGTAATGTGTATACACTTTTCTTACTCTCTTTACTTACTCTGTATCTCTTTTTTATATTTAATGTACATCTACATACTACTCTTACTCTCTTTACTTACTCCTTATCTCTATAACTCTAATATCGTTTAATTGTAGTAGTAAACACTTGTGAGGGGCAATACCTAGTGATTAAGAGAAACTTTTTGTTTAGCATTAAGAACGTTAGCCCCTACAAAAAGTAATCCCAGTATTTTTAATGTTCCAGAACATTCAGCTTCTCCAAGAACCAATACTAACCAATAGTATTTTCTAGAACCCATCTTTTTGTTATATAAATAGCCGTTTGGCGGCGAGGCAAATTAATTGATTGTGAACTGAGGTAAAGTAAAGATACTGTGTTTGCAAAGTTATAATTGAAAGTGTTGAATAAATAAGTTTGTGAGTGATTTGAATAAAGTGAATTTGTGTTTTATTTAAAAAGTGAATAAGTTTTAATTGTCGGACCAAGCCGAATATTACAAGTTAATGACTTTAACTTTGCTTGCCAAGCAAATTAATACGATTTCTATTTATTACAATATTTTTATGGGTATTGACAAATTCAAAACAGATATTCAGATTACAATAAAATGCAATGAATGATTTGCTTAGCTTTACAGTTTATTGGTTTTAAATGATTCTGTTGTTCTTTAAGTAATTCTATTGTTGCTGACTGTGAATATTATTTAAGTGTACGGTTTTGGCATGTGCAGGAAGTGTTGTATTACAACTATAAGTCATTAACAAAAATGTTTAGTTATAAGTTGGATTAAAAATAAAACACCAGTCATAAACTCAAATTCAAAGACTGAAGTCGTCTTTTATTTACTGGCGCCCAACTTTGTCCGCGTAGTATCGTGTGTGCTTTTACAACTCTTTATAAAAAGAGATAAGCCAATTAATCACAAAAACCGCGGAAACCCACTAACATTTTTTTTCCTCTCCCGCTTAGTACCGTGTGCCTGAAAAAATCTTTATAAAAAGAGAAAAAAGGCAAGACCAACACAAAAAACGCGAACTTTGTGTAAAAAGAATAACAATTAAAACAAAAAAAAAAACATTAAAGTGTGAAAAATCTCCATAGAGAGAAAATAATTAAAGTGTGAAAAATCTCCATAGAGAGAAAAAACATTAAAAGTTTAAGAAAATCAACAATTAATTGACTACAGCCCGCTTACAAAGAAGCAACAACAACAACAACAACAACAAAAATAAAAATAATCTATCATCAACAATCAACAAGAGATGCTGTTTGTAATTATTCTAGTGTAAGAAAATTTTTAAAAAATATTAAAACCTTTTTTCATATTTTTATAAATATAATATTTTGTAATTTATAAATAATGTCGGAAAAAGCTAATGTGATTTCATCAGCCGTGCAGGTAGCTGTAGAAACAGCATGCGGAACATTGGTTAGGAGAATGCAGGAAATAACTTTAGAAAACAGAGAGGTTAACGAAAAAGTGAACATGCAAATTACGCAGTTAACGGAAAAATTAAATTCCTGCCAAATTCCTTCAAGTACGGCCGTGGCATATGAGCCTATTACCGTAACAACACCCGACATTCAATGTCAAATATCACTTGATGTGATAAAATCAATACCAGAATTTTCTGGTGATCGATCCAGATATATTTCGTGGCGGCAAGCGGCAAAAACAGCCATACAACTTTTTATCCCTTATGAAGGTTCTGAAAGGTACTACCAAGCTGTTGCCATCATAAGAAATAAAATTGTGGGATCAGCAGATTTAATCTTATCTTCTTTCAATACGGTCCTCAATTTCGATGCTATAATTGCACGGTTAGATCATTCATACGCAGACAAACGCCCACTTCATGTACTTGAAAATCAATTGAGCATTTTGTGCCAAGGACAAATGTCCATTTCAGATTTTTACGACAGGATAGAAAA
This sequence comes from Sphaerophoria taeniata, assembly GCA_943590905.1. Lineage (NCBI taxonomy): Eukaryota > Metazoa > Arthropoda > Insecta > Diptera > Syrphidae > Sphaerophoria > Sphaerophoria taeniata. The sequence continues at coordinate 195,463,409 of OX016540.1, forward strand.
ACATCTCACTGCTATTACAAACAAAATTTCAATGGAGTATTCAGGTAATAACAATTTAATAAATTCATCAGCCACAAAATTCCGAGCAGATGCATTGCGTGTATTTATATCAGGCCTTAACAAGCCATTTTGTAATATTCTGTTTTCTGCCGGTTGCGAAGACTTGCCTTCCGCATTAGCCAAAGCCCAAGAGCTCGAAGCAAACCAACATAGGTACAACTTCGCAAGAGCTTTTGATAAAAACCCAAATATTGGTAATAATTCAAGTAACGCCCCTCCTCGGAGCAACCCTAACTACAAACTCGTAACGAGGGCGCTCCCATTTCAAAACCAACAGCCAGGTGAACGAAACAATCATATCAGTGTAAGAAACTGATCTAGAATCCGTCAATTACAACCGCGATATGAACAATTGGTTGATCCAAACGACCAAATGAGTATCGATAATTCCTCAAAATTCCGTCAAAGACGTGAAGAGTCTTACAGCAACCAAATTGTTAGACCTCAACCCCAAAATTACGAAAATAATAAAACATTCAAACGGTTGCGTGAATCAGATAGAGTACCTATAGCTAAAAATCAGCGAATAAACTTCGCACAGTCTCAAGGTATAAACGAGGACCCAAACCAAAGCTACGAATATGAAGTCGACAATGAAAACACATACGAAGACGAATATGAAAAAAATAATTTCGAGTACGAAGTCGAGTTTGAAAACAAATGCGAAGGCGAATATCAAAACATGACTAACGAACATGAAGATGAAATTAATTTTTTAGAGTAGAATCGGCTCTAGCATTTGTCGAAAAGAAACTCAATAAAAAAATTAACATGAGAATACTTATAGACACTGGTACAGCCAAGAATTATATCAAGGAAACACCTCATATAAAGGCAGTCCCTAATGAAAAACATTTCAAAGTTAAAACCCTTAACGGTGATAATATAGTTACACATAAATGCAAAATACAACTTTGTGGCCACACCACAGATTTTTTTTCCTCCCTCAATTAAAAACCTTTGATGCAATAATCGGGTATGATTTTTTGGTTAAAATAAAAGCAAAAATTGATACCAAACGCTCAATCTTAATCTACGATAACGGTGAAATGCAATTAAAATCCTTTGTATGCCAACAGGTCAATAATATAGAACTCGATACCGAAACAGTTCCTGCCGCTATCAAAAACGAGTTTAAAAAATTTATAGACGATTTTTCAGAAGTTTTCGCTCAACCCGATGAAAGATTACCTTTTAATACAAGCATTAAAGCTACTATAAGAACATTAGATTCAGAACCCATTTACTCAAAGCCAAGGCCATACAACATGCCAGCCGCGCCATTTGTGAATAAAGGAATTAAAAGAATGCTAGACGAGGGAATAATAAGGCCATCACATTCTCCTTACAACACTCCCATATTGGTAGTAGGAAAAAAAGGCATTAATGAAGACGGTACTCCCAAATCAAGGCTAGTGTTCGATTACAGAAAGTTAAATGAACGCACTATCCCAGATCGGTATCCTATTCCAGAAACTGGGGTTATTTTAGCAAATTTAGGACAAGCTAGATACTTTACAACAATAGATTTAAAATCTGGCTTCCATCAAATTCTCCTAGGAGAAAAAGACCGCGAAAAAACAGCTTTCTCTGTGAATAATGGAAAGTATGAATTTTGTAGACTACCCTTCGGCTTGAAAAATGCTCCTAGCATTTTTCAGCGAACAATTGACAATATACTACGTGATGACATAGGCAAACGTTGCCACGTCTATATAGATGACGTCATAATTTTTTCGCAAACACAAAATGAACATTTAGAAGATATAAGAACAATCATTTCCAAACTTTTCAATGTTAATATGAGAATATCTTCAGAAAAATGCAGATTTTTCAAACATGAGCTTGAATTTTTGGGATTTGTTGTATCTGCAGACGGAATTAAAACATGTCCTGATAAAGTCAAGGCCATTGTTGATTTTGAGATTCCAAAAACACTTCGTGCACTGAGATCTTTTCTAGGCTTTGCCGGATATTACCGTTGATTTGTGAAAGATTATGCTCAGATCACTAAACCATTAGCCAAATACCTCGGAGGAGAAAACGGAAACATAAGTGCAAATAAGTCAAAGCACGTCAAAATTCATCTTAATCCTGAGGCTATATGTGCCTTTTCTAGGATAAAGAATATTTTAGCTTCAGAAGATGTGTTATTATTCTATCCTGACTTTCGTAAGCCCTTAGATTTAACTACTGACGCTTCATCACAGGCAATAGGTGCAGTACTATCCCAATTTGGTAGACCTATCACTATAATATCTCGAGTTTTAAGTAAAACCGAAGAAAATTTTGCAACAAATGAACGTGAAATGTTAGCTATAGTCTGGGCTCTGCAAAAATTAAGAAATTACCTATACGGTGCCCCTGATATTCATATATACACAGATCACCAACCTCTCACGTTTGCCATTTCCGAAAAAAATCCTAACACTAAATTGAAGAGATGGAGAGCTTTCATTGAGGAATATTCTCCAACCTTTCATTACAAACCCGGTAAAGAAAATAAAGTAGCAGACGCACTATCTCGTCAGTATATTAACGCGCTGTCTTCCTCAGATCAAACCGTTCACAGTGAGGAATCCCTTACGAAAGTTATTCCCTCAGTAGACAATCCCATAAACTGCTTCAAGAATCAAATCTTTATTACTCAAGGTTCCGAGAAAAGCAAGAAAGTTAAGATTCTTTTTAAAAAACAGGTTAGACATATTATATCATTTAGATCCACCGAAGAACTTATAGATATAATGCGTGATGTCCTTCATACGGACGTAGTAAATGGAATCTACTGTGACATAGAAACCTTAGGTAAAGTACAAAATGATCTCATTATCGCATTTCCCAAAGTAAAAATTAAATATGCTAGACCACTTGTTCAAGACGTGTTTAACACACACGATCAAGAAGAAATCATCGTTGCCGAGCATAACAGAGCACATAGAGGTCCAAGAGAAAACTTCAAACAAATACTCTCAGAATACTATTTCCCGAATATGATGAAGCTTTGTAAGGCATATGCATCTAAATGTAAAATTTGTAAGGAAAATAAGTATCAGCGTAGACCAGTGCAACATCCCATCGGTGCAACACCAATCCCAACATACGTAGGAGAGATTCTCCACTTAGATATTTACAACACCGGTTAACAATATTTTATAACGTGTATTGATAAATTTTCAAAATTCGCCATCATAAAACATATTCCCTCTAGAAATTCTGTGGACATAAGAAATCCCTTGATTGAAATTATTTCACAATTTCGAAATCCGAAATTAATAGTCATAGATAATGAAGGTGCTTTTACATCAAATTCAACTCAAGCACTATTAAAAAATGAATTCAATATCTCAACACATTCTGTACCAGCACTACATAGTCAAAGCAACGGACAAGTCGAACGATTTCATTCGACCCTTGCCGAAATAGCAAGGTGTACTAAGGAAAGTTCCCAAGATATTATTGAAATAATGCTCCTTTCAACCTTCAAATATAACAACTCAATACATTCAGTTACAGGTTATAAGCCTTCCGATATTTTTCACAACATTTCCAAAAAATTAAAAATCGAAATAATTACAAAACTTAAGAAAAAACAACAAAAAGACTTAGAATTTCACAATAGTAATACCAAACCGAAAGAATATAAGACAGGCGAAAAAGTATACTTAAAAAACAATAGAAGAATCGGAAATAAATTATCAAAATTATACAATCAAAAAACCGTTCAAGCAGATCTAGACACCGCTATTTTAGTTGATGGAAGACAAGCTCACAAAAATAATTTGAGATAATTCTATTTTCAGATTAACACAAATATGGCTAGGCATGGCAAATATTGTGGACTACTCTTCAGCGCTATATATCCCTATACCAACAGGTGAAGTGGCCATCTATGAAGACTATGTGTACCTCAAGCATATTACAAATTTTTCCACCATTGTAACTATTCTATCTGATAACAAAAACATATTGAAGCAAATTAAAGATGAAAAACTCAAAGAAGTTCTTCTGCAGGATATAGATGAAATAGAGCGTTTATTAAGAATGCTTAGGCCTCCCATTAGAAAAATACGATCCATAGATTTTATAGGTTCTGCAATAAAGTTTATTGCAGGTACACCCGATCATCAAGATATGGAACTGTTAAAAATGCAGGAAGACGAGCTAACAAGATCCAACAATAGGCAGATTGAACTCAGATTCAGAACAAAATAGATGAAATTACAGATGCAATTAATAGTATAAACCAAAACTCTATAGACAAACAAGAGCCGGCTGATGATTACAGACAACTAATTTCTATAATGTCTAGGAGAAATAGAATAGTAATTAATCATTTAAGCAATAATATCTACTCTCTAATATTAGCAAAAAATAATATTGTGAATCCTTTAATTTTAAATTCAGAAGAAATAGAATTAATTGAAATAAGAGAAAACTTTGCTACCGAAATAACCGATTTGTTAAACGTTGCCGATGTAAAAATGTATTACCAAAACGATTCACTTGTATACTTAATTAAAATTCCTAAAGTCCAAGAAATATGTAGACTTTTCCAAATTAGTCCAGTTGTTCATGACAATAAAATTTGGAATTTAAGTTCAAACCGTTCTGCAAACTGTAAAATAATTAATTATCCACTAAGTATGTGCAAAAAAACTCCCCTCTATTCCTATTGCAAAAAAGACCCCGAGAACTCTTGCCTTGCTCAACTGCTTAATAATAACACAGCTAAATGTCCAACCACCCATGCCGATGAAGTAACAATGATTGAAGCAATCCAGGATGGAATTATCATAGCCAGAGGCGAGAATATCACAATTGAAGACAATGCTCAACACATCGTACTGAATGGGTCTTTCCTAATTACATTTAGGTCTAAAATAAAGGTCAACGGAAAGGAATACTACACTAATCAGTCTTTCGACATGGTTCACCTAACAGCACCAAAGAAGACAATGTTGGACGAAGTCACATACAATCATAAGATATCTCTACCTTACTTGCACAAGTTGCACTTCTTGAATAATCAAAAAATTAACGAATTTAAAGCAACCTTGGAAACAAGTAAGTGGATGTGGTACGCTATCACGGGAATACTTGCCATACTCATTCTTGTTCTATTGTATGCAAAGATAAAACCAAAAAAGATTACAATAACAACCAATGCAGAACCCGAGAAATCAAAGTTGGATAAAGAGGCAATCAGAATGAGTGTTCTTAATATTATGAACGAGGACGTTCAAATTTAAGGAGGGGAGGAGTTAATGACTTTAACTTTGCTTGCCAAGCAAATTAATACGATTTCTATTTATTACAATATTTTTATGGGTGTTGACAAATTCAAAACAGATATTCAGATTACAATAAAATGCAATGAATGATTTGCTTAGCTTTACAGTTTATTGGTTTTAAATGATTCTGTTGTTCTTTAAGTAATTCTATTGTTGCTGACTGTGAATATTATTTAAGTGTACGGTTTTGGCATGTGCAGGAAGTGTTGTATTACAACTATAAGTCATTAACAAAAATGTTTAGTTATAAGTTGGATTAAAAATAAAACACCAGTCATAAACTCAAATTCAAAGACTGAAGTCGTCTTTTATTTACTTACATTGGTGTCAGAAGTGGGATTAAAACTTATTGAGAATAAAACAGTGTGAAATAGTGAAGTTTAAAATTAAAAAAAAAATGAGTAAAGTTCTGAAAGACTTAACTCTCCCTGAGGCCTGAGCTAAAGGCCGAGTTAAGCAAACGTGGCTTAAGTGGGGCAGGATATAAAATCGAACTCGTAAAACGGCTACAAGAATATCTGGAAGAACAAAATGAAGACCCAGATACGTTTGCTTTCGAAGTGGAAGCAAAAGTGCAAGAGGTAAATACAACTGCCATATCTGACATGATGTCTCTTCTTTTGCCAAATTTGAAGAGAATCAAAAGAATGTGCTAGAGCGGTTTGATGCACAGAAGAACGAGCAAGAGAACTTAGTCAAACAACTAGAAGCTCAAAGAAATTATGTTTGGGAGCAACTAGAAACTCAAAACAAGAATGTTCTGGAGCAACTACAAACTCAAAGAAACGAGCAAAAGAACGAACAAGAGAATGTTCTCAAACAACTTGAAGCTCAAAGAAACCTATTAGAAGGCAAGTTTGCGGACTTTGAAGACAAATTCAATACTCTCGATGAGCGCGTTGAAAAACAAAATTCAACGACTAATGCACGTTTAGAGAAAAAAGACGAACAAATTGAAACCATCACCAATGAACTAGAAAAAGTGCGAAAGATGAAAGCTCGAGAATCTTCTGGCGAGTGCTCAAGGAAGAGAGAAGTGAATCCTCCAAGCTTTGATGGTCAGATACCGTGGTCAATCTACAAGAAACAGTTTGAAGCAGCAGCGTTAACAAACGGCTGGGGCGATGACGAAAAATACATTGCTCTTACGCTTGCCTTGAGAGGAGCAGCTGCTGAACTGCTACAAACCATCCCAGCAGAGAAGAACGGTGACTTCAAAGTTCTGGTGAACGCCATTGAACAGCGGTTTGGGGATAGCCATATGACAGAAGTCTTCCGAGTTCAACTAAACAACAGGGCACAGAAAAGAGGTGAAACTCTGCAGCAGCTTCAGGCAGATATCGAGCGATTAGTTCACCTGGCATACCCAACAGCTGGCAACGAGATAATAAATCAACTTGCTGTTGAAGCCTTTGTGAGAGCTGTGGGCGATATAAATCTCTAAAGGGCTATTCGCACTGCCGGAAAGCAAACACTACCAGAAGCATTGGCTTTCGCTCTAGCTCTAACAATGGAAGCCGCAGAACAAGCTTCCCAAAACGTGCATCGCGTGAGAGAATTGGAAGTCCAAGAATGCTCTTGTCAGGAGGCTACTCTGTAAAGGAGTCAGCGAGACGGACCAGCACGATGCTGGAACTGCAACAAGACCAGGCATCTTTAACCACAGTGCAGATTACCGCGAAGACGAACCTCATGTCAACACTGTGGAAACAGAACTTACTCAACAAGTCAAAGTAACACCAACAACGTTGCTTCCGAAGCTGTTTCCCACCCGGGAAACGAATAAGAACCAACTTCGAGGGGCAGAAGCTGGTTTCTGGTATCGATGGCCCCAGAAACACCATCCAGGTTTCTCCAACGAAACGTGACAACAAGAGCCTGACTGTGGAAGCAAGTATAAACGGCAACAAATGTGTGGCTAGCATCGACACCGGTGCCATGGCGTCCATTGTACGGCAAGACCTCGTTAAGAAGACATGGCTCCACAACACCAATAGCTATCTTCTAAGGACTGCAACTGGAGAAGCATCAAAGGTGTATGGTGAGGTACGTCTTAACATCCGGATGGCAGAGTTGGAATTCTCTCACCTGTTCCTGGTAGCAGATATATGCGACGAGTGTATTGTCGGTGTCGATTTCATGAAAGATCACGGAGTGATATAGGACATCGGGAACCAAGTCCTGAAATATCGAAACATCGAGATTCCGATGATCTATGTGATCCACTCGTATGAGACCTCGTTATCTGTGAAAACCGTCATCAAAGAAGATCTCACTTTGCCTGCTTCTTCAGAAGTATTCGTGTGGACGAAATTGAACGGTAAGCCTGGCAGCCATCGATACCTCATGGTCGAACCAGCATCTGTAAAGTCCTCCCAAAACGTCACCATTGGGAAGACTCTTGTTAGACCTGTAAATAACATGGTTCCCGTACGAATACTGAACATCAAGCCGTACGAAGTTAAGCTTAGAAAAGGTGAGATTATCGGACAATGCGAATCTGTATCAGCGATAACAAGGATCAACGAAGAAGAGCCAAGGCAAACCTTGAAGTTAGAAGAGCTGAACTCCACAAAGGCCAACATTCTCAAGTCATCTAATCTTGGTCACCAACAACGAAGAACTGCAGAAGGCCTCCTCGAAGAATTTGCAGATATCTTTTCGTCATCGCAAGGAAAATATGGCAGAACACAACTGGTTCAACATCGAATCAACACCGGAGATGCAAAGCCGATCCGTCAACCTGCAAGACGCCTTCCACTAGCCAAACAAGGTGAGGTTGAAGAACTGATAACCACCATGAAAGAAGAGGGTCTGATCGAAAACTCTAAAAGCCCTTGGGCGTCTCCAGTGGTCCTGGTAAAGAAGAAAGACGGATCAACCCGCTTTTGCGTAGACTATCGAAGGTTGAATGATTTGACCAAGAAGGATAGCTACCCTCTGCCTAGGATCAGTGATACTCTGGACGCAATGGAAGGAGCACAATGGTTCTCAACGTTGGACCTTTAAAGTGGATACTGGCAAGTAGAAATCCATCCTGAAGACAAAGAGAAGACAGCGTTCTCGACAGGAAACGGATTGTGGCAGTTCAAAGTGATGCCTTTTGGACTGTGCAATGCTCCAGCGACTTTTGAGCACCTTATGGAATGCGTCCTGCAAGGACTCACTTGGAAATCTTGCCTGGTCTATTTGGATGACGTCATCGTGTACGGGAAAACATTTGACGAACATTGTACAAATCTGAGAGCCGTGTTTCAAAGACTTCGAGAAGCCCACCTCAAGCTCAATCCAGAAAAGTGTTCACTCTTCAAAACCGAAGTGTAAAAAACACGCTTGTGTAATACACCAGTGCTGACCTATCCGACTCCCGGAAAACCGTTCATCATTGACGCTGATGCCAGCAATGTCGGGATTGGTGCCGTACTATCACAAGTACATAATGGTGAAGAAAAGGTAATTGCCTATTACAGCAAGGTACTCTCAAAGTCAGAAAGAAACTATTGTGTGACCAGAAGAGAACTTCTTGCACTGATCTTGGCAACAAAGCACTTCCATAAGTATCTCTATGGACAGAAGTTTCTTCTCCGAACCGACCATGGAGCACTAAACTGGCTTTTGAATTTCAAGAATCCAGAGGGTCAAGTGGCGAGATGGATTGAGAGGCTGCAGACGTACGATTATGAAATTCAACATCGGAAGGGGAAGCTTCACTCAAATGCTGATGCACTGTCTCGGAGACCATGTAAGCAAGACTGTAAGCATTGCAGACGCCAAGAAGAAAAAGAAGTGGTTACTGTTCAACGAACCAGAACCGATCCCATTTATGGCTGGAGCAACGACGAGATGAGGAAGGCTCAACAAGAGGACCCAGATATTGAACCAATCCTCGCATGCAAGGAACACCAGGAAAAACCAGAATGGGCTGATATCTCCGACAGAAGTCCGGCTCTGAAGGCCTATTGGGCACAGTGGGACTCGTTGCATGTCCAAGAAGGTGTCCTTCGACGTAAGTGGGAATCAGCAGATGGAAAGTCCTATGTAATGCAGCTAGTCTTACCGAGATCGAAGATTATGGATGTTCTGCGAGAGATGCATGATGGAGTTTCGGGAGGCCATCTAGGAGTAAACAAGACGCTAGAAAAGGTTCGACAACGATTCTATTGGCTACATGCAAGGGAAGATGTCGAGAAGTGGTGCCGAAAATGTGATACCTGTGCTGCCACCAAAGGCCCAAACAAAAAGAATCACAGCCAAATGCAGCAGTATAATGTCGGACCACCCTTTGAAAGGATTGCAATAGACGTGGCGGGTCCATTTCCGGAAACAAATAATGGAAATCGTTATATTCTGGTCGTCATGGATTACTTCAGCAAGTGGCCTGAAGCATACGCCATTCCGAATCAAGAAGCCAAAACAGTCGCAGACCAAATTGTGTTCAACTGGGTGAGCAGATTCGGTGTTCCATTAGAACTGCATTCCGACCAGGGAAGGAATTTTGAATCAAACATATTCCAGGAAGTTTGTGGGCTTCTTCACATCAAGAAGACAAGAACAACACCACTCCACCCACAATCTGATGGCATGGTCGAACGGTTCAACCGAACCCTTAAGGAACATCTTTGCAAAGTTGTGGACGACAACCAGCGAGATTGGGATCGACACATTCCACTGTTTTTGATGGCGTATCGAAGTGCAAGACATAGCTCAACTGGCCATACACCGTCTGAGATTTTGATGGGAAGGAACATCAGATTGCCGAGCGAAATAAAATTTGGATGTCCCACGTCGGAACCGCAAGCGGAGGATGACTACTTAGATGACCTCAGAGAAAGACTCCTTCAGATCCACGACCGCGACGATACCAGGTCAAAAATAAAGATGTTCAGTGACCGAATGAAGACACGCTTGGATATACGAGCGACAACAACAGAGTTCCAAGCAGGAGATCGAGTGTGGCCTTACAATCCCCATCGACAAAAAGGGTTGTCACCGAAACTTCAACGGGACTGGGAAGGTCCATATACAGTGATTAGCAAAATCAACGACGTCGTATACCGGATACAAAAAGGAGTCAGAGGTAAACTTAAAGTCGTACATCGCGACCGACTACATCGCTACAGTGGTGATGAATGATGGATTTGTTCGAGACGATCAATCCTAAGGAGGGGGCAATGTAATGTGTATACACTTTATTTATCTCATACGCTCTGTATCTCCTTCTATTGTAATGTCTAATTTGTATACTTTATTATCTCTTACGCTCTGTATCTCTTTCTATATTTAATGTACACACTTTTCTTACTCTCTTTACTTACTCCTTATCTCTATAACACTAATATCGTTTAATTGTAGTAGTAAACACTTGTGAGGGGCAATACCTAGTGATTAAGAGAAACTCTTTGTTAAGCATTAAGAACGTTAGCCCCTACAAAAAGTAATCCCAGTATTTTTTATTTTGAGAGCTTCTGGAACATTCAAGCTTCTCCAAGAACTATAGTAGTTTCTAGAACCCATTATTTTTGTTATATAAATAGCCGTTTGGCGGCGAAGCAAATTAATTGATTGTGAACTGCGATAAACTAAAGATACTGTGTTTGAAAAGCAATTGAAAGTGTTGAATAAATAAGTTTGTGAGTGATTTGAATAAAGTGAACTTGTGTTTTATTTAAAAAGTGAATAAGTTTTAATTGTCGGACCAAGCCGAATATTACAATATGTAAACTATCCCAGCGCAAAGCCCTCACGTTTTTCGCCTTGTTGTGGCGAGGGGGCTTACGTCTAACTCTTCAGCAATCCAGCTGCGGAGAAAGACAACTAAGAAAACCACCAAAAGCAGAGATGTTAATAAAAAAAAAACAAAATGGATAAAAGTTTACAAGAGGATAAAAATCGAACGGGGATATACGTTCAAGAGTCGGCAGAAGTCACGGCTGCCGGCGAGGGCTTGGCTTCGCAAGAAGCTAAGTCGCCAGTGACAACAAAAGTAAACTGCGAGAAAGAAAAACGAGAGTTAAAGAGACAACCGGTCATTCTCTCAGTGGATCTCCTTCCCGCCTTAGATGGTCTAACTATCAAAGGTACGGAGACCTCGGACCGACCTCCTTCTATAGGTAGTCAAAAAGAGGACGAGCTACTGATGGACACGAGTCAAGAAGAGACTATGCTGAAGTCTGCTGCACCGCTCAATTCGAGGCAACGCAGCAGCTACAGATCCTCCAAAAGATTCGTGGAAACGACCGAGTTGAAAGACCCTGCAACGCTCAGTTCGAGAGATAAGGCTCTCCTAAAAAAGCATAGAAAGCGAGTTAGGAACTTCGAGCGGCAGCTGGCAGAGACTGCCACTGCACCCAAGGGCACAACAGAACATGTGAAAAAGTCAGAGAGCAAAGGAGTAGATGCTGCCAAATCTAAGTCTGTCCCTAAAAAGACAAACCGTGAACAGGCTGGCAATAACTCGACCGCTCGGAACGACAAAGGAAAAGTTCAGGTGACTTCCAGCAAGAAACAGCAAGCCAACGCTAGAAAAGACCAAGCACCGGCGAGCACCTCTTCTGGAATGAAACCAGGAACGTCCAAGAGACTAAGATCGGAGGAGACGGTCAAGCAAGATGGTGCTAAGAAACAGAAAACCAGCAGCTTCGACACCACCCCGATTGACCTACAAATCGCCATAATAAGCCGTGACGACCCAGATGGGAAAATCTCGGCAAAAAACTGGCTCCTTGTGGAAAATGAGATCCTTAAAGCTATGATGGCGACATCAGAGAACGATAGTTCTGAGGACTATACCTTTGATGGTGCCGGATGGCGGCGAGGAGTTAAAGTGGTCTGCTGCGGTGACCAGAAATCACGGGAGTTCCTGAACCGTACAATCGCCAACATTGGCGAACTATGGGAAGGCTCCTCCCTTGATGTTCTACCCGCCGCAGCTCTTCCACTCCGCCAGCAGTTTAGCATCTGGATCCCCCCTCCTGCAGAACATGAGGACGCAGCCATTATTAAGCTGTTGGCGAAGCAGAACAAAGAGCTTCCCATTTTAGAATGGAAGCTCCAACATTCAAGAAAGAGCCATGGTGGCGAAGGGAAGGACCTCTTGTTTGTGGCAGACAAGAAATCTGACCTTCTGCTCAGAGAAAGAAAAGACGTGTTGAGGTATGGTCTCGGAACCGTAAAGGTTAAGAGGCATGAAGACAAAAGGGAGTCAAAAACTGCTAGTGGTGCAAATAAACCTGCATCACGCTAAAGCAGCAACGTACGACCTTACGCTCTACATGTCTCACGAGAACGTGGATGTGGCCTTGATCCAGGAACCATGGTTAGGGATTGGTGGGTTGAGGTCAAAACACTACAACCTTTTCCATTCCACGTCAGATGAAGGTGATATTAGAAGTTGTATCCTAGTGAAAAAATCAATTAACGCTTTCTGCCTATCTAGGTACAGCAACAAGGATAACACGGCAGTCAGCGTCGAATCGAATGAAGGAAACTTCATTCTAGCGTCGACGTACATGCCGTATGAAGAGGAGAGCCCACCATCAGAAACAGTCCGCGATCTTGTGGCCCATGCCACAGCAAGCGGTACACCTTTGGTGGTGGGATGCGATGCCAACGCTCACCACACTCAATGGGGCTCTAAGGACATCAATAAAAGGGGTGAGTCAATTTTTGAATATATTCTCTGTTCTAATTTATCGTTATGTAATAGGGGCAATCACCCTACCTTTCGAAACAAAAACAGGGAGGAAATCATAGATTTGACTCTTATTAGCAATAACAGTAAAATTTCAGTCGAAGACTGGAGAGTCTCACCCAAAGAATCTTTTTCAGACCTTACAGGAACCCAACTAGAACGAATTGGACAGAGTACGAAAAATGGCTGAAAAACTGTATTGATCCACCAGAGGACAATACAAGTCTAAGTATTTCAACCATTGACACTGTTGTCCAAAACTTGTCTAGCAAAATGAGAATGTCTTTTGAAAAACACTGCCCTTTATCTCGTTCCAATAACTCCACTAACCCACCCTGGTGGAATGGTGTACTAAAGAAGCGTAGAACAGAGGTTAGAAAACTTTTCAATAAAGCTAAACTGAGTAAATTAGAAGAGGACTTAAAGTCTTATAGAGCTGCACTTAACACTTACACCAAAGGGTTAAGGAAGGCCAAAAAGGATTCGTGGGCTAAACATTGTGAATCCATTGAAAAAACAAGCGAGGCGGCGAGGCTACGTAGAACCCTGGCCCTTAATCCCACGGTCCCGGGGTACATAAAACACCCTGATGGATCATGGTCGAACTCGAGCCTAGAAACGCTTGAACTCTTCATGGAAACTCATTTCCCCGGTTGTAAGAACCCAGAAAGTTCCGATTTGCAATCGAACACGCTGGATTTTACTCACACGGAATCGAATCTAGAACTAAAACAGGTTATTACTGAGCAGAAGATTATCTGGGCAATAAACTCGTTCAAACCCTACAAATCAGCGGGACCAGACGAGATTTTTCCAGCTCTTCTTCAAAATGCTCTCAAAGTAATAACTCCGTGGCTTAGGGTAATCTTCATAAGTTGTATCAAACTTAGATACGTCCCTAATAGCTGGAAAAAGGTCAAGGTAGTCTTTATCCCAAAAGCTGGGAAACCGACTCACTCGACCGCTCAGGATTGTAGACCAATAAGCCTCTCTTCGTTTCTTCTTAAGACACTAGAGAGGATAATTGATCTACATGTTAGAGAACTTCTCAACGAAAACAATTTGTGCAGCTACCAACACGCTTACCTCAAAGGTAAATCAGTGGAGACTGCTCTGCACGAAGTAGTTTCACATATTGAGAAAAGTCTTGAACATAAAGAATATACCCTGGCAGCATTTCTTGATATCGAGGGTGCGTTTAATAATGTTAAAACGGAATCGATCAAAACTGCCTTAGTTGAAGTCGGAGTTGAATCTGTCATTGTCGATTGGATCTTCACCATTGGCAGAATTATCAACTCTCAAATAGGAGCTAGCACTATCGAGAAAACAGTTACTAGAGGCACACCACAGGGAGGAGTCATCTCACCCCTGCTCTGGATCCTCGTAGTCAACAAAATTCTCACAAAGTTCAAAGATCAGGGCATTAAAATCGTAGCATATGCAGATGACATAGTGGTTTTGGTATCAGGCAAGTTTCTTACCATCATCGGAAACATTATGGAAAATGCATTAAAGGATTTATCTTCTTGGGCAACTAAGAACGGTCTCGGAGTCAACCCCACCAAGACAGAGCTAGTTTTGTTCACGAAGAAACGGAAACTGGAGGGCTTCAACCCTCCCAAACTAAATGGTACTCCTCTAAAACTTTCTAAGGAAGCTAAATTTCTAGGAGTAATCCTTGACTCCAAGCTTTCATGGAAGCGTAATACTGAGGAAAGAATGAAAAAAGCACTATGTGCATTCTACACATGCAAAAAGACCTTCGGTAAAAGTTGGGGCATGCGACCGCAAGTCATCCAATGGATGTACACAGCGATTGTCAGACCCATTCTTACCTATGGCTCTATTGTATGGTGGAAGGTGTTGGAAAAATCAAGCTATCTCAAGAACCTGAATAAGGTACAGAGACTAGCCTGTATAGGAATAACAGGGGCTCAAAGATCCACGCCACAGGCTGGGTTGGAAATGATCTTGGACCTCCCGGCTCTGGATGAGTTCATAAGATGCACGGCAGCCAAAACTGCAATTCGTTTAAAAGAACTGAGTTTTTGGAGGCACAGCACTTATGGACACGGGTCAATCTTACAAAGATATGACACGATTCCAGGACTGATGGAGACCACCGATTACATTCCCCCTTTATTAGATTTCGATAGGAAATTTTCTATTTTTATACCAGAAAGACAGGGTTGGGATCCTAATTCACTTATAAGTAAACAGGGTATCCCATTCTACACTGACGGTTCAAAAATGGAATCAGGAACAGGTGCTGGAGTGTTTTGCCAATCTCTCAACATCGGAGCATCGTATAAACTCCCAGCTGACTGTAGTGTCATTCAGGCCGAGATCTTTGCCATTGAAAAAGCAGCTGAATTGGCACATCACGAAAAGCTAAGCTCTTCGGAGATTACTTTTTTCGTGGACAGCCAGGCTGCTATCAAAGCCTTAGCCAGTGAGACCATAAGATCAAAAGCAGTTTTAAACTGTAGGAAGGAATTAAATAAAATCTGCCACACTAACCAGGTAAAGCTCTGCTGGGTTCCTGGACATAGCAATATAGAAGGGAACGAAATAGTAGATGAACTATCCAGGAAAGGGTCAGAAGCAGACACAAGTAGTAGCGACCATTCAGTTAGGGGACCACTCGTCCCAATTGGGGTGCTCAAGAGGAAGATAGACCTTAAATTTAAAGAGAAAATCAATAACTCCTGGAAATCCAGGGACGATTGCGTAATCTCTAGAAGTTTATGGCCTAACACAAATGAAAAAGAAACTCGGTATATTCTATCGCTGAGTAAAAAGAACATTAAAATCTTGATAGGTGTACTAACAGGTCATTGCGCCATTGGCACAATGGCCAACAAGATAGGGGCATTTGCACCCGATTTTTGTAGGAGCTGTCAGGATGAGGAGGAAATAGAAACCATTAAACACCTGCTCTGTGACTGTCCGAACCTCCAAACTAGCCGCCTCCGTCATTTCGGAAACAGGTTTGTTGGAGAACTGGATGATCTAGCACAGGTCTCAATGGCAAACATGAAGAAATTTATAGATAGCACAGGCTGGTTCGTTAACGAGCCAGTCTACGTTAATCGAGTTTGAGAAGCATCGATGCTAACTTTTATTTTATAGGGGATCACAATGGACCAATAGGCCCCCATGTACGCAACAGCTCACGCTGTGCACACCCCTCATAACCTTACCTATCCCAGCGCAAATTTGGTTTGCAACGCTGTGTTCTACCATGAATTGTACCCGTTCCTCTTCGGTCATACAACTTGGTGCCCACTAGAGTCTACCACGCTAAATTTTTTTTTAGATTTCATATACATACATAGCTCAAGGTTATATCTTTTCCAGAATCGTCCTTCCTCACAAGCAGGGAGAACTAAGAATTCAGAGTGCCATTGGCTAAGCACCCAGGTCTCAGATCCGTAGGTGAGTACTGGTAAGACTATAGTCTTAAAGCAGCAGTTTAGAAGTAATGCAATGGTAGCCTTTAAGGATAAAAATAGCCTTGAAAGACTTAAGTAGGTTCTGTGGGCTTTGAGCAGCCGGCCGCCTGCGTATTTCTTCTTCCATATTCTTATCGGCTGCTACTACATGTCCAAGCTAATTGAACGATAGCACCACTTCGAATTCGTGCACCTTCACCTTAATAGTTGTTCTTCTACTATTGCCAACGTTTTCAGCAGACGGGGCCACCATGTACTTAGTTAAGTGGGTTCCTTCCAATGTCGTCTGCGAATGCCAATAATTGGGTGGATTTGGTGACGATAGTCCCGCTGATAGATAGATGCCAGAACCACGGATTGCTTTCTCCAACGATAGGTTGTCAATATTTTTTTGTTCAGAACATTTGTTTTTTTTTTTTTATTCGAAGGATTTGAGAAAGGACGGTTGGACGAAGCTTAAGTTATTGATTCAATACTTATTGCGAAACACCAATGAAAATTTAAAAAATATGTGCACGACTGGGTCGTACGAACTTGCTCCTGTATTACAAATAATCTTCTTCGTCTTATAAAAATGTATGTACATATGTACAGTATGTAGGTATATATCCAATGGAATCCGAAATGGCCCCTCAGATATTTGTGAAATTTTCATGGTTAATACTGTTGTGTTCAGTGTTGGTTTCTGTGAAAAAAAAAATGTAAGAACTTCATGGAAGAGTGGAAAAACTGAAAAAACTGGAAAATCCAAACAAAAGGAAGATATTTGATTTTTTGCTTGGAGTTTTTTGTTTCAAAATGTGGTTTCAAAATGTGGTTTCGAATGAAAAATAGAAAGTTCTTGATGAAAAACTCGGAAGACTCACTGGTTTTCAATGGGAAAATCGCATGCAATTGTAGGTGCAAACGGAAAAATGGAAAATTTTGGATTGTAAGTCGGAAAACTCTTCGAGAGCACGAATTTAACATAGAGAGAGCATAGAATTTAAGGTTGCAAAGCTAGGAAAAATTCAAATATGTAAATAGTTCTCTAATCAAGAAAAGCTGTGCTTCTTCCATGGACAGCTATATGCGATGCGTTTTCACGGGTGTTCAATGCCCAGAATCTTTTCATTGTTTCACCTTACATCCTGTACAACACAAAATTAAAATAATAAGTTAACTTTAATTTAACGCGGGCAAAGCCGCGGGAGCGGGTACCAGCTAGTTAATATATAAAGCTGAAGAGTTTGATCGTTTGAACGCAGTAATCTCAGGAACTACTGGTTCGAATGGTATAATTCTTTTTGTGTTGCATGGTCCATTAATCGACTTAGGCTTTAGGCTACGTAACATTAAGCTGTGACCAATAGCAGCGAAGAGCCTGTGGAAAATGTGGAAAAAACGGCAAACAATACAATACAATCTATACTAATATATAAAGCTGAAGAGTTTGATCGTTTGAACGCAGTAATCTCAGGAACTACTGGTTCGAATGGTATAATTCTTTTTGTGTTGCATGGTCCATTAATCGACTTAGGCTTTAGGCTACTTAACATTAAGCTGTGACCAATAGCAGCGAAGATACTGTGGAAAATGTGGAAAAATATTAATTTTTCTGCGTTTTAACGCGCTTATCTCAGGAATTGATTAATGAAATTGAACAATTTTTTTAATGTGGAATGGTCCATTTATCAAGGAAGGCTTGAAGCTATATAACATTTAGCTGCGACCAATAGGAGCGAAGAATTTGTGGAAAATGTGGAAAAAACGGCAAACAATACAATACAATCTATACTAATATATAAAGCTGAAGAGTTTGATCGTTTGAACGCAGTAATCTCAGGAACTACTGGTTTGAATGGTATAATTCTTTTTGTGTTGCATGGTCCATTAATCGACTTAGGCTTTAGGCTACTAAACATTAAGCTGTGACCAATAGCAGCGAAGAGTCTGTGGAAAATGTGGAAATAACGGCAAAAAATATTATTTTTTCTGCGTTTTAACGCGCTTATCTCAGGAACTGCTTAATGAAATTGAACAATTTTTTTAATGTTGAATGGTCCATTTATCAAGGAAGGCTTGAAGCTATATAACATTAAGCTGCGACCAATAGGAGCGAAGAATTTGTGGAAAATGTGGAAAAAACGGCAAACAATACAATACAATCTATCTATACTAATATATAAAGCTGAAGAGTTTGTTCGTTTTAACGCAGTAATCTTAGGAACTACTGGTTCGAATGGTATAATTCTTTTTGTTTTGGATGGTCCATTAATCGACTAAGGCTTAAGGCTACTTAACATTAAGCTGTGACCAAAAGCAGCGAAGATACTGTGGAAAATGTGGAAAAATATTAATTTTTCTGCGTTTTAACGCGCTTATCTCAGGAACTGATTAATGAAATTGAACAATTTTTTTGAATGTTGAATGGTCCATTTATCAAGGAAGGCTTGAAGCTATATAACATTAAGCTGCGACCAATAGGAGCGAAGAATTTGTGGAAAATGTGGAAAAAACGGCAAACAATACAATACAATCTATACTAATATATAAAGCTGAAGAGTTTGTTCGTTTGAACGCAGTAATCTCAGGAACTACTGGTTCGAATGGTATAATTCTTTTTGTGTTGGTTGTCCATTAATCGACTTAGGCTTTAGGCTACGTAACATTAAGCTGTGACCAATAGCAGCGAAGAGCCTGTGGAAAATGTGGAAAAAACGGCAAACAATACAATACAATTCATACTAATATATAAAGCTGAAGAGTTTGATCGTTTGAACGCAGTAATCTCAGGAACTACTGGTTCGAATGGTATAATTCTTTTTGTGTTGCATGGTCCATTAATCGACTTAGGCTTTAGGTTACTTAACACTAAGCTGTGACCAATAGCAGCGAAGATACTGTGGAAAATGTGGAAAAATATTAATTTTTCTGCGTTTTAACGCGCTTATCTCAGGAATTGATTAATGAAATTGAACAATTTTTTTAATGTGGAATGGTCCATTTATCAAGGAAGGCTTGAAGCTATATAACATTAAGCTGCGACCAATAGGAGCGAAGAATTTGTGGAAAATGTGGAAAAAACGGCAAACAATACAATACAATCTATACTAATATATAAAGCTGAAGAGTTTGATCGTTTGAACGCAGTAATCTCAGGAACTACTGGTTTGAATGGTATAATTCTTTTTGTGTTGCATGGTCCATTAATCGACTTAGGCTTTAGGCTACTAAACATTAAGCTGTGACCAATAGCAGCGAAGAGTCTGTGGAAAATGTGGAAAAAACGGCAAAAAATATTATTTTTTCTGCGTTTTAACGCGCTTATCTCAGGAACTGCTTAATGAAATTGAACAATTTTTTTAATGTTGAATGGTCCATTTATCAAGAAAGGCTTGAAGCCAGGCGCGGATCTAGAATTTTATTCTGGAGGGGGTCACAGGATAGAAAAAAATCAAAAATAACAAGAATAATCAAGGTTTAAACGGTTAGACATTTTTCATAAATTCACCTATTCAGAAGTTATGAGCAAAATTAATTTTTCCATACGTTTTTGAAGAAATAAAAACAAAGTAATGTGTTTGCTTTTATTCAATACACTTTCGAATGAATAAATCAAATTTAACAGAAAAAAATAAACTAGCTTCCCGAACCACCGTTTCTTTGTTTTAAACACCCATAATTAAATATTTTTTCAGAGCCAATTCGTCATAATGTTTTAAGTCGATTAAAAAAGGTTTTGATTGTGGTGTTAAATTAAATGTTTATGTGCCATATTTAAACAAGTGTAGTGTATCCACGTATGCGCCGCCACTGCCCCTTCAATAAATGAGTAACAAAACATGTGAAATGCAAATCGAGTATGTTAGTCATATCATAACATCAACATTCCACTCGATTGCATTGATTGTCGCTCAATAGTAATAAGATCCTCATTAATATAGTTTAACCAATAGAAAAATAGAAATATTTTGAATATGAAATTCAACGTATAGAAATAAGATAGAAAATAAGAATAACAGTTAAGACAATAGTATTTAAGGAATGAATTCAGTGATCCTGCGAATTCTTAGTTGAACTTCCCAATTACAAGTGATCAACTACCTTCACAATTCGATGTCGAGCAACGAGATCGATAAAATCATAGAAAAGTGGGAGAAGTACCTACTAAACCTGAAGGCAAAGAAAGCTGAAGAATACATACCCGAAAATAAAAGCGGAATAAATGAACAATACATCCCAACTCCAATCACCGCCGGACCAAAAGCCATCTCGATCGAGGAATACAGGAGACGAGAAGAGAAACAAAAAGCAGCAACAAAACAAATAAGAGAACAGGCTACAGACCAACCAAAAAAACGCAATAGGCAACGTGGAGGAAGACAAGTCAGGACAAGAAGGA
Source organism: Sphaerophoria taeniata (assembly GCA_943590905.1). NCBI lineage: Eukaryota > Metazoa > Arthropoda > Insecta > Diptera > Syrphidae > Sphaerophoria > Sphaerophoria taeniata. The sequence continues at coordinate 195,484,292 of OX016540.1, forward strand.
AAATTGCTGACCTTCACCGCATCATCACTTTGACAACTGAAAAAAAAGTTAAACAGAATCTTATAGCCAAGATAAAAGATCTAAAAAGAGCTTACTATGGGGAAAACCCAAAGCAAACAATCAGAAACAATAGTCAATAACAACAACATTATCCATGAACAAATAACGATGTCAAACCTAATACCTGAATCTCTGATGACAGCGATTATCATTAGTATAATATTATATTTAGCGTACAAAATTAACAAATATTTTAAAAAATATGTAGGTACACAAACACAAGCAAAACAATATGATTACAAATGTATAAATATTATTGAAATAAATTACATACGTGGATACACTACACAAGTAGTAAGTGAAAAATAAAATATTTCAATCAATTATAAGAAGTATCAATTATAGGAAGTAACAATAGCGGTGACGTGAAATTACGCACGACGAAATAAGCTTTTTTCAGAAACTGAAAATCTCGCAACACAGTTGGATGTGGAGCTGAAAGTACCACGCGTTGTTTCTCGTCAAAAACACCGAGATAACCACCAACAGAATCATACCCCGGAGGAATATTTCAGGAGAGCAATTTAAATTCCTCTGTTGGACAACGTTGTGACGGACCTCAACGAAAGGCTCTCTCCAGCCTACTGCCTCGGACTTCCTATACAGCGGAGGACATTGAAAAGTTTAACTTGTAGCAGAAACATACCAGAAGCTTTTGAACTCTCCCCCTTCGAACGTTATTGCCGAATTTGAGTTAAGGGTAGCTAAAAGGAACCGAATTATTGAAAATGGCGGTGAACTCCCAGATTCGGTTCCTCTCGCCCTTGATGGTGTGATGGTAATTTATCCGGCTATTACTACACTGCTTACGATTTTGGAAACGCTCTCTGTTACTGGAGCCACTGCAGAAAGGAGTTTTTCAACTCTCTATCGCCTCAAAACTTGGCTAAGACAGACTCACCGGACTTGCATTGCTACACATCAATCGTGACATCGAATTAGACAACGATGCGATCATTAACAGATTTGCGAAACAAAATAGAAGATTGCATTTTGTGTTATAAATAATGCTTTTGGTTGGAACTTGTAAACAGATTGTAAACAGATGCTAGCATAGGTAAACTATAGCTACAATCCAAATATAGAAAAAATAATAAAAAATGTCAGTATTGTGTAAAAAAAATTGTTGATTCAGCCTTTTCTTGATTCTATTTCTTTTTTTTCAGAGGGAAAAAGAGTAACTTAATTGTGATCGTTTGGTTAGTTCCCGGTTCTTTAGTTTGCAAAAACCAGGTTTTGTTCGTTTTTTTTTTTTTGTTATTCGGTTTGCGAAATATTGTTTCAGCTCTTTTTTTTAAATACAGCCTGTTTGGGGGGGGTCATGACCCCCGTGACCCCCCCTCTGAATCCGCGCCTGCTTGAAGCTATATAACATTAAGCTGCGACCAATAGGAGCGAAGAATTTGTGGAAAATGTGGAAAAAACGGCAAACAATACAATACAATCTATCTTTACTAATATATAAAGCTGAAGAGTTTGTTCGTTTTAACGCAGTAATCTTAGGAACTACTGGTTCGAATGGTATAATTCTTTTTGTGTTGGATGGTCCATTAATCGACTAAGGCTTAAGGCTACTTAACATTAAGCTGTGACCAATAAGAGCGAAGATACTGTGGAAAATGTGGAAAAATATTAATTTTTCTGCGTTTTAACGCGCTTATCTCAGGAACTGATTTATGAAATTGAACAATTTTTTTGAATGTTGAATGGTCCATTTATCAAGGAAGGCTTGAAGCTATATAACATTAAGCTGCGACCAATAGGAGCGAAGAATTTGTGGAAAATGTGGAAAAAACGGCAAACAATACAATACAATCTATACTAATATATAAAGCTGAAGAGTTTGTTCGTTTGAACGCAGTAATCTCAGGAACTACTGGTTCGAATGGTATAATTCTTTTTGTGTTGGTTGTCCATTAATCGACTTAGGCTTTAGGCTACGTAACATTAAGCTGTGACCAATAGCAGCGAAGAGCCTGTGGAAAATGTGGAAAAAACGGCAAACAATACAATACAATCTATACTAATATATAAAGCTGAAGAGTTTGATCGTTTGAACGCAGTAATCTCAGGAACTACTGGTTCGAATGGTATAATTTTTTTTGTGTTGGATGGTCCAATAATCGACTTAGGCTTTAGGCTACTTAACATTAAGCTGTGACCAATAGCAGCGAAGATACTGTGGAAAATGTGGAAAAATATTAATTTTTCTGCGTTTTAACGCGCTTATCTCAGGAATTGATTAATGAAATTGAACAATTTTTTTTAATGTGGAATGGTCCATTTATCAAGGAAGGCTTGAAGCTATATAACATTAAGCTGCGACCAATAGGAGCGAAGAATTTGTGGAAAATGTGGAAAAACGGCAAACAATACAATACAATCTATACTAATATATAAAGCTGAAGAGTTTGATCGTTTGAACGCAGTAATCTCAGGAACTACTGGTTTGAATGGTATAATTCTTTTTGTGTTGCATGGTCCATTAATCGACTTAGGCTTTAGGCTACTAAACATTAAGCTGTGACCAATAGCAGCGAAGAGTCTGTGGAAAATGTGGAAAAAACGGCAAAAAATATTATTTTTTCTGCGTTTTAACGCGCTTATCTCAGGAACTGCTTAATGAAATTGAACAATTTTTTTAATGTTGAATGGTCCATTTATCAAGGAAGGCTTGAAGCTATATAACATTAAGCTGCGACCAATAGGAGCGAAGAATTTGTGGAAAATGTGGAAAAAACGGCAAACAATACAATACAATCTATCTATACTAATATATAAAGCTGAAGAGTTTGTTCGTTTTAACGCAGTAATCTTAGGAACTACTGGTTCGAATGGTATAATTCTTTTTGTGTTGGATGGTCCATTAATCGACTAAGGCTTAAGGCTACTTAACATTAAGCTGTGACCAAAAGCAGCGAAGATACTGTGGAAAATGTGGAAAAATATTAATTTTACTGCGTTTTAACGCGCTTATCTCAGGAACTGATTAATGAAATTGAACAATTTTTTTGAATGTTGAATGGTCCATTTATCAAGGAAGGCTTGAAGCTATATAACATTAAGCTGCGACCAATAGGAGCGAAGAATTTGTGGAAAATGTGGAAAAAACGGCAAACAATACAATACAATCTGTACTAATATATAAAGCTGAAGAGTTTGTTCGTTTGAACGCAGTAATCTCAGGAACTACTGGTTCGAATGGTATAATTCTTTTTGTGTTGGTTGTCCATTAATTGACTTAGGCTTTAGGCTACGTAACATTAAGCTGTGACCAATAGCAGCGAAGAGCCTGTGGAAAATGTGGAAAAAACGGCAAACAATACAATACAATCTATACTAATATATAAAGCTGAAGAGTTTGATCGTTTGAACGCAGTAATCTCAGGAACTACTGGTTCGAATGGTATAATTCTTTTTGTGTTGGATGGTCCAATAATCGACTTAGGCTTAAGGCTACTTAACATTAAGCTGTGACCAATAGCAGCGAAGATACTGTGGAAAATAAGGAAAAATATTAATTTTTCTGCTTTTAAACGCGCTTATCTCAGGAACTGATTAATGAAATTGAACAATTTTTTTAATGTTGAAGGGTCCATTTATCAAGGAAGGCTTGAAGCTATATAACATTAAGCTGCGACCAATAGGAGCGAAGAATTTGTGGACAATGTGGAAAAAACGGCAAACAATACAATACAATCTATACTAATATATAAAGCTGAAGAGTTTGTTCGTTTGAACGCAGTAATCTCAGGAACTACTGGTTCGAATGGTATAATTCTTTTTGTGTTGGTTGTCCATTATTCGACTTAGGCTTTAGGCTACGTAACATTAAGCTGTGACCAATAGCAGCGAAGAGTCTGTGGAAAATGTGGAAAAAACGGCAAACAGTACAATACAATCTATACTAATATATAAAGCTGAAGAGTTTGTTCGTTTGAACGCAGTAATCTCAGGAACTACTGGTTCGAATGATATAATTCTTTTTGTGTTGGATGGTCCAATAATCGACTTAGGCTTAAGGCTACTTAACATTAAGCTGTGACCAATAGCAGCGAAGATACTGTGGAAAATGTGGGAAAATATTAATTTTTCTGCGTTTTAACGCGCTTATCTCAGGAACTGATTAATGAAATTGAACAATTTTTTTAATGTTGAATGGTCCATTTATCAAGGAAGGCTTGAAGCTATATAACATTAAGCTGAGACCAATAGGAGCGAAGAATTTGTGGAAAATGTGGAAAAACGGCAAACAATACAATACAATCTATCTATACTAATATATAAAGCTGAAGAGTTTGTTCGTTTGAACGCAGTAATCTCAGGAACTACTGGTTCGAATGGTATAATTCTTTTTGTGTTGGTTGTCCATTAATCATTTTAGGCTTTAGGCTACGTAACATTAAGCTGTGACCAATAGCAGCGAAGAATCTGTGGAAAATGTGGAAAAAAACGGCAAAAAATATTAATTTTTCTGTGTTTTAACGCGCTTATCTCAGGAACTGATTAATGAAATTGAACAATTTTTTTAATGTTCAATGGTCCATTTATCGAGGAAGGCTTGAAGCTATATAACATTAAGCTGCGACCAATAGGAGAGAAGAATTTGTGGAAAATGTGGAAAAAACGGCAAACAATACAATACAATATAAAGCTGAAGAGATTGTTCGTTTGAACAATTTTGAAGAGTCCATTAATCGAGGGAGGCTTTGTTTTACTTAAAATTAAGCTATGACCAATAGCGAAGAATCAGTGGAAAATGTGGAAAAAACGGAAAAAATATTTATTTTTCTGCGTTTTAACGCGCTTATCTCAGGAACTGCTCAGTCAAACTGAACATTTCTTTTTGTGTCTAATGGTGGATTTATCGAAGAAGGCTAGAAGCAATATCATACTACGCTGATACCAATAGGAGCGAAGCGTCAGTTAAAAATATTGCAAAAACGGCAAAAAATATTCTTTTTGAATGTTTCTGTTGTTTGCTTGAACCCGTTGATCTCAGGAACTGCTAAATCAAAGTGAACAATTAATTTGCTTTGAATAGTTTACTTATTATGGAAGGCCTTAGGCTATATATCAATAGGTATGTGTTGAAAAAATGTCTGTGCAGTGTGCACTGCTCAGCACCAACTGATTTTAGAATTAAAGTACCAGAATTTCAAAAAAAAAAATACGAGCGTGTATAAGTGGATATAGTGTTACTAATTTTTCCCATTCAGTAGCAATGGCTGTGATAGCGCCGCCCCGCGCGCTGTCGTCCGTTTTCAGTTCAATAACAACATAGAAGTTAGAAAGATGAGAACGAAAAATATTGTGTTGGCTGTATCAAACTTAAGGCAGGCTGGCCAAGCAAATGATATAAAAAATGCCAGTTCCACCTAACAACACCTCACTGAGATCTCAGAGATCTCAGAAATCTCATAGATTTTTTAAGTGGAACAAAAATTCTCAGCTGCGAACTGAGATTTTTTTCTCAGTTCTCAGATCTCTGAGATGAAATTATTTTGGATTCGATTGCTCACTCAGCTATTTTAACGTGGCTGACATATGTGCAAGAACAATCAGTAAGGTAACCATTATATCTCAATGATAACTGAGAATTATGTTCCATCAAATGATTTTGCCTCAGTCAAGGTGACATTGAGATCTCAGTGAGATGTTGTTAGGTGGAACTGGCCTAATAACTGCTCAAATTAGAATTTTGAGAGTTCAATTGATTTGTGAATGTAAATCATTGCAATGAATGTGATTGATTGCACTATTTGTGCAGATTATTGTGTTTAACCAATATCATTTTATATGTTTCTTAACTAAAAAATATGCTCAGTTTAAAGAAACAGGAAAAAAAAATTGACTTCAGGAAAAAAACGATGCAGAAGTAAGAGAGATATTAGAATTAAGGAGAGTTCGACCAAGGGAATGCTTTAAGTATGAAAAACTGAAGGGAATCATAAAAAATGCTCAAATTTTTTAAGTTTCAATTTCATTAAGCAGTTCCTGAGATAAGCGCGTTAAAACGCAGAAAAATTAATATTTTTTGCCGTTTTTTCCACATTTTCCACAGACTCTTCGCTGCTATTGGTCACAGCTTAATGTTAAGTAGCCTTAAGCCTAAGTCGATTAATGGAACATCTAACACAAAAAGAATTATACCATTCGAACCAGTAGTTCCTGAGATTACTGCGTTCACACGAACAAATTCTTCAGCTTTATATATTAGTATAGATAACCGTCAGTGTATGCTGAGTTTTATTTTTCTTATCTTTACACATTGGGTTATTTATAGATACGTGTAGTGTATGTTCATGTTTGAACACAATTATTCAATGAATATGTATACAAAACTACCCACTGCAGCTGCAGAAGAAGATTTGAAATAGTAGGCGTGTTTTTTTGGCATCGCTATCTGCAGCCAAATTCGATTTCCCAAAAAATCGTATCCGCAGTTGCCCATCCGCAGCTCTTTTAATTTATTTTTAAGTTGGTAGACTTGTCTAGCTGTCAGATAATTTGTTATTTTGGTTTTGCTTTCGGATAAGTTTTTGACATATTGGGGTATGTTCGTAGAGTGTGAATTTTGATAAAAATCGAAATTCAGATTTTTGAATCTCGACCCATTTTTTTTGAATCTCAAGTCTCAAATAGATCATGAAATCTGAGATTTTTCTACTTTTTCCTCACTTCACCAACTCGTTTAGCTGCCAGATTCACAAATTTGACTCGACTCTAAAGATATGACTACAACGACCACTTCTTGTAGAAAGCCAAAAAGTGAAAATTTTCAAACTGATTTTGTGACAGTTTGACAAAATTTAAAGCAAAGGGGCCGACCCATAGAATCCGTCAATCCGGCAGCGTCGACGTATACGTTGTTGCCAACGTATTTGCCGGAGGGCACCGTCCCATAGAATACGTTGTATACTTTGACAGTTTCATTTGCTTGGTGTAAAACTTAGGCCGTGTTCGAATTCAGTTAAAATGGGTTAAAACTTGACGTTTGGTTAAATTTTGACAGTAGTCGTTAAAAATTCATTCATTTTTATTTTTTAACCACAACTCATCCAATTCGCACACGGCCTTATTCACAAAACCTCAAATCCGAACAAAAAAAATTAAATTAAAACATTAAAATTGTGTCAAAATGATACTTTTGCACAAAGTTTTGATCGTTCATTGCTTTTCCTTGCTGCTGTGGAAACTTATTGAGTTGACTGTTCGTTAAGTTTATTTGTCAACGGATCAACGGACGCAAAAAGTATCAGTCGTATCCGTCACATGCGTTGCTTATGGGACGAGTTCCATAAGAACATGTATATTCTATTGTGCTGTCAGTTGAAAACGTCAACGCTAACGGACTGACGCAGAAAGATTGTTTTTTGATGTCAAAAATAATTTTTGCAGTTTTTTTCCAAATTCAAATGGCGCTACAAAGGAACAAAAATTTTACTTTTGTAAATTTCCCACTTTTTGCAAAAAGTGGCCGTTGTAGTTATACCTTAAATCTCACAAATAAAAAACGACATTACAGAAGAAAAATATAAAAACTATAGAGCAACTATGTGTGACTCGTTCCTTGATTTGTGCGTTCCAATTTTAATTCAAAATAAACTTAAATAAAAGAACGCACTTAAAATGCGTTGCACTCTGCGAACACAGCCTTCGAGACTCTTTGAGTTATCCGATTATCCGAGTTACCAAACCAACCTAAGAAATTCAATTTTTCTCCGATCGAGTATCGACTCGAAAAAATGTCAATTTTTTATCCGCAGCCAGATTTAAGTTTAAGTTTTATCCGCAGCTGCGTGTTGTATTTGTAATACATGGAAGCTCCCACTGCAGATACGGATAGCTATGCCAAAAAAACACGCCTAGTTTTAACAATATTTTTGAATATTTGAATATATGTATGTGTTGACAGGCTTACAAATCAATGGTTTCCGAATGCAAATAAAACAAACTTTATTTCATCCTTTTCCCGACGTTTCTTTGGCTTTTTCCAACTTCTTCAGGGGCATCTATTATTTTATTGCAATTAAAACATATTTTAGACAAAAATTAATAAAATAAATAAATAAATAAAAATTAATAAAAATTACAACATTGAAAACTCACAAAATATAATTTGAAATTTAACATACAAAAAACTTATGACTATATCACAGACTCTTGATCGCCACACTGTAGTTTTTTTTTATGTTGTTTTTGTCCTCTTTCGTGCTCATCGCTGTCTTCAGTTTTTGCTAAAAGCTGGATTCGTAGACTTTCTAGATTCTAGTGTGTATCTTGTGTCCTCTTTACTCTCTTTGTCCAAAATTTTAATGTTGTCAAAATCAGCTGAGTGATTTGTTTCGTTTATGTGTTGGGCTAGTCCAGTTGTTGTTTTCTTGTTTCTTATGTCTGCTTTGTGCTCAGCTATTCTCACACTTAATAAATTGAATAAAAATTAATTCAATAAAGTTTATATTTTTTATCACACATTAAAATGATCATTTGTGATTTTATTTGTACAAATAGCTGCGTTTTATTATTACAATGATCTGATCCGGATCAGATCATGAAAATAAAACAACTCGGATCATCAATTTACTTATTACGTCACGTTTGGCAATTGTTTGAAATTTATTCATTCTGTCAATTACATCGGAGTTGCCCTACGATAATTTTGTTGAACGATTATTCTGTTGTTTTTTAAGTGAAAAAAGCTTTTGCTGGCTGAATTTGATTTGCAAAAGGTTGAATTTGATTTGTAAAAGGGTGAATTTGAAGTAAAAAACTGTAGTGTCGTAATATTATCCTTTATTGTTGAGATTTTAGCAATGTCATGCAGTGCAAGTGTGGAAAAATGCCAAGGAAGATTCATAACCATCTTCAGAGTTTTATTTTGACAAATTTGTAATTTTTTTAAGTGACAATCAGCTTCAGCACTTTTATACCAGCAAGGAGAAGCATAAACTAATGACGGAAGTATGACGACCTTACAGAGAAGATTGTTGAGATGAGAATTCTTATTTAAGTGGATATAGAATTTTTATTATAACATTTTCTTCTTTGATAGAGGCAGCAAGATTCGAAAATGTGAGCGACTTATCGAGAGTGATACCACCAAGGTATTTAATTGTTGTTGTCCATTTGATTGGAGTGTTGCATATTGACAAATTAAATTGAGGTAGGTTTGACGTTTGAGGCTTTTCTCTTTCTTGAGAAAAATATTGCTTGCGATTTCGATGGGTTTATTTTAATTTTCCACCTGTGATAAAAATTTTCGATATAAAATAGAGCATTTTGTTAATTCGTTAATAAGCTTTGACAATTATTAGAACTGCAGAATATAGCTGTATCATCAGAAAAGAAGGCGTTTTCACAGTTTAAATCTCTTGGAAAATCGGCAATATACAAGTTATATAAAAGGGGCGATTATGGTTGAACCTTGTGGAACGCCTGCTTTGATTGGGAACAGAGGAGATGACTCAGTAAGAATTTAGACATAAAAAAGCCAATCACTTAGAAAGCTTTGGATAATTTTTATAACGTAAGTTGGATTGAACCCGTCAGTTTTGGATCTGGAACACTTTTCTCAGCGTCTAGACACGGTAGGCTACCGGGCTTCCTTGATGGATGAGCTGAGTTGGGATGTCACCTGTGGCCAAATCGTATAAGGTGATATGTGATAGATGATAGTCATATTGATTAAAATTCATCTGTGTTAAGTGATAACCACAGAGTGATATCACATTTTCTTTGATTTCTCGTGTGACAGCTTTTTAAGTATCATTTTGATACTTTTGATTTATTTATTTTTTTATTTTTAAGATTCAATATTTAAATTGAACGTATTTGTGCCGGTATAATTATTTTCACGTGAAGAGAATAGAACGGTTCTGCTCTTGTGAATAAATTTAAGACAAAAACTAATCATTTCTGATCTTCCAAATGCCAAGTAATTGTAGTGCCCGTGTTGTAATGCTCATGTGCCTTGGCTGTTACGCAGAACGTTGTGGGCTTAACCCAACTCGTTCCCATAAAATTTTTATTTCATCTTTGTCGGGTAGATACTGCCTCTTGCAAGGAACTGACAAAACTTCCAAGAGTATCAATCTGACTTGAAAAGTGCAACTCAACATTGCCGTTCGGAATCGGCGTGCTGCTATGACAGCCATTGCTACTGAATGGGAAAAATAGTAACACTATATCCACTTATACACGCTCGTATTTTTTTTTTTTTTTGAAATTCTGGTACTTTAATTCTAAAATCAGTTGGTGCTGAGCAGTGCACACTGCACAGTAATTTTTTCAACACATGCCAAGTATTTTTTTGCCGTTTTTTTCCACTTTTCCCACTGATTCTTCGCTTATATCGCCTAATGTTATATAGGCTAAGGCCTTCCATAATAAATAAACTATTCAACGCAAAATAATTGTTCACTTTGATTTAGCAGTTCCTGAGATCAGCGGGTTCAAGCAAACAACAGAAACATTCAAAAAAGAATATTTTTTGCTGTTTTCGCAATATTTTTAACTGACGCTTCGCTCCTATTGGTATCAGCGTAGTGGAAAAAAACGGCAAACAATACAATACAATCTATCTATCTATACTAATATATAAAGCTGAAGAGTTTGGTCGTTTGAACGCAGTAATCTCAGGAACTACTGGTTCGAATGGTATAATTCTTTTTGTGTTGGATGGTCCATTAATCGACTTAGGCCTTAGGCTACTTAACATTAAGCTGTGACCAAAAGCAGCGAAGAATCTGTGGAAAATGTGGAAAAAAACGGCAAAAAATATTAATTTTTCTGCGTTTTAACGCGCTTATCTCAGGAACTGCTTGATGAAATTGAACAGTTTTTTTAATGTTGAATGGTCCATTTAGCAAGGAAGGCTTGAAGCTATATAACATTCAGCTGCGACCAATAGGAGCGAAGAATTTGTGGAAAATGTGTAAAAAACGGCAAACAATACAGTACAATCTATACTAATGCATAAAGCTGAAGAGTTTGTTCGTTTGAACGCAGTAATCTCAGGAACTACTCGTTCGAATGGTATAATTCTTTTTGTGTTGGATGGTCCATTAATCGACTAAGGCTTTAGGCTACTTAACATTAAGCTGTGACCAAAAGCAGCGAAGAATCTGTGGAAAATGTGGAAAAAAACGGCAAAAAATATTAATTTTTCTGCGTTTTAACGCGCTTATCTCAGGAACTGCTTGATGAAATTGAACAATTTTTTTGAATGTTGAATGGTCCATTTATCAAGGAAGGCTTGAAGCTATATAACATTAAGCTGCGACCAATAGGAGAGAAGAATTTGTGGAAAATGTGGAAAAAACGGCAAACAATACAATACAATACAATACAATACAATACAATACAATACAATATAAAGCTGAAGAGATTGTTCGTTTGAACAATTTTGAAGAGTCCATTAATCGAGGGAGGCTTTGTTTTACTTAAAATTAAGCTATGACCAATAGCGAAGAATCAGTGGAAAATGTGGAAAAAACGGAAAAAATATTTATTTTTCTGCGTTTTAACGCGCTTATCTCAGGAACTGCTCAGTCAAACTGAACATTTCTTTTTGTGTCTAATGGTGGATTTATCGAAGAAGGCTAGAAGCAATATCATACTACGCTGATACCAATAGGAGCGAAGCGTCAGTTAAAAATATTGCAAAAACGGCAAAAAAATATTCTTTTTGAATGTTTCGGTTGTTTGCTTGAACCCGCTGATCTCAGGAACTGCTAAATCAAAATGAACAATTAATTTGCGTTGAATAGTTTATTTATTATGGAAGGCCTTTGGCTATATAACATTAGGCGATATAAGCGAAAAATCAGTGGAAAAAGTGGAAAAAAACGGCAAAAAAATATGAATTTTTCTTGGTATGTGTTGAAAATATTACTGTGCAGTGTGCACTTCAGTTCAATAACAACATAGAAGTTAGAAAGATGAGAACGAAAAATATTGTGTTGGCTGTATCAAACTTAAGGCAGGCTGGCCAAGCAAATTATATAAAAAATGCCAGTTCTACCTAACAACATCTCACTGAGATCTCAGAGATCCCAGAAATCTCATAGATTTTTTAAGTGGAACAAAAATTCTCAGCTGCGAACTGAGATTTTTTTCTCAGATCTCTGAGATGAAATTATTTTGGATTCGATTGCTCACTCAGCTATTTTAACGTGGCTGACATATGTGCAAGAACAATCAGTAAGGTAACCATTATATCTCAATGATAACTGAGAATTATGTTCCATCAAATGATTTTGCCTCAGTCAAGGTGACATTGAGATCTCAGTGAGATGTTGTTAGGTGGAACTGGCCTAATAACTGCTCAAATTAGAATTTTGAGAGTTCAATTGATTTGTGAATGTGAATCATTGCAGTGAATGTGATTGATTGCACTATTTGTGCAGATTATTGTGTTTAAACAATATCATTTTATATACTTCTTAACTAAAAAATATGGTCAGTTTAAAGAAACAGAAAAAAAAATTGACTTCAGGAAAAAAAACGATGCAAAAGTAAGAGAGATATTAGAATTAGGGAGAGTTCGACCAAGGGAATGCTTTAAGTATGAAAAACTGAAGGGAATCATAAAAAAAGGCTCAAATTTTTCAAGTAAGAGAATTACGACCTAGCGAGAGTTGACTGCAATGCAATTTAACAATAACTTCGCAAAAACATTCCCACGTGCGTATGATGTACAAGTCGTGACGATACTCTGGCCAGTGGACGATGGTGAGGCGGACGAAGTCGCGGGCAACTGCTAGTCTATATATATAAAAGAACAGCTTAATTTTTGTGTTCGTTAGCTAACCGGGCACACTGGTTGACCGATTTTCCTAATTTTTTCTCTAAATGCAAGAGGTATTAGGGTAGAAGGTTTAGAAAAAATAAAAATTATATTTTTCAAATGCAATCAAATGACAACCGGTGCTTATGTTAAAAAAAAAATATTTTTTTCACTTAAAAAAAAAAAAAATCTGATCGATTTCAATTTTCGAAAATTGTCAAATCGAAAAAATTTTAGAAAATTTTATATTTGCTATATGTATGTATGTATGATTGTATGTATGTATGTATAGGTACATGTGTACACACATATACATATGTATATGCACAGAGAAGAGATAATGAATTTTCCACCCTTCATCTGAGCCACAACCGGGATCATCAAGTTCTTCCATATAGGCTTCCATAGGCTACTTGACATTAAGCTGTGACCAATATCAGCGAAGAGTCTGTGGAAAATGTGGAAAAAACGACAAAAAAAAATTATTTTTCTGCGTTTTAACGCGCTTATCTCAGGAACTACTTAATGAAATTGAACAATTTTTTTAATGTTGAATGGTCCATTTATCAAGGAAGGCTTGAAGCTATATACAGTATTTTACGGATATAAGAAACACTCATATATGAAAAACCCGCTTATAAGAAACGCAACCTAAAACACCATGTCTTTTTCTTAAATTTCTCTCTGAAATTGAACGTATACAAGAAACTCGCATATAAGAAAAACACGTTTATAAGAAATACATTTTAATGCACACTGCAAATTTTCAAGAACAAAAAAGGACGCATATAAGAAACTAACTTCAGCTCTACTTTAAATGAATTTGATGTTGAATTCCGTTACCTTGAAAGCTTTGAAAATGCAGAATGTGTCGGAGAAATAAACGAAAGAGATCTCAGAAATGAAATGCAAATGATGACAGATGGGTCAGATGGGTACGAGGAACCAGATTTAGTTGAACGAGAAGACGAAGGCTTACAGTTACTACCACCGCCAACTAGGACCGAAGCAATTGAAGCCTTCTTTCTCCTAAAGCGGTTTTTTTACAGTGACGAAGAACAGAGTTTGGATTCTATTCAAGAACATCTTTTCAAAGACATTTCTAAGGATAACATTCAGAAAAAAATCGAAGACTATTCTTTTATATATTGCTGACATTTAAACAGTTCCTATAAATATGAAGCTTGTATAATAATATTTCTCTCTGAAGAAAAGACTTATTTTTATTTATTTTTGTTATACCTATTAAGCGTCTGTTTCACAGTGTATAAATAATGTTCTGATTAGTTACCTGCCACTTAAATCCTTCTGTTAGTGAGTTTTGTGTTTCACATCAAAAAATTTGTCCAGTTAAAAATGTTTTGACAAACATGACATCAAAAAAGAAGTATTTGCTATATTTTTTCATCAGAGATTCAACCCTCAGGTACATTTTTTGAAGTGTCGAAAAGAATATCCATTTTATTGGAAGAAATGAAAAAATTTGCCTTTCAGACTTACTAGGGACGAGGGACTTTACCTCGATATCGTTATGATAAATTAATATATTTTGCTTGAAAAAGATTTTTGTCTTTTTCTTTAAATTTAATAATTTTATTTTTATTAAAAACAAATGACAAATCCTTGCCTTTGCAGACTTTTAATTCTATATTTATAAAAAAAAGGCTAATCCTTGCTTTTTCAGAATTTTTATTCTATTAACTGCCAGTTAACTACTTTATAGGGCACTTCATCCTCCCTATAAGTTACTTGACACTTTAACTACTAGTTAACTCTACTCAGATTTTATGAAACGCTATTTTGAATTTAAACTGCTAGTTATCTTCCAAGCTGCTTAACTCGGACTTTACCTGTATATTGTGAAACAGGCGCTAAATATTCTCACGTTTGAAAATAAAAACTTTTAGTTGTTTTTTTTTTTTTTTGAGGTCATAATTTTCAAAAACTTTATACATTGTTTTTTTATAAGACATTTCTTTTCTTATATCCGTGTTGCTTATGTAAGAAATTTTCTTTCTTATATCCGTTGTTTGCATATAAGAAAAACTCGGATATAAGAAAGAAATGTCCGGGATTTTCAGACTTTCTTATAAGCGTGTTGCACTGCACCATTAAGCTGCGACCAATAGGAGCGAAGAATTTGTGGAAAATGTGGAAAAAACGGCAAACAATACAATACAATCTATACTAATATATAAAGCTGAAGAGATTGTTCGTTTGAACGTGGTAATCTCAGGAACTACTGGTTCGAATTGTAAAATTCTTTTTGTGTTGAAGAGTCCATTAATCGAGGAAGGCTTTGTTTTACTTAAAATTAAGCTGCGACCAATAGCAGCGAAGAATCTGTGGAAAATGTGGAAAAAACGGAAAAAATATTTATTTTTCTGCGTTTTAACGCGCTTATCTCAGGAACTGCTCAGTCAAATTGAACAATTCTTTTTGTGTCTAATGGTGGATTTATCGAGGAAGGCTAGAAGCTATATCATACTACGCTGATACCAATAGGAGCGAAGCGTCAGTTAAAAATATTGCAAAAACGGCAAAAAATATTCTTTTTTGAACGTTTCTGTTGTTTGATCTCAGGAACTGCTAAATCAAAATGAACAATTAATTTGCGTTGAATAGTTTATTTATTATGGAAGGCCTTAGGCTATATAACATTAGGCGATATAAGCGTTATATCAGTGGAAAAAGTGGAAAAAACGGCAAAAAAATATTAATTTTTCTTGGTATGTGTTGAAAAAATTACTGTGCAGTGCGCACTGCTCAGCACCAACTGATTTTAGAATTAAAGTAACAGAATTTCAAAAAAAAAAAAATACGACCGTGTATAACGTATAAGTGGTAATAGGTTACTATTTTTCCCATTCAGTAGCAATGGCTGTCATAGCGCCGCCCCGCGCGCTTTCGTCCGTTTCAGTTCAATAACAACATAGAAGTTAGAAAGATGAGAACGAAAAATATTGGCGCAAATTTTAAGTCAGCCCTCGTTTAAGCAATAAAGTCTACTCTACTTAAAGCACTTCTAACTTTTCTTATTTTTAAACACTTTAAACGAGTCTTCTAACTAGATTGGACTTTAAACATAACGTTGTGTGAACTCGCCTGAATGTGACACATCAATAAATTGAATAAGTGAACTGTCATTTTACGCTTGCAGTTTTTATCGGTTTTTACTACATTTATCTCCCCAAAACAGGAAAAAATGTGATTATTTAGTGTTTGTATATTTAGTTCTAATAAATGTTATATTTTTCTTTGTGAAAATGTGTTTCAATAAATATCCAAATGGTGTTCCAAATTGTTTTGTTTTTATTTGTCATAGTGAAGGTGGAATAGTGTGCTCTGAAATGGGTATAAAATATTCCTTTAGAACAGGAATAAATTTCCCTACAAGTGTAAGTTGTTTATTAGAACTCTCAAAAGAGGCAAATAGGTAATAAAATTAAAAGCAAACAACGTACACACACAACTGCAAGAAGTGTCAAAAAACAAGCAGCAAATCCAGCTTGGTAGTCCCATGGTTCATATTTTTTTTTTTTTTTACAAAAATGATAAATGAATATTTGAATTTAAATAAGAAGATGCACGAATTTGACAAACTCTTAGCTATCTTTTAACTTCAAAATCTTCGAAAATCTCAAAATATTCTCGTTCAAAACTATACTTTAAAGAGTTAAACGAACGCTTTCTCCGTTTTAAAGTAAGACGACCACTTTAACGATAAAGTATACTTTAAGTCGTTCAAAAATGAGATAAAGTCGACCCTGAATCTAAAATTTGTTTTTAGAGTCGACTCCTATTTTAAAGTGGATTTAAAGTATAGTTTAAATGTTTCAAAATTTGCGCCATTGTGTTTGCTGTATCAAACTTAAGGCAGGCTGGCCAAGCAAATTATTTAAAATATGCCAGTTCCACTCTACAACATCTCACTGAGATCTCAGAGATTTCAGAAATCTCATAGATTTTTTAAGTGGAACAAAAATTCTCAGCTGGGAACTGAGATTTTTTATTTTGGATTCGATTTCTCACTTAGCTATTTTGACGTGGCTGACATGTGTGCAACAACAATTAGTAAGGTGACCATCAAATTATTTTGCCTCAGTCAAGGTGACATTGAGATCTCAGTGAGATGTTGTTAGGTGGAACTGGCCTAATAACTGCTCAAATTAGAATTTTGAGAGTTCAATTGATTTGTGAATGTGAATCATTGCAGTGAATGTGATTGATTGCACTATGTGTGCAGATTATTGTGTTTAAACAATATCATTTTATATATTTCTTAACTAAAAAATATGCTCAGTTTAAAGAAACAGGAAAAAAAATTGACTTCAGGAAAAAAAAACGATGCAGAAGTAAGAGAGATATTAGAATTAGGGAGAGTTCGACCAAGGGAATGCTTTAAGTATGAAAACCTGAAGGGTATCATAAAAAATGCTCAAATTTTTCAAGTTTAAGAGAATTACGACCTAGCGAGAGTTGACTGCAATGCAATTTAACAATAACTTCGCAAAAAAATTCCCACGCGCGTATGATGCACAAGTCGTGACGATATACTCTGGCCGGTGGACGAGTGAGAGGCGGACGAAGTCGCGGGCAACTGCTAGTACATATATAAAGCTGAAGAGTTTGTTCGTTTGAACGCAGTAATCTCAGGAACTACTGGTTCGAATGGTGTTGGATGGTCCATTATGGATGGACTTAGGCTTAAGGCTACTTAACATTAAGCTGTGACCAATAGCAGCGAAGAATCTGTGGAAAAAACGGCAAACAATACAATACAATCTATCTATACTAATATATAAAGCTGAAGAGTTTGTTCGTTTGAACGCAGTAATCTCAGGAACTACTGGTTCGAATGGTATAATTCTTTTTGTGTTGGATGTTCCATTAACCGACTTAGGCTTTAGGCTACTTGACATTAAGCTGTGACCAATATCAGCGAAGAGTCTGTGGAAAATGTGGAAAAAAACGACAAAAAAAGTTAATTTTTCTGCGTTTTAACGCGCTTATCTCAGGAACTGCTAAATGAAATTGAACAATTTTTTTTTTGTTGAATGGTCCATTTATCAAGGAAGGCTTGAAGCTATATAACATTAATTTGCAACCACTAGGAGCGAAAAATTTGTGGAAAATGTGGAAAAAACGGCAAACAATACAATACAATCTATACTTCTATCTATACTAATATATAAAGCTGAAGAGTTTGTTCGTTCGAACGCGCTTATCTCAGGAACTGCTTAATAAAATTGAACAATTTTTGTAATGTTGAATGGTCCATTTATCAAGGAAGGCTTGAAGCTATATAACATTAAGCTGCGAATAATAGGAACGAAGAATTTGTGGAAAATGTGGAAAAAACGGCAAACAATACAATACAATCTATACTAATATATAAGGCTGAAGAGTTTGTTCGTTTGAACGCAGTAATCTCAGTAACTACTGGTTCGAATGGTATAATTCTTTTTGTGTTGGATGGTCCATTAATCGACTAAGGCTTAAGGCTACTTTACATTAGGCTGTGACCAATAGCAGCGAAGAGTCTGTGGAAAATGTGGAAAAAACGGCAAAAAATATTAATTTTTCTGCGTTTTAACGCGCTTATCTCAGGAACTGCTTATTGAAATTGAACAATTTTTTTAATGTTGAATGAACAGCTTAATTTTTGTGTTCGTTCGCTAACCGGGCACACTGGTTGACCGATTTTCCTAATTTTTTTCTCTAAATGCAAGAGGTATTAGGGTAGAAGGTTTAGAAAAAATAAAATATGTAGGTATTTTTCAAATGCAATCAAATGACAACCGGTGCTTATGTTAAAAAAAATATTTTTTTCACTAAAAAAAGAAAAAAAAAACAAATCTGATCGATTTCAATTTTCGAAAATTGTCAAATCGAAAAAATTTTAGAAAATTTTATATTTGCTATATGTATGTATGTATGATTGTATGTATGTATGTATAGGTACATGTGTACACACATATACATATGTATATGGACAGAGAAGAGATAATGAATTTTCCACCCTTCATCTGAGCCACAACCGGGATCAGCAAGTTCTTCCATATATCCCGGGTGATCTGTCCTTAATTGCAAGAAGACCTGCTATTCTTTCTATTCTACACAAATATTGGTGATACAAATATGATACAAATAATGGTGATGTTATGCAATTGATGGCCGCTGCAGAATTACATAATCGAGAATGTCGGTATCACATAGAAGATAAAATTTGGATAACTCGAATTCCAGGTCTTAATCAACATGAAAAGAACGGTACAAAAGAACGAGGAACCTTTTGTTACTTCGATGCACAGACTTGGAGACGAATGTCCAAGGTTTTCCAAATCGATGCTAAGAAATTAGATAAAAATGTCCTAATATAAGTGCGTTTATGAACTTAAATGGACAATCTGTATAATAAACAAAATCGAAATCAAATCAAATCGAAAACCAGTTTCTCACCCTCAGGCTGTGAGCGTCGTCGTGGTGTACATTCATACATATTGTATACTATCCCAGCGCAAATTTGGTTTGCAACGCTGTGTTCTACCATGAATTGTACCTCAAAAGACTTCCCGACCTGTTCCTCTTCGGTCATACAACTTGGTGCCCACTAGAGTGTACGACGCTAAATTTTTTTTAGATTTCATATATACATACATAGCTCAAGGTTATATCGTCTCCAGAATCGTCCTTCCTCACAAACAGAGAGAACTAAGAATTCAGAGTGCCATTGGCTAAGCACCCAGGTCTCAGATCCGTAGGTGAGTACTGGTAAGACTATCGTCTTAAAGCAGCAGTTTAGAAGTAATGCAATGCTAACCTTTTAGGATATAAATAGCCTTGAAAGACTTAAGTAGGTTCTGTGGGCTTTGAGCAGCCGGCCGCCTGCGTATTTCTTCTTCCATATTCTTATTGGCTTCTACTACATATTCAAGCTAATTGATCGATAGCACCACTTCGAATTCGTGCACCTCCACCTTAATAGTTGTTGTTGAACTACGTTTTAACTACGTTTCAACCATTAAAATTATCGAAAAAGAAAATGCAAATTGTAATCGCCTTAAGTGCATTGTGTTTGCACCTTGCATTCTCCGATTCGATTCCGTCTGTTCCATTTTTCATGTTTGAAATTTCAACCTCCACCAACTTCACGATTGTACCTTTTTAAGGGGCCAGTTATAGCGATCATTGGTTTTCATCAGGAAAAAATGGAACAGGAGGAATCTGAAATTTTTTCCTGATGAGCGTTTATAGCAATCATTGGAAATTTCTGTCAGGAATTTTTTTCCTGCCGTAATTCTATCATTGGAACTGTGAGAAGTTGAAACACAGATCATTGGAATTGTACAAAATTGAAACGCAAATCATTGGAACGATTTGTTTCATTTTTTGACAAAAATCCATCAGCTGTTCAGGAAAACGAATTTCCGTACGGAAAATAGAAAAATACATTTTAAACGAAAAATAAGTTTGCGATCTTATATTTTTTTCTAAAAAAAAATTCTGTAAGTATTTTCCGGTAGATTGGTATATAAATTGCATTAGTAATCAAAAGCAAACTTAGTTAAATATCCATTCAAACATTTTTCCTGATGGATTTCAATGATCGCTATAACTGGCCCCTAAGTTTTTACTCACTCCAATGCAAATTTCTCATTCTTATTCCAAACGTGTGCAATGGCTGACGGCGACACCTTGTCGACCAGATTGGTTTTTTATTTCCCACCCTACAAAAAAAAAAAAAAATGGATGCACAAAAGTGTTTTCTCTTTTTGGACGGTGGAAAATAAAAAACCAATCTGGTCGGCAACGGCAAGGTGTCGCCGTCAGCCATTGTTCCTTCGTACCGGATTCCACGTGCAGTAAGAAATCTAATCGGCACATTACTCAGCCATCCGAGCACTTTTCTTTGATTTTTTGGAATAAATCTTACGTTTTAATATTGGAGACGCGATTTGTGAACTTCTTGGAGGAAAAAATCCTTCGCATAATCCTAGGCGTTGGCATCGTGGCCAGCATCAAGTCAATCGTCATCATCATCGTCATTGTGCATTGTGGCACATTATTTTAAACCTTTATTTCGTCGTCATCATCATCGTCATTGTGCATTGTGGCACATTATTTGAAACCCTTATTTCGTCGTCATCATCATCGTCGTTGTGCATTGTGGCACATAATCTGAATCGTGGTGTTTTTCTAATCGTGCGTCGTTAGAGTTGTGGCACATCCTTTTATCGTCGTGGGGCGTTATTTTTCGTCGTGCTTGTGCATTGTGGCACATTTTTTTTACCGTTGGAGTTAACTGTGACTCATCTTTACCGCTATCATCACGCCATCATCATCACCACCCCACCCATCGTGTTTCAAGTCACCACTCATCGTTCTAAAAATCATCATTATCATCTGCAAGTCATCATCAGCATCTTCAAGATCACCAGTATACTGTATTTCATCAAGCATCATAAAACGTAAATGTACAAGGTATTTTATACACAAATTTTATATATATAGATATACTTTAGTGCTTTCGTAGAAAACTTAATTTTTTGCATTATAAAATTTTATATACATTTGATTCGTTTTCATTTTTTTATACGTATTTGGTATCAATATCGTACAACTCATTTACTGCAAATCGTATCCATCGATTTTTTTAATCAATTTGTTTTTGGTAAGAGTCTTTACAAACGCGGGTTAAAAATACAAAGTTATTAGCGTCATAATGGGTGTGCTGGACGATTTAATTTTTGCATCCGATGAATTAGTTGAGTTTTATGCGGCCTTTAAGGCAAAACCAGCCGGTACTCATTCGGTTTCGTTGCTCGAAGCATATCAAAGCGAATTAAAAAGTGTATGGCAGGACGTTAAGTTTGCCTATGCGCGATGCATACGAGGAGACGAAGATCTAAAAGATCCACTATGCGAAGTTAAAGCAAAGTATCAAGGTTCTTCTTCAACGTTCCTTCAATGTTCAAGCGACATTGCGGATTTATTGAAAGCGCTTAATGCAAATCATACGTTTTCCAATGATGCAAGTGCACAAAGTTCTTTTCCAAACAGTGAACATTCCCACAACCTAAAAGTCCCTGCTTGCGATACGCAAGATTTTCATGGCAACTATTTAGAATGGCCCTCTTTCAGGGATATGTTCACTGCTGTTTATATAAACCATTCAAAGCTTAGCGATGTACAGAAACTTTTTCATCTACGGGCTAAAACAAAGGATGCAGCTTTTAAAATCGAAAATAAATTCGGTTTAACCGACAATAATTTTCACTTGGCGTGGAATGCTCTAAAGGAGCATTATGAGAATAAGTGAATTTTAGTAAATAATCAAATACAGATCCTTTTAAATCTAAAGCCTATTTCTTTCGAATCCGCAAGCGATATTAAAAATTTGCAAAGTAATATTAACGATGCTTTGATCGCATTAAAGTCGTTCGATATCCAGATCGATGCGTGGAATGCAATCATTACTTTTCTTTGTGCATCTCTACTCCCAGATACGACACTTAGTCTATGGGAAACATCTTTAAGCAAACCAACCGAAATTCCTTCATGGGAAGCTATGAACACGTTTTTAACAAATCGATATCGCATACTTGAAAGTGTTTCTGAGATGAAGCATAATTCGAATAACACAATACAAGGCACCAAAACAGTAACGTCACAAAATGCAAAATGAAAACCTCTAAGAAATTTTCATATGAAAGTCGTTCCTGCATGCCAAGTATGCAGTGAACAACATCCACTTCGCACTTGTCCAATTTTTTTTGAAAATGTCTATTGATGACAGGCATCATACAGTACGCAAACACAAATTTTGTTTTAACTGTCTTGCAATGAATCATAATCTTAACCACTGCAAAAGCACTAGCACCTGCCAACGATGTAAAGGCAGGCATCATACGTTACTTCATTTTGAAAAAAGAATTCCATCGTATAACGCTAATTCACAAACAAATTCTACTTCACTTCACGGTTCTTCTTCACTTCCTAATTCACCTTCACTTTACCTTCATCTTCGGGCATTCCGCCACTGCAGAGTAACAATTCAACTATACAGTCCGCTCAGATTACCAATCATAACGTCATGTTCTCTAAATCTTGTCGCCAAGTTTTATTGGCAACAGCTTTAGTGAAGATTAGACATTAAGGTTCTGACTATGATCTTAGAGCTCTAATTGATCAAGGCTCTGAAGTTTCATTCCTGTCAGAAAAATTCCAGAAGCTCATAGGTCTTCCCACTGAAAGTACTCAAGCCAATATATGCGGTATGGGTTCAACTGTTACTGCTTCCGCTTCAAAACTTTGCAATTTTACTCTCAAGTCTAACCTAAATAACTTTGAAATAGAAACTAGAGCATTAGTTTTGAAAAAACTCATAGTAATCTTCCCGCAGTATCAATGGATCTTAATCCAACACACTGTAATTTTAACTTTCCGTTGGCAGATCCTTTCTTTTATCAGAGTTCAAGTATTGATATGCTCATCGGAGCAGATCTTTATCCAGATATAGTCTTGGAAGGGGTGAAGAAAAATGTTTTAAATTCTTTGATAGCACAAAATACAGTTTTTGGATGGGTGTTACTCGGTCCTTATGCCGATATTCCCATCATTTCAAATTTTTCCACTTTTGTCTCGTATAGTGACGAGCCTCCACCAAGTCACCTTGTTGAAAGATTTTGGGAAATCGAGGAATTACCTCAAATTTACCTACTCTCTCCATCCGATCAATTTTGTGAAGATTTATATAGAAGTACAGTCGACTCCGCTTAACTGAAACACCATTTTTGCAGAGAATTTGTTTTAGTTAAGCGGAGTTTTCAGTTAACCGAACTTTGGATAACTGAAACTTTTTTCAAATAAGCGGAGTTTTGTCAAAATTAAACACTGACATGTTTAAAAAAAAAACAAAAACAAATAAAAACAAACAAAAGATAAAGTAAGTAACTTAGAGCCATTCTCTTCACTATTACGCAACTTGTAGTAAGCCCTCAAGTTGGCCAATTCTAGAGTTAAGAAAAACTTGAGAAAGGGACAAGTTGAAAATCGTTTTTCTTCACTTCTGTAAACCTCAACTCAGGAGTTGAAATTCAAAAGTTGGGTTCTCTCATTTTTTTAAAATTTCCCTGGAATATTTTGGAGTTTGTTTCAACTTAAGATTTGAATTTATGTGAAATACAATTTTTATATACCGTCGGAAATTGTCGTTTTGTAAACGTCCTTAGCTACGTGCAAAAACTTATCAGTCCACACACTTTTTTCAATTGAAACGGTTCTGTCTGAATTCCATTTTCTGTAATTATTCTCAACGAAAAATTGCCAGCATTCGACCAATCTGTGCCGCATAAGCTCAAAAGGCCAGAAAAGAACTAAACGATGTTGAAATAAGCATACCCCAAGGCATTGCTTCTCTTCGAATGTATCGAAAACAACCTTACCCGACCGACGACCGACGATCAATAATTGAAATTATTTCTGCTTGAAAAGGCCAAACAAAAGATCGACTATTTCTACGCCTTCAGAAACCTCTCGCCAGACTTATTCTTCAATATACAGATTGTCATGCCCAAAAAAAAAGAAGTTGTCAAAAGTGTGACGAAGACTGGGTAGTGGCAAACGATACTAGTTTTCTCGAAATATTCAAATAATTATTTTGATTCATATGAAAATTTGAATTTGAAAGAAAACCCTCAAGTTTGTCTTTCAACTTCTACTTTTTTTGGAAGTTGAGAAAATCGGAAGTTGAATTACTTGAGAGTTGAGAATAAATAATTGAAACTGTCAAATAATGTGATTAAGGAAATCCAAAATCACAAGTTGAGAATAAAAATCCTCAAGTCAAGTTCAACTTGTTCAACAGCTCATGTTAAGTTCAAAAATTAAAAATTATTTAAGAAAAAAATAAATCAATTGTTGCGTGTTTGCTGTTTTGCTGTTTTGTTTTGAAACTTTGTGCATTATGTTCTTGGAGATATAAAATAAGCTACTTTTCATCCCGATTAAATGTCCGACATAGGATTGACATAATTCTCTGCATAGGTAGTTGTAGTTTAGGGGTCAGAAAATGACAAATGCCACTTTTTATCCTGGTTATCACTGGTTACACCGCGTTCACAGCTAGTACCTAAACAAAAACATGTACAATTGTACATGCTTCTCCATATACCTTAACCAGGTATGTAAAACACATAAAATCGGGTTAGTTTCTTTTTAAATAAAAGCGAAATGTTCGACTAAACCAATAAATTAAGCAAAACCCGATGTTTCACTTTTTTCACATTTTTCACTATAACTTGGAATCCGTTGAAGCTTGAGGGTTGGACCCATACACATTTTCAGTCAGGATGATGTCATGTATTTTCTACCAAAATTTTATCTAATTTGACCGGGACACTTTGTTCATACATTTAGTGCGTGGTCTAGACATTTTATATTCAAGATCACCTATTGTATCGGAAACTTGGGAGTTTTCAGCAAAGATTTTTTTTTTTATGTGAAGAGAATCATACGCTTCCTTAAGTGGGCTTCTAGGGCTCTATGATCTATATTTCATCAGAGCAGTTTTCAACAAAAAAATGATTGACAAATTACATCACATCATTGCAGTGTAAATTATAATAGGTACTCGCACAGTGTAATTCATGCGCGTACCATCTTTGTATATGGAATTTATAGTAGTTGCAGCCTCGTGAATCGACGACAGCGACGTCCGGAACGCGATACAGAACTAAAATCTTGTATATAGAAAAACTGAAAGCGCCAAGACGGGACGACTCTCCAACCAAAAATTCTCGAGGCTGAAAATACTATAAATTCCATATACAAAGGTACCATTATTTTGACATACAAAGACCACATACATCACACTTTTGCTAAAATAGAAAAATATTAAATTAAATGTTGCGTTTTTTTTAAACAATAGTCAACGATTGTGGCTTCGTTCAACTGTTTCACTTATGCGGAGTTGAATGTGTGAGAAATGTTAATTCAAGGCAAACAATTTTGTTTCAGTTATACGGAGTTTGCAATTAAGCGGAGTTCAGTTAAGCGAAGGAGTTTTTATGGAAAATGTTCAAAAGGGCTCGGTTATAAATTTGTTGTTTCAGATAACCGAAGTTTTCAGTTAAACGGAGTTCAGTTAAGCGGAGTTGACTGTACAACGTTTCGAGATGCAACTGGAAGATATATTGTTAAATTACCCTTTAAGAATCCTACGGAGGAACCGCAGTTGGGCACTTCACGCTACAATGCAATGAAACAATATCTGCGAAACGAAAAAAGTTTAATGTCTAAACCCACTGTTAAAACAGAATACGATAGAGTCCTTTCTGAGTATATTGAATTAGGTCATATGACATCCACGCCACCTTACGAGTTGTGGAACGATGGTTATGTTCAATCCTTTTACATGCCACACCATGCTGTTTAAAAGCCCCAAAGTACCACTACAAAACTAAGGGTCGTTTTTAACGCATCTTGCTCATCCTCCAATGGCAACAGTCTAAACGATCTTTTGTATCCAGGTCCCGTTCTTCAAAGTGACATTACGTTGCTCCGTCTTAACTGGCGTTTCTACAGATACGTTTTCAACGGTGATATTGAAAAAATGTATCGCCAAATTGGTATTCATCCTGACCATGCACAATAGCAACGCATTTTATTCCGTCCCAATGATAATGAAAAGGTCGTCGATTATAATTTAAACACTGTTACCTTCGGAATAAATTGCGCTCCGTATCTCGCAATACGCACTCTTCATCAATTATCATCCGATGTTGAAACCAGTTTTCCTTTGGCTTCAAACATCCTTAAAAAGGAGTTTTACGTGGACGATGTCCTTTCTGGCGCTCACGATATTTTATCAGCACGTAGGGCACAGACGGAACTTATAACGGCTCTGCGATCAGCTGGATTTAATTTGAGAAAGTGGGCAGCTAACGATTCCGAATTATTAAATCATATTCCCAGAGAAGATCTTTTAAACAAAGATTTCTTAACTATCAAAGATGACAGTTCAACCAAAACACTTGGTGTTCAATGGAACGCCTCCACTGACACTTTTTCCTTTTCAACCAACCCACTGAGTTTATCCGTGGTTTCTACCACCAAACGCGATGTGTAATCAGCCATCTCAAGATTGTATGATCTGGCGGGTTGGCTTGCACCCGTTGTTGTGACTGCGAAAATAATTATGCAACAAATTTGGAAAGATGGAACTGAGTGGAAGGAAAATCTTAAGCCTCTGACCCATCAAAAATGGAAATCTTTTATAACCGATTTCTCGGAAATAGAAAAAATCACTATTCCTCGTTGGGTGGATTATTCCCCTTGGAGAAAATTGCAACTTCACGGTTTCTCGGATGCCTCCGAAAAGGCTTATGCGGCCACTGTTTTTGTTCGGGTTCGTCATGATTCTTCGTTAGTAACATCTCATTTATTATGGGCCAAATCTAAAAATGCGCCTGTTAACACAGTTTCACTTCCTCGCCTTGAACTCCAAGGTGCATATCTTCTGTCACGTATGATTCGAATACTCCTCAATCAATTTGATTTTTTAAATAATATCCCTATTCATTTGTGGACTGATTCCACAATCTTTCTAGCGTGGCTCAGCAAACCACCAAGTATGTGGAAAACGTTTGTTGCTAATCGAACTTCAGAAATTATAACTAACGTTCCTGATGTACAATGGAGTCATGTTCCCTCTGCTGATAATCCCGCCGATTTGGCGAGTCGTGGTATCTCCCCTGGAGAACTTAAATCAAATCGATTGTGGTGGACCGGACCTAGTTGGTTACAAGAACCAAAATTAAACTGGCCCTCACTTCAGCAACATGATCCTCCGGATAATTCAGTCCTTGAACTTAAATCAATTCCAAAACACGTAAATGTTGCACTGCTAAAAATCGAATTCGAAAACGAAATTTTAAACAGATTTTCTTCCTGGCACAGAGCGCTCCATGTAATGAGCTATGTATTTCGTTTTCGTGAAGCAACTCGTAAAGTTCCAAATAGAACCGATTATCATACGATATCCCTTTCCCATGAAGAGATCAAGTCTACAAAAACAAAAATTATCCAACTAACTCAAAAACAGTATTTTGGGGGTGAATATTGTGCCCTCGTTCAAGGAACAAAAGTACATTCAAAAAGTAAAATTTTATCACTTAGCCCGTTTCTTGACTCCAGCCAGGTAATACGTTCTCAAGGTCGACTTGCATGCTCATCCTTATCATACAATGAAAAATTTCCTATTATTGTTCCCTATAAATCTTATTTGTCACATCTCATTTTATCTTATATTCATCAATTGTCGTTACATGGTGAAATCCAATTGATGACTCGTTTAGTGCGTTCCGAGTATTGGATACCCAAACTATCAAACCAAATCAAAGACTATATTCGAAAGTGTAAACCTTGTGTTTTATACAAAAAATCTGTCCAGGCTCAATTTATGGGTGCCTTACCGGCAGAAAGAACAGTTTTAAGCTTGCCATTCACCAACACCGGCCTTGACTTTGCTGGTCACTTCACAATTCAGAACTTCTACGGAAGAAAATGTCGTTTAGAAAAGGGCTACGCATGTCTCTTTGTCTGCTTTGCCACAAAGGGTATTCACTTGGAAGCAGTCAGCGATTTGTCCGCTGCTGCATTCTTGGCCGGTTTTACACGCTTTGTTTCTCGTCGTGGACTTTAGGGGCATCTAGGTTACTTATTTTAGATCTACAGAAGGCTGTTCAAAGTTATCCTGCTGACTCAGCACCCAATTTTTCAAAAATCACTTGGAAATTTATTCCCCCTGGCTCCCCACACATGGGTGGTTTGTGGGAGGCAGGGGTGAAAAGTTTTAAAACTCACTTCAAAAAAGTAGCAGGCAACGCAATATATACCTTCGAAGAATTTTCGACCCTACTTACTCGAATCGAGGCTTGCCTCAACTCTAGACCTTTAATTCGAATGTCTGATAATCCTGAAGACCTACTTCCATTAACTCCAGGGCACTTTTTACGAGGTGGTCCTCTACTTAGTCCCCCTGAGCCCTGTGAATCTCAAAAGAACATTTCCTTTATCCGAAGATGGAACACTCTCAAAGTTATTCATCATAAATTTAGTTTGCGCTGGAAAGAAGAGTATTTAAAAGGGCTCATGAATCGCTATAAATGGAAATATCCTCAAAGGGATATCGCAGTGAATGATCTAGTCGTTTTGAGAAATGAGCAGCTTCCACCGAAAGAGTGGCGGCTTGGTAGAGTCTTAAAGGTCTACCGTGGTCCTGATGATAGAGTACGCGTTGCTGACGTTAAAACCCAAAAAGGGGTTGTTACTCGTTCTGTCGTCAAGCTATGTATTTTGCCTTCGGACTGATTTAAAACAAAAACAAAATTAAAACACTAAATTTCAAATTTTTATTATTCTTAAATACACATAAAACACTGATTAATGAATTTTATCACTTAATGAATTTCTTCCCAATGAACTGCACTAAAATATATCTTGTATAATCTATTTTCTTTTGCTAAGTATAAAATAATGTGAAAACTCACTTCAAAAAAGTAGCAGGCAACGCAATATATACCTTCGAAGAATTTTCGACCCTACTTACTCGAATCGAGGCTTGCCTCAACTCTAGACCTTTAATTCGAATGTCTGATAATCCTGAAGACCTACTTCCATTAACTCCAGGGCACTTTTTACGAGGTGGTCCTCTACTTAGTCCCCCTGAGCCCTGTGAATCTCAAAAGAACATTTCCTTTATCCGAAGATGGAACACTCTCAAAGTTATTCATCATAAATTTAGTTTGCGCTGGAAAGAAGAGTATTTAAAAGGGCTCATGAATCGCTATAAATGGAAATATCCTCAAAGGGATATCGCAGTGAATGATCTAGTCGTTTTGAGAAATGAGCAGCTTCCACCGAAAGAGTGGCGGCTTGGTAGAGTCTTAAAGGTCTACCGTGGTCCTGATGATAGAGTACGCGTTGCTGACGTTAAAACCCAAAAAGGGGTTGTTACTCGTTCTGTCGTCAAGCTATGTATTTTGCCTTCGGACTGATTTAAAACAAAAACAAAATTAAAACACTAAATTTCAAATTTTTATTATTCTTAAATACACATAAAACACTGATTAATGAATTTTATCACTTAATGAATTTCTTCCCAATGAACTGCACTAAAATATATCTTGTATAATCTATTTTCTTTTGCTAAGTATAAAATAATGTGAAAACTCAAAATATTATCTTCAAAAACAAAAAAATTGAGTGTTCAATACTGAAATATTAAGTAAACCTAAAATTGTTGAAATGTATAATTTAGTTTCAAATCAAAACTATTAAACATATAATACTCTAAATTGAATTTAACTTGATTAAATGTACGAAATTAGTGGTTGTTATGATTGAAGTGTAATCTTGCCTCTTTTTATAAATTGCAAATAATATTGCAAGGCGGGCGGTAATGTTGAACTACGTTTTAACTACGTTTCAACCATTAAAATTATCGAAAAAGAAAATGCAAAGTGTAATCGCCTTAAGTTCGAAGCGGCCAAATTAGGCCGTGTGCGAATTGGATGAATTGTGGTTAAAAAATAAAAATGGATGAATTTTTAACCACTACTGTCATTTTTTAACCTGCTCAGCAGCTAGTCAAATAATGCGAAGTGTCAAAATTTAACCAAACGTCAATTTTTAACCCATTTTTAACTGAATTCGCACACGGCCTTAGTCCCAAAAAATATGTTTGAATTCACAGCGACAGTGTTACCACATGGACTCTATAGATTAAAAATGGACTCGTTGTTTCTTCCTTGGCTCGGGGACTCGTTTTTATAACGTTTTTTGTTTGCAGAACACAAATAAGTATGTTAAAAATTTAAAACAAAATGATTTCTGAAAGTATTTAATTTTTTTTACGTGGACTCGTTTTTCAAGCATCTTGGACTCGAAAATATTTTTCCCTGCGGTAACACTGCACAGCGACCTCGTTGTTTATGTTTTTGTTTTTGTTCATTTTTGACAGCTGGAATCGTTCTTTTTTTGGCCACCCTGAACCAATGGCGCTCTTTACGCTGAACACGCGTGAAGTTGGCAACTAGCAGTCCATATTATAATATGTCAATGCCTTGCATTCTCCGATTCGATTCCGTCTGTTCCATTTTTCATGTTTCAAATTTCAACCTCCACCAACTTCACGATTGTACCTTTTTAAGGCCGTGTGTGAATTGCGTTAAAATGTGTATTAAAACTTGACGTTTGGTTAAAATTTGACGTTTGATTGAAAATGGGATCAAATTTAGCCATTTGCTGTGTGAATTGCGTTAAAAGGGATATTTTTAACCAACATTTCTGCGTAGAACTAGGAAATTTCCCTCAACAAAAAATGTTTTTATCCACCTAGGTAAAATAATTTTGTGTACAAAACCAAAATTTAAGCAATAAATTTCATGAAAAGCCACTTAAGATAACAACCAAACTCTGTTATATTAATTTTTCACGATTTTGCAGTGGTAATTTGATAATTTGAGTCAACAGTAAAATATCTTCAAACGAAAATTTCCCTTTTTGGATGATTGGTTCCTTCCATCTGGTAACACTGCAAAACATGTTTTCACAGCTGACATATGTTATAATTCTCAAAAGAAAAAACAATAATTTCGTTTTTCGATTTGAAAATATTATGAATTCATAAGCGCAAAATTATAGTCCGCTAATGAACGATTTTAGTATGATACTAGCTTAAAATGACGTTTCAGACATGACTCAAACGTCATTTTAAGCTAGTATCACACTAAAATTGTTCATTAGCGGACTATAATTTTGCGCCATAGAATTTTATTTATTTTATTGAAAAATCAAAGCAATTTTTAAATAGTCATAACAAAGAACTAAATAAAACGGAGAGGAACAGAAAACAACAAAACAGAAGCAAACTTCTCTATCATTCATGAGAAAAAAATACACGTCAAAATTTTAACCCATTTATCCTGCTCCACAGCAGGATAAATTTTAACCCATTTTATTCACCACGCTAGTGTCAAGTTTTAACCAAACGTCAAGTTTTAATACACATTTTAACGCAATTCACACACGGCCTTAGTTTTTACTCACTCCAATGCAAATTTCTCATTCTTATTCCAAACGTGTGCCAGACAAGTCATCTCCCTCCATTTTATAAAAACTAACTTACAATTATCTAAAAGAAACTTAAACCTATTAAAACTTAGAACTATTGAACAATAAAATTTTAAAATAAAAATAAAATAAAGAAAGTGAACTAAAAAAACGGATGCACAAAACTGTTTTCTCTTTTTGTACGGTGGAAAATAAAAAACCAATCTGGTCGGCAAGGTGTCGCCGTCAGCCAGTTGTTCTTCTACTATTGCTAACGTTTTCAGCAGACGGGGCCACCATCATAGAGAATATATAATATATAATAATATTATATATTCTCTATGGCCACCATGTACTGATTTAAGTGGGTTCCTTCCAATGTCGTCTGCGTATGCCAATAATTGGGTGGATTTGGTGACGATAGTCCCGCTGATAGATGTGCCAGAACCACGGAGTACTTTCTCCAACGATAGGTAGTCAATGTTTTTTTGTTCAGAACATTTGTTTTTTTTTTATTCGAAGGATTTGAGAAAGGACGGTTGGACGAAGCTTAAGTTATTGATTCAATACTTATTGCGAAACACCAATGAAAATTAAAAAAATATATGCACAACCGGGTCGTACGAACTTGCTCC
Source organism: Sphaerophoria taeniata (assembly GCA_943590905.1). Taxonomy (NCBI): domain Eukaryota; kingdom Metazoa; phylum Arthropoda; class Insecta; order Diptera; family Syrphidae; genus Sphaerophoria; species Sphaerophoria taeniata. The sequence continues at coordinate 195,516,893 of OX016540.1, forward strand.
TGTATTACAAATAATCTTCTTCTTCTTATAAAAATGTATGTACATATGTATCTATGTATAATAATCCAATGGAATCCGAAATGGCCCCTCAGATATTTGTGAAATTTTCATGGTTAATACTGTTGTATTCAGTGGTGGTTTCTGTGAAAAAAAAAATGTAAGAACTTCATGGAAGAGTGGGAAAACTGAAAAAACTGGAAAATCCAAACAAAGGGCAGATATTTGATTTTTTGCTTGGAATTTTTTATTTCAAAATGTGCCCCGGTTCTGTAACTTACGAATCGTTAAAATCAGTCGTTAAACGCTGCGAATTGAAACATATTGAAAATTAACGATGTGTTCTGTTTCTGTAACTTTGACAATCGTTAATTTTAACTACCGGAACAGATCTAAAAGAAACACTGGAAAGATTTCGTTAAATTGCGTTCTGTAACTGTTCAAATCGTTAATTTGACTGCTTTTAGCTGTCAAATTATCTCACTGGCCTTTATGTGGCGAGATAAAATTGTATGAAGATAAAAGTAAGTTTCAAATGATTTTTTATCAGATAAATTATTGATTTTAACCATTCCGTTTTTAGGTTCGTGTATGACGAGCTGTTTGTTGGTCTCAACAATTGACAATCCGTTGCCATTGAATAAAATAACACCACATCAACGGAATGAAATACTGCTGATACTTCTGCTCAAAGGCTTGATGACTGATTTGGCCAATATGATTCTTCATCTTGATTTTTCGAATACGAATGCAGTGATAACGCTTATTGCTGTTCTCAATCCAATGGAAATATTGTTGCGATTGACCATTTCTCCGGGATGGACAACAAAGAAGAAGACATTGCAATGCGAACGCCGCCGAGGGTCGTGATTTTGAATGTTGCCCAAGGTCCGAAAAGTGTTACAACTACCATACATTCTTTATCAAGACGATCAACAAATGACTTGGATGGAGATCATATTATCTTGGATGTGATGGCCGAGCGTCCAAGGGCGTCTGGATTTGTTTTAGTAGGTGCAAACGGAAAAATGGAAAATTTTGGATTGTAACTCGGAAAACTCTGCGAGAGTACGAATTTAGCATAGAGAGAGCATAGAATTTAAGGTTGAAAAGCTAGGAAAAATTCAGATATGTTAATAGTTCTCTAATCAAGAAAAGCTGTGCTTCTTCCATGGACAGCTATATTCGATGCGTTTTCACGGGTGTTCAATGCCCAGAATCTTTTCATTGTTTCACTTTACATCCTGTACAACACAAAATTAAAATAATAAGTTAACTTTAACTTAACGCGGGCAAAGCCGCGGGTACCAGCTAGTTAATATATAAAGCTGAAGAGTTTGTTCGTTTGAACGCAGTAATCTCAGGAACTACTGGTTCGAATGGTATAATTCTTTTTGTGTTAGATGGTCCATTAATCGACTTAGGCTTTAGGCTACTTAACATTAAGCTGTGACCAATAGCAGCGAAGAGTCTGTGGAAAAAGTGGAAAAAACGGCAAAAAATATTAATTTTTTTGCGTTTTAACGCGCTTATCTCAGGAACTGCTTAATGAAATTGAACAATTTTTTTAATGTTGAATGGTCCATTTATCAAAAAAGGCTTGAAGCTATATAACATTAAGCTGCGACCAATAGGAGCGAAGAATATGTGGAAAATGTGGAAAAAACAGCAAACAATACAATACAATCTATCTATACTAATATATAAAGCTGAAGAGTTTGTTCGTTTGAACACAGAAATCTCAGGAACTACTGGTTCGAATGGTATAATTCTTTTTGTGTTGGATGGTCCATTAACCGACTTAGGCTTTAGGCTACTTAACATTAAGCTGTGACCAATATCAGCGAAGAGTCTGTGGAAAATGTGGAAAAAACGGCAAAAAAAATAATTTTTCTGCGTTTCAACGCGCTTATCTCAGGAAATGCTTAATGAAATTGAACAATTTTTTTAATGTTGAATGGTACATTTATCAAGAAAGGCTTGAAGTTATATAACATTAAGCTGCGAATAATAGGAACGAAGAATTTGTGGAAAATGTGGAAAAAACGGCAAAAAATACAATACAATCTATATGAAGAGTTTGTTCGTTTGAACGCAGTAATCTCAGGAACTACTGGTTCGAATGGTATAATTCTCTTTGTTTTGGATGGTCCATTAATCGACTTAGGCTTAAGGCTACTAAACATTAAGCTGTGACCAATAGCAGCGAAGAGTCTTTGGAAAATGTGGAAAAAACGGCAAAAAATATTAATTTTTCTGCGTTTTAACAAGCTTATCTCAGGAACTGCTAAATGAAATTGAACAATTTTTTTAATGTTGAATGGTCCATTTATCAAGGAAGGCTTGAAGCTATATAACATTAAGCTGCAACCAATAGGAGCGAAGAATTTGTGGAAAAAGTGGAAAAAATGCAAACAATACAATACAATCTATACTTCTATCTATACTAATATATAAAGCTGAAGAGTTTGTTCGTTTGAACGCAGTAATCTCAGGAACTACTGGTTCGAATGGTATCATTCTTTTTGTGTTGGATGGTCCATTAACCGACTTAGGCTTTAGGCTACTTAACATTAAGCTGTGACCAATAGCAGCGAAGAGTCTGTGGAAAATGTGGAAAAAACGGCAAAAAATATTAATTTTTCTGCGTTTTAACGCGCTTATCTCAGGAAATGCTTAATGAAATTGAACAATTTTTTTAATGTTGAATGGTACATTTATCAAGAAAGGCTTGAAGTTATATAACATTAAGCTGTGACCAATAGGAGCGAAGAATTTGAGGAAAATATGGAAAAAAGGGCAAACAATACAATACAATCTATACTAGTATAGATTGTATTGTATTGTTTGCTGAAGAGTTTGTTCGTTTGAACGCAGTAATCTCAGGAACTACTAGTTCGAATGGTATAATTCTTTTTGTGTTGGATGGTCCATTAATCGACTAAGGCTTTAGGCTACTTAACATTAAGCTGTGACCAATAGCAGCGAAGAGTCTGTGGAAAATGTGGAAAAAAACCGCAAAAAATATTAATTTTTCTGCGTTTTAACGCGCTTATCTCAGGAACTGCTTAATGAAACTGAACAAGTAGGCTTTTTTGGTCAATTTGAAATTGAATGCAAATAAAACAAGTTTATTTCATCTTTTTCCCGACGTTTCGTCGTTATTCACGACTTCTTCAGGGGTGTATCTAGATTTTTATTTTGATAAATAATTTTACATATTTAATATTTTTAGAACACTTACTGATTGAATTTATTTTATGAGCTTTACATTGGATGAATTCTTTTTGAATCCCACCCAAAAACTGCAAAAAACTAATAAAGAAATAGTTAATGAATTATTCAAAAATAAACAGATTGACCAATGGCAAAAAGTCAAACTTTACTGTTCCGCAGCAACAGCACCAAGACTATATGGGTTTCCCAAAATTCATAAAACGAACACTCCTCTCCTACCAATTTCTTCATCTACAAATGTACCTTGCTACCAAATGTCGAAACATATTGGCCATATTCTTAAAAACATCATTTCGGACAAATATAACGTTAAAAACTGTTATCAACTAAAAGAAAAACTGAAAGACACCAATTTAGAAGAAGATAACAAACTTGTCTCGTTTGATGTAATATCGCTTTTCACGAACATACCTACCTACCTCGCGATAAAGATTATTATGAAACAATGGCCAACAATAGAAAAATTTACCAGAATACCAAGAAAACAGTTTCTACGAATGTTAGAATTTTGTCTCAAAGATAACAACTACTTTAAATATGAGGACAAACTATATAATCAAACATTTGGAATGCCCATGGGAAATCCTCTATCCCCTACAATAGCAGATATCATTCTTGATGACCTTCTTGACAATGCTAACAATATCTTAAACGATAAAAACATACATATCAAACATATATCAAAATATGTTGATGATATTTTTGCAATAATCAAAGATCGAGACAAAGAAACAATATTGAATACACTTAACAAGTATCACACGAAAATACAGTTCACAATAGAAATGGAACAAAACAACAGTATACCATATTTAGATGTAAGACTTCATCGAATAGACGGAAAAATTGTTTTCAACTGGTATTCGAAACCCACAGCTTCCGGAAGAATGATAAATTACCTTTCTACACAACCTCTTCAGCAGAAAATCAACACAGCTACCAATTTCATCAACAAAATCTTAGACATCAGTGATGAACAATTTAAAGAAAATAACATAAAAACAATAAAAACTATACTAGATATGAACAATTTTCCTAATTTCCTGATTAATAATTTACTTAAAAATAAATCACAAAATACCAACTCAACAAATAACAAAATAAACAAAAACAAAAACGACGGCAACGCCAAATACTTCAGCGTGAGATACATACCAAACTTAACTGACAACAAGAGCTTACACCATACAATCAAACAGAAGAGTGCATCGTATACGTATGCACACAAATCCAACGCAACATTAAGATCAATGTTCACCAACACCAAAGCTGCAATAGACAAAGAACAACAATACAATGTCGTCTATGAAATCAGCTGCGAAGGAAAAGAGGGGGAAGCTTGCAATTTGGTATATATTGGAACAACAAAAAGACTGCTAGGTATAAGAATGACAGAGCATAAAGCTGACATCAAAAAAGGAAAAACATCAACGGGTCTCTCACAACATATACTTGACAGCGGACACAAAGCAAACTTTGACGATGTAAGAGTACTGGACAAAGAGAAGAGAATTAACGCGAGATTTACTCTTGAGAGTTTGCGAATTCAAGAAAAAATTACCAAAACAATGAACACAGAACACACAAGAAGACCGAGACAATACCATCGCGAGCTATGCTTTATCAATTCAATAAGTACCTGCATACACTACTGTGATAATTTTTGTTTGTTCCGTAAAGTAATAAGTCTTTTTTTATGTTAAATTATTTTTGTGTTAATTTATTTTGTTTGTTCAATTTCAAAAAATTTCTAAAAATAAAATATTCAAAAAGAATTCATCCAATGTAAAGCTCATAAAATAAATTCAATCAGTAAGTGTTCTAAAAATATTAAATATGTAAAATTATTTATCAAAATAAAAATCTAGATACACCCCTGAAGAAGTCGTGAATAACGACGAAACGTCGGGAAAAAGATGAAATAAACTTGTTTTATTTGCATTCAATTTCAAATTGACCAAAAAAGCCTACTTAAACTAATTCAAAAGTTAATTAAAATAATTGGTCACATTAAAACATCCTCAATAAACTGAACAATTTTTTTAATGTTGAATGGTCCATTTATCAAGGAAGGCTTGAAGCTATATAACATTAAGCTGCAACCAATAGGAGCGAAGAATTTGTGGAAAATGTGGAAAAAACGGCAAACAATACAATAAAATCTATACTTCTATCTATCTATACTAATATATAAAGCTGAAGAGTTTGTTCGTTTGAACGCAGTAATCTCAGGAACTACTGCTTCGAATGGTAAAATTCTTTTTGTGTTGGATGGTCCATTAATCGACTTAGGCTTTAAGCTACATAACATTTAGCAGTGACCAATAACAGCGAAGAATCTGTGTAAAATGTGGAAAAAACGGCAAAAAATATTAATTTTTCCGCGTTTTAACGCGCTTATCTCAGGAACTGCTTAATGAAATTGAACAATTTTTTTAATGTTGAATGGTCCATTTATTAAGGAAGGCTTGAAGCTATATAACATTAAGCTGCGACCAATAGGAGCGAAGAATTTGTGGAAAATGTGGAAAAAACGGCAAACAATACAATACAATCTATACTAATATACAGGGTGATTCACGAGCGTTGTGCCAAAAAGCTAGAGCGTGTAGGTTGAGTTGAGACAAGAAAAAAATCGTATGGGAGGGGGGGTCTATTCCCCCCCCGTTTAGCCGGGAGGGGCAATTTTCTGAAAACTTGACTTATTTTGTTTAAAAAATATTAAAAATCAACGACTTCGTTTACAACACCGTGCTATACCTTTCTGAAAAGCCAAAAACTTCTTCTTTCACTTTGTTTTTAAATTAAATTGTTTTTACGAATAGTTTAAAAAAAAATAAATTTTCAAACTCAAAATTTTCAAAAAAAAGCAAAAAAAAACATTTTTGAACTAATTTTTTGCAAAATTTTATGTAATTAAGTACTAATTTTGTTTTAAAAATTCAATGTGGTTGTTAATTTTTAGTCGAAAACAGAAAACCGGATGCAAAAATGTCTTTTCGTTTTTGAGAAATTAAGAAAAAACCAAAACCACTTTTTTCTAAAAAAATCTTTGTTTTTATTTTTACCTATCTGGACTTTTAGTTTTTTTTATTAGTTTAATTTATAAATTTAATTTTTTGTGATTGGAGTGTTATGAGGACTCAATAAAGTAGAAAAGTATTGGATTTTCCCTGGATTAATCATTTTGTTCATTGATAACGTCTGCCCTTGACCTTTCACTTCTAGCTCTCAGTGCTCTCGTCGGCGGATTCTTGAAAACATGCTACGACTTGGGCGCCATCTATTGGGATATCTTTCAGCGAAGAGTCTTTCGGCTTCCCGATCTCGACAATAAGTTAAACCGTAGCAGAAGTTCTTGTCCGCTAACTCTTCTCGAGCGTATGAGTTTGTTATTGTTATGTGTTGATGAGTTAATATTTTAATTGTAAATGGTTGTTTAGTAAATATGCGATGCCTTTTATTTACCTTTAGGTTGTTAATTGTTTTTTTTTATTCAAGAATAATTGCGGTTTAATTATCTCAAGCCCCTAGCAGGTAGAACCCTTCGCCGCCGGGGAGTGGCCACGGCCCCAGGTATAGTAAGAAAAAATTACAGGTCAGTTTTCAGACGTTATCAATGAACAAAATGGTTAATCCATGGATAATGTAATACTTTTCTACTTTATTGAGTCCTCATAAGACTCCAATTACAAAAAATTAAATTTATAAATTAAACTAATAAAAAAAACTAAAAGTCCAGATAGGTAAAAATAAAAACAAAGATTTTTTTTAGAAAAAAGTGGTTTTGGTTTTTTCTTAATTTCTCAAAAACGAAAAGACATTTTTGCATCTGGTTTTCTGTTTTCGACTAAAAATTAACAAACACATTGAATTTTTAAAACAAAATTAGTACTTAATTACATAAAATTTTGAAAAAAATTAGTTCAAAAATGTTTTTTTGCTTTTTTTTTTTGAAAATTTTTAGTTTGAAAATTTATTTTTTTTAAACTATTCGTAAAAACAATTTAAATTAAAAACAAAGTGAAAGAAGAAGTTTCTGGCTTTTCAGAAAGGTATAGCACGGTGTTGTAGACAAAGCCGTTGATTTTTAATATTTTTTTAAGCAAAATAAGTCAATTTTTCAGAAAATTGCCCCTCCCGGCTAAACGGGGGAGAATAGATCCCCCCTCCAATACGATTTTTTTCTTGTCTCAACTCAACCTACACGCTCTAGCTTTTTGGCGCAACGCTCGTGAATCACCCTGTATAAAGCTGAAGAGTTTGTTCGTTTGAACGCAGTAATCTCAGGAACTACTGGTTCGAATGGTATAATTCTTTTTGTGTTGGATGGTCCATTAACCGACTTAGGCTTTAGGCTACTAAACATTAAGCTGTGACCAATAGCAGCGAAGAGTCTTTGGAAAATGTGGAAAAAACGGCAAAAAATATTAATTTTTCTGCGTTTTAACGCGCTTATCTCAGGAACTGCTTAATGAAATTGAACAATTTTTTTAATGTTGAATGGTCCATTTATCAAAAAAGGCTTGAAGCTATATAACATTAAGCTGCGACCAATAGGAGCGAAGAATATGTGGAAAATGTGGAAAAAACAGCAAACAATACAATACAATCTATCTATACTAATATATAAAGCTGAAGAGTTTGTTCGTTTGAACACAGTAATCTCAGGAACTACTGGTTCGAATGGTATAATTCTTTTTGTGTTGGATGGTCCATTAACCGACTTAGGCTTTAGGCTACTTAACATTAAGCTGTGACCAATATCAGCGAAGAGTCTGTGGAAAATGTGGAAAAAACGGCAAAAAAATAATTTTTCTGCGTTTCAACGCGCTTATCTCAGGAAATGCTTAATGAAATTGAACAATTTTTTTAATGTTGAATGGTACATTTATCAAGAAAGGCTTGAAGTTATATAACATTAAGCTGCGAATAATAGGAACGAAGAATTTGTGGAAAATGTGGAAAAAACGGCAAAAAATACAATACAATCTATATGAAGAGTTTGTTCGTTTGAACGCAGTAATCTCAGGAACTACTGGTTCGAATGGTATAATTCTCTTTGTTTTGGATGTTCCATTAATCGACTTAGGCTTTAGGCTACTTAACATTAAGCTGTGACCAATAGCAGCGAAGAGTCTGTGGAAAATGTGGAAAAACCGACAAAAAACATTAATTTTTCTGCGTTTTAACGTGCTTATCTCAGGAACTGCTTAATGAAATTGAACAATTATTTTAATATTGAATGGTCCATTTATCAAAAGAGGCTTGAAGCTATATAACATTAAGCTGCGACCAATAAGAGCGAAGAATATGTGGAAAATGTGGAAAAAACGCAAACAATACAGTTTGCAAGTTGCGTTTGGTGGGGACACACGTACTTGTTGGCACGTCCACGTAATTATCTTGTTGACTTAGTTATTGTCATTTGTACCTACTGTCAGTTTATTTTACCTTTATTATTTTTCATTTTGTATCGTTGGAAAAAGTAAAAAAGAACTAAGATGAAGTGTGGTTGGTGTAATTTAAAAATTGATAGAAAAGATTTAAAAATTCAGTGCAGTAATTGTCAAGTATATATTCATGGAAAGTGCGCCAAAATGGATAAGAGAGAAATCGAATTTTTTGAGAAAAGCTCACAAACATATAAGTGTTCAAACTGTGTTTCACAAAGGAGAAAATCCTCTCTTATAGACACTCCTATTAACTCATTAACATTGAACGATTTGCAATCTAAGAGTGATTCATCTTCATCATCTTCCTCCTCTGAACTTACAAATAAGGCTGATCATCCATCGCAGTCTGAGTCTGAGAGCAATTTATTACAAAATGATAAGAATAAGATTCAACAAAAAATAACCTTGCAAACACTGTATGTTGAAATAATGAGTCTTAAGAAAGTCAACACAGAAGCACTTACAAAAATCAAATTTCTTGAAGAGTGCAATGATTCTCTCAATAAGCGTATTGACGTCTTGGAGGCTAAGCTCAACAACATGGAGCAGAAAGAGAGAAAGTGTTCAGTCGACATTATTGGTATTCCAGATGCTAACGATTCCAATGTTAAGGAAAAAGTTAATAAATTACTCACAGCTGTCATTGCCCAGCAAACATTTTGGTGAAGGTTCAAATTTCCTTCACACAATGTGAAGAATATTTGTTCCAAAAACTTTCATTTATTTGATTAAATTCTGACGATAGACAAAAAATCTACAATCTTTTAATTGCAAGACAAAACGAGTATGTTGACATTTTGTTTTCATTCATGTATGTGAGCTAAATATGAATGTACACAGGCAAATCTCAAAAAAGGATCCTGGTATATAAATAAAGAAGAACGAACTTGCGTAGGTACTCTTTGTTTTCCTTATTTCTTTTTGCAAAGGGGTAATGATAACGGCACCTCGTCTTGAAAAGAGTGAAACATTGTTAATGTTAACATTCGTTACTTCATCAAAGCTTTTGTTAAGAGCTGATGCGTTTAAGTAAGTACATACTAATATTTATAAATAACTAGCCGACCCGCGGGACGTTGTACCCGCATTCAATATATGTTTTCCGCAGGACTAAGAAATTATGTAACTGTTTTTTTTTTCTTGTCGTTAAAAGGAAATGTGCAAGAGATGAGCACATAGTCGAATGTTTATCCAATATCTCGTTATACGCATGTGTAACGTGTAGAGTTTGTCTGAAACCATCTGTCAAAACACCAGCAAATTCTATTAATTAATACTTTCAATGATTTCTTGTTGGTCATTGGTATCTCTTCTCAAATCATGAAATTTTGCAATCATATACGTGTTAGAGATATTGCAGTGGATTTTTATTTCCTAGCATGTTAAAGGGAAATAAGTGCTGAATGAGCTGTTAGATAGAGGACAACCGGAGGAATCGAATGATTTCAAACAGCAAAAAATGCTCCAAAGTGTTGCCAAAACTTCTTGTATATTTAATTCAACAAATGTTTGTGAGATCACATCTACCAGCCTTACGACGCAGCTGTCCGTGGGTTAGTGGCTAGGTGCGTTGGCTGCTAAGCAGAACGTCGTGGGTTCGAGTCCTACTCGTGCCCATAAAGTTTTTATTTCATCTTTCACGGGTACTGCCTCTTGCGAAGAACTGACAACACTTCCAAGAGTATCAATCTGTCATGAAAAAGTGCTTCTCAACTTAGCCGTTCGGAATCGGCGTTAAATTGTAGGTCCTCTCAATTCTTCACACGAACCCAGAGAATTGCTGATGAGAGTAAGGCACTTAGGAGTTGGTTCTTCAAAAAAAAAATTAAGAAGGTCATCCATCTCATTAATGGGCGCGTTTACTTTGACTTGGATAGGCTATCCGAACAGCTTTTTGTTTTTGCTTTCCATGTAAAAAAAAAAAAATAAAAGACGTTCAAACCAAACAAATACAAAACTATCCAACAATTTTTGGTATAGGTGGAATAGCCATTGAAATTCGTAATCAGCTAATTTTTGTACTATCCAAGACCAAACTGAAAGCGCCCAATGATTAAATTAATTACTGAACATTGTAACTTTTGTATTAGCTATTTGTGTTTTTTTCGAATCTTGAAAATATGGCCAGCATCTCAAGCTTGACCAATATCTTGGCCTAGGAGAATAATAATTTGGACAGCCTCACAGAAGATCCATACATACATGTGTGTTGTATGTAATTCGTTCCGTTGTTGAGGATTTTTTTAAACTTACCCTTCATGCACTTATTTTATTCCAGTTACATACATACATAGGTACCTACATATGAACATACATACATACATAAATCTCATTTGCTTTCTTGCTTTCTTTAGTACGCCCGCCTCTGCTTTGCTTTCGTCGTTGTTTAGAAAACAACAAATTTTCAATTATAATTTTTTTTTCGAGTTGACATGATTTTCAAGCAAAATTGATTACTTAGCTTATATTTTTTTTGAAGTGAACAAATTATTGTTTTTTTAACATTGGCACCGTTTGCGATGTTTTCATTGTTTTTAAGATGTATTCTGCTATTCGGGGCGGAGACAAATCCAACGAATCAAAAACCATTAAAATTGGTCCAGCAGATCTAGAGTTATAAGTATTGTAACAAACCCGACTTTCTTTTATATATAGAAATATAAAATATATATAGATATATAAAATGTTCAATTATATTCAGAAAACAAATACGTACATTATTCATTATTATTCCTTTTCTTTTGCAGAAGCAAAAAGGCGAAGAAACTTGGAAAAAAAATTAAAGTTATGATATGGTTGAGTGGAATTGAACTGAAACCTTCACTTCAACGAATCATATTATATTCATTTAAATGATTCAGACAAGATTCATGAAGTAATCATTTAAATGAATATATATATCTTTATATACGTTCATTTAAATGAAGGCTTTTAAAATCATAAATAATTCACTAAAATGATTCATATCGGTGTCCAAGAGCCCAGGTAAAATAATTCAAAATGATTATTTTGTGAATTCTTTTTCGGTCGAGTTGTTCAGTTTTTTGATTTTATTATGATTCATTTCTGATTGAAAATGTTTGCTGGGTGGTGAAGAGATTAACTCTGAGTGTATAAGTTCATGCAATCAGTGTAGGTTGCGACGTTTCTGGTGTTAAGTTTTGTTTTATATGTGTCTACAGACTACATAAGTGTACGGTGGAGTATTTTTTGGATGAATTTTGCAGATTTTTGGAGAATCAAAGTTGTAAAAATTCAATTCTGTTGGGTGATTTTAATATAAATATTCTGTCTGAGACATCAGAAGCTGATGATTTTCTAGGTCTTTTGTCATCTTTTGGTTTCGAGTCTCTAATAAATGAACCAACTAGATTAAATTCTTGCCTTGATCATATTTTCATTAGGTTGCATAGAAATGTTTCTACCGAATACAAAGCATTTGTCAGAGATCTTAATATAACTGACCAAAAGTTAACTGGCATTCAGTTCAGTTGCTTACAATCAAATACTTATAGTAAATTTGATAAGTTTGAACATAAAAAAATTGACTTTTCATTGTTAAGATCAAATTTAAATATGGAATTTTGGGAAGAAGTTTATTCTGCAAATGATCCGTCAACTGCATTTAATATATTTCTTAATAAATTACAATACCACATAGATAACTGTAGTCAGAAAACTTACAAAAAAACTAACAAATTTAAATGCTTGAAACAATGGATGTCTCCATGTTTACTTAGTAAAATAAAAAAGAAACATAAACTATCTCTTGCTATTAGAAAACATCCTAGCAACCAAAGGTTAAAATTATATTATGAAAAGTTGTGCAAAGAGATAAAAGTTGAAATTCCACTTTGCAAAAATTCTTATTATATCAATAAGTTAGCTTGTAACACCGGGAGTTCTAAAAATGAATGGCGAATTGTTAATGAAATCCTTGGCAAAAATACATCTGCCTCTGATATAATCATCAAAGAAGAAAATGAATTGGTAACCAATCCCTTAGCAATTGCTAATCTTTTCAATAACTTTTTTGTTGAGACTGTAGATAACAATAGCATAAATAATGTTACTAGTCCCACTCGGCTTTGCTCATCCAGAGTAGTAAATGATAATACACAAGCAACTAGTTTTTTCTTTGTACAATTTTCTGCGCTTGAGATTACAAGAATAATTAAATCATTAAAAACCATCTAATTCGTCTTCTACTGATTATATATCAAGCTTTGTACTAAAACATATTGCATTTCATATTTCCGATGTTCTTTGTTTTATTTTTAATTATTGCATGCAAGAAGGTATTTTTCCTGAATGTTTAAAAACTGCAGTAGTTCTACCGTTGCATAAAAAAGGTGATACAAAATTACTTAATAACTATCGTCCTATTTCAATACTATCTGTCTTTTCTAAAGTGTTTGAAAAGGGTATTAAATGTAGAATGTTATCGTTTTATGGGAAAAGCATTATTTTTTAACATTGGCATTGTTTGTGATTAGTGACTGATGCAAAAAATAGATAAAAACAATCCTTGATGCGGATTTTATACCATGTTAAAATTTCAGCTCAATCGGTGCAGAACTTTTTGAGTTTTTCCAGCGTACAGAAACCAACATAACATCTAATATATAAAATTCTTCTGTCACAGTTTTAGTGGTCATACTCCTCCGAAACGGCTTGACCGATTTTGATGAAAACTTAGGTGTGTATTCAGTAGGTATGAGAATCGGTTGATATCTATTTTTTATACCGCTAATTGTTAAGGATGGCTCATCCACACATTTTGTTTTCGCAACTTTTGGGCAGTTTTTTTTTTATTATAATTTTTGTATGGTGCGGCATTAAGAAATACATTGAATCCTTAATTTTCAACTTCCTACCACTTACCCCTACTTTTTAAGAGCCACTTCTTAATGAGTTTTCATGAAAATTTCGTCGATTATTATTATTGTTCTGTTTGTACATCTAATATATAAAATTCTTCTGTCACAGTTTTAGTGGTCATACTCCTCCGACAAAAAAAATTGTACATTACATTGCACTGAGAGATTAATATTGGTGACTTATATTTTCCAAATTCGTTGTTAATATAATTAGAATAGTGTTAAATTAAATGAATTATTATTTGATGTGTTGTTATTTTTACATTCCGTCATGGTTCACAGCGCTCTATGCCTCTTCCACTGAAATACCTCATACGCACACGCTCGAGATGAATGTTATATATTTTCATACTCTAGAAATAATTCATATGGCAAAACAACTTTTGCCGGGCCAGCTAGTTTTTATATATATAGATTGTATTGTATTGTTTGCCGTTTTTTCCACATTTTAAACAAATTCTTCGCTCCTATTGGTCGCAGCTTAATGTTAAGTAGCCTTAAGCCTAAGTCGATTAATGGACCATCTAACACAAAAATAATTATACCATTCGAACCAGTAGTTCCTGAGATTACTGCGTTCAAACGAACAAACTCTTCAGCTTTATATATGTACTAGCAGTTGCCCGAGTTATAGTATTAAGCAGATATAGTCTTTTATTAGGTTTTATTTATAAATAAATAATAACACTTTTTATATTTAATATTTATATTCGATTCATTTATTTTATTCATTAAATAAACAGTTTAATTAAGTTTAAGATTTTGTACATAAGTTTAATATTTAAGAAAAAGCTAGATCGTTGTTGACAACTTGAGGTTTTATTACAGAGTGAGTCTTAAACTCGTTTCTTATTAAGTCAAGTGCATGATGCAAGAACATGAGAGAAAGCATAAACCCAAAAGCTGCTTGGCGTCACTTAGTTGCTAAGTAATCTTAAGCATTGACTTTCTTCTCAATTCGTTTCTTCTTTTCGTATCAATGTTTCGCCAGTTTGATCTTAGATATCAAATGGGAGAATGCAAAAATAATTGCCATGAGCGGATCGGTCATCTTAGGAAGGGTTTTTATAATATAACTACTCCCCATCAAATAGTTTTTGGTCCCCAAAAACGGTAACAGTTAAAATTATTAATTACATAGTTGAAAACGATGATATCTACTTTTGATTGTGACTCAAGTTTTTTGTTTTAATAATTTTGTTTAATCAAGATTTTTTTGTGTATATTTTGAAACAAATTTACAATATTTTTAATTTTATTTTATTTATTTTTATCTATGGAAATATTATAGAAAAGTACCTGAATTATTTAAATGAAACAAATTTTATATTTCTGTTTAAATACACATATTTTTGTTTGGTACTTGTTAAAATTTCTGTTTTTTTGTCTCTTTTAAATTCAAATTTTTGTTTTGTTTACTTAATTTATAACTTTTAATTTTATAAGTAATATTTATATTTTTATCTTATAGGTGTTCGTTTTCCAGTAATTTAATACCTATCAATTATATTATAATTTGGGTTTCCTTCAAGAAAAATTGTTTGTGCTTTTTTTTATATGAATTATGAGTATATTAAACTAATGTAATCAAACTATTGGCTCTGTTTCTCTTAATAATGTGGATTTTCTTTACCTTACTTTTTTGTTCTTCTTCTAATTTTTTGTTTATGTACTTTCCGTTTGAGAGTATCAACTGTTACTTTCTTATTTTTTTTTTACGATTTGCATATTAAATCTTGGAGCTATTTTGATCCTTCTATCGTCTTGTTCATAGATTATTTCTCCAGGTTCATAACTAGGTGGATCCTTGCGTGAATTATTTAATTTGGCTATATAATTCTGTTTTTTTGCTAACGATCGATCATAAATAATTTTCGCTAAGTTTTCGTAGTTTTCCTTATGTGTTTTCAGATAGTCTTGTCTGGTTATAAAATGTGATCTATTTGGAAATGGAGTACTTTTACTGTAATGTCCAGTCAAGGCTTCAAAGGGGGTCAGTTTTGTAGTCGAATGTATAGAATTATTATATGTAAGGACTGCTTCATCTATAATTTCTCCAACGTCCATCCTTTTTTCCTGTGATTTTATTATTCGAACTAGTTCCGTGAGTGTTGAGTGGAAACGTTCCACAGGGGAATTTCCATTCGAACTTTTAGCACAAATTGTATGTTGGCTTATGTTATAAAGCTCTAAAAACTCTGTAAACAGAGAAGATGTAAACTCGCTACCATTATCACATACAATCTTGTTTGGTAGACCGTGATGAGAGAAAAAATGACGCAAAGATTTTATTAACCCTCTGCGACTGACGAGACTTTTTTGTTGCAATTCCACTGACGTGGTAGTCCACCAGACACCATTTGGACAGCTTGTATCTCAAAAACTTGTCTCATATTGATATCCTTAACAATTCTATTTTAAAGCTCAGACTATCCATAACTATTTTTAATTACTCATATGTTAAATACAAATACATAATATGTAAGGCTTAACAAGTTTTATTGACACAGCATAAATAGCTCTTCAAAAACTAACGATTAGAAAAAATAAATAAAAAATCCAGATAAATATTTTCTTTATTAAAATTATTAATTTATCAAAATTGAAAGTTACGGTACTTAAAAATGAAAAAAAGAGATCAATTCATCGGTTTAAAAAAAATTATATTGAAAAGAAAAATTATAAACTTTTTTGGCAGTCTTCACAGTTTAACCTTGAGCATTGCAGAAAGACTGCTTTCAAGCAAGCACAGCAACAATATACAGTGTTCCTTTTAGTTTTATGAGGACTCTTTGTTGTTATTTGAGTGAGCCATCTAAAAACAAACAACAACCTAACCTCAACCAAACAATTTTACTGACGTGTGGTCTAGGAGACACTATATGAACATTGTCTCGGAGAGACTATGAAAATAAAACAATAACACTGAGGTGGTGGTCTCACAGACACATACCTTAATCCTGACGTGGTGGTCTCGTAGACACTTTCCTTCACAAAACAAATGATGCGCATGCCACGACAGCTCACAATATATACTAACACGTGCTTTACCATACGGCAGGAAGGTACTGAGAACGCACAGGTCAAATTTAAAAAAATAACGGCAAAATACCAGATTTTATGTTTGGTGGTGTCTGTCAGACTACCACGTCAGTCGCAGAGGGTTAAATTGACGCTAGTTCTTGCAGATAACATATAGACAGCGGCGAATTTACTAAATTTATCTAATATAGTTAGAAAATTTTCTTTGTGTACGGAGTAGATATCTACATGGACAATTTCAAGGGGCATCGATGGTGTTTCTGTCAATTCAAATTTTATTTGTTCCCTATTCCGACCATATTTAAGTCTTTGACATGTGTCGCAATTGTTGATGGTCAAGGTTATGATTATGATGTGTTTCATATTTGGGAAATATACTTTTCTTTTAAGGTGTTCTAGGGTTTCTGTTATACCTCGGTGATGCGAATTTTCGTGATATTCCCTTACTAGTTTTTCCTGCTCATCTCTTTCAACGACATCTGTTAAGAGAACATTAGACCGTACTAATTTTATGTTAGATTGGTTAAAATAGCTGGAAAAAAACAGATTGCACTACCTGAAAAGTTGAATCATCTGCCAAAATGGCAGTTATTCTCTTTGAATTGACATAATTTTTGAAAATATATATTATCACATCTTCATTGCTTGGATTCGTGTGTTCAATAACAAATCTCTTCTTTCTTTTGAAAAGAATTGTAAACTTGGCTGAGATTTCTGTTTTTGTGATATTTTGTTTGATTATAATTTGATTAGAAAATTCGTTAATTGGCCGTTCAGATACATGAATTCCGTCGTTCATGTTTTCCTGGCCTGAATGAATTGTCGATATATTTTCAGACGAATCAATGTTATTCTCCATAGATAATAAGCTTTCAATGTCCAATGTCGGTAAATTTTCTTCATTATTATTGATCTCAATGCGAGATAATGCGTCGGCATTGGTGTTTAATTTGCCTTTCTTATGAACTATCTCATAATCAAACTCTTCTAACTTTAATCTCCATCGAATAAGCTTGGAATTCGGATCTTTGAGAGAGAAAAGCCAAGTGAGAAATTATGATCCGTGACAATTTTAAATTTTCTGCCATAAATATAAGGGCGAAAGTATTTCGTTGCCCAAACAACTCCTAAAAGCTCTTTTTCTATGGTGCTATAATTTTGTTCCGTTTTAGATAAAGTCCGACTTGCGTAGTAAATTGGCTTATCTGAACCGAGAACACCCTGTGACAGCACTGCACCAAGTGCAACATTACTTGCATCGGAAGTAATGATGAAAGGCTTGCTTAGATCAGGGTATGTCAAGATAGGGTCATTACACAATATATTTTTACAGTGATTAAAGCAACTTATAAATGAAGCGTTAACTTTTATACTTTTGCCCTTTCTCAAACACTCCGTTAAGGGTTTCGTCAAGTTTGAAAAATCTCGGATAAATTTCCTATACCTAGTACCCGAGTAAACCGAGGAATGACTTAATCTGCTTCGTTGTTTTTGGAATAGGAAAATTTTTTACTGCGTTGATTTTGTCAGGGTTCGGCTTTATACCATCAGATGTTACGATGTGGCCCAAAAATGACACTTCTTTTCGCAGAAATTCGGATTTATTTACTTGTATTTTTAAATTTGATTCTTGAAGCTTTTGGAAAACTGCTTTCAGGTTTTCCAGATGTTCTTGTAACGAGGTAGAAAATACAATAATGTCGTCCATATAGACGAGACAACACTTTCCTTGGAGATCACGTAGCACATTATCCATCACTCGCTGAAAGGTGGAGGGGGCATTTTTTAAGCCAAAAGGCATTCGAATAAACTCATAGTGCCCGTTCTCCACAGAAAACGCTGTCTTAGGGATATCTTGGGCTCTTATTTCTACCTGGTGAAAACCTGAAGCTAAGTCAATCGTGCTAAAATATAAAGATCTACCCAGTTTGTCCAAAATATCTGTAATATTAGGGATCGGATAGCGATCGTCTATGGTTTTGTCATTCAACTTCCGGTAATCGATTACCAATCTCCATTTTTCTTTTCCACTTGCGTCCTTCTTTTTGGGGACAATCCAAATAGGGGCGGACCAAGGAGAATAGCTAGGCCTGATGATACCTTGATTGAGAAGCTCCCTTATCTGTCTTTGAACTTCTTCTTTATGAATTTAAGGATACCGGTATGACTTACAGTATATTGGGATGTCATCTTTCGTTTTTATTTCGTGTTTGACAGTGTTTGAAAATGTTAACTGTTCTCCTTCTTGGAAAAATATGTCTCTATAATTTGAACATAAACCAAGTAAATGAAATTTTTCCTCTTTATTAAGATGTTCTGTTCTCAGTAAATTTTTGATATCTACATTGGGTGTATTGACGCTTGTTATAGAATAAGTATGAAACTCTTTATAATATTCTGTAGAATCTGCCTTTAGTGGCTGTTCAATTGTGAAAGTCTGTGGAATGTTAGATTTATTTATGACTTCGATGTACGAATACCAGTTCTTAGCATAATAAAGTCCCTCAGGAACCAGTAGATCTGGGGTTAAACATGTTGGTTTTATGTGAATGCTACCGCTTTCTACATCAACCGGGAGATGACAAATAGCTTTACTTAAACAAGGTATTTCGTACATTTTAGACATTAAATTTGGTTTAAAATTCAAGGGAATGTTTAAGTCGTCAGATATGATTTGCACTGAGAAAACTGTACTATGAGTTTTTTCAAAAAGAGTCATATTTGAAATCTATTTAGGAATGGCAAATAGAACTCGGTTTAATCCAACCTCTTATCTATTTAAATACAAGAAAAACGATTTTTTTAAGCATAGTTTATTTAAATCAAAAGGATTTATGTTTGCCTTACTTCTTGAACATGAAATTAACATAAATGAGTTTGTTTCAAATAAGAACGTATTTAAAATATCTGCAAATCAATAATATCAAACAGCCCGTATTAAGTTCAAACACATCGATTTGAAACGATTCCGAACAATTTCAGATTTTTTGCCAAAAAAAAAAATGGACAAATGATTTTTAATTCAAACTCATAGCAACTTAAAATGAACCTAAACGAAGTAAAATCGAAGTAAAATTTAAGTAATTATAACCGCATAACTGTAAATTTCTGGCGTCGTCGATGGTTTTGTTGTCCTCATCTTTTCAAGATATTTTTTGTGAGATATAGTCAGTAGTGCGTGGAAAATATAAAAAATAGGTATCGATAAATCGGGTGTAATAAAAAAAAAGTGAAAAAAAACAACAAATAAAACAATGGAATTTACTCGACTTGTTCTTCGTTATTAATCGTAAGTATTTTTTAGACAATAAGATTTTCTTTTTTCAAGCCATGTGTAATATATTCTAGAGACCGAGATCACGCAAGACAGACTGATTTCTTACCCCGGAGGATACAAAGAACTTCAAGAAAAGCTGCCGATTTACAAAATAGAAAAGGCAACCATTTCGTTTGTTTATTCCTTTTTACATAATATGAAACAGAATTCTCTCAGTTCAGCCTTTATGATTAAACTGGATTCAAAACTACAATTTTCCTCAAAGTTAAAACATGAGCTTTGCAGATGTAAGTATAGTAAAAAATAATAAAATATGCATTCAACCAAATTCTTCTTAACGTTTTTTAGATATTTCCGATTATAAGTTCCTGAACTACTCAACATCAGCGAAATCACACCAACCCGCTTAGCAACACCTACAAAGCCGCACAATGAAAATTTTCCATAACAGATGTGGCAGGAAGATTATTTTTCTCCAACTCAACAATGTTCCAAGTTCCAGCTTTATTAATTTGAATAGCATAAGTTTAAATATAAATAAAAATAATTATGTTTAAAACAACTTTGTTTCTATTTGAAATGGTTTAAAGGTTATTGAAAAAAATAGAAACGTGCTTGAATCAAACCCACAAATATTTAAAATATTATAATCATAATTCTATTTAAGTCAACATTGAACGTAGTTAATCAAAGCAAATAGAAACAAATTCAATTTAAAACAAATAAAATTTAAATCAAACATGATTCTGTTCAATTTTTTTAAACAATAATTAAACACATTTCCTTTTAAATTAACTTCAAATCGCTTTAGTGCCAAAATGGGGTTGTTTTTGTTTGATTTAACCATGAATCTATTTGATTTTTTTCTCAGTGGCGACCTTTGACGGTTCTTTATATCGATAACGAGGCCAAGCTGTTTAATGATATCAGTACCTATAAGACCGTCGAAGTAATTGTGAAAACGAAAGATTAAAAATGTTAAGTTCTGCTTTGTATTCAATTCGGGAAGGCCACTCAAAACAATTTTTTGATCTACGGTGGTAGTAGTAAAAAGAGTTTTTATTTCTTTTGGTTGAATTTTCATTGGTTTCAAATTCGTCAAAATATTTGGGCTTATAAATGAGCAGTTACTGCCAGTATCAATTAAAAACTTTAATTTGGTGTTTCCCAGGCTGAAAATATTGATGTAAGGTAAAAACGTAGAGTTGTAGTTATTAATGTCTAAAAATCCTACAGATTTTCCGAGGCTGGTAAACGAAAATCCCCATCATCCACCTCTGGTGTTTGACCATTTAATTCATTGTTATCTATATAATTCTGGTTGAAATTATATTCATTGGGTTGTGGATCCTGCTGATTGTATGTGTCGACGAATCCAGCTTCTATATTGTAAGATTGTCTATTAAACAAAGAATTTTGTTTCGAATTCGTGGTTGTATTTCCACTTGAGACATCCATCGGTTCAGCTGGTGGAACAAATCTAGATCCATGGTGCTGGTTGTCCCTGTTGTTATTGTTATAAAAACTGTTTAAATTTGACCTATTGGAGACACGAGTGGTGTTTGAATTTTGGCTTTGAAAAGTTTGAGTTCTCGGCGTTCTATAACCGTTTTCAGGCAAGTTTGATACGATAGTTCGATTATTTTGAGGAAGATTTTGTCGAGGTTGTGGAGAACTATATCTTGGGGGAAATTGGTTGGTGTAGTGTGGATAGCGACTTGTTTGTGGTCCCATCATTTGAGATCTTGTGGGTGGAAATTTATGAATATTGTATGCATTTCTGGAATAAAAGTGGTTTTGTTCTTTTAAACAGAAGCTGAACGCTTCTGGTAACTTTGATGGTCTCATCGACCGAATTGTTGAACCCATTGGTTCTTTTAAACCGGATAAGAATGCATTTAAACACATTTCTTCATACAAAGACTTCTTTGCATCAATCACATTTTGATTAGTTTCGTGTACCCTAACATGAATCATTATGGTTGATAGAATATGAATGATTTTTGCATAAAAGTTTTCTACAGAATCTACTTCTTGTCTAAGCTGGTGTAAATCTCGAATCAAATTTGTTTCATTTCGTTTATCTGCGAAGTGAGTAATCAAATTATTTTTTATTTCTGACCAAACTGTGGTAGTGCCGTACATGTTGAGTACTTCATTTGCTGGCCCAGTGATTTTGTTTCGAATAGCTCTTAAGATTATTTTTCCATAACTAGTTTGCATTATTGGTTCAGTAAGAGAAAGAATTTCCTCCACATTATTTAGAAAATCAAAAAGTAAATGAGGGTTGCCGTCAAAATTTGGTATGTCTTTAACTGCATCAGGAATGCGAAGCGAGTTAAATACATTTAACGCGGTTTCGTGAGCCATAATAAATGAGTGAGAACTATTTGACCCAGTTGAATTAACCTCAGTTGAAGTAGAAGAGCCAATAATCTTACTAGGCAAATTACTATTTTTTAATTCTTTCTTTTTTGAAAAACTTGTTGTATAAAGAAAACTCAATTTATAAATTCTTCGTTTTTTTACATATGGAGGCATAGAGATTGACTCAACTCAAAAATTATTTTATATTTATCTACTAGTTCTTTATATACATATAAAATTTTATAATTATTTTTGAAAAACAAACTTACCTTTACAAAAACAAGTATTATGTTCTACTCACAAATCTTGATTGCTTTGTTTTACGGTTTTGTATGCAAATACATGAACAACAATAAACATATACATATATAAATTTAATTTTTGCATGAAATTTTTTTTTCTATTCTTTAATTTCTTCCTTTATTTATTCGATTTTTCTTTTGTAAATAATTTTAAATAATATAAATTAATAGAAACGAAATAACACTAAAGATGTTGTTGTAGTTAAGGTTTTAGCACCAATTGATGTTTTTCTGCCACTGCTACTTTAGCCAGGTTCAAGGTTGTTACAATTTTTTGTTCTTCTTTTTTTCTCAATATTGTATTATGCTTTTAGCGGTTCTGTTTTCTAGAATTTTATTTCGAATTTCTTTCTACTAATGATTCAATTTTATTTTTTTTTGTTTTTTCTCAGATCTGTTTAATGTTTTTTTTCGCATTTAATTGATGACTATTTTGTTAGGTACAGTTTGCAATGGTTTTCACTTAAAGTCTACTCGAATTTTTCAACTTTCTTTAAACCATGCAATTTCACTTCAAACTTTCACTGCGTTTTATTTTTCTACTTTTTTCAAAATTACTTTCCTTCATTTACAAAAAGCAGAATGCAACACAGTTTTTAGTTTTCAGAGTTCCCGACTGCGCCAGTTATAGTATTAAGCAGATATAGTCTTTTATTAGGTTTTATTTATAAATAAATAATAACACTTTTTATATTTAATATTTATTTTCGATTCATTTATTTTATTCATTAAATAAACAGTTTAATTAAGTTTAAGATTTTGTACATAAGTTTAATATTTAAGAAAAAGCTAGATCGTTGTTGACAACTTGAGGTTTTATTACAGAGTGAGTCTTAAACTCGTTTCTTATTAAGTCAAGTGCATGATGCAAGAACATGAGAGAAAGCATAAACCCAAAAGCTGCTTGGCGTCACTTAGTTGCTAAGTAATCTTAAGCATTGACTTTCTTCTCAATTCGTTTCTTCTTTTCGTATCAATGCTTCGCCAGTTTGATCTTAGATATCAAATGGGAGAATGCAAAAATAATTGCCATGAGCGGATCGGTCATCTTAGGAAGGGTTTTTATAATATAACTCCCGCGACTTCGTCCGCCTCTCACTCGTCCACCGGCCAGAGTATATCGTCACGACTTGTGCATCATACGCGCGTGGGAATTTTTTTGCGAAGTTATTGTTAAATTGCATTGCAGTCAACTCTCGCTAGGTCGTAATTCTCTTAATGTTGAAAAATTTGAGCATTTTTTATGATACCCTTCAGGTTTTCATACTTAAAGCATTCCCTTGGTCGAACTCTCCCTAATTCTAATATCGCTCTTACTTCTGCATCGTTTTTTTTCCTGAAGTCAATTTTTTTTCCTGTTTCTTTAAACTGAGCATATTTTTTAGTTAAGAAATATATAAAATGGTATTGTTTAAACACAATAATCTGCACACATAGTGCAATCAATCACATTCACTGCAATGATTCACATTCACAAATCAATTGAAATATCAAAATTCTAATTTGAGCAGTTATTAGGCCAGTTCCACCTAACAACATCTCACTGAGATCTCAATGTCACCTTGACTGAGGCAAAATAATTTGATGGTCACCTTACTAATTGTTGTTGCACATATGTCAGCCACGTCAAAATAGCTGAGTGAGAAATCGAATCCAAAATAAAAAATCTCAGTTCGCAGCTGAGAATTTTTGTTCCACTTCAAAAATCTATGAGATTTCTGAGATCTCTGAGATCTCAGTGAGATGTTGTAAGGTGGAACTGGCATATTTTATATAATTTGCTTGGCCAGCCTGCCTTAAGTTTGATACAGCAAACACAATATTTTTCGTTCTCATCTTTCTAACTTCTATGTTGTTATTGAACTGAAAACGGACGAAAGCGCGCGAGGCGGCGCTATGACAGCCATTGCTACTGAATGGGAAAAAAAGTAACCTATTACCACTTATACACGCTCGTATTTTTTTTTTTTTTGAAATTCTGTTACTTTAATTCTAAAATCAGTTGGTGCTGAGCAGTGCGCACTGCACAGTAAATTTTTCAACACATACCAAGAAAAATTAATATTTTTTTGCCGTTTTTTCCACTTTTTCCACTGAATCTTCGCTTAGATCGCCCAATGTTATATAGCCTAAGGCCTTCCATAATAAATAAACTATTCAACGCAAATTAATTGTTCATTTTGATTTAGCAGTTCCTGAGATCAAACAACAGAAACATTCAAAAAAGAATATTTTTTGCCGTTTTTGCAATATTTTTAACTGACGCTTCGCTCCTATTGGTATCAGCGTAGTATGATATAGCTTCTAGCCTTCCTCGATAAATCCACCATTAGACACAAAAAGAATTGTTCAATTTGACTGAGCAGTTCCTGAGATAAGCGCGTTAAAACGCAGAAAAATAAATATTTTTTCCGTTTTTTTCCACATTTTCCACAGATTCTTCGCTGCTATTGGTCGCAGCTTAATTTTAAGTAAAACAAAGCCTTCCTCGATTAATGGACTCTTCAACACAAAAAGAATTTTACAATTCGAACCAGTAGTTCCTGAGATTACCACGTTCAAACGAACAATCTCTTCAGCTTTATATATTAGTATAGATTGTATTGTATTGTTTGCCGTTTTTTCCACATTTTCCACAAATTCTTCGCTCCTATTAGCTTCAAGCCTTCCTTGATGATTGGACCATTCAACATTAAAAAAATTGTTCAATTTCATTAAGCAGATCCTGAGATAAGCGCGTTAAAACGCAGAAAAATTAATATTTTTTGCCGTTTTTTCCATTTTTTTCACAGACTCTTCGCTGCTATTGGTCACAGCTAAATGTTATGTAGCCTAAGGCCTAAGTCGATTAATGGACCATCCAACACAAAAAGAATTATACCATTCGAACCAGTAGTTCCTGAGATTACTGCGTTCAAACGAACAAACTCTTCAGCTTTATATATTAGTAAAGATGATATTGTTTAAACATAATAATCTTCACAAATAGTGCAATCAATCACATTAACTGCAATGATTCACATTCACAAATCAATTGAAATATCAAAATTCTAATTTGAGCAGTTATTAGGCCAGTTCCACCTAACAACATCTCACTGAGATCTCAATGTCACCTTGACTGAGGCAAAATAATTTGATGGTCACCTTACTAATTGTTGTTGAACATATGTCAGCCACGTCAAAATAGCTGAGTGAGAAATCGTATCCAAAATAAAAAATTTCAGTTCGCAGCTGAGAATTTTCGTTCCACTTAAAAAATCTTTGAGATTTCTGAGATCTCTGAGATCTCAGTGAGATGTTGTAAGGTGGAACTGGCATATTTTATATAATTTGCTTGGCCAGCCTGCCTTAAGTTTGATACAGCAAACACAATATTTTTCGTTCTCATCTTTCTAACTTCTATGTTGTTATTGAACTGAAAACGGACGAAAGCGCGCGGGGCTGAAAGGATTGTTCGTTTGAACGTGTTAATCTCAGGAACTACTGGTTCAAATTGTAAAATTCTTTTTGTGTTGAAGAGTCCATTAATCGAGGAAGGCTTTATTTTACTTAAAATTAAGCTGCGACCAATAGCAGCGAAGAATCTGTGGAACATGTGGAAAAAGCGGAAAAAATATTTATTTTTCTGCGTTTTAACGCGCTTATTTCAGGAACTGCTCAGTCAAATTGAACAATTCTTTTTGTGTCTAATGGTGGATTTATCGAGGAAAGCTAGAAGCTATATCATACTACGCTGATACCAATAGGAGCGAAGCGTCAGTTAAAAATATTGCAAAAACGGCAAAAAATATTCTTTTTTGAATGTTTCTGTTGTTTGCTTGAACCCGCTGATCTCAGGAACTGCTAAATCAAAGTGAACAATTATTTTGCGTTGAATAGTTTATTTATTATGGAAGGCCTTAGGCTATATAACATTGGGCGATATAAGCGAAGATTCAGTGGAAAAAGTGGAAAAAACGGCAAAAAAATATTAATTTTTCTTGGTATGTGTTGAAAAAATTACTGTGACTACTACTACTACTACTACTGATTTTAGAATTAAAGTAGGTACCAGAATTTCAAAAAAAAAAAAAATACTAGCGTGTATAAGTGGATATAGTGTTACTATTTTTCCCATTCAGTAGCAATGGCTGTCATAGCGCCGCCCCGCGCGCTGTCGTCCGTTTTCAGTTCAATAACAACATAGAAGTTAGAAAGATGAGAACGAAAAATATTGTGTTGGCTGTATCAAACTTAAGGCACTCTGGCCAAGCAAATGATATCAAAAATGCCAGTTCCACCTAACAACTCCTCACTGAGATCTCAGAGATCTCAGAAATCTCATAGATTTTTTAAGTGGAACAAAAATTCTCAGCTGCGAACTGAGATTTTTTTCTCAGATCTCTGAGATGAAATTATTTTGGATTCGATTTCTCACTCAGCTAATTAGTAAGGTAACCATTTTATCTCAATGAGAACTGAGAATTATGTTCCATCAAATGATTTTGCCTCAGTCAAGGTGACATTGAGATCGCAGTGAGATGTTGTTAGGTGGAACTGGCCTAATAACTGCTCAAATTAGAATTTTGAAAGTTCAATTGATTTGTGAATGTGAATCATTGCAGTGAATGTGATTGATTGCACTATTTGTGCAGATTATTCTGTTTAAACAATATCATTTTATATATTTCTTAACTAAAAAATATGCTCAGTTTTAAGAAACAGGAAAAAAAATGACTTCAGGAAAAAAAAAGATGCACAAGTAAGAGAGATATTAGAATTAGGGAGAGTTCGACCAAGGGAATGCTTTAAGTATGAAAAACTGAAGGGAATCATAAAAAATGTTCAAATTTTTCAAGTTTAAGAGAATTACGACCTAGCGAGAGTTGACTGCAATGCAATTTAACGATAACTTCGCAAAAAACTTCCCACGCGCATATGATGCACAAGTCGTGACGTTACTCTGGCCAGTGGACGAGGGAGAGCCGGACGAAGTCGCGGGCAACTGCTAGTGTTTGATACAGCTGATGTGTTCCTTAAATCGGGTTTTGTATACTCCTCTTCGTTTGGCCTATATATTTTTTGTTGCAGTCTTTACAGCTGATTTCGTATAGGTATACCACTTTTTTCACTTGTTGGGGTGACATCTTTGGTTGAGCCGAGAATGTTCTTTAGCTTGCCATTATTGTTGTAGCGATATGTATGTTTTCTTTCTCTAGGGTCTTTCGCAATTGATTTGTTATTGCTGGTATGTAAGAAAACGATATACGAAATTTGTTGTTTGAGTGATTTTGGCTAAATAGTGTGGATATTTCATTTCTTCGTATTCGGTTTGACTATTTTTTCACAATATTTCACCGAAGAAAAAAACGTTGGTTGAATCAACAATCTTTCATTGTTGGCCAACGAATCCCAAAAAATAGTGATATCAACCAAGGTTTGTGGTGATATCAACAAAGGCGTCATTGTTGATTCAACGAATGGAGGATTGTTGGCAAAAAATACCCAAAACTTGAAAAAACTGATCACAAACGTTTGTTGATTTCACCAAGGTGCTTTGTTGATTGCATTGTTGATAAATCACAAACATGGTAAAAAGTGATCATTAAAAAATTATCACGTTCGTGATCCAACAACCAAGGTTTCTTGGTGAAATCAACCAAAAAACGTTGTAAAAGCTTTGTTATATACGAATGGTTCATCTAAAGTACATAACAAATATATAACAAGATAAAAAACAATTAAAACTGATCACGTTCGTGATCAACCAACCAAGTTTTCATGGTGAAATCAACCAATAAACGTTGTAAAAGCTTTGTTATATACGAATGGTTCATCTAAAGTACATAACAAATAAATAACAAGATAAAAAACAATTAAAACTGATCACGTTCGTGATCAACCAACCAAGTTTTCATGGTGAAATCAACCAATAAACGTTGTAAAAGCTTTGTTCGTGAACAAACCAAGATTCCGTGGTGCAATCAACCAATAAACATTGTAAATCGTTGTTACATGCAAATTATTAATCAAACACTTATACGTAACATACAATATAATAATAAAACAGCAACACAAAATAAAAGTTCTGACCAGAGAGTGCGGGTCAATAAATCACGTTCGTGGTAGATGCTTGGTTGGTTTCGTTGTAAAAGCTTGGTCAATTGATCACGTTCGTGGTAAATGCTTGGTCAATAAATCACGTTCGTGGTAGATGCTTGGTTGGTTTCGTTGTAAAAGCTTGGTCAATTGATCACGTTCGTGGTAAATGCTTGGTCAATAAATCACGTTCGTGGTAAATTCTTGGTTGGTTTCGTTGTAAAAGCTTGGTCAATTGATCACGTTCATGGTAAATGCTTGGTCAATAAATCACGTTCGTGGTAAATTCTTGGTTGGTTTCGTTGTAAAAGCTTGGTCAATTGATCACGTTCGTGGTAAATGCTTGGTCAATAAATCACGTTCGTGGTAAATGCTTGGTTGGTTTCGTTGTAAAAGCTTGGGCCCGTAACAACTTATCTATAAATAGATTTCACAGATTTCTTGTGCTGAAGAAAATTTATACTAATTCTTTTCCGACGTTATGGGGAAAAAGATGTTTGTATGATTTATTTTCCCAGAACAAACAACTTTTTTTTGTGTAGCTGTGACATTTTTTGGGGTTATCCTGAAAACGTGACGTGTTTGGGCAAAATGGACTTCGGATTCGGTTTCAGCGATCCGAAAAACATATTATTAACTTAGTCGCACCAACAGGTCACAACTTTTTTTTGTGTGGCTGTGTAGTTGAAACTTATCGCGTTTTGCCAGTAGGAAGGTACAAAACAATATCAAATATTTTACTTCAATAATAATGTATGTATATAGTTAAATTTAGTCACAATACTATCATTATGAACGACACATTTATAAATCCAAAATAATATACATCATTTCCTATTTTTCCTATTCTTCGGAAAAGAATACATTTTTTATTTAATGAAGTCTAAACGCGGCCTTAAATTCAGTCAATGCATTCAGTGATCACGAACGTGGTTTTTTCTTGGTTGGCCAACCCACGTTCGTTGTTGAAACCGACGCTACACGCCATTTTAAATTGTAACGCGATATACCTACACGAAATGTTTGCAATGTGGTAAGGCATGATTGAACATGTAAGTGTGTGCAATGTGCTTATGCAATATTTTTGAAGTAGAACCACGGTTGCCGTTCTAGTAGAAGTCTGCTATATTTGGTACATACATAGGTTAGGTTAATGGGTTGATAAAATTTCATATGTTAATTATTTTGAATACCCATAATTTGTTGTTTTTTTTTTTTATTACAAAGAAAACTCTTTGAACAAATTGTTGTAATGAAAGATAAATACGTAAATTGCAAGAAATCAACATTAAAATGAATGTTTAAACAAATAACAGATATTTTATGGTAAAATATTTATGATTTGAATGTTCTTTTTAAGTCGAAACATAATCAAATAAAAAAATATAAAGAATTTTGCTTTAAAAGTTTTGTTCTGGAATTGGTGTTTTTTTTTTCTTCAAAATATTGTTCATAGGGTGGCAACTGTGAGTAAAACTACAACATGAAATACACATACAATGGAAAATTAGCTCATCCTCGCCATATTTTTTGCCGGCAACAAGAAAATTTAAGGCCCCATAACAACTTATCCATAAATAGATTTCACAGATTTCTTGTGCTGAAGAAAATTTATACTAATTCTTTTCCCACGTTATGGGGAAAAAGATGTTTGTATGATTTATTTTTTAAATTAGCTTAGTTAATTTTTACATAATTTCGTAGAAAAAAGTCAAAATTCCTCGTTTCGAGGTAACTGTGAACACTTTCTGAGGTTATCTAGAAAACCTGACGTGATCGAGTGAAACGGACTTCGGCATCGTTTTCAGTGACCGAAAAAACATATTATTAACATAGTTGCATTCCCAGAACAAACAACTTTTTTTTGTGTAGCTGTGACATTTTTTGGGGTTATCCTGAAAACGTGACGTGTTTGAGCAAAATGGACTTCGGATTCGGTTTCAGCGATCCGAAAAACATATTATTAACTTAGTCGCACCAACAGGTCACAACTTTTTTTTGTGTGGCTGTGTAGTTGAAACTTATCGCGTTTTGCCAGTAGGAAGGTACAAAACAATATCAAATATTTTACTTCAATAATAATGTATGTATATAGTTAAATTTAGTCACAATACTATCATTATGAACGACACATTTATAAATCCAAAATAATATACATCATTTCCTATTTTTCCTATTCTTCGGAAAAGAATACATTTTTTATTTAATGAAGTCTAAACGCGGCCTTAAATTCAGTCAATGCATTCAGTGATCACGAACGTGGTTTTTTCTTGGTTGGCCAACCCACGTTCGTTGTTGAAACCGACGCGACGCGCCAAATCAAACATGTAAGTGTATGATTTCATGTATGATTTCGTTTCATTTTAGTTTAGTTCGTTCGTTCGTTTTGTCAAGTCGCGTGCAGTGCACTGTGCAGTGTTCTTAAAAAAAAAAAAATTAAATTGTGGCCTTTTGAAAAAAGGCAAATTATTGTGGCCTTAAAAAGGCAAAGAAATTGAAAGCCTTATATTTCACGTAAGTACCATCAATAAAACACTATTTTTTAGAAAAAGAACAAGTGCTCGTTCAATCTTTTTGATTTCTTGGCAAAAAAAAATCACATTTTTGTGCGCAAAAAATGATGCCTTTGCAAAATACTTATATAAAATTCTTCATCAAAAGATGGAGGCTCTACTTTCCTATACCGAGTTCTGAATTTGAAGATGAAAATGGTCTTAATCGATAGATACGCGTTAATAAAGCACAAATAAACATTTTTTTTGTTGGAAATTAATATTTTTATTTTTGTTGAGGACATTTTGAGTTTTGAATATATTTTTGTCGAGCGCGTAGTCAAACGACTTTAGTGAATTTATTGTACAAGTTTTATGCGAACCAAGTTCTATGCACAGTTTAGTGTAGATCTGCTTAACATTAACATTTTTCTGCTCTTGGGCATAGCCAAGACCAAGACCTTCTATGATGCTTGAGACTGAGATTTATCTTAATTAATAATATTTTATTTCATTGCAATTTGCAATCAAATATGTTAACAGTCGGAGACAAAAAACTTGACCTCACTTTTTTAAATTTGCTTTTATTAAGTCTCGGCTCTTTTAAGGTTTTGTTCTTTTCATTAAATTTATTTTTTGCTGTCGGTATAATGCGTCAAGTTTTAGTTCACTTTTAAATTCAAAAGGCATCAAAATCATGAATTATTAAAACAACACTGTTGCTTACTTACTTACTTATCCGGCTCACAGTCCATGAAGGATCTCAGCCTGAGATACTGCAGTCTTCCATCGTGAACGATCCCTCGCATGCTCTCTCCAGTCACCGAGACCAAGCGCTCTGGCATCCGCAGTCACTTGGTCCTTGTACCGTACGTTCGGTCTTCCGAACGGCTGGAGCGTTGTCGTCCATTCGCTCGATGTGGCCGAGCCAATGTAGTCGTCTTTTCTTGGCTTTCTGGACTACATCCACATCTTGGTACAGCTCATACAGTTCTCGGTTGTATCTTCTTGTCCATTCGCCATCGTCGCATACGGGACCAAAAATCTGTCGAAGAATTTTTCTTTCGAAAGTGCCCAGTATCAATCCCCCTTTTTTACTTATCGTCCAGTACTCGGCTCCGTAGAGTAGGGCTGGTAAAATCAAAGTTTTGTATAGCAGACACTTTGTCTTTCGAGTGAGGAGTTTTGAACACAGTTGTTTGGCCAAACCGAAGCAGCAGCGGTTCGCTAGGGTAATTCTTCTTCGGATCTCCACTAAGGTGTCGTTAGTGGGATTGATGTTTGTTCCAAGGTAGGTGAACTCCTTAACTATCTCGAAATTGCTGCTACCAACAGTGACGTTTTATCCTAGGCGGTGGACAGATGTTGCTTTGTTTGTTGATAACATGTACTTTGTTTTGTCCTCATTGACTTCAAGACCAACTAGTTACGCCTGTTCTTCAATCGCTGTGAAGGCCTCAAGCACAGCTCTCTTGGATCGACCGATGATGTCTATGTCGTCCGCATAGCCTAGGAGCTGGGTGGATTTGTTGAAGATAGTACCCTCCGTGCTCACACCTGCCTTGCGCACTATCTGCTCCAGGACTATGTTGAAGAAGTCACATGACAACGCATCTCCTTGTCTAAACCCTGCGCAAGTTTGGAATAACTCGGATGAGCTGTTACCCATTTGCAAACTGCACTGCGTATTGTTTAGCGTCATGCGGCACAGCTGGATCAGTTTGTTCGGGATCCCGAATTCAGACATCGCCATCATAAGCTCCTGGCGGTGGATGCTATCATAAGCAGCTTTAAAGTCGATGAAAAGATGGTGGGTTTCGACTTGAAATTCGTTGGTCTTTTCCAGGATCTGCCTCAGTGTGAATATTTGGTCTATCGTTGTTCTGCCTGGCCTAAAGCCACACTGGTACGTGCCGATTATTGTGTTGCAGAAAGGCTTAAGACGCTCACACAGTACGTTGGATAGGATTTTGTATGCAACATTAAGCAGGGATATGTCACGGTAGTTTTTGCATGACATCGGATCGCCTTTTTTGTAGATGGGGCATATCGAGCTTATCAACCAGTCAATGGGCATGCATTCTTCCTCCCAAACTTTGGTGATGACCTGGTGCATGCGGTTCATCAAAACATCTCCTCCATGCTTAAAGAGTTCCGCGGGTATGCCATCCGACCCGGCGGACTTGTTATTTTTTAGCTTTTGGATGGCTCTTTCTACCTCTTCTCTGCTAGGGGCTGGGACTGGGTCTTCATTGACTGGTCTTGCTTCTTTATTATCTTGCTCGACATTTTGCGCATTCAGCAGCTGCTGGAAGTGCTGCTTGAAAACATCTACAATTCCCTGTGCTTCGGTGACTAGGTTTCCTTCACTGTTTCGAAGAGCTTGTGTCCCGGTTCTGAAACCAGAAGCTAATTGCCTCGATCTTTTAAAGAAACGCCAGGTGTTGTTCTTGGCCCGAGACTCTTCTAGATCTTTGAGCTGAGAAACTGCGGATGCTCTTTTCTTCCTTCGCAGGGTCTTCTTCTCATTTCTCCTTTTCGTGCGGTACTCTTCCCTTTTCAATATCACGCACTCATCATCATACCACGGGTTCTTTTTCGGGGGTGGCTGGTAACCTATGGTGGTCTCGGCTACATTTTTTATTACTTCGCGATAATGGTTCCACAATGTGTTGACGTCTGTAGTATTTGGGAGGACGGCGGAGAGTCGCTCGCTCAGGCTCTCACTGTAGTCTCTGGCATTCTCCAATGTGCTAAGGCAACCGATGTTGAACTTCTTTTTTTGGTAAGTAGAAGTCAATAGACATTTCGTCGAAGATACCAAATCATATGGTCGGACAGAAATAACCCCGGCCATTCCCTTTGTCCGACCATCTTAAAAACGGTATTTTTGGTGTCATCCTACCTCATCGGGTGAATGGGAAAATGGGGTATCAAATGAAAGCTTAGAACGTGTACATTAAGCATCTTTTGGTCAGACAAACTTTACATGGGCCATTCATGTGACATAAAGGTAGTTAATAAACTTTTTTTGAAAAATGCGGTCGGTCGCATGATTGGCCCATGAAAAAATTGTCTGACCAGCAGATTCTTAATGTAGACGTTCTAAGCTTTCATTGTATTTTGTGTACTGTTGGGTAAAATATTACTCATCTGCCACACTAACATACTTCAACGTGAAGTTGTTTCCTCACTATTTAACAGCTAAAACAAAGAAAAATAAAAAAAACCATAGAATTCGGTATAGGAAAGTCGCCCCTTTGTTACTTTCAATACTGCAATCTACTCATTCAATTCAATTTTTTTGATTGCAGATAAATTTTCAACTGTGAAGGACAGAAACAAAAAAAAAAAAAACTCGGGTAAGTCATTCAGATGTTCTAGTTCTAAATCCTTCACATTAATAATTTTTGATAATTTGAGAACTATAGAAGGGCTATGATAATCTTTTGCTTCGAAAATATGGAGTAAATAATTTTTTGTTTTCGTCGAAAAATTGTGGTCTATAGTTGTGATCAGCGCTGCCACCTGCCACCCTTCGAACAATTGAGCGCAGTATATTCGACAAAAAAGCACAGTTGATTGAAATAAAGCGCAGTAGATTTTAAAATATGCAATGCCAATAGATACAAAAAGCCAACAAAAAATTGCGTGTGTATTAAGGAAGAATTAAGTTTTCCTTCGGCTATTTTGGTCATTTTAATCGTTGCAATGAAACAAAAGGCTGTTACATTAGCTTTTCCCGACGTTTCGGCAGGGGTTGCTGCCTTCCTCAGGGGAACTTTATTGCACATGAAATATAAAACACATAGTACAATATTATGGACAACAAGAATAAGAAAAATTTACAATTTAACAATTAAATTTTTAAAAATATACAAAAAACCACTTCTAATTAAGAAGTTAAGTCTGTAACTAAAAGAAAGAGAAAGAGAAAAGTTTTACGAGGCAACAAGCGAGCAGTATACAGATGATTATACTCTGTGTGTCTTGCTTGCGATTCATATTGTTTTGATTTTAAAATTAAAAGCATTATATTTCAA
Organism: Sphaerophoria taeniata; assembly: GCA_943590905.1. Taxonomy (NCBI): domain Eukaryota; kingdom Metazoa; phylum Arthropoda; class Insecta; order Diptera; family Syrphidae; genus Sphaerophoria; species Sphaerophoria taeniata. Next base: position 195,552,064 of record OX016540.1, read on the forward strand.
GTAAGTACCATCAATAAACCAGTATGTTTAAGAATAAAGACCAAGAAGTGCTATGTCAATTTTTTTGATTTCTTGGCAAAAGAAAAATCACATTTTCTACGCAAAAAATAATGCCTTTGCACAAAAAAAAATCACATTTTCTACGCAAAAAATAATGCCTTTGCAAAAAATATAAAATTCTTCATCAAAAGATGGACATTTTATCATGTCGTTCTTGTTTGTATATAGGCATTCTGAAATTCAGTTTATGAACTTTTTTTGATTTCTTGGCAAAAGAAAAATCACATTTTCTACGCAAAAAATTATGCCTTTGCAAAAAATATTAAATTCTTCATCAAAAGATGGACATTGGATCATATCGTTCTTGTTTGTATATAGGCATTCTGAAATTCAGTTTATGAACTTTTTTTGATTTCTTGGCAAAAGAAAAATCACATTTTCTACGCAAAAAATGATGCCTTTGCAAAAAATATAAAATTCTTCATCAAAAGATAGACATTGCATTATGTCGTTCTTGTTTTTATATAGGCATTCTGAGATTCAGCTTATGAACTTATAAAATTTGTTAATTTCATTACTGCAATCTACTCATCCAATTCAATTTTTTTGATTGCAGATAAATTTTCAACTGCAAAGGACAGAAACAAAAAAAAAAAAACTCGGGTAAGTCATTCAGATGTTCTAGTTCTAAATCCTTCATATTAATAATTTTTGATAATTTGAGAACTATAGAAGGGCTATAATAATCTTTTGCTTCGAAAATATGGGGTAAATAATTTTTTGTTTTCGTCGAAAAATTGTGGTCTATAGTTGTGATCAGCGCTGCCACCTACCACCCTTCGAACTCGAACCATTGAGCGCAGTATATTCGACAAAAAAGCACAGTTGATTGAGCCAGAGCAGCTAGCAACACGAGACCAGCGGTGTATTTTGTTGCTATTTTGTTGCTGAGAAATAGACCAACTACATTTGTCGAAATCGTAACCTTTCACGGGGGTGTACCACCCCTAGCCCTGTAAATACGAGATAGAGTGTTCCTAGCTGCTCTGGTTTACGAGATACACTCTATCTCGTATTTACAGGGTTAGGTGTACCACCCACCCCCGTGAAGGGTTACGATTCCGACAAATGTAGCTGGCCTATTTCCCAGCAACAAAATAGCAACAAAATATGGAGTTGGATTCAAGTCGATAGGTGCTTTCTTTGTCTAGATATATAAGGGGAGATTGTAGCGTAATATTACGTCAGGTCCTCAGCCGTTTCTCGTAAACTAAGAGAGGTACAAAATCAATTCTTTCGTTACAAAATATCAACAAATTAGCAACAAATTCACAGATGGTCCCCGAGTCCGGCTTATAAAATGGAGATTCTAGCGTAATATACGTTCCATTGTGATACCACTAATGAAGTTACTCAAAATTCTTAAATGAGGAGTAAATTGGTTTTGCTGCGCAGTATAATTTGGTTTGGGCCAAAACGCAATAGATCTACTGCTATAGGAGTAGGGTGGCAGCGCTGTAAATGTGATTCAGTCTTAGGTTCAAAAAATTTTCATTTGCATAAGAAAACTTAACATGACGGAAATTAATATTGAAGTTCTCTTTTAGTGTATTTGGTTGTATTGGTACAAACGCAATGGAGAATTTTACACAATTTGTTGATGATGAATTATTCTCTGAGGAACGAGATCAAGAAATTGAAAACAATCAACTTGTACCCAATTATACTACGCTTCATAATAAATTTAATAATGATGAAATCCCAAAATCTAATTTCGATGAAGATGAAGATAATAATGATATCGATCTCGCCAGTGAAGCAGTAGAAGAAATATTAGATTCTGAACTGTTTAATTTGCTCTCTTCTTGGGGATTTGTTGATTTATATGATCATTTTATAAATCTTAAGCTAAGCGTTGACATCTTAAAGTATATATCCAATGAAGACCTAAAAGAAGTTTTTGCAGATAAATCACTTGGAATAAGAGTTGAATTTAAACATAAACTTCATACGTGGCGAAGAGAAAATGTAATATACTTAATGAAACTTTAATTAATTCGACGTTTAATTGATTTCTTTTAGAACATTGAAACCGATTTCGATCCATCGATAGAAATATTAAATAGTATTAAGATTTTAGTAGAAGAGGAAGTAAGAAAACGCCTAGCAGCAAACAGTTGTTCCGATTTACATAGCGAGTCTTCAGCAATTTCACTGTCACCAACTCCTTCATCAATTGCTTCAATTTCAAATCCTTCATCACCCAGAATCGGCTTTGGGAATTTCGTAAATTAATTTCGTTATAGCCTGTTTTCACAATTAGCCAATTGAGATAATTTCGCAAATTATCTCATTTCGAATGTAAAATCCTGTAGGAAATTAAGTTAATTTGAAATTAGAACTCACCTTATTTGCGAAATAATCTCTCCTGGATCACTTTTAAGTTTAAACTTGTAATAATTTTTGAATCATCATTTAGGATATCGATAAAATACTAAATTCGTTCCCATCGGGAAACTTCGTCATCAACGAGTTCAAAAAGTATAAGAAAATTGGTGATTCCTCACGAACTATTTTAATAGATTGCTTGACAAATTGGCTTTTAGCAAAAAAAGAATCAATAACTCGCCGAGATTTTCAATTTATTTCCACACAAATACATGATCGATTTGACGAAGACCCCGTAAGTTTATAATTTTACAACAAAAAAAAAATTAAATTTATTTTTTAATATAAACGAAAGCTGTGTATGCAAATGTAGCCCTTATCAAGTGGAAAATACTGTTATTGTTGAAGTACATGGGAATATAGTAAAAAATAGAACTAAAAAAATGTATTTTTGATTTACTTTATATTACTGAAATGAATTTAAGAATCTTTTGTTGATTTTTGTTTTCATTGGCAGGCTATTCTGGTTAATTTTCAATTAAATGCAAATAAACAAAAATTAGTTCATCTTTTCCCAACGTTTCGTCGTTATTCGCGACTTCTTCAGAGGTTTCTTAATAGATATTTTTTTTTTTAATTTAAAACCAAAAAAGCCTGGCTATTGAAACATAAATCTACAAATATACGTTTGAAAATTTGGTCGCTAACAAAATTCGTATACATACACATTTTTGCCTTAATTCGGACAAAGAACATATACTTTACAAAACCCAAGATCGGGTCAAAAGGGAATCCTTCTGGAAGATTATACTGTCGATACTATAACATAAAGCGTCGTTATAGGAAAATTGGTTTGGATACACAGGAAAAGGAACCACAATCTATTTCTGGTTCAATGCTTGCAAATCCTTTTCCAGACGAAGAAGACATTGAGTTCTTAAATAGTATGTTTTTTTTAGTTTGAGTTTCAATAGTTTGATTTTAATTTAGTTCTCTTTCAATTATGATTTTTTGTTAAAGATGACTTTTTGGCGGATGTGAAATGGCTTCAAATTTATAAAGAACCATGGGAAGAAATCAAATCTAAATGGCGTAATACTCATAAGACAAGACAACTCGATATTTCTGAACAAAGTTTCCCCGATGTTTTATTAAATTGGCCCCTATTGAAGCACTCAGCAGGAATGACATTGGTAAATTATATAAATTACGTCTAGGTTTATAAAAGTTCATCCCTGCTTTTTTGCGATTTGGATATACAAGGCAGTTGATAGAAACACGATGAAAACACCCATCAAGAGTTTTTTGCTTCATTTCTGTTTGATGTGTGCCGTGATGAGTTTCTGAATTTCCGAATTTACCTTATCAACCTTTGAATCCTCTACCTAAAATATCCTTTTTTGGACCAAAAAATCTATACTTTATTTACAGTATAGTTGTTGTCATCAAATTGCAATAAAATCAATCAAAAGAATAACAGTTTTTAACACTCTTGATTGAAAATCTATATTTTTAAATTTGAGAGTATTTCAAAACATTATGAAAACGCAATTTATTGTTGTTCTTGTTTTTTTTTTTTTTTTTTGGTTTTACAAAAGGAAAATAATATATTTTATTATTATTTTCTTTCTAATTTAAGATCAATATTGACTTCAAAATCCTATATCCATTGAAAGAAAACTTGCTAATTGATAAATGGGACAAATTCAAAACAACTATCCTTCCTATTTTCAATGTGAAAATAAAGGATAAAAACTGCCAAGACCTACTCTACAACCTTAATAACAAAAACTTTACAAAAGGTTGGTAAAAATATCTGTAATCTGTAAATGAAATATGTTAAATACAGTAAAATAGTATATTAATAATTATTTTCAAGAGATTTTTTTATTAATAAAATAAAATAAAAATGTATTTGAATTATTTAATTTTATACATAAATAATTATTTTGAGATCCAGAAGACGTTCTAATAATTTCCCTGCTCCACGCTATACTCCTTCCACTGCGATACCCAACAAGTTCTTTACAAGCGAAGAGAAAATTTTTAAAGCCTACAATAAAGGATTCCCAGCAGGCCCTTATTATCGAGGTGCATTATGCAAACAACTTAAATCCAACGCTTGATCAAATTGCTACGAAGGTGAGAGCACTTGGACAAAATTTACAACCACTTATAATTCGTTGTCATTTTGACAACTCCTATGTAGTTTATTTTAATGAAATTAAATATAAATTTAATGATATATTGCCTGCATTGGATAGCTGTTTCAAAATATTTTTTGTTCTTAATTTAAAATATCCTATTCCTTGTAAATCTGTTTGGATTTTCATCCAAAAATATTTTTATGAAATTGACACTTCTGAAAGAGCTTCACCAGATGTCCTAGTTCTCATTGAATCCTTAAAACAACCTTATTGACATTATTAATAAATCTGATTGTCCGCCTATTTACTTGCTTTCAAAGCCCAATTATTTTGATGATTCGTAATTTATTTTAATAAAATTAAATATAAATTTTATGATATATTGCCTTCATAATCTAAAATATCCTATGCCTTGTAAATCTGTTTGGATTTTCATCCAAAAATATTTTTATGAAATTGACACTTCTGAAAGAGCTTCACCAGATGTTCTAGTTCTCATTAAATCCTTAAAAAAACTTTATTGACATTTTTAATAAATCTGATCGTCCGCGTATTTCCTTGCTTTCAAAGCCCAATTATTTTGATGATTCGTAATTTATTTTAATGAAATTAAATATAAATTTAATGATATATTGCCTTCTTAATTTAAAATATACTATGCCTTGTAAATCTGTTTGGATTTTCATCCAAAAATATTTTTTTGAAATTGACACTTCTGAAAGAGCTTCACCAGATGTTCTAGTTCTCATTGAATCCTTAAAAAAACTTTATTGACATTTTTAATAAATCTGATCGTCCGCCTATTTCCTTGCTTTCAAAGCCCAATTATTTTGATGATTCGTAATTTATTTTAATGAAATTAAATATAAATTTAATGATATATTGCCTTCTTAATCTAAAATATCCTATGCCTTGTAAATCTGTTTGGATTTTCATCCAAAAATATTTTTATGAAATTGACACTTCTGAAAGAGCTTCACCAGATGTTCTAGTTCTCATTGAATCCTTAAAAAAACTTTATTGACATTTTTAATAAATCTGATCGTCCGCGTATTTCCTTGCTTTCAAAGCCCAATTATTTTGATGATTCGTAATTTATTTTAATGAAATTAAATATAAATTTAATGATATATTGCCTTCTTAATCTAAAATATCCTATGCCTTGTAAATCTGTTTGGATTTTCATCCAAAAATATTTTTATGAAATTGACACTTCTGAAAGAGCTTCACCAGATGTTCTAGTTCTCATTGAATCCTTAAAAAAACTTTATTGGCATTTTTAATAAATCTGATCGTCCGCGTATTTCCTTGCTTTCAAAGCCCAATTATTTTGATGTTTCGTAATTTATTTTAATGAAATTAAATATAAATTTAATGATATATTGCCTTCTTAATTTAAAATATCCTATGCCTTGTAAATCTGTTTGGATTTTCATCCAAAAATATTTTTATGAAATTGACACTTCTGAAAGAGCTTCACCAGATGTTCTAGTTCTCATTGAATCCTTAAAAAAACTTTATTGACATTTTTAATAAATCTGATCGTCCGCCTATTTCCTTGCTTTCAAAGCCCAATTATTTTAATAAAATTAAATATAAATTTTATGATATATTGCCTTCTTAATCTAAAATATCCTATGCCTTGTAAATCTGTTTGGATTTTCATCCAAAAATATTTTTATGAAATTGACACTTCTGAAAGAGCTTCACCAGATGTTCTAGTTCTCATTAAATCCTTAAAAAAACTTTATTGGCATTTTTAATAAATCTGATCATCCGCGTATTTCCTTGCTTTCAAAGCCCAATTATTTTGATGATTCGTAATTTATTTTAATGAAATTAAATATAAATTTAATGATATATTGCCTTCTTAATTTAAAATATCCTATGCCTTGTAAATCTGTTTGGATTTTCATCCAAAAATATTTTTATGAAATTGACACTTCTGAAAGAGCTTCACCAGATGTTCTAGTTCTCATTGAATCCTTAAAAAAACTTTATTGACATTTTTAATAAATCTGATCGTCCGCCTATTTCCTTGCTTTCAAAGCCCAATTATTTTGATGATTCGTAATTTATTTTAATGAAATTAAATATAAATTTAATGATATATTGCCTTCTTAATCTAAAATATCCTATGCCTTGTAAATCTGTTTGGATTTTCATCCAAAAATATTTTTATGAAATTGACACTTCTGAAAGAGCTTCACCAGATGTTCTAGTTCTCATTGAATCCTTAAAAAAACTTTATTGACATTTTTAATAAATCTGATCGTCCGCGTATTTCCTTGCTTTCAAAGCCCAATTATTTTGATGATTCGTAATTTATTTTAATGAAATTAAATATAAATTTAATGATATATTGCCTTCTTAATCTAAAATATCCTATGCCTTGTAAATCTGTTTGGATTTTCATCCAAAAATATTTTTATGAAATTGACACTTCTGAAAGAGCTTCACCAGATGTTCTAGTTCTCATTGAATCCTTAAAAAAACTTTATTGGCATTTTTAATAAATCTGATCGTCCGCGTATTTCCTTGCTTTCAAAGCCCAATTATTTTGATGTTTCGTAATTTATTTTAATGAAATTAAATATAAATTTAATGATATATTGCCTTCTTAATTTAAAATATCCTATGCCTTGTAAATCTGTTTGGATTTTCATCCAAAAATATTTTTATGAAATTGACACTTCTGAAAGAGCTTCACCAGATGTTCTAGTTCTCATTGAATCCTTAAAAAAACTTTATTGACATTTTTAATAAATCTGATCGTCCGCCTATTTCCTTGCTTTCAAAGCCCAATTATTTTGATGATTCGTAATTTATTTTAATAAAATTAAATATAAATTTTATGATATATTGCCTTCTTAATCTAAAATATCCTATGCCTTGTAAATCTGTTTGGATTTTCATCCAAAAATATTTTTATGAAATTGACACTTCTGAAAGAGCTTCACCAGATGTTCTAGTTCTCATTAAATCCTTAAAAAAACTTTATTGACATTTTTAATAAATCTGATCGTCTGCGTATTTCCTTGCTTTCAAAGCCCAATTATTTTGATGATTCGTAATTTATTTTAATGAAATTAAATATAAATTTAATGATATATTGCCTTCTTAATTTAAAATATCCTATGCCTTGTAAATCTGTTTGGATTTTCATCCAAAAATATTTTTATGAAATTGACACTTCTGAAAGAGCTTCACCAGATGTTCTAGTTCTCATTGAATCCTTAAAAAAAACTTTATTGACATTTTTAATAAATCTGATCGTCCGCGTATTTCCTTGCTTTCAAAGCCCAATTATTTTGATGATTCGTAATTTATTTTAATGAAATTAAAAATAAATTTAATGATATATTGCCTTCTTAATCTAAAATATCCTATGCCTTGTAAATCTGTTTGGATTTTCATCCAAAAATATTTTTACGAAATTGACACTTCTGAAAGAGCTTCACCAGATGTTCTAGTTCTCATTGAATCCTTAAAAAAACTTTATTGACATTTTTAATAAATCTGATCGTCCGCCTATTTCCTTGCTTTCAAAGCCCAATTATTTTGATGATTCGTAATTTATTTTAATGAAATTAAATATAAATTTAATGATATATTCCCAGCAGGCCCTTATTATCGAGGTGCATTATGCAAACAACTTAAATCCAACGCTTGATCAAATTGCTACGAAGGTGAGAGCACTTGGACAAAATTTACAACCACTGATAATTCGTTGTCATTTTGACAACTCCTATATCGTTTATTTTAATGAAATCAAATATAAATTTAATGATATATTGCCTGCATTGGATAGCTGTTTCAAAATATTTTTTGTTCTGAATTTAAAATATCCTATGCCTTGTAAATCTGTTTGGATTTTCATCCAAAAATATTTTAGTGAAATTGACACTTCTGAAAGAGCTTCACCAGATGTTCTAGTTCTCATTGAATCCTTAAAACAACCTTATTGACATTATTAATAAATCTGATCGTCCGCCTATTTCCTTGCTTTCAAAGCCCAATTATTTTGATGATTCGTAATTTATTTTAATGAAATTAAATATAAATTTAATGATATATTGCCTTCTTAATCTAAAATATCCTTTGCCTTGTAAATCTGTTTGGATTTTCATCCAAAAATATTTTTTTGATCTTGACACTTCTGAAAGAGCTTCACCAGAAGTTCTAGTTCTCATTGAATCCTTCAAAAAACAATAATGTATAAATGCCATCTATGCTTAACATCTTTTGTAGATGTTAAAACACTTGTTATCCATTATAAACAAAAACATTATTTTAAAGCAACAAATGATTATCAATGTTTTAATTGCAGTCAAATCTATAATTTGAAAAGTTTTAAAAGACATTTTGAAAGATCTTGTAAGGGCTTAAATATCAGTTCCCCTTCTTTTACACCTATAGAAAATATATTTTCTGTTGAAGAAAATATTCAAAATAGTAACCTTGAAAATGAAAGTACACTACCTGAACAAAATAATATTTTTGAAAATATTGAAGCTTCTGCAACAAGATTCCTTTGTAACTTGTACGGAAATTCTAATTTATCTCGTAAAATTGTTGAAGACATAGTTGCAGATTTAACAGAAGAATTTTTTTCAGTAATATTCAAAAAATTAAACCAAGAGTTTCTTGAACATATTAAAACTGATATGAAAGATAAATTTAAACAGATTCTCACTTTTCTACAGAACCCTTTTCAAAAAGTCAAAACTTTTCACAAATTTATTCAAACGTCAAAAAATAAAAATTTATATCATGAACCTTCAAGCTATGTTATAAATAAAGAAGTTTGCGTTAAGAGTGGAACGACCCCTACTTTAGATAGTGTTGAATCTGATGGTATTATACTACCGTTGAAATTTCAGTTTAAGAAGTTCTTTGAATTACCTGAAATCTATAAGGCTACTATACAAAATATGAAATATCTTACTACTAACAACATTACTCATTTGATAACAACTGACATTTGGAAGGAAAGAATAAGTAAATTCCCAGAAGAAAAACGTTCCAAAGTAATCCCTTTTAATTTGTATTTCGATGATTTTGAATCAAATAATCCTCTAGGTTCTCACGGTGGAACTCATTCCATTGGAGCCGTATACTATAATTTTCCAAGTCTGCCGCAGCACATTAATTCCGAATTAAACAACATTTTTGTTGCAATGTTGTTTTATTCCAAATTTAAGTGCTTTGGGGAAAATTCGATTTTCTATCAACTTGTTGAAGAAATAAAAATTCTGGAAGAAAATGGAGTTACAATTACATTGAGATCTGGAGAGACAGATCATTTTTACTTTGTATTAGGATTAATAACAGGGGATAACCTTGGCTTAAATACAATTCTTGGTTACTCCAAAAGCTTTAATTCACAATATTACTGTCGTATTTGCACTTGTTCAAAAACTCAAAGCTATGTAACTTGTTCCGATAAGAGTAGCTATCACAGGACAACTATTGGATACAACAATGATTTAGCGAAGTTTTCAAAACCAACTGAGAGAATGATAAATACTGGAATCAGGGAAGAATCAGTTTTCAATAATATTCCATCATTTCATGTAGTACATAATGTTACAGTAGATATTATGCATGATTTATTTGAGGGTGTGTGCCATTACGATTTATGCAAGATTATCAATCAATTTATATTGGTTGACAAATTTTTTTCCTTAGACGTTTTAAATAACAGAACACAACTTTTCAAATACAGTAAATCTGAAATTGGTAATATCGCCCCAATTATCAAACCCGAACACATCCAAAGGCAAAAGTTAAACATGTCAGCAAAAGAAATGTGGACGTTTTCACGATTTTTACCAATTATTATTGGTGATCTTGTCCCAGAAAAAAATAATCACTGGGAATTATTAACTCTTCTCAACAAAATCCTGGATATTGTCTTAAAATCTGATTTTAAGGAAATTGACCTCAATAATTTGCAAACTTTAATTTCCAAGCATCACTCGACATACATCAAACTATTCAATGAAAATTTAAAACCTAAATTTCATTTTATGATTCACTATCCTTATGTTATGCGTATGCTTGGTCCTCTTAAACATTTTTGGTCATTCAGATTTGAATCAAAACATAAAGAGCTTAAAAACTATTGTAATAGCATAACTTCTCGAAGAAATCTTCCATTGTCCTTGGGCATTAAAAGCTCATTGATGTTTTCTAAAAGAATAACTTGTATCTCAGAAATTTCTCCTGAAATTTCAAATATTTCAAAAAGTGATGGGACTTTAATAAAAGAAAGTTTTTTTTATTCTAAATTACGAAATATTTCTTCTTATAAAATTCATTTTGATGACGCACTTTGTTATAATTCACTAACATACCAAAAAATTTGCTATAAGATTAATGACTACATTGGCTTTTCTGAAAATATTTTTAGAATTGAATGTCTAGTTTTGTTGAAAACTATTCCATACGTAATTTGTGAAAAAATAATAGTTTCCAATTACATTGATCATTTTAATTCTTATGAAGTCCTTAAAAACACTCATGATTACTTTATTTACATTATTAATACATTTGATGGTCCGCCTGTTTCCTTACTTTCCAACCCCAATGGAAAAAATTATATATTTTTAAAATTTTTTTGAAAGAAGGTATTTAGCAAATAATTGCAATTACTCTTATCTAATTAAGTGCCGATACGGCTAGCAACCGTAATTGCCGTCGTACTCGGTGACAATGGACCCCAGCGCGTGCGGTATCTGGGGGGGAAAGAGGCGTGGGAATTTAAAAAAAAAAATCTTTTGTTCAAAAAATTACTTGTACATTAAAAATAATTGGGTTTCAAACAATTAAAAATGCGTTCCCGAAAAAATTCTCCAATGTTCTTGGGAAATAAAACCTCATTGTTGTTTTCTTAAGAGAGTTACTTTCATTTCAAACATTTTTTCTGAAATTTTAAATATATCAAAAAGTGGTTAATTCTTTCTATTCCATTGCACTTATATCACTGTTTACGATTCAAAAACCAATAGTTTTTTTCGAAATCCTCTAAAAATTACACAATTGAGTCCTCTCTCCATTTTCTTATTTTTTGCTTTTCATATTTGGGATTGATTCAAAACTATTATAAAAGCATAACTCGAAGCTATCTTTATTTGTCCATAAGCCTAAGATCAAATAACGAAAGAAAATGTTCAATAAACAATCTAATTTGCAAAAAAAGGAAATATTGATTATTTTAAGTTTGATTAGTCTCTAAAAATTATCTAGTAACAATATTTATGTTGTTTTTGTTGAAAATAATTATTGATGCTAAAATTAAATAAAACTAAGACAATTGAAATAATGTAATGTAAAGTACAGTATAACATAACAAATTCATAAAAAATGTACATTTAAATTTTATCATTGTTGCTATGAAAAAAGTATTAATTTTTATTATTTATTGATATCTATTTAATTAGGTATTTAAATAAAAACTGAAAACAAATAAAATAATCTTTTTATTAATCTTTTTGGAATTTTCAGGATTAAAGGTATTCCACGAACGTGATTTATTGATCACGCTCTATTTATCACGTTCGTAGTAAAAATGACTACGTTCGTGGTAAATGCTTGGTCAATAAATCACGTTCGTGGTAAATGCTTGGTTGGTTTCGTTGTAAAAGCTTGGTCAATTGATCACGTTCGTGGTAAATGCTTGGTCAATAAATCACGTTCGTGGTAAATTCTTGGTTGGTTTCGTTGTAAAAGCTTGGTCAATTGATCACGTTCGTGGTAAATGCTTGGTCAATAAATCACGTTCGTGGTAAATGCTTGGTTGGTTTCGTTGTAAAAGCTTGGTCAATTGATCACGTTCGTGGTAAATGCTTGGTCAATAAATCACGTTCGTGGTAAATGCTTGGTTGGTTTCGTTGTAAAAGCTTGGTCAATTGATCACGTTCGTGGTAAATGCTTGGTCAATAAATCACGTTCGTGGTAAATGCTTGGTTGGTTTCGTTGTAAAAGCTTGGTCAATTGATCACGTTCGTGGTAAATGCTCGGTCAATAAATCACGTTCGTGGTAAATGCTTGGTTGGTTTCGTTGTAAAAGCTTGGTCAATTGATCACGTTCGTGGTAAATGCTTGGTCAATAAATCACGTTCGTGGTAAATGCTTGGTTGGTTTCGTTGTAAAAGCTTGGTCAATTGATCACGTTCGTGGTAAATGCTTGGTCAATAAATCACGTTCGTGGTAAATGCTTGGTTGGTTTCGTTGTAAAAGCTTGGTCAATTGATCACGTTCGTGGTATATGCTTGGTCAATAAATCACGTTCGTGGTAAATGCTTGGTTGGTTTCGTTGTAAAAGCTTGGTCAATTGATCACGTTCGTGGTAAATGCTTGGTCAATAAATCACGTTCGTGGTAAATGCTTGGTTGGTTTCGTTGTAAAAGCTTGGTCAATTGATCACGTTCGTGGTAAATGCTTGGTCAATAAATCACGTTCGTGGTAAATGCTTGGTTGGTTTCGTTGTAAAAGCTTGGTCAATTGATCACATTCCTGGTGAATGCTTGGTCAATAAATCACGTTCGTGGTAAATGCTTGGTTGGTTTCGTTGTAAAAGCTTGGTCAATTGATCACATTCCTGGTGAATGCTTGGTCAATAAATCACGTTCGTGGTAAATGCTTGGTTGATTTGGTTGTAAAAGCTTGGTCAATTGATCACGTTCGTGGTAAATACTTGGTTGATTTCGTTGTAAAAGCTTGGCATATTGACCACGTTCGTGATCAGTTTTAATAATTTTCGAAGTACATAATCCTTATGTAATACATAATATATAAATTTGGTAAATAAATCATGAATATTGGTTGGCCAACAATGTTTATTGGTTGACCAACAATGAAATCAACAATGTTTGTGATCAGTTTTTGATAAATAATTTTATCATAAAGTGATCACGCAGGCATTGTTGAAACAACAATGCCCATTGATTGACGCAAAATCAACCAAGGATATTAGTTGATATCACCAAGGTTTTTTTTTCGGTGTTCCCACAACCGTTTTCTTAAAACCATTAACATCAGCTAAATGAACAATGTAATCAAATTCTTTTTTGAAATTACCAACGGAAAGTGGGAGTTTTCACAATCTGTATGCCATTGAATGAAAGGAGAAAAAAGAGTCTTTCGTGATGTAGCGATCAGTTGATGTATTTTTCCGGAAAACGTCAAACTCTATTTTTTTGTTACGTTTCTTACATAAGACGTCTAAGAACGGGATGGAATTATTGACGTCTTCTTCCTCATATGTAAACTTGATGATGTCATATCTGTTGTTTAGTATATTTAGAGTTTCTTCAACTGTATTCTTTTTTATAACACATAACATAACATATCTAAACCATATTCTGGGCAAAAGACCTTCTCGTTTCAAATCCATCTCAAATTAAGACATGAAGGCTTCCACAATGAGCGTTGAGAAACGGTTTCCCATACTTGTTCCGTTGTTGTTTTTGTTGAATTTGTCACGGAAAACGAAATAATTATGTGACATATAAACTTTTGCTGCTCTTAAATAAACTCTTTTGTGATTTTCTTCTATATTTCTCGTTTCGAGATGTAATTTGAGTGCCTTTATAGCAACAGCAGCTGTCCGTAGCTTAGTGGTTAGGTGCGTTGCTTGCTAAGCCGAACGTCGTGGGTTCGAGTCTGGATTGGAGTTTCTGATATTTCCTTAATAATTCCTTTTGCGTCGTCTATCATCCTATTCAATGGTGATCTCTTTAATACGGTAAAACCATCTTTAGCGATTGACTTTTCCATCCTATCTACATAGTCTTCCTTGTCCAAGATCACAATGATGTTGCCTTTATTTTCAAAGGTTAAATTTTATATTATTGCAGGTGCATTGGTTTTCAAATGGAAAACTGGAAAATTTATTTATTTTTTTTTTATTTTTTTGATATCTATTCATTATGATTACACTTAATACATAATTTAAAATATAGACATAAAGAACTTATACATTAATACATAATAATATAGAATTAAATTATAGTGGCATTTTTATTAGGAATTTTTAATAGTACTAAAAGCCACTCTAGCAAATATTAAATAAAAGTCTTAAAGGAACATTAATGTATGGGGTGAGATATGTTTCAAGAATATGTTTTTAATTTAATAATAGAAATTTAAACAGAATACAAAAACAAATTGAACATTAGTGGACGTAGGTTAACAAAACTTCAATTTGCCTATAATCGCAATCAAAAAGCCAAATTTTAACTTTCTTCAAGAATAGCGGTAAAGAACGAATACAGCGAATACAAGGGGGTAACGTATTAAAGAGTTTACAGGACACAATGGAGTAGAAGTTTCTTAAGCCAACCGTGCCAAGATCGGAGTTGATCCGCAGCCCAAGTAAAAAAGCGTGCTAATCTAAAGCACACGATTGTGGATTGATACTTTTTGGTATCGTATCGTACAAAAAAAGCCGCTATACGATCATGAAAAGTGGAGCACAACCTTGAAATCTACTCTGTGAAATTTAACATACACTCAAGTCAACGAATCGACAGTAGACATCGAAGCTCGGTGCAAATACATCATAATCTGAATAGCAGGACTGCGAAACCCCTTTTACAAGACAGATCTGGTTAATACACGAGCTAACTAACCACCAAACCCAGCCGAGGCTCAAGTGAAGCTTTAATCAATTATATGTATATGCATATTGATTGATTTTCTTTAAAATTAAAAAAAAAAAAATCTATACTAATATGTAAAGCTGAAGAGATTGTTCGTTTGAACGCAGTAATCTCAGGAACTACTGGTTTGAATGGTATAATTCTTTTTGTGTTGGATGGTCCATTAACCGACTTAGGCTTTAGGCTACTTAACATTAAGCTGTGACCAATATCAGCAAAGAGTCTGTGGAAAATGTGGAAAAAACGGCAAAAAAAATTAATTTTTCAGCGTTTTAACGCGCTTATCTCAGTACCTGCTTAATAAAATTGAACAATTTTTGTAATGTTGAATGGTCCATTTATCAAGGAAGGCTTGAAGCTATATAACATTAAGCTGCGACCAATAGGAGCGAAGAATTTGTGGAAAATGTGGAAAAAACGGCAAAATATACAGTACACTCTATACTCTATACTAATATATAAAGCTGAAGAGTTTGTTCTTTTGAACGCAGTAATCTCAGGAACTACTGGTTCGAATGGTATAATTCTTTTTGTGTTGGATGGTCCATTAATCGAGTTAGGCTTTAGGCTACTTAACATTTAGCTGTGACCAATAGCAGCGAAGAATCTGTGGAAAATGTGGAAAAAACGGCAAAAAATATTTATTTTTCTGCGCTTTAACGCGCTTATCTCAGGAACTGCTAAATGAAATTGAACAATTTTTTTAATTTTATCAAGGAAGGCTTGAAGCTATATAACA
The DNA here is from genome assembly GCA_943590905.1 of Sphaerophoria taeniata. NCBI lineage: Eukaryota > Metazoa > Arthropoda > Insecta > Diptera > Syrphidae > Sphaerophoria > Sphaerophoria taeniata. Next base: position 195,568,005 of record OX016540.1, read on the forward strand.
TTAAGCTGCGACCAATAGGAGCGAAGAATTTGTGGAAAATGTGGAAAAAACGGCAAACAATACAATAAAATCTATACTAATATATAGTTGAGTTGTATTTTCATACCATTAAAACAAAAATGCAATTAAAGACAATTTTAATTAACTTTATTTATAACTATGTGCAAGTTATAGAATTACCTCCCAACACACAAAAGAACATACCAAGCATATTCACTTGAGTATGCGATATATGTAAACGATCGTATTTCTAGTATAAACAAAAATTGTGAACGATCGAATTCTTCGACCGACATGTGTCAACGATCGAATTTCTAATATAAACAAAAATTGTCAACGATCGAATTCTTCGACCGACATATGTCAACGATCGAATTCTTCGACCGACATAAAAGATAATCACAAAGTCACCCCTAATAAAAATACAGATAATTTACGATTCAACTTCTTTGAATCGTTATCAAATATCCTTATGCATATGTAAACCTAAATATATCTTTCTGACAAAGCAGCATCACTGCATATACAAATATTTTAAGATAAAAAGGCCTGGCATGACCAGCCACAAATTCAGTTGTAAATCAGAGTTCAGTTCGAATTGTTTTAACTAAAGATTTCCCCCCACCAGTGGTAAGGGATCTGAAGTTATAAATAATTTAAAAATAAAAATTAAGATACAAATGTAAATTGTGTTTTTTTATTTTTTAAAAATTGATCCCGGAGGATCAAATACAAAATTTGCACGCACTAGAAACATTAACAATCGACTGACTCTTCTTAGATTTTCCAAAAGAACAATTACAAACTTACTTACGAACTAGGCCTACAATATTACGATTTACGATCTCTACAGTTTTATCTCTGATAAGAGATAATACTGTAGAGAGCCGATTATTTATTTATGCATTAGAATGTAAACTTGTATAGCACATCTGTTGTTTGTTCTGCAAACAACAAGTGTGCCAAAAAGTGACCATTAATAGCAGTATGCACATTATTATGTGACACCTCCCCAACCAAGTATTTTTGGTCTCCAAAAAAAACTTGAGGTATCTATTATTTTTAGTCATAATTAGAAACAAAAACATACAATGATTTTACATTTTTTTCTTAAACAAATTTTTTCATACATTTATAAACAAAATAGTTTATAATATTTTTAAACATACAAACATTTATCCAACACTTTTCAAGTAATGCAAAACAAAATTTTAATAATAAATTAGTTTCTTATGTTATATATCAATCACTCAGAAGTAACGCAAAGATTTTGTTATCTTTATTTTAATAATTTGTAATAGATTAATTTATGCAAGGTATACATTAATTTCTATTGCTATACAAATAAATTTCGTAATAATAATTTTCCCTTTAATATAATGAATATAAACCAAATTTTGTTTCCTTTTTACACATTTGTCCTTGTTTTTTATGATAAAAATAGATTCGATGATTTTCTGGACAAGTTTAAGTAAATTCAACATAATTTTTCGTTTGTTTATTTTTTTAGCATAGCAATTGACAATCCTACCAAAACATTTCCTCAATCATAAAATAATGGTTGTTATTTTAAATTTCTACAAAACTTCAAATATGTAGATGAGTGTTCTTGGATATTCATTAGAAAAAAAGCTCATAGGTAACCAGATCGTGTAAACAGCAATATTTTCGTTTATACGAAACATACTCTTATTTTTGTACTAGATTTTTCCTCTTTATTTTCTTTAACCCTGAACGCAAACGAAAAAAGAATAACATCCCTGTATACTGTGTAGCTGTCAAAACCAAGGAAGGATTTATAAATATTTTTGGCGAACAATTTAAATGTGAATTTGAAAATGGAAATATTTTGGGAAAATGTAAAAAAAACTTAAATTTTAATAGCTAAAAGATAAGAAGAAAGAAATAAAGAAAGCTGGAACCTTGAAGAAAATCTATTGAAACTAAAATTGAATGGATGGATAGTTCGGAAAAATGCAAGAGTGAAGTTGTACGAGAAAATGTTGAGGTGAAAAGTGAAATATTTATTTATAAATTTACTTATTTTGGTATTTGTATAATCTTTATAACTGTTTTTTGTGACATTTTGTATTTCTTTTGGTGGATTTGTCAATAGTGTAGTTTCCATGTGTTTCGAATTGGTCGAGTTTTTTGTATTTAGGTCTGCTCTTGACCACGGTTCTATTTTGAACAATGTTAGAACATTTGTTCGGATTATTTGTTCTGTTCTTGTTGATTGATGCTATCCTATCTTCTTTTTCTTTGTGCAATTTGTTTGCATAATTTTCAATGTCTTGTTTAGAGAAGGTTTTATAAATGAAATCCAGTGGTCTCAATTTTGTGGTGGAATGGATAGTTGAATTGTAAATTGAAATTATTCTAAACAGCTTCTCTTCTAAATCTGAATTGTCTTTTTGGGCATTCATAATGCGTAAGTGTTCGTTAAGAGTACCGTGAAGCCTTTCCACGTCAGCATTCCCGGTTTTGAGTGAAGCTGTTGTCCTATGGAAAACTATATTGTTTTCTTTAAAAAATAGCTCCACGGCTGAATGCAATATACAAGAATCCCCATCAGAAATGATTTTGTTTGGACGCCCGAGAAATTGAATCCTCTGTTTTATAGCACCCAGAATGGCGATCCAATTTCGATCTTCTAACGGTTGAAGGGTCGCATATTTAGAAAACTTATCAATGGTTGACAAAAACATTTTTCCTCTTTCAGGAAACTAAATGTCCATATGGATGATGTCATTGAAATGCTTTGGTGTTTCTGTTAGTTCCAGTTGCATTTTCTGTGGACTTCGATCGTGTTTTGCAACGATACATGTCTCACAGTTGTTTATAACTTTTTGAATTTCAACTTGCAAATTCGGGTAAAAGTACAATTGTTTTAGTTCTAAGAACACTTCATTGATTCCACGATGATTTTTGTTTAGATGTTCTGCTTTAATAATTGTTATTAATTCGTTTTTGTCAACAATGTCTTTCAAAACTATACTGGATTTGAGAAGTTTCAAATTTGTGTTCATAGAAAAGTATTTAATAAAAAGATTTTGAAAAGTTATAAACAAAGGTAAATCGTTGCAATAAATGCACATCATCCCCTTAGTCATTAACAGTCTCTTCATAATTTCTAATAAATTACTATTTTGTTTGTCAACTTGAGCATGGTTTTGAATTTTTTTATGAACAATTTTGATTGAAATTTTTTCTTTTGGCCCATATGAAAGGTAAATTTGATTTTTATACAGATTGATAGGTTTTTCTGTAATGAATATGTGTCGGGTTTCGTCTTCCATCGCACTGTGGATGGTGGCAGCAGTAGAGAAAGCTTCGTCGTTGTTTCTACTTGGCTCTGAAACTTCAATGACTTCTTCGTCATTACACTCATTAGCAGATATTTCATTTTTAAAAACGTCTAAATTTAATTCGTCTTCAGTTTTTGACTCGTTTCCAATTTCTTGTTTGTCAGTGTACCTACTAAGAGCGTCAGCGGCAATGTTTTCTTTCCCTTTAAGGTACTCGATGTCGAAATCGTATTCAATTAGTTGGATTTTCCAACGCTGGAGCTTCATATTGGGTTCTTTAATACTATTCAACCATACAAGGGGCTTGTGGTCAGTTCTCACTACAAATTGCCTGCCATACAAATAAGTCCTAAAATACTTCACTGCCCACACAATCGCCAGGAGCTCTTTTTCTATAGTAGAATAATTGAGCTCGTGTTTGTTAAGTATTCGTGAAACGTAAGAAATTGGGTGGCTGTCTTGGCTAAGTACAGCTCCCAGGGCGATATTTGGTGCATCTGTGGTCAAGATGAATTTTTTTTTGAAATCAGGGTTCCTCAAAATCGGGTCAGAAATAAGTAATGCCTTAAGAGTGTTAAAAGATTTTATATATTTTGGGTCCGATATTTTCAGTCTCTCAGTCTTTTTCAAATACCTGATCATCGCATACCCAACTTTGGCATAATCTTTGATAAACTTCCGGTAATAACCGGTGATTCCGAGAAATTGTTTGATGGCTTTTACGGTTTCTGGTATTTTCATTTCAAGAATGGATTTAACTTTTTTTTCGTCAGGTTTGATTCCATTGTTTAAAATAACATGTCCTAAATAATTCGTAGATAGATCACCGAAAATACATTTATTCACTTGAATTTTTAAATTACTTTCCCTAAGTTTTTCAAAAATTTTCCTGAGCGACACTAAATGCTCCTCAAAACTGGTGGAGAACACAAGTATGTCGTCCAAATAAACGACACAGATTTTATTGATATATTCCTCAAGTACGTGGTTCATGAGTCTCTGAAATGTGGCTGGCGCATTCTTAAGCCCAAACGGCATTCTCAGAAACTCATAGTGCCCGCACTTGGTGGAAAATGCAGTTTTCGCTCTGTCTCGGGGGTCAACTTCGATTTGGTGAAAACCTTTGACGAGGTCGATCGTGGAAAAATAATTACATTTTCCCAACTTATCAAACAGATCGTCAATATTTGGCATGGGAAACCTGTCTTCCACTGTTTGAGAATTTAATTTCCTGTAATCTATCACAACTCGCCATTGTTTTTTACCTACTTTGTCGTCTTTCTTAGGGACGACCCATATGGGCGAGTTGTAAGGACTGCAGCTAGTAGTAATTATTTTTTGCCTTAACATTTCAGAGATTTGTTGATCTACCTCATCAGAGTGGATTTCCGGGTATCGATAAAGCTTGCTGTATATTGGGATGTCGTTATGAGTTATTATACGGTGATTTATTTTATTTGTAAAGGATAAATTATCACCTTCTTTATAAATAATTGACTTGAAAGAGTTGAGTAAATACTTTAATTTTTGAACATCACATTTTGCTAAGTGCTTTGCAAAGAGATCGTCGTTTATATCGGAAGAGAGAGACTCACCACAAAATTGACTCAAAACTTCTTCGTTTTGATGGACAATTTGTGCATATCTAACTTTCCTCGTCCTCATCAAAATATAAACGTAATGTTGCTTCTTTAGTAATAAGAGATTTAGATTTATAATTAATGATGGCCTTCAAAGGAAAAAGAACATTATTGCCAATCAACCCATCAAAGCGGTGATGAAACTGATATTCTAAGAAACTTACATAGTAATTACATTTATTGAATTCTCTAAATAGGGGTATTTTATATTCCACTCTGGTGCTCACATTTCGGTCGAGCACTTTCAAAATATTATTTTTAGATTCAACTTGCCATTTTGGATTGCAAATGTTTTTGTTGATAATGCTGCACTCAGCACCGCAGTCAATTCAAAATCTTAGAGGCCTTATATGATTTTGGATTACTATATAGGGTAGTGTCCTTGTTGGTTTTTTGGAAAATTTTGGTTCTGATCATTATTATAATTGTTTTCTTCTTCGTTCAGAGAAACATCCATAGGTTCATAACTACTACTACTATTTTTCGACTGTCTCGTTTGGCCACTATGCGTGTTGTTGTTCTGTTGCACATACTGGTTCGATCGCGAATAGCCTTGCCCAAATTGTTGTGCGTTGTTCTGAAAACGATTTTGCCTATTTTGAAATGATGTGTTGGAATTTTGCCTAGGATAAAAACTGCTTTGGTTATTGTTCCTATTATTTTCCTCATGATTGAAGTGATTGTTTCGCTGTCGAAAATTATTACTTGGACCAGACCCAGACATACTAAACCCATTATATTGGTTCATATCATTTATTATTTTATAAGCATCAATAAGAGTTTGGGGATTTCGGCTAAGGATACTTGTTTTTGTGGGCTCAGGTAAATTGTTTTTCAAACATTCAAGTGCAATTCGATTATTCGAAGCAATGGTTTCCTTGCTATTTTCGCCTGCATTTAAAATGTAGGTATTATTTAGTCTACTTAATAAAGTATTAACGTAATGGTAAAAATCTTCAACGTTAGTAGTTACTCTAGCTGTTCTAAGCTTATCCAATAGAGCGTATGAGGAAAGCTTTTCTCCAAAATTAGTTTTTAATATCTCCCGAATTTCAGTCCAATCTGTTACCCTTCCATGCTTCTGGAGTTCTACTTTTGCCTTCCCAACAATCTTATCTTTAATGTAACCCCCAAGGATTGCCAATGAAACTTCATCAAATGTTACTAAAATACATACGATTGAATCAAACCTTTCCAGAAAATCAATTAACATTTTTGGATTTCCATCGAATTCAGGTATTTTATTAATTAATTCTAAAATAATTTTAAATTTCTCAGCTGAACTTAAGTCTTCCATCTTCTAGTGATGATGTTTACTCACGTTTGGTGTTTGAGTTCCTATTTTTTTGACAATGATGACCTCGTCTGTTGCAATGCTGTTTCTCTTAATATGAGACGTTTTTTTTGTGGAGATGCAGGTATTTTATTTGGGCGTAATTGTTTATTTATTTAAATTTAAATCAAAGTTTTTCTTTTTGATGATTACAATGTAGCACTTCTTATAAGTTTTTGAAAAGAAATAGAAGTCGTATTTTTGTTTGCATAACAATTTCTAATTTCAATTGGATTAACAGTACAATCACGAAGCTTTTTCTTGGCTTGGCTTGGCTTGGTGCCAAGCGTCGTTTGAGTTGGTTTCTAGCACTATGTTTTCTATTGCTTATGAGACTGTACTTAGTCATCAATTTGTGTATGGTTTAGGCTTGAGCGTCTTTTTCGTAACGGCATATTTTTCTACCGAAGCCAAGTTTTCTATAAACTGATTTGATTTTTTTTTAAATCATTCAAACTACACTGTTTTTAAAGTTATAAGTTTCAGATTTTCGATTATTGAATTTATCAACTATTTTAGTACACCAAAAAACAAATATGCTTTAGAAAAACGCCATTGAATACTTTTTGAGGTCTCTGCAGTACATATCATAAACGTTTTTTTTTTATTTGTGTTTTAACTTTTAACTACTCTTTCATAACAATTATAGGTATTATTTCTTTTGCACAACTCTAATTAATTCCATTAATAGTTCGTTTACCGACTGCGCCAGTTGAGTTGTATTTTCATACCATTAAAACAAAAATGCAATTAAAGACAATTTTAATTAACTTTATTTATAACTATGTGCACGCACTAGAAACATTAACAATCGACTGACTCTTCTTAGATTTTCCAAAAGAACAATTACAAACTTACTTACGAACTAGGCCTACGATATTACGATTTACGATCTCTACAGTTTTATCTCTGATAAGAGATAATACTGTAGAGAGCCGATTATTTATTTATGCATTAGAATGTAAACTTGTATAGCACATCTGTTGTTTGTTCTGCAAACAACAAGTGTGCCAAAAAATGACCATTAATAGCAGTATGCACATTATTATGTGACAATATAAAGCTGAAGAGATTGTTCGTTTGAACGTGGTAATCTCAATAACTACTGTTTCGAATTGTAAAATTCTTTTTGTGTTGAAGAGTCCATTAATCGAGGAAGGCTTTGTTTTACTTAAAATTAAGCTGCAACCAATAGCAGCGAAGAATCTGCTGTTTAAAATGTGGAAAAAATGTTGGAGATTGAGCTTTCATCAACATCCTCAGATTGCAATACCAACGTTATATTTATACAATTAAGGTCCTTAAACTAACATTATACACTTAACTGTTTTTCACTCTACTTAAATACTACTTATCAAGTGCTCTGTATCAAATACGTTTTGTATTTTATTAATTTATGTAAATTTTCTTTTCACTCTTAAATCATCGTTCATTGAATAAACATTGTTGTTTCTTTTATATCTTTTGTAAATCTATTTTCTTCTGGAAATCTTCTGGCGAACAACATTTCACAGGTTATGGGCCCAGGACCTCGAGTTCCATATACATTGTTTATATAATATTGTTTTGAAGAAAATCTCACAAAATATTTCACAGATTTTATAAGAAAGAAGTTGTTGAAGAAAATTGATATTGGTTCAACATTTGAAATCAGAAATGTCTTCAACGATGTTTAGTTCCTCACGGATGGAGTGTTACTACTTACTTACTTTACCGGCTCACGATCCATGAAGGGTCACAGCCTAGATACTGCAGTCTTCCATCGTGAACGATCCCTCGCATGCACTCTCCAGTCACCGAGACCAAGCGCTCTGGCATCCGCAGTCACTTGGTCCTTGTACCGTAGGTTCGGTCTTCCTTGTCGTCTTGAACCTGGGGGCTGGGATGAGAAGACTTTCTTGGCTGGAGCGTTGTCGTCCATTCGCTCGATGTGGCCGAGCCAATGTAGTCGTCTTTTCTTGGCCTTCTGGACTACATCCACATCTTGGTACAGCTCATACAGTTCTCGGTTGTATCTTCTTCTCCATTCGCCATCGTCGCATACGGGACCAAAAATCCGTCGAAGAATTTTTCTTTCGAACGTGCCCAGTATCAATTCCCCTTTTTTACTTATCGTCCAGCACTCGGCGCCGTAGAGTAGGACTGGTAAAATCAAAGTTTTGTATAGCAGACACTTTGTCTTTCGAGTGAGAAGTTTTGAACCCAGTTGTTTGGCCAAACCGAAGCAGCAGCGGTTCGCTAGGGTGATTCTTCTTCGGATCTCCACTAAGGTGTCGTTCGTGGGATTGATGTTTGTTCCAAGGTAGGTGAACTCCTTAACTACCTCGAAATTGCTGCTACCAACAGTGACGTTTTGTCCTAGGCGGTGGACAGATGTTGCTTTGTTTGTTGATAACATGTACTTTGTTTTGTCCTCATTCACTTCAAGACCAACTAGTTTCGCCTGTTCTTCAATCGCTGTGAAGGCCTCAAGCACAGCTCTCTTGGATCGACCGATGATGTCTATGTCGTCCGCATAGCCTAGGAGCTGGGTGGATTTGTTGAAGATAGTGCCCTCCGTGCTCACACCTGCCTTGCGCACTATCTGCTCCAGGACTATGTTGAAGAAATCACATGACAACGCATCTCCTTGTCTAAACCCTGCGCAAGTTTGGAATAACTCGGATGAGCTGTTACCCATTTGCACACTGCACTGCGTATTGTTTAGCGTCATGCGGCACAGCTGGATCAGTTTGTTCGGGATCCCGAATTCAGACATCGCAATCATAAGCTCTTGGCGGTGGATGCTATCATAAGCAGCTTTAAAGTCGATGAAAAGATGGTGGGTTTCGACTTGAAATTCGTTGGTCTTTTCCAGGATCTGCCTCAGTGTGAATATTTGGTCTATCGTTGTTCTGCCTGGCCTAAAGCCACACTGGTACGTGCCGATTATTGTGTTGCAGAAAGGTTTAAGACGCTCACACAGTACGTTGGATAGGATTTTGTATGCAACATTAAGCAGGGATATGCCACGGTAGTTTTTGCATAACATCGGATCGCCTTTTTTGTAGATGGGGCATATGGAGCTTATCGACCAGTCAGTGGGCATGCATTCTTCCTCCCACACTTTGGTGATGACCTGGTGCATGCGGTTCATCAAAACATCTCCTCCATGTTTAAAGAGTTCCGCGGGTATGCCATCCGACCCTGCGGCCTTGTTATTTTTTAGCTTTTGGATGGCTCTTTCTACCTCTTCTCTGCTGGGGGCTGGGACTGGGTCTTCATTGACTGGTCTTGCTTCTCTTTCGTCATTATCTTGCTCGACATTTTGCGCATTCAGCAGCTGCTGGAAATGCTGCTTGAAAACATCTACAATTCCCTGTGCTTCGGTGACTAGGTTTCCTTCACTGTTTCGAAGAGCTTGTGTCCCGGTTCTGAAACCAGAAGCTAATTGCTTCGACCTTTTAAAGAAACGCCGGGTGTTGTTCTTGGCCCGAGACTCTTCTAGATCTTTGAGCTGAGAAACTGCGGATGCTCTTTTCTTTCTTCGCAGGGTCTTTTTCTCATTTCTCCTTTTCGTGCGGTACTCTTCCCTTGCTGCTCTTGTTTTCCGTTGCAGCATCTGCAGGCGTGCATTTTCCGTCTCTCTTTTCAATGTCACGCACTCATCATCATACCACGGGTTCTTTTTCGGGGGTGGCTGGTAACCTATGGTGGTCTCGGCTACATTTTTTATTACTTCTCGATATTGGTTCCACAGTGTGTTGACGTCTGTAGTATTTGGGAGGACGGCGGAGAGTCGCTCGCTCAGGCGCTCGCTGTAGTCTCTGGCATTCTCTGATGTGCTAAGGCAACCGATGTTGAACTTCTTTCTTTGGGCTGCACGTGTTTTTTTGTCGTTTGATATTCGAGCTCTAAACTTAGCCACTACCAGAAAGTGGTCAGAGTCGACATTTGCTCCTCGGAAAGTGCGCACGTTCAGGATGTTGGATGCGTGCCTTGCGCCGATTAGCACATGGTCGATTTGGTTGGTGGTTCGACCATCAGGAGATCGCCAGGTTGCTGTGTAGATCTTCTTTCTTGGAAACCTAGTGCTACTTATCACCGTATTACAAGCTGCAGCAAAGTCGATTAGTCGGAAGCCGTTATCTGTTGTTTCTTCGTGGAGGCTGTGCTTTCCAACTAATCCGCCAAAGATGTCTTCCTTCCCGATTTTTGCATTGAAGTCTCCGAGTACGATTTTGACGTCGTACTCTGGACAGGCTCCGTAGGCTCTATCCAGGAGGTCGTAGAAATCCTCCTTGCTAGACTCCTCAGCATCATCGGTAGGGGCGTGTGCACATATTATACTGATGTTCTGTAATGTGGCCTTGATGCGGATCACAGCCAGGATGGAGTGTTAATGCTCCAAAAATTGGACGATGGTGGTGACGTGAGGGACCATTTGGCAAAGTTTTTCGATGCCGTGGACAAGCTTGAAAGCATGAATGTTGACATAAATGGCGATTTATTGACAATTATGTTGCTGTATAGCCTTCCATCTTCGTATGAAAATTTTCGGTGCGCAATAGAGTGTCGAGATGACCTACCTACTGCTGAGGCGCTTAAAATTAAGATTGTTGAAGAGCATGAAGCAAGAAAACAGACAACTGGAAATGTCATAATGGCTATGACCGCTAGAAATGCAAAAAGTTCAATGAAGCATCACAAACATGAAGAATCAGCACATAAGACTAATAAAAAGGTAAAATGTTTTAAGTGCGGTGTTTTAGGTCACAAAGCAAATGTTTGTCCTGCTAAACGGTCACAACATAGTAGTAGGAAGCCTAAGCAAACTGTCTATAAAGCTGACGACTCTTTTATTGCAAATATTTCTACAGAACCGAATGAAATTTTCTGTGCGAAAACTGAACTTACCAGGACATGGATTCTTGACAGTGGCTGCACGTCACATTTGTGTGGTGATGAAAATCTCTTTGCATATATGTATGAATCACCGAAAGTGAAACTCAACCTTGCGAGCAATGCTACAGCTGATGTAAAAGGCAAAGGATTAGTTCATTTATCGGTTTCATGTGATAGTGGTTCGCGTGTGATTGCTTTTAATGATACTTTGTTTGTTCCTGAGCTCCGTACAAATTTAATATCTGTAGCGAGGCTGACTAACAAAGGACATGAAGTGAAGTTTGGAAAAGATGCAGCATTTGTTATTTCTAAAGATGGGGTTCTAACCATGATTGCAGATAGAAGGGGTGATCTTTATGTTGTTCGAGAACCCCAAGAATGTGCCAAAGTGGTTGTCCAGCCTGATTGCTCCGAACTGTTGAAGTGGCATGAAAGGCTGGGTCATTTGAATAGCAATGATCTTGTTAAGCTAGTTCAAATCGGTGTAGTTCCCGCGATAGACACTAAAAATCATGGACAACTGTCGAAATGTGAAGTGTGTGTGAAAGGAAAAATGACTGCGTTGTCATTTCCCAAGTCTAGAGATTCTTGTGAAGAAATTTTGAAAGTTATACACTCGGATGTTGTAGGTCCTTTTAGGAAAGAATCACTGAATGGTGCGAAATATTTTGTGACCTTCATTGACGAAAGCACAAGGTGGTGCGAAATTTATTTCCTCAAACAAAAGAGTGGTGTTTTCGAAGCTTTCAAACTGTACCAAAATCTTGTAGAGAGGCAAACTGGAAAGAAAATTAAGTGCTTGCAGTCTGACAATGGTGGTGAGTATTGCAATGCTAACTTTGAAAAGTATCTTTCAGATCAAGGAATCCAAAGAAGGTTAACCATTCCTCATACACCTCAACAAAATGGCTTAGCAGAGAGGATGAACCGCACCCTTATGGACATGGCCAGATTTCTGATGCTGCAGTCTGGTTTGAGTTCTGGTTTTTGGTCGGAAGCAGAATCACTGAATGGTGCGAAATATTTTGTGACCTTCATTGACGAAAGCACAAGGTGGTGCGAAATTTATTTCCTCAAACAAAAGAGTGGTGTTTTCGAAGCTTTCAAACTGTACCAAAATCTTGTAGAGAGGCAAACGGGAAAGAAAATTAAGTGCTTGCAGTCTGACAATGGTGGTGAGTATTGCAATGCTAACTTTGAAAAGTATCTTTCAGATCAAGGAATCCAAAGAAGGTTAACCATTCCTCATACACCTCAACAAAATGGCTTAGCAGAGAGGATGAACCGCAACCTTATGGACATGGCCAGATGTCTGATGCTGCAGTCTGGTTTGAGTTCTGGTTTTTGGTCGGAAGCAGTTGCTACTGCTTGTCATATACGGAATCGTTGTCCAACAAGTAGCCTGAACGGTGAAATTCCATTTGTTAAATGGAATAACAAGAATATTCATCTTAACTATCTTCGCACATTTGGTTCCAAGGTACATGTTCTCGACAAGTCTCCTGGAAAGGACAAACTTTCAGCAAAAACTTTGGAAGGAATTTTTGTTGGATATCCTCGTGAAAGGAAAGGATATCGAGTATGGAATATGGATACCAAACAGAAACCAAATCATTCATGCTCGAGATCTGAAATTCCTGGAAGATAGTCCACAAGGTCCAAATGAGGTCCCTGAGTTAGATGAACTATTTGTTCTTTTTCAAAAGTTAAGTCCTGAAGAAATGAGTCCAGTTATTGAAGATAGTCTGCAAAGCCCATTGAGAGCCGAAGACATTCAACCTGAATTACAAGAGCAACCACAAACCTCTCAACAAAGTTCAAGAAGAGCTCCTGGAAGACCTCGTCTTATTCGTAATGGAAGCAGAGGGCGACCTAAGAAAGTATTTCATTCGTATCCCAAAAACGACAATCAAGAAGTAGAAGAGTTTCATAGTTTTCATGAAAGTGGTGACGAAGATGAACATTTTGCTGGGGTCGCAGAAATAAGCGTCGCAGATGCTTTAAGAAGTGCTGAATGTGACGAATGGAAGGAGGCTATGGAATCGGAGGTATTGAGTCTTCTCAAAAACGATACATGGGAGATTGTTGAAAAGAAGAAGAAAGATGATGTCGTTGGATGCCGTTGGGTTTTGACTAACAAACATAACTCTGATGGTACAGTGGAGAGAAGAAAGGCTAGAATAGTAGCAAAAGGTTACAGCCAGAAATTCGGTGTCAACTATCATCAAACTTTTGCTCCAGTAGCGAGATTGGAGACGTTACGTTTGTTACTGGCTTTTGCAGTTCAATTTGATCTCAAAGTGTGGCAGTTTGATGTTTTAACGGCATATCTAAATGGTACGTTAGATGAAGAAGTAACAATGAGAGTACCAGAGATTTTAAATGAAATGCTGAATAGAATTGTTTCAAAACAAGGGGATGGATCATATTTTGGAAAACGAGCGAAGGAGATGCTAGAACGTTTACTTAATGGAGGAAATGCATGCAGGTTGCGAAAAGCTCTTTATGGACTTCGGCAGGCTGGTCGTCAATGGTATCTCAAACTAACTGAAAAACTGTTGAGTTTGGGACTAGAGCCTACAATTAATGAGCCTTGTATTTTTCAAAACAATTCTAAAGGTGAAATTATGTTCGTGCTCATCTATGTCGACGACATATTAGTTGCTTCGAAGGATGTCTCAAAGAGCCTGGAACTGCGAAATCGTTTGCAAGAGGACTTCGAGATTAAAGATCTTGGCTTGGCAAACTATTGTCTGGGTCTAGAAATCAAACAAGAATCTGGTAAAATTGAGTTGTTTCAGAGAGGGTATACTTTGGGACTTATCAAGCAATATGGAATGGCAAAGTGTAATCCAGTTGCGACACCTTCAGAAACAAAAGTAAGTTTTGATACTATTAATACTATTAATACTAATGATTTCCATACCGAGAGTTAATCGGTAGTCTGATGTATTTATCTGTTGCGACCAGCGATGCCAACCTAGGCATTTTCATGCCTTTTAGGCATTATTTTGCTAGCTAAGGCTCTAAGGCTTATTTTTTTGCAAAAAGGCATCTTTTTTTCATTTCAGTTTCAAACTACTGACTATTTTTATTTTATTAAAGCATTCTCAAAATATTAAACCTATAAGATTGTAATATGTAAATTCGCCTTTAGAAATGAGTTTCCACTTTCAAAGTGTTCGAATTTTCCGAACAGTTTCTTCTGGTGTCTTTTGTCGTTTTCCATTGGTCGTCCAGAAGCATTCGGAAGAGTCCAGAAGTTTTCTGAAACCATTCCATTGGACTGACTTTGACAGATGGAATGCTTCTGAGAAGAGCAGAACTCTTCTATTTTAAATACAGAATCTTCCGAAGAATGACACGTACATCATAACCCGTTCCATTAGAGGTAGAAAAATAAACGTCAAAAAAAGACCAATAGAAAACGACATATCTCACTGCCTTTCACTGTCTAACCCAGGGAAGCTCTGATGTTAGGCTTTCTCTATTGTTTTGTTTTTTCCACTTCTAGTCCTGTTAAAACGAAAGTAAACTGTTTTTTTATTCATTGCGGATTGTTAATTTAATTACATATGCATTCGACCTCGCCATTTTTAACTGAAGAAAATTAAGTAAATCCACTTTTATTATTTGTTTATACGATTTTCAATAATTCAAATCGAATTCAAGGTTTTAGTTTTAAAGAGCTGAACAGAATGCATCGCCGGACGACTGGCGACTAATCTGACAGCTGTCAAAAATGTGAAATTTGTATGGCAGTCGCCCATTAGCAACACAATGCGTCGTTCGTCGCCGAACTAGTCGCCCAAAAGTTGAACTTTGTTCAACTTAGTCGCGCGACGAGTTTGACGTTTGTATTTTTTTATATCGTGTTGCTGTTTCCTTGTATTCTTTTCGTCCAGCGTTGCCGATTTTATTTTTGAAAACGCGCCATTCTTGAAAAAATAATCGGGTCATTTTCGTTTTGTCAGGGCCATAATGCACTACTGCATATTTTAAAATTATTTTGATTAATCCCAGTTTTGAGTCTGTATTTGCACTTCATAGTAACTAATCACATGGACTTAAAAGTCATAACCTATAGAAATTATGAAAGCAAGTTGGCGCTAGTATAACTGTTAGCGACGCCTACCGAGTAAAACAACAATTAACATCACCCTTTGAATGGCATTACCATACTATACCGACCGACACCAAGCTTCGTTAAGTAAAGGTTTTCGTCATATTTCAACATTAACGGCCAGAACATAATTGAAAGCCACGGAGAAAGAACTATAATTTTTTAAAGCTTGCTGTATTAATTATTTAAAATAAAGACTTATAAAGTGTAGTTCCTTGGCATTTATTTCGAACGTAGTTCTCTAACATTTTTTTAAAAAATTATAAACAACACAACAAAAACTAAAAAGTGTAAAATTCACAAAGTTCAAGTATTATATCTTTGACGTTGGGTAGTAAGGGCTTATGTCAGAAAATGCAGTTTTTCATAAAACGAAAATGAAAGTTGTAAAATTATTTGTAAATCAGGGTTAAATATTCATTAACAAAAAAGTATGGCAAATATACGTTGAAATGAAGATCTACATAATAGTAAATACATTTTTCCAAATTTAAAAGTATTTAAGGTTTTTTCGATGACTTAAGTCTTTTGGACCATCTCATTTGGTACTATTTGTTGAATTTGTGTTTCCTCAAAAGACTTATGTTAGAAAACGAAACATTGCCATCAATTTTTGAAATAGGATGTTGTTTAATTAATAAATATATTTTTATAAAATAATTTGTTTAAGTTGTTTCTGCTTCGTTTTCTTCATCTACCAAATCGGGGTCATCATTTGTTGCGGAGGATGAAGTTGGTAGATTCTCATAAAAGCCGTGAAAGACAGGTGGCACCAGACTTAACAGAGATAATAAATCTTTTTTCTTCTCGTCGGATATTGGGACTAAAGTCTTGTGTTTCGCTTGAAAAGGATAGTTTGTGACGTTTTTCTCTTTTCCCCTTCTAAGAAAACTCAGGTTTTTAAATTCGTCGGAATGGCTTAAATTGTATTTATATTTCAATAAGCCATTTTCCTGGCATTGGAGCCATTGCGCGCTGTGCCAAGAAAACTGTTCATTCTGTGTGTTTTTCTTTCGGCATACAAAAAGGGTCTTTAACAATGCGGCAAAATCAAAAAATTCCTCCTGCTGCATTTCTTGAACCTGAATTCTTGGCCCGTGGTTCGTACAAGCTGGTACCAATCGTGGGGGTGATAAACAGGTGTTTTTGTTTTCTTCTTCTGTTTTTCTATCATGGAATGGTTCACGTCACATTCCATGTGAGTATGACCCGGTACAAGGAACTTGTGGTTAATCGTTAAAAGCGGATAATGGTGCTGAGCGAATAAAAACATTGCCGCCACAAGACTGTTTTTATTTTGTCCTCCGCATGTGTCCGAGTAAAATGTCACTTCAGAAACATCGTCAGGCAGTTTTTTATATGAGAGTATAGGCAGGAAGCTATTTCACTTCCCCCTCTATCAGCTAGAGCTTCATGCCACATATACTTATTTATTACTTTCCATATTCTCAACTGTTGTCCCTTCATTTGCTTGAGGTGAACTACTTGCAACTTCCTTCATTCTGCTATCAGTTGATAAATCTTCTTGTACAAAATCCACATCCATAACGCTATCATCAGAATCAAATAATATGTTTGACATATTAGCAAGTAATGATGGAGCAGGTGACGACCCAGGTGCAGCTGATCTTCCATAAGCAGTAGCAATTCTGCATTTTCTGATAAAATGTTATTGTATTTTGAATATTACCACTGATTTCCAGAATTTGCTAAGGCTAAATTTAATATATATTTACTCCTTTCACTCATTGTTGCACTACTGAACGCACTTTAATAAATGTCCTTATTATTTGACTTGGCTTATTTATATAACTCATGAAGGTTATAAAAGCTAACATAGGTAAAGTTACATGCAGATCTAGCATACATACCTAGTACTTGCAAATAAAATAGGCCTAAATTAAAAAATAACATACATAAAATCACAAAAATGTACTTTTTAACAGGTATATCAATCAATATTCCTAGAAAAGTGGCATACGTGACCAGACCACCGTCACTCAAATAATATGAGAAAGGGTTAATATTTAAAAAAAAAAAAAAAACAAGGCTACCTATTGTTAGGTGCCTATAATTCCAGAGAAGCAAAGGGTTAAGTATTTGAATACCGGATGTCCCTAATAAAAAATGTATCACCACATTCATCATATCCTCACTTAGGTATCGTTGTTTTGAGTTGTAAAACTGAAAAAGAAATTCTTGAGTTTTGTGAAAACCCGTGTTTTCTTTGTTTTTGTCATTGGTGAAAAATACCTTTATATAACTTGACATACGCCATTCGCTTATTTGGTATCGTGTCGGTTCAAAAGACTTAAGTTGAGAGAATTTTAAATTTTTCAAAAACATCGGTCACAAGGACTTAAGTCAACTTAAGACCTTAATACCAAACTAAGTATGCATTTTTCTAACATATTGCCTTAAGACCAAGTTGTTTCCAATAGGAAGCAGTTGTGCCAGACTCAAGTCCTTTGTACCAAACGAAAGAGAAAAAAACTTAGTTAAACCCCATCAAAACCCCAAAATGCGATTTTTTGACTTAAGACCTTACTACCCAACGTCAAAGATATATAAGTACACGTGAATCGAACAAAATGGTGGGCACACCACAAAAAGCTGGATCTGACTCTGCGTCGTCAAAACAAGTACGGAGTTCTTGCAAAAAATGCGAAGAACCAGACACATCTGATATGGTGCAGGTGATCATTGTAATGAATGGTTTCATTTTCACTGTGTCGGCGTCACGAGCGATATTGAAAATGAGACATGGAATTGTGGAGCCTGTCAAGAAGGCTCCACACAAGGTAAGAAAAAAACAAATAGCACACAAAAGAACAAAACTCTGCCGTCCGCTACTCCCAGGCGCTCAAAGAATAAGCAATTCGAATTAGAAATGCAACGTTTGGAAGAAGAGCGTAAACTCAACCAAGAATACATCGAGAAAAAATATCAGTTGCTGCATGCATTTAACCAATCATCCGACTCATTGCCAGAAGAGACACCAAGCACATACGTTCAAAACTGGTTGAATAATAAAAGCAATCACCACGAGGATGTCGAGCAGCCTGATCACCAAACAATTACACAGCCTGAACACCAAACAACAACACAGCCTGAACACCTAACAACAACACAGCCTGAACACCAAACAACATCACAGCCTGAGAAAG
This sequence comes from Sphaerophoria taeniata, assembly GCA_943590905.1. NCBI lineage: Eukaryota > Metazoa > Arthropoda > Insecta > Diptera > Syrphidae > Sphaerophoria > Sphaerophoria taeniata. Next base: position 195,586,460 of record OX016540.1, read on the forward strand.
ATACTTTCGACGACCGACAACGTACACCATCACCACCACCACACGGAGGAATGCTGCGAACAACTAGAGTCATCGCTGACATCTTTGGAATAGATTCGACATCCAAAAATACACAAGATGTTCTTCTCACGACACATAATCATCGCACGCTACAACAAGCAATAGAAATCGTTCCTTCAAACGCAATTTACTATCCACAAAACAGACAGTTCTCTCATGCTACCGCCAATCAACTCCAAGCAGAAAATCCATCTCAGACACATCATTGCAACAGTTGTTATATCAACAATCCAGTAGTAACTCCGCCCATTCAGTGGACGCCTAGAGGAGTGGCCCAGCTTTATAGCATCTTTTGAGAGTACAACCGAAATCTGTGGTTATTCAAATGGTGAAAACATGTATCGACTGCAGAGATGTCTAAAAGGACCTGCATTGGAAATCGTAAGATATAGGTTGAATTCTCCCGGTGGTGTACCAGGTGCCATCGAAGCCCTTCGACAGATCTATGGGCGACCTGACCTTCTTATAGATGACCTTCTAATTCGCATAAAACAAGAGCCACCTCCAAAGCTAGAGAAATTGGAAACGGTTGTTCACTTTGCGCAATCCGTACAAAATGTGACAGCGCTGATGGAGAGTTCAGAATTGCATGATCATCTTTGCAATCCGAGCTTGTTAAAAGAACTCGTTTCCAAACTACCCGCACAGATGAAACTGGAATGGATCAGATATAAGAACGGCAAGCCGTCGGCAACTATTGCTACCTTTAGCGAATGGATTTCACAAATAGGGAAAGATGCAAGTGAAGTTACTGTCCCTCCTGGAGAGAGAACATTTACTAAATTACGTAATTTCATCAATATACACTCTGAAGATGTCGATAGCCAATCGGAGAAAGCTACACAAGGTGAAACGGGATGTCTAATCTGCAGTAAAAACTGCACTGAAATAAAACTTTGCAGCAAGTTTCAACAGCTACGTCGACCGCAACGATGGCAGGAAGTGAAAAGATACAAATTGTGTCCAATGTGCCTCTGTACCCATGAGAATGGTCAATGCAACTCAAATGAGACTTGTGGCGTAAATCATTGCAATCGTAAGCATCACCCATTACTTCACAATGTCAACACTGAAAATCGTGGCATCTCCGATCAACGCTCCAGAACCTCCATCGTTAATCAGCACTCGAGACAAGACGACGAGACTTGTGTTCTCTTTCGGGTGGTTCCGGTCATGCTGCGGAATGGAGATCTGAATGTCGAGACATTCGCATTCCTCGATGAGGGTTCCTCTTTAACGCTACTGGATGAGTGTATCGCCGAACAACTGCATCTTAGTGGTACTCTACAGCCCATCTGTCTGAAGTGGACCGGAGACACAGAACGGTCAGAAGAAGAGTCGAGAAGAGTGACAATGCAGATATCTTGAGTTTCACCACAGAGCCGCCAATATACAATATCAAATGTTCACACTGTACGCGATCTCAATTTACCTGTTCAAAGTGTGGATGCTGACAATTTGGCCAGAAGATTCCATCATCTGAGAAGCATACCGATACGGTCATACAACAAAGCGATTCCAAGGATTCTTATTGGGCTCAACAATTGGCACTTAGCTCTTCCAATGAAATCCAAGGAAGGACGGATAGATGAGCCGATAGCTTCGAAAACAAGACTTGGTTGGGCTGTCTATGGACCGTGCAGAGAGGAATTATTTTCGAATGCAACAAAACAATACCATCTTCATATCTGCGAATGCCAAGAAGAAAAGGATCAGAATCTTCACCAACTTGTGAAAAGCTACTTTGTGCTCGAAAATATGGGAATTGAAAAGCCAGAAATTATGAGTATTTCCAAAGATGAGCAACATGCATTGGACATTCTGAAATCTACAACACAGCGTAAAGGACCTCGATACGAAACCGGATTATTATGGAAGTACGCATCAATTAGTCTCCCCGATAGCGGTGAGATGGCCAACAGACGTTTTTTGTGTTTGGAGAAAAGGCTAACTAGGGATCCAGACTTAAGAAACATCATTCAACAGCGCATCGCGGACCACATCGAGAAAGGATACATTCGGCGATTAAATGAGGAAGAGTTGAGTATACCACACCCTCGAACATGGTACCTTCCTATCTTTCCTGTATCCAACCCGAACAAGCCAGGGAAAATCCGCATCGTGTGGGATGCCGCCGCGAAAGTTGATGGTATATCGCTGAATGATATGTTGTTGAAAGGACCTGACCAGTTGCCATCATTGACGTCTATTCTTCTCCGGTTTCGACAAAGACTCATCGCTATCTGTGGAGATATTCGAGAGATGTTCCACCAGGTGATCATCAGAGAAGAAGACCAACACTCACAACGATTCTTATGGCGAACAAATGAGGCTGATGCGAAACCTGATGTTTACGTTATGCAGGTCATGACGTTTGGAGCCAAATGTTCTCCTAGTAGTGCCCAGTTCATCAAGAATTTAAATGCCATGAATTTTAAAAGTCATTTCCCCAGAGCAACTGAAGCAATTGTTAAAAATCACTATGTTGATGATTTACTCGACAGTGTCGACACAGAAACAGAAGCAATTCAACTTGCCGAAGAAGTGCGCTACATCCACAACCAAGGGGGATTCGAAATACACCATTGGCTTTCCAATTCAACAAAATTCATGGCAAAATTCACCGATCCAGAAACCAAGAAGAAGGATTTGAGCATTGCAACCGAACCAGGAACTGAGAAGGTACTAGGCATGTGGTGGTCAACTAAGACAGACACCTTTACTTTCACCATTGCATTTGAAGGGAAGAACAAGGACATTCTTACCGGCCAGAAAACACCAACCAAACGAGAAGTTCTTCGTGTTCTTATGTCCATTTACGATCCACTTGGCTTACTGGCCCACTTCTTGATATACGCGAAAATCATTCTTCAAGACATCTGGAGGTCGAACATCGAATGGGATGATCCGATTCAAGCTGAACAACTGATGAAATGGAGAAATTGGATACGGTTACTGCCACAAGTGGAGAACATCCATTTCCCTCGATGTTTTGTTCGGGCCACTCCAAAGAAGGATACCAACATACAACTTCACATGTTTGTAGATGCGAGTGACACTGCATATGCTGCTGTGGCTTATCTTCGCATCGAGAGTGACTCCGGAATCGAGTGCAGTCTTGTTGCGGCCAAAACGAAAGTGGCACCACTAAAGATTCTCTCCATCCCAAGAATGGAGTTGGAGGCTTCCCTGTTGGGAACACGACTAGCTACAGCAATACAAGGTGCACTCACGCTCCCAATAACGACGAGACATTTCTGGACAGATTCAAAGGTCGTCATGGCTTGGCTGCAGTCGGATCAACGGAGGTATCGGCAATATGTTGCCTTCCGTATTGGGGAAATTCTTGAGAGTTCAAATATCCAAGAATGGAACTGGTTACCATCAAAGCTCAACGCAGCGGATGCTGCAACTAAATGGAAACCACCCCCTGATCTCCAATCGAAAAGCAGTTGGTACTCTGGCCCAGAATTTTTGTACCAGCCTAAGGAAAATTGGCCCAATCATCCCTTGGAAGCTGAAACGACAGAAGAATTAAAATCCAGTGTTATGCATATTCGCAAGAATTCGCAGGTGATGATCATACAAGCCCACAGATTCTCAGGTTGGAAGAAGATGGTCAAGTCATGTGCGTTCGTATATCGATACGTCGCTAATTTACAATCTAAAGCCAAACGTCGTCCAGGAATTAATAAAAACTTGACATCTGAAGAATATTTCAAAGCAGAGCAATTTCTATTTCGGCAAGCACAAAGTGAATCCTATACAGATGATATAGAAAAACTCAATCAAAACAAACCACTAAGTCCTCAAAGTGCTTTATATCGACTAAGTCCATACAAAGATGAGAATGAAGTGCTTCGAATCCGAGGACGTATAGATGCATCAGGGGCAGCTTCTCAGGACACAAAGAGGCCAATTATACTTCCGTATCCGAGCAGAATCACATCACTTCTCATCAGTTCCTATCACATCAAGTATTGTCATTCCAATCAAGAAACAATAATTAACGAGCTACAACAACGTTTTTATATTCCAAGATTGAGAGCTGCAGCAAAGAAAGTAAAAAAAGAATGTCAATACTGCAAAAACAACTACGCCGTCCCAATACCACCTGAGATGTCTTCACTTCCACCATCACGACTGGCGTCATTTACACGGCCATTTTCCTACATAGGAATTGATTATTTTGGCCCGATGAAAATCAAAATTGGAAGACGTCAAGAGAAACGATGGGGAGTTTTGGTAACCTGCTTGACTACAAGGGCGATCCATCTCGAACTTGCAGCATCATTATCATCGGATTCGTGCATACCCAGTTTGAGAAGGTTCATTGCCAGGAGAGGAACTCCGCTTGAGATACACAGCGACAACGGTACCAACTTCCGAGGAGCCAGCAGGGAATTGAGGGAAGCCTACCAAAAACTGAAACATGACGTGATTGCACAGCATTTCATCGATTCTTCAACACAGTGGAAGTTCATCCCACCAGCATCGCCGCATATGGGAGGCTGCTGGGAGCGTCTCGTCCGCTCAGTCAAGGCCGTTCTATCAGAAGTCATCAAAACGGAAACACCAAGTGAAGAAGAATTACATAGTGCCTTGTTGGAAGTGGAGGCAATTGTTAACTCTCGCACTCTTACATACGTACCTCTTAGCTCAGAAGGCGATGAAGCGCTCACACCTAACCATTTCTTGTTGGGCTCGTCTGATGGAGCGAAACCGGTTGGAGAATTTACTGATGAAGGAGCAATATTAAGAAAGAGCTGGGCCAAAGCTCAGCGAATAGCAAACTCCTTTTGGCGACGTTGGACCCAAGAATATTTGCCTACTTTAACGAGGAGAACGAAGTGGTTTCAACCTTCACGACCCGTGGAAAAGGGTGATATCGTCATTATCATCGACTCAAATATGCCCAGAAACTCTTGGCCGAAGGGTATAGTCCTGGACACCGTGATCGGCAAAGACAACCAGGTGCGACAAGCAACAGTGCGAACCTCTACGGGAATCTACGTAAGGCCTGCAGTGAAGTTGGCCGTTTTGGATGTCAGAGACGCCGCTGAAATGAGTGATAAGACTATAGGTCCAGTCTCGTCTTACCAGGGGGGAGTGTTAGCGACGCCTACCGAGTAAAACAACAATTGAAGCGTTGAGAATGAGAAGGGGTTAAGTGACATATTTCGAGTTTCGAGTAATCTTCGTTTAAAGTTTATGGCTTATAACTTTTTTTCTGAAAGTGATGGAAATTTAGAAAAGTGTCATAAAAAATGCTTTAAAAAATAGAAATTTAGGTACAGCAAATCATTTTATTTAAATTCATTACAAAGTGTTGTTTTGGACAAAAAAAAGTACTTAGCACCTTTATTCATGAAGAATTATTTTTAATTTTTTTTTTCCTTATGAAGGGGATAAGTAAATCCAGTAACCTTAAAAGATGAATAATATCCATACTAAGTAATAGGAGGATTCAATCAAAATTAGGTTATTCAATTTGTACCAAATATTCCAGCAGAAGATAAGCTCAAGGAGGTGTACTGTGTCCTCTTTTATGGCTTTTGGTCTTTGGTTTTTTTTTGTGAGCAGTTAACACCTTTTTGCAAAAAAAATAAACCTACACTCAAAATTTGTTCTGGAATCTGGACTCATAAAAGTGTTAAGTGATTTTATCACCTTTATGCCGTGCAAATGATAAAAAGAAGAATTTAATTATCCCCTTTATTTAAGGCTAACTTTGAAACTAATGGGACTAGGAAAGAGCCAGTACGACCAAAATTTAAGTTGTCGCTTGCCGCCTTTATCTGCTGAAAAAAATAGAAAAATTCAAAAATGTCACTTAACCCCTTCTCATTCTCAACGCTTCAATTAACATCACCCTTTGAATGGCATTACCATACTATACCGACCGACACCAAGCTTCGTTAAGTAAAGGTTTTCGTCATATTTCAACATTAACGGCCAGAACGTAATTGAAAGCCACGGAGAAAGAACTATAATTTTTTAAAGCTTGCTGTATTAATTATTTAAAATAAAGACTTATAAAGTGTAGTTCCTTGGCATTTATTTCGAACGTAGTTCTCTTACAATAACCATTTTTAATGTCAGATGACCAAGTGAGAAGTGAGATACTGCAGAAATGCAGACTTTATATACAACAGGCCAGTTTCACCTTACGACATCTCTCTGAGATCTCAATTTCACTTTGACTGAGGCAAAATCTCAGACCTCACTCCTCATTGAGAAAGCTTCGGTTAACTCACAAATTCTTGTTTTTCTTTCATATACATCAGTAGCGTCAAATCGGCTAAGTGAGAAATCGAATCTTAAGTCTTTTCATTTTGGAGATCCCAGAAAAAAATATCAGTTCTCAGCTGAGAAACTGTGTAACGTTTTCAGTACAATAAAAAAAAAATCGAAGTTGTCATCCTCACTGAAGATGTTTTGTTTTTGGTTCTAACACTAATTAGAGGGCCATTTTAAATTTTTTGGGCCACCGGGAAATTTCAACACTTCGGCAACGCTGAGCCCGTCGCGCGACTATTGTGTTCACAAATTTCTTAGCGACTTGGAAGGCGAATTTTTGACAGCTGTCAGATTAGTCGCCAGTCGTCCGGCGACTGCATTCTGTTCAGCTCTTAAGTTCTAAGTTCTGAGCAAAGAATAAAAAAAATAGATTTTTTAGGTTTTTAGACCTTAAATTAAAAAAAAAATGAATTGGTTTTTTTTTTACTTCCATTGATAAAACTCAAGGAAAGTGATAGTGTTTTCAAGAAAGGCATTTTTTAAATGAAAAAGGCATCTTTTTTTCCAAATGTAGGCATTTTTTGGGCTGAAGCGGTTGGCAACGCTGGTTGCGACGCGCCCGGATATCGCAAATACAGTATCCAGATTGGCACAGTTTACGAGTCAACCAAAGAAGTGTCATTGGGTAGCCGCAAAGCGTGTCCTCAGGTACCTTACTGGGAGTGCAAGCTGTGGACTGGTGTATATAAAAACCGATAAACCGTTGATAGGGTACACCGATGCAGATTGGGGAAGCTGTACTTTTGATCGTCGTTCATACACTGGATATGCGTTTTTACTCAGTGGTGCAGCTATTTCCTGGAAATCACAAAAACAACGGACTGTGGCACTCTCCTCAACAGAGGCTGAGTACGTAAGCTTATCGGAAGCTTCAAAAGAAGCAATCTATTTAAGCAGCTTACTAACCGAACTGGGATTTTCTGACCACACCAAACCCACAATATTTGTTGACAATCGTGGGGCACAGTGTTTGGCAAGTGACCATGTTTTTCACGCACGAACAAAACACATAGTCATAAAACATCATTTTGTTCGTCAATCACTAATAGACGGGATGTTTTCTTTTGAGCATGTTCCAACTACTCGGATGATTGCAGATGTTCTCACAAAGCCATTAACCCGAGAAGTTCACTTGAGATGCCTGAAAGGTCTTGGATTTGAGACAGTAGGAGAATTTGAGTGATATTTAACGTTTGTCTTGAGAGGGCGTGTTGGAGATTGAGCTTTCATCAACATCCTCAGATTGCAATACCAACGTTATATTTATACAATTAAGGTCCTTAAACTAACATTATACACTTAACTGTTTTTCACTCTACTTGAATACTACTTATCAAATGCTCTGTATCAAATACGTTTTGTATTTTATTAATTTATGTAAATTTTCTTTTCACTCTTAAATCATCGTTCATTGAATAAACATTGTTGTTTCTTTTATATCTTTTGTAAATCTATTTTCTTCTGGAAATCTTCTGGCGAACAACATTTCACAAAAAACGGAAAAACTATTTATTTTTCTGCGTTTTAACGCGCTTATCTCAGGAACTGCTCAGTCAAATTGAACAATTCTTTTTGTGTCTAATGGTGGATTTATCGAGGAAAGCTAGAAGCTATATCATACTACGCTGATACCAATAGGAGCGAAGCGTCAGTTAAAAATATTGCAAAAACGGCAAAAAATATTCTTTTTTGAATGTTTCTGTTGTTTGCTTGAACCCGCTGATCTCAGGAACTGCTAAATCAAAGTGAACAATTAATTTGCGTTGAATAGTTTATTTATTATGGAAGGCCTTAGGCTATATAACAATAGGCGATATAAGCGAAGAATCAGTGGAAAAAATGGAAAAACGGCAAAAAAAATATTAATTTTTCTTGGTATGTGTTGAAAAAACTACTGTGCAGTGTGCACTGCTCAGCACCAACTGATTTTAGAATTAAAGTAACAGAATTTCAAAAAAAAAAAAAATACTAGCGTGTATAAGTGGATATAGTGTTACTATTTTTCCCATTCAGTAGCAATGGCTGTCATAGCGCCGCCCCGCGCGCTGTCGTCCGTTTTCAGTTCAATAACAACATAGAAGTTAGAAAGATGAGAACGAAAAATATTGTGTTGGCTGTATCAAACTTAAAGCAGGCTGGCCAAGCAAATGATATAAAAAATGCCAGTTCCACCTAACAACCAGTGGCGTAGATAGCTTTTCGCTACGGGAGGAGATGGATCTACTTCGCTCATTTTTACTTCCGACATCTATACTAATATATAAAGTTTGTTTGTTTTGTTTGAACGCGCTTATCTCAGAAACTACTGGTTCGAATTATAATTGAGTTGGATAGTCCATTCTCCAAAATTCGAGGAATCTTAGGCTTCATAACAAATTAGTCTACGGCCAATAGGAGCGAAGAATCAGTGGAAAATGTGAAAAAAACGGAAAGATCTCAGAAACTGCTAAATCAAATTGAAAAACTCTTTTTTTTTTGTGGAGAATAGTCCATTTATCGAGGAAGGCTTTAAGCTATACAAAGTTACGCTTCGAATAATAAGAGCAAAGCTTCAGTGAAAAGTCTTACTAAAGCGGGGAAAATAATACATATTTAAAGGCTTCGAGTTAAGAAGAATTTTGACTTAGGGAGAGTCGACTAATATACAATTTTAAAATAACTTTGCAACCAAATTCATGCGCATCATGCACAAGTCAAGACGCACCTCTGGGCCTCTGGCCGAAGCACGATGGAGAGACGGACGAAGTCACGGGCAACTACTACAGGGTGCGGCACGAAAACTTGGTGATTTGTTTTTGGCGCCAAGCGGGGGGGGGGAGTGGTCGGATGTTGGTGGAGAGTGTCTCATTTTTTAGGGGACTTCCTGAAGTTTCATCTGCACCGCAGTCAGTCGACATCATGCATTGGACGAAAGAGCAACGCGCATTTGCCTGCGAGGCTTACTTTTCCAACAGTCGTTCCATAATTTCCACTCAACGTGCAACAAAATCGCGTTCACGAAGCTCCTGCACCAAAGCCAATTTGTAAGGATGGAAATGAAGATCCTGGTGGAGAATTCGTCTCACAGTGCGATCAGATATGCCCAAAGCAACTGCATGTTTGCGCGCCGAACGCCGGGGAGATCGCAAGACAGAAACTCTCACCCTCTCAATGTTTTCCTCTGTGTGATTCTCTGGTGTGCTGGATGGGATTTCGTCACGTTTCCGCTCTCCCTGAATGCTTTCACCCACGAAACAATCGACTGCCGGCCAGGAACGCGACCTGCGGGATGGATGTTGAAGCAAGTACGGAAAGCACGTTGAGTGGAAATTAGACTGTTGGAAAAGTAAGCCTCGCAGGTAAATGTGCGTTGCTCTTTCGTCCAATGCATGATGTCGACTGACTGCGGCGTAGATGAAACTTCAGGAAGTCCTCTAAAAAGCGAGATACTCTCCACCCACATCCGACCACTCCCCCCCGCTTGGCGCCAAAAACAAATCAGCAAGTTTTCGTGCTGCACCCTGTAGTATAGAATATATGAAAAGTTTTGGATGTGTGTCTGTCTTTCTGTAAAAGTGTAAGCGCACCCAGCCTTAACCATTGGTCCGATTGACTTAAAACTTGAAAATTGAGGTCTCAGCGAATTCGCGTTGGTCTTCTTTTTATTTTATTATTATTTTTTTTTAAGATCAAAATTTAGGGAAGCCACCAAACAATTTTTTTTTGCCAAAAACCAAAAGTATCAATTTTCTCAATTTTTTTTTTTAAACTTCGTCCAAAACGCTAATGGGTAATAGCGCATTTTGCTTTCTGGTTTAAATGAATTAGTGTGAGTTATCGTTACCGTTAGGATTCGAGTTAACTTCACCGCAGTTATGCAAACATTTGTGTTCGTGTTGATGAGTGTGTTGCGTGTTTGGGGGCGGTTTCTTACACCAAATTAACAATGTGACATACGGTGAGAAGAAATCTAAATAACTTTAAATTTTTGTGTCGGTGTGGGCTTTTGATGTGGAAAGCTGGATTTAAGCTCTTTTTCTTGCACGTTTACCTATTATTAATTGGTGAGAGACGTTAAAATATAGGTACTTTTTAAAAATCGATATAAAAAAGAAATTCAAAAAATTAGGTGATTTGCAGAAGTAATAATTTCTTTCAGATGAAGTAGACTTTGTGTTTTCCCCGTAGACTGTAGGTATAGAATGTACAATGCGTTTCTTTAACTTATTTGGCATGACTGGTTATGTTGAACAATTATGAATCCCAATGGGGGGATATATCCCCCTGATCTCCCCCTATCTACGCCACTGCTAACAACACCTCACTGAGATCTCAGAGATCTCAGAAATCTCATAGATTTTTTAAGTGGAACAAAAATTCTCAGCTGCGAACTGAGATTTTTTTCTCAGATCTCTGAGATGAAATTATGTTGGATTCGATTTCTCACTCAGCTATTTTGACGTGGCTGATATATGTGCAACAACAATTAGTAAGGTAACCATTATATCTCAATGATGACTGAGAATTATGTTCCATCAAATTATTTTGCCTCAGTCAAGGTGACATTGAGATCTCAGTGAGATGTTGTTAGGTGGAACTGGCCTAATAACTGCTCAAATTAAAATTTTGAGAGTTCAATTGATTTGTGAATGTGAATCATTGCAGTGAATGTGATTGATTGCACTATTTGTGCAGATTATTCTGTTTAAACAATATCATTTTATATATTTCTTAACTAAAAAATATGCTCAGTTTTAAGAAACAGGAAAAAAAATGACTTCAGGAAAAAAAGATGCACAAGTAAGAGAGATATTAGAATTAGGGAGAGTTCGACCAAGGGAATGCTTTAAGTATGAAAAACTGAAGGGAATTATAAAAAATGCTCAAATTGTTCAAGTTTAAGAGAATTACGACCTAGCGAGAGTTGACTGCAATGCAATTTAACGATAACTTCGCAAAAAACTTCCCACGCGCATATGATGCACAAGTCGTGACGTTACTCTGGCCAGTGGACGAGGGAGAGCCGGACGAAGTCGCGGGCAACTGCTAGTGTTTGATACAGCTGATGTGTTCCTTAAATCGGGTTTTGTATACTCCTCTTCGTTTGGCCTATATATTTTTTGTTGCAGTCTTTACAGCTGATTTCGTATAGGTATACCACTTTTTTCACTTGTTGGGGTGACATCTTTGGTTGAGCCGAGAATGTTCTTTAGCTTGCCATTATTGTTGTAGCGATATGTATGTTTTCTTTCTCTAGGGTCTTTCGCAATTGATTTGTTATTGCTGGTATGTAAGAAAACGATATACGAAATTTGTTGTTTGAGTGATTTTGGCTAAATAGTGTGGATATTTCATTTCTTCGTATTCGGTTTGACTATTTTTTCACAATATTTCCCACAACCGTTTTCTTAAAACCATTAACATCAGCTAAATGAACAATGTAATCAAATTCTTTTTTGAAATTACCAACGGAAAGTGGGAGTTTTCACAATCTGTATGCCATTGAATGAAAGGAGAAAAAAGTGTCTTTCGTGATGTAGCGATCAGTTGATGTATTTTTCCGGAAAACGTCAAACTCTATTTTTTTGTTACGTTTCTTACATAAGACGTCTAAGAACGGGATGGAATTATTGACGTCTTCTTCCTCATATGTAAACTTGATGATGTCATATCTGTTGTTTAGTATATTTAGAGTTTCTTCAACTGTATTCTTTTTTATAACACATAACATAACATATCTAAACCATATTCTGGGCAAAAGACCTTCTCGTTTCAAATCCATCTCAAATTAAGACATGAAGGCTTCCACAATGAGCGTTGAGAAACGGTTTCCCATACTTGTTCCGTTGTTGTTTTTGTTGAATTTGTCACGGAAAACGAAATAATTATGTGACATATAAACTTTTGCTGCTCTTAAATAAACTCTTTTGTGATTTTCTTCTATATTTCTCGTTTCGAGATGTAATTTGAGTGCCTTTATAGCAACAGCAGCTGTCCGTAGCTTAGTGGTTAGGTGCGTTGCTTGCTAAGCCGAACGTCGTGGGTTCGAGTCTGGATTGGAGTTTCTGATATTTCCTTAATAATTCCTTTTGCGTCGTCTATCATCCTATTCAATGGTGATCTCTTTAATACGGTAAAACCATCTTTAGCGATTGACTTTTCCATCCTATCTACATAGTCTTCCTTGTCCAAGATCACAATGATGTTGCCTTTATTTTTCAAAGGTTAAATTTTATATTATTGCAGGTGCATTGGTTTTCAAATGGAAAACTGGAAAATTTATTTATTTTTTTTTTATTTTTTTGATATCTATTCATTATGATTACACTTAATACATAATTTAAAATATAGACATAAAGAACTTATACATTAATACATAATAATATAGAATTAAATTATAGTGGCATTTTTATTAGGAATTTTTAATAGTACTAAAAGCCACTCTAGCAAATATTAAATAAAAGTCTTAAAGGAACATTAATGTATGGGGTGAGATATGTTTCAAGAATATGTTTTTAATTTAATAATAGAAATTTAAACAGAATACAAAAACAAATTGAACATTAGTGGACGTAGGTTAACAAAACTTCAATTTGCCTATAATCGCAATCAAAAAGCCAAATTTTAACTTTCTTCAAGAATAGCGGTAAAGAACGAATACAGCGAATACAAGGGGGTAACGTATTAAAGAGTTTACAGGACACAATGGAGTAGAAGTTTCTTAAGCCAACCGTGCCAAGATCGGAGTTGATCCGCAGCCCAAGTAAAAAAGCGTGCTAATCTAACGCACACGAGTGTGGATTGATACTTTTTCGGTATCATATCGTACAAAAAAAGCTGCTATACGATCATGAAAAGTGGAGCACAACCTTGAAATCTACTCTGTGCAATTTTACATACAATCAAGTCAACGAATCGACAGTAGACATCGAATACGAAAACAAATTGAACATTAGTGGACGTAGGTTAACAAAACTTCGATTTGCCTATGATCGCAATCAAAAAGCCAAATTTTAACTTTCTTCAAGAATAGCGGTAAAGAACGAATACAGCGAATACAAGGGGGTAACGTATTAAAGAGTTTACAGGACACAATGGAGTAGAAGTTTCTTAAGCCAACCGTGCCAAGATCGGAGTTGATCCGCAGCCCAAGTAAAAAAGCGTGCTAATCTAACGCACACGAGTGTGGATTGATACCTTTTCGGTATCATATCGTACAAAAAAGCCGCTATACGATCATGCAAAGTGGAGCACAACCTTGAAATCTACTCTGTGCAATTTTACATACACTCAAGTCAACGAATCGACAGTAGACATCGAAGCTCGGTGCAAATACATCATAATCTGAATAGCAGGACTGCGAAACCGCTTTTACAAGACAGATCTGGGTAATCCACGAGCTAACTAACCACCAAACCCAGCCGAGGCTCAAGTGAAGCTTTAATCAATTATCAGCCCTATTAATAAAAATACCCTATCCACTGGATAACACACGTTATAGCTAGCACACGGATAGTGTAATTATTCATTTGATAAAAAAGTTTATTAATAAACATATTTTTTCCTCGTGTTAGATATTCATTGAATAGTTCCAAAATGTACTATAAAATCTAGTATTTTTTTCGATTTTGAAGATTGGTTGTCACCTGTTGACTGTTTTTTTGATTATTTGTTAGTGTGCTATTACACGATGAAACTAGTTTCATGCAACATCTTCGAATTCTGCTTTGTTATCATATCCTGTTTCTCGACTGCTATTACACGTTGAAACTAGTTTCATGAAACTAATTTGACAATTCTTTTTTAGTTCAATTTCGTTGCCCAAAACTGTCAAAAATACGCAACAGTCTAATTTTGAATTTTGAAAATGTTGCCATATAAAGTTCAACTTCAAATTCAAATAATTAAATGAAATTTACTATGATTCGCAAATCACGCGGTGGTAGAGGACATGGAGTGGAACGACTACATCGGGAAGAGCTAAGCCCCAGTTGGATATCTCTGGGATCGGTGAATATTTCATCTTACAAAAATGACCTAAAAAATTTAAGTGTTCTTCTTCTAGAAAACGAATAGGTACATTCTCATGGCAGCCAACACTCCTTTAGAACAAGAGCTGCTCCAAAAGTCGTCTATGAAGTTTTCTCAGATTCTAAATGAGTTTGTTTTGTTCAGTTTTATGTTTTGGTTATTCAATAAAAAGTGGACTTCTTAAGAAAACTAAGCAATATTAAAATTTATAAAAATTTGTATGTATTTCATTAATGCTGCAGTGCACCAAAGCTCTTCCTATCATCTCCACGCTTCACCAAGCCAGATTGTTTCCAGCAGGGAGAAACAAAGGGCTTCGTTGGTATCCTCCTTGCGTTTTTCCTTTTTTTCTTGTTGGATCGGCTAGAAAATACATTACTGTAATCCATACAAGTTGTCCTAAAGGAATCTGCCAAGAACCCAATTGTTGTTAATTTTGGTACCGAATAGAAAAAAAAAACAAGACCTATCAACGTTATAAGATATTATTGTCTTTATTTAATAAAAAGCATGGGTATATTATCCACCGCATTGTTTTCATGCGTAAGACGAATCATCTCCTCGAATCATCGTCTTTAAGATTAAATTTGCCAGCCTTCAAACCAAAGAAACGAATCGAGGTCAATTTTCCGTAATTCGGTTCGGCCACATGAATATAGAACGATTGGCGATAATTTCGTTCTTCATGTCATCGTCCCACAAGTCCAGCTCGATTAGGTCCTTAAGCATATGCTGATTGACAATCTGGAACTCGTCGGACAGAACTGGACGATGTTGCTTATTGGACTTCTTAGCCTCCGGCACTGGATAATAGTTGACATCGATGATTTTGAGATTTTTCGTCACTATTTTGGTAACTTCTTCGAACTTCTGGAAATCCGAGATAATTGGTGACTTTTCACTGGTTGCTGCATCGGTCATATATTACCTCAGAGAATGCTTTTTTTTTTTTTTTTTGTAAATTCGAGACAACAATGCGTGTCGCTGAATTGCATAGTCGGCATGGTTTGTCATGAGCCTAGCTACTGTTTCGGTCAGATTATCCAGCTCCTGGGTTGTTACTCCAGCATAGAGGCCATTGAATAATTTGAAGGTAATTGCAGGATCAACGAAATCCATGTTCAAGTTATACCATAGCTTTTGGATGTTGTCAAAATGGATTTCTTCTTTGCGGCCATCCCGCTTGAAAATGTACATTTTTTTGGCCTTCATCTGAAAATATACTAAAGAGAATTTTGATGTTTTTCTAATATTGTGAAAATTTGCATATCAATTAACTTTAAGGCTAGGTTTTCCATTGAAAATTTCGTTGGTCTTTTGCGTAAAACTGTGTAGCTCCCAAAATATTCCGAATATTTAAATGAAATCAACGGGTATAGATTATACATTTAATAAGCTAAGAAATTATTTAGCTAAAAAAAATATTAAAAATATATTTCATCCCAAAATGGTCATGCGTAACGAAAAAATATGAAATTTTTGGAGACGTTTGCAGGGGAAAAGTTTTGTTGCCTTAAAAATTTATTTTTTATTCTTTTTATATTTTTTATCTATTCTTAAAAAGTCTCACGACTCAGTAACGTGGCTTTTTTTAATTTTTTGTCCAGTTTCGTCAAAAAAAAAATTAACAAAATCACGAAAAATGGGTGAAATTTAGCAAAAGTAGGCCTGATTTATTTGGAATAATTTCTAAATTAGAAAAGATAAAAAATTGAAAATATTTTTTTTATATTGTTGAAATATACCTACATAATATCACAATAATTTTTTAATTTTTTTATAAAATATTTTACTAGATTTTTTTGAAGTGCAAAGTAAAAAAATGCATGTTTTTCTTAGAATATTCTACGGCGAACAAGATTCCAGCCCCATTTAGTTTGACCCAACAACAAAAGTATTTTTTTATGAAAATTGAACATCTCTGCGACTCAGTAACGTTTTTAGAAAAAAAAGAAAAAAATGAAAACATATTTAAAAATGCATTTAAAAAAGTCAATATTTTTGTGTATCAATTATGAGGAGAATGCAGCAAACAATATTTTCAAAAATATTTTTTAAATTTTTTTTCATATTTTTTATATAGAAATCAGAAATTAAAATAATTTTACGATATCCCGTTTATTTTATATTAATATTGGAAAATGGGTATTTTTTTAGATTTTTACAAGAAAAATCGCGTTTGCTCACACACACTAAGGTACTCAGTTCAAACGAATTGAACTAGGTGGCGTTGTTTTATATTTCATTCTCTTCTCCTTCGTTTTATTTTTATAGGATAGAGAAAAAAATGTTCATACCAAACGTTCTCATAGAATTCGTTTGAGAATGAAAATTAATTTTTTTATACTTCTGGAATGTTTATGATATGCAGACATATAAATGTAGATAGGCAATTGTGATCACTTACTATGTACTTTGTAGGTATTCGATGAAAAAGTTGTTTTGAATACCTCCCTACATTTGTCATATTGGCAGGCATACATTTCGAATATGTATGTGAATTCGCGTATTTTATATTTTTTGAAAATGAGTCAAGTGCAAGGGCAAGGTAATAATATTCTCTATGTGCAAGGGCTTGAGGAGTAAAATCCTGTTACGCAATGAGGAAACGATCTTTTTTCGTGGTGGTGTGTGCCATTTCTTAGGATTATGTAAAGGGTTTTGTTTCTTTTTTGTTTTTGTTTTGCTTTTGTTTTTGTAGCAATGACACTTTTTTCCTATCGTTTCTCTATGCTGTGCTGGTGGGATCGTAATATTCTTTTTTGAAGAAGAACAAGCCGATGATTTGAATTATGGTTATTTTATTGTATTTCAAATCGAATTCTTTGTTTTATAGAATCATAAAAATCAATCTAGTGTCTAATCTTGACCTAATCTTGTTTTGTAAGATAACTAGATGACAAAAAATAATTTTTGATTCCTTGGAATCATTTTTCTTCATAATATTATTACTTGCAGGTGTAGGTAGGTTTAGAAAAATAAATTTTATTATATTATATTATATTCATCAGCCGATGGCCTCAGTCGCCAGTGCTGCTATGTGTCTGTAGTTCGTTACATTCATGCGCGAAGTACTGTGAAAAGGCAATGTCAATATTATATTCCTTGAAACCTTAAGAAAATAAACCCCAATGCATTTGGGAATAATAAAAAAATGTTATAGTTTGAGTAATTTTTTGCCTATTAAAAAAAAAAAAAACAAATAATCTCCCATCCGTGACCCAAATCGTTTAAAGAACAATCGTAGTAGTTGAAGACAATCGGGTAACTTTTGCCTAAATACCCAAGGAAAGACAGAATTGAGGCAATCACTTTTTTGATTTTTCTATCATCGTAAAATCATGTTTGATCAAAATATCGTCTTGAACTTTTTTAATTGTTCATAGCTTGTCAAAAAGTACCTCTTCGTCTTTTTATAGATAAATATAAAGATGAAACCAAAGAAAAATTAAAATCGTTCGTCAGGACCCCAAAAGAGAAACAATTCGAACACAAATGTCAGCAAAACTCAAAACCATCATAATCCCATATTACAAAATTTGCGTAGAAAAAAGAAAAACAACAATTCATGAATGCTACTCCTACTCTAAGTGCACATAACATAATACGTACATATGTAGAATGTAGATGCATTTTTGTGTATGTCCACACCACAGTCCATAATTCCACATAGTAAATAGATACATGCGAAAATACCTCTTTTTTTCATCCCTATTTTTTGGACCTTCGTAAGCGAAACTCATTTTTTACATATCGCTCACTGAAACTGAATTCTGAGTGAGAAAAAAAAACAAACACTAGAAAACAAGAAATTTCAAGTGGCTATGTGAGACGGAAATAAAAAAAAAAAAGGGAAATATTCACTAACACTCGTGCATGCTTTTACACGAACTCGGAGTTCAAGAAAAAAGGAAATCCAGTCTTAAACAAGTTATGCTCAAAACAAAACATTACCTTAGTGCCCATTGTTTGGCTTTAATGTTTCATCAGAAGAAGTTATGCTACAGAAAAAAACTAAAACATGATTTGATAAATTAAAAAAAAAAAGAAGACATGCTTTGCCTATGATTTTGCAAAAAAAAACTGACTGCTCAATTTCAAATTTTCAATGAAGTTAACGAAATCAAATCAAAAAGAATAGCAAAAAACAGAAAAGAGCAAAGAGAGACGTCAAGTTGTTGCACGGAAAATTTTACCCGTGCGACTCGAGTCGATTTTCTTCCGTCTCATGTTTTCGAATTTTGTTTCTCTTTTGCACTTATGGGGTTCGAAAAGATGCACGCAACCAGTTTCATCGTGCAGACTTATTAAAAATATGCGAATTAAAAAGAAATATTAGTGTTCAAAACAGTTTTTGGCCCAAAAACGTTCATTACTACGATTCTGCTTAATTGTCATCAACAAAGACATCCAAGGATGAAAAATGTGTCAGCTTATATTCGATCTGGACCACCAAAAGATATTGGATTACATTCGATAAGTGTTTTTGGTTTACAAAAAAAAAACTCCAAAGTTCAGAAATTTTCCGAGAAGTACCTACCACTTGGACGATCCAATTGCTGACAATTTCCATTAAGTCGAATATGGTAGTTGTGTTCCAGGCCTCTACGCGCAATTGGGAGCATAATCTGATTAAGTGGAGGGCGTAAACAATAATGATCTTCGGACGACGGGTTTGACATTTCCATACAAATTTCAGCTGCCATTTTTGTCGTCGGTCGACTAGCAACTGCATTCTGTTCAGCTCTTATAATATTCTTATCTACCTATATCTGAACGAAATCTTAACTGTTCAATATAATAAAATGCCAATGGCATAAAAAATTCAATTTATTTGTCATCTTTTATTTTATTTCTCCACCAAATTGTATTAACAATTTTCTGGATGTATGGGATCAGCTTAATTGGTATCGTAGTAACTACCGAGTGCGATTCACGCAAACAAAAATACAACTGAGTCCCAAATCTAGAACAAAACAAATCAAATTTATGGAAAAAATTAAACCAAACGTCCTTTTCGTACCTATTTACGCTCCCAATGTCTTATTCCAGCCATGACTTAGGTACCGCAAAATCAAATTTTCTTTATTAGTAAATTACCTTCAGAACCTTGTTTTCAAATATTTTCAAATAAAAGATATTCGGTCCTTATACGTAAAAATCGACAAAATAAGTTATCCGTTTGCTAACAAATGTCATATAAGGCTAACACACGTTTATTAATAGGAATTTTGATTTACGACACGAGTTAGTCTTGTGTTAGGGTTATTTTGTGTTTATTAATAGGGCTGTATATGTATATGCAAATTGATTGATTTTCTTTAAAATTAAAAAAAAAACAAAAAAAAGAAAAATCTATACTAATATATAAAGCTGAAGAGTTTGTTCGCTTGAACGCAGTAATCTCAGGAACTACTGGTTCGAATGGTATAATTCTTTCTTTTTGTGTTGGATGGTTCATTAATCGACTTAGGCCTTAGGCTTCTTAACATTAAGCTTTGACAAATAGCAGCGAAGAGTCTGTGGAAAATGTGGAAAAAACGGCAATAAATATTAATTTTTCTGCGTTTTAACGCGCTTATCTCAGGAACTGCTTAATGAAATTGAACAATTTTTTTACTGTTGAATGGTCCATTTATCAAGAAAGGCTTGAAGCTATATAACATTAAGCTGCGACCAATAGGAGCGAAGAATTTGTGGAAAATGTGGAAAAAACGGCAAACAATTCTGTTTGAGAATGGCAAACACATCTTTCATTACCCTATACAAATTGCATTCAAATTATCAAAACTATGTACATCCATTCCTCTTTGTGTCGTATTCGCTTCAACAGCTATGCTCACGCCACTAGATTATAACTTACTTATGTACTTACAAAATAACAAAACTGTTTTAAAAGCTTTTGTATTCAACTGTTTTAAGAAATCGCCTGTTGCTTAACTTATGTAGAATATTAATCGAGTCATTCTAAGTTCAATAGTCAACGAGTGCAGTTGATGCCTTGTTTTCATTAAAATAAAAATTGTACATGAATTCATAACACTAAAATCAAGTCATACATATCACAAACATCTCATTTGAATTATAATAAAATCAATCACACCTTTATAATTCGTTTGAACATTCGTGTTGAACTTTTTTTTAAAATGCATAAAGTCATTGCAAAACGTGGTCGAGCAAAGGGTTGCATCACTCTTGCAGCAAGGTATGCAAAGGCTATTCCATCGGATGCAACAGTTAGTTCGTTGAAATTTCGTCTTGAAAGAGTCAATGAAGCGTGGAAAGATTTCGAATCGTTACAAACTGAACTTTTAGACTATGTTGATCAAGACGGCTACGTCGATCGCGAATCAGAATTTACAGAATTTCAAGAAAAATATTTTGAAATTCATGAGCTTCTTACTAACGCTATCGTTGACAAGGCAAAAATTTGTGAAGGCAATAAAATCATGTCGCGAGCTGAAGGGTATCATACGCCCTCCGAAGATTCGAATGTGTCGTTGTCTCCTAACTCTATAAACTTACCGCGTATAACAATTGAGCCTTTTTCGGGTGAATATAAGGACTAGCCGACATTTCGAGACATGTTCATCGGAACTGTCGAGTCAAATAAAAAAATTACGAACACGCAAAAACTTCACTATTTAAAATCATTTCTCCGTTGAGAAGCCGCGAATCTTCTCAAACATATAATTTGTTCCGAAACCAATTATAGCGAAGCCTGGGCAAAGCTCGAACAACGTTATGATCAAAAACATTTGATAGTGCGGTCGTTCATACACTCTTTTCTTTCGCTTCCCTCGTGCAACACAACAAATCTTCAATCGCTTCGTAACCTAACCAATGGAGCTGATGAAGCAATTCGGGGATTAAACGCGCTAGAATCCAACTCGCGGGATCCATGGCTTATTTACTTGCTCTTGCAAAAGGTTGATCAAGAAACAAAAAAGACTTGGGCTGAAGCAGTAGGCTCACGTTATAATTCAACTGTTTATGAACTCCTTGAATTTCTTCAAAACCGTTGTCAATGTTTGGAAGCATGCAACTCAGTTGCACAACCTAGTACTACCCACGCTGTTCGCACACATTTTGTAAGTTCGGCTCCAATTTGCCCTAAGTGTGAAAACAAACATTTACTGTCAAGTTGCACCGATTTTAAATCATTAAACATAGACTCTCGTAGCGAATTTGTTCGAAACAATTCTCTTTGATTTAATTGTTTGCGTTCGGGACATTCATCGAATAATTGCCGTCTTACCGTTCGTTGCCACCACTGTCATTCTCGCCACCACACACTGCTTCATTCGCTACAAAATCAAACTCAATCGGTGTTAAATCAAAATTCGAACTCACTCAATTCAAATGTCGTATCGACTGCAAATCAACAAATATATCTACCTAATTCAAACGATCATAATCACTCGGAATCACTCGTCACCAATCATTCAGTTTCATTCACTGCAAAACGCCAAATCAGTACGATTATGCCAACAGCCATTGCTAGAATCAAGGATAAGCAAGGAATTTATCAGACAGTTCGTATTCTTCTCGATTCAGGTTCTCAGGTGTCCTTTATAACTGAGCAAGCAGTTCAACGTTTAGGGCTTCCTAGAAAACGTTCTAGAATTCCAGTTGTAAGAATTGCATCTGCATCTGCTGGGACTGGGACAACTAATGTACTAGTTTTTCTTAACGTTGCACACAGGTAAATTTTCCCAAAAAGCTGGCCATAACTATAAAAAAAAATTTGCGATTTGTTGTAATTTTTAAATGCAAAGTTGTTTACAAATAGTGTAAGCATTAAGCCTCATATATCATTCGATGCAGATTATAACGGTTTAATCAGTAGATGCTTTCAAAGTGCAAACTTTAAGGGAACAAATGCAGTAGCTGTTTTGATCTGGCGAGAAGAAGTTATTTTGGTTTATTTTTTTCTTTCTTTTTTGGGTGCTTTTAAAATTTATTAAACATTGATTCTGTTGCTAGTGGTATGTTTTATTGAGATAATAATTTTTGTTGTCATATTTTAAGTTGATTATTAATTTTGAGGCCTTTTAAGGCGGAGTATTTTATTGGTACAATATTTTTATCATTTTTTAACTTTAATAATGCAAAAGTAAAGTTTTTCTGCGGATTTCTGTAATGAAAACAGTTTTAAAATTTGCGTTTGCATTTCCTCAATCAGAAACAGTCAAAATATTTTGCGTCATTTTGCGTTCTATTTAAATATTCGCACTTAAAGTTGACGCGGAAGGGCTTTTTTTTGTTTTTTTAATATAAACTTGTTTCCTTTCTAAAAATCAGCTTTCTGAATGTTTGAGAAGATGCACATCTCGTGACATACCGAAAAAATCAAATTTTTGACAGAAACGTAGGAAAATGAAACTAATGTTGACATTTCAGAGCAAACAAACAACTTTTATGTCCGATTTTGTCTATGACCATAAAAGAAGGTGGTTAATTGCCAAAAAAACATAAAAAATAACAAAAAAAATAATTCTGAAGCTATTCTTCCAATTGGACTCCGCAAAGAAGCACAAGAGTCCCGAAACATAAAGCGTAAAGTGTTGCATACATACTGATTTTTTTTACAAGGAAATTAAAACACTTATGAAATTTTTTGGAAACTATGCAAGATTAATAATAAATTGCATAAAAACGTGTTGATAAAATTTCCAAAAAATTGGCTGAGCCGTTTTTGAGAAATCTGGAAAAGAGTGTTATAAACCCAAAAGGTACTACAAAAATTGATCTCTTTTCCGATTTATTTGTTATTGAAGAATATATTTTAAATAATATTTCGGAATGCAATTTCACTAAGGATCATGTTAAGTATAACTGTGCAAATATTTAACAAAATTTGTAAAGCCGAAATGGAGATATACGGGAATAATCAAAAAATCAGCCGCAAAGTCCCTAGTATTAGAATTTCACTTCGATATATGGCCATTAGGGGTATACATAGATAAAAATCTGAAAAAATTAGGATTCTTTTTTTATTTATTTGGAGAGGATTGAGCAGATATGTACCTTCATTAATTTTCGAAAAAAAGCAAATAGGAACCACCCTAATGTAGATAATTACTTATTTATTTATTAATATATTTATGTATTTATTTATACAGTCAACTCCGCTTAACTGAACTCCGTTTAACTGAAAACTTCGGTTATCTGAAACAACAAATTTATAACCGAGCCATTTTGAACATTTTCCATCAAAACTCCTTCGCTTAACTGAACTCCGCTTAATTGCAAACTCCGTATAACTGAAACAAAATTGTTTGCCTTGAATTAACATTTCTCACACATTCAACTCCGCATAAGTGAAACAGTTGAACGAAGCCACAATCGTTGACTATTGTTTAAAAAAACGCAACATTTAATTTAATATTTTTCTATTTTAGCAAAAGTGTGATGTATGTGGTCTTTGTATGTCAAAATTATGGTACGCGCATGAATTACACTGTGCGAGTACCTATTATAATTTACACTGCAATGATGTGATGTAATTTGTCAGTCATTTGTTTGTTGAAAACTGCTCTGATGAAATATAGATCATAGAGCCCTATAAGCCCACTTAAGGAAGCGTATAATTCTCTTCACATAAAAAAAAATCTTTGCTGAAAACTCCCAAGTTTCCGATACAATAGGTGATCTTGAATATAAGATGTCTTTTTGTAAGGACCACGCACTAAATGTATGAACAAAGTGTCCCGGTCAAATTCGATAAATTTTTGGTAGAAAATACATGACATCATCCTGACTGAAAATGTGTATGGGTCCAACCCTCTAGCCTCAACGGATTCCAAGTTATAGTGAAAAATGTGAAAAAAGTGAAACATCGGGTTTTGCTTAATTTATTGGTTTAGTCGAACATTTCGCTTTTATTTAAAAAGAAACTAACCCGATTTTATGTGTTTTACATACCTGGTTAAGGTATATGGAGAAGCATTAACAATTGTACATGTTTTTGTTTAGGTACTAGCTGTGAACGCGGTGTAACCAGCGATAACCAGGATAAAAAGTGGCATTTGTCATTTTCTGACCCCTAAACTACAAATACCTATGCAGATAATTATGTCAATCCTATGTCGGACATTTAATCGGGATAAAAAGTAGCTTATTTTATATCTCCAAGAACATATTACAAATTATAGACCTATATCCAAACTGTCATGCATCCCTAAGCTGTTTGAACAAGTTGTATGTGATACGTTAGCATTTAATTGTAAAAATATTATCTGTAGCCAACAACACGGATTCATGCAGAAACGTTCTACAGTCACAAACCTTCTTGTCTTTGTGAACAAATGCTTGAACTATATGGAGTGTGGTCAGGAAATAGATTGTGTCTATACTGACTTCTCGAAAGCTTTCGACCAGTTATCCCACGCGATTATAACGTTCAAGTTGAACGCATATGGGTTTCCCCCTTTTTTCATAAAATGGATATCTACATATCTTGAAGACAGGTCCTATCAGGTAAAATTCAGACATCATGTCTCTAAATCATTTATTGCTAAATCCGGCGTCCCTCAAGGCAGTCACTTAGGACCCCTACTTTTTATATTGGCTATTAACGATGCTCCGCTATGTGTTCAGGATAGCGATATTCTTATCTTTGCAGATGATATGAAGTTGTTCAAAAACATATCTTCTACGAATGATAGAATTCTTTTGCAAAATGACCTTGACAGGTTTTCTCTGTGGTGTGAGAAAAATAGTTTAAAATTGAATCCCATTAAATGCCAAACAATGACTTTTTCTAGGAAGCGAGTACCGACTTCTTATGACTACACAATCTCACAGCACATTTTGACTCGTCCTGTCACTGTCAAAGATCTCGGTGTTTTATTCACATCTAGTTTAGACTTTTCTGAGCATATTAACAGCATTGTTAATAAAGCCAATTCAATGTTAGGATTTATAAAGCGTTGGTCAAAGGAATTCCGTGATCCGGCTGTCACTCGTTCTCTATATAACTGTTTTGTTCGTCCTCATCTTGAATATGCTTCTCAGGTTTGGACACCTTTTTATGATATATATATTGAGAGGTTAGAATCCGTTCAACGGAATTTTACTAGGTTTGCCATCAAAGGTATTCAATGGAGCGATTCTTTACACATTCCTCCTTATGAATATCGTTTGTCAACTCTCCAGATGGAAACATTGTCACAAAGAAGAACCAACAATGACATTGTATTTTTCCATCAGTTAATTATGGGTATAACTGACGCTCCGGACTTGTTAGGCCTTATTTCATTTAACCATATAGGAGGAGGTTACAACTTTCGTGGTAGGGACATGATTAAAGAACCTAGACATCGGACAAATTACGGTATGCATGAGCCCTTGACACGAATGAGCAGACTTTCTAACTGCAACTCAAACTTATTTGATTTTAACTTAAGTAAAAATCATTTAAAATCGTTATTAAAAGCCAGTGTTCCACGCGCTTAAGTGTTTTGTTTGTGTTATGTATTTTTAGTTGTTATGTTACTTTTATTTTGTTGTCTTGCTTGTTTAAGTGTTTGTTTGTCCTATTGTTAAAAATTTTTGTTTCCTTTTTGTTCCTGCTTGTATTAAGTAGTCCCTAACTCTTATCTTCCTGATATTCGTACCGCCATGACTTTTTTTTTTATTTTATTTATTATTTCTAATTAAGTGCCGATACGACTAGCAACCGCAATTGCAATCGTACTCGGTGAAAATGGACCCCAGCGCGTGCGGTATCTGGGGGGGAAAGAGGCGTGGGAATTATTAAAAAAAAAATAATGCACAAAGTTTCAAAACAAAACAGCAAAACAGCAAACACGCAACAATTGATTTATTTTTTTTCTTAAATAATTTTTAATTTTTGAACTTAACATGAGCTGTTGGACAAGTTGAACTTGACTTGAGGATTTTTATTCTCAACTTGTGATTTTGGATTTCCTTAATCACATTATTTGACAGTTTCAATTTTTTATTCTCAACTCTCAAGTACTTCAACTTCCGATTTTCTCAACTTCCAAAATAAGTAGAAGTTGAAAGACAAACTTGAGGGTTTTCTCTCAAATTCAAATTTTCATATGAATCAAAATAATTATTTGAATATTTCGAGAAAACTAGTATCGTTTGCCACTAGCCAGTCTTCGTCACACTTTTGACAACTTCTTTTTTTTTGGCCATGACAATCTGTATATTGAGGAATAAGTCTGGCGAGAGGTTTCTGAAGGCGTAGAAATAGTCGATCTTTTGTTTGGCCTTTTCAAGCAGAAATAATTTCAATTATTGATCGTCGTCGGTCGGGTAAGGTTGTTTTCGATACATTCGAAGAGAAGCAATGCCTTGGGGTATGCTTATTTCAACATCGTTTAGTTATTTTCTGGCCTTTTAAGCTTATGCGGCACAGATTGGTCGAATGCTGGCAATTTTTCGTTGAGAATAATTACAGAAAATGGAATTCAGACAGAACCGTTTCAATTGAAAAAAGTGTGTGGACTGATAAGTTTTTGCACGTAGCTAAGGACGTTTACAAAACGACAATTTCCGACGGTATATAAAAATTTTATTTCACATAAATTCAAATCTTAAGTTGAAACAAACTCCAAAATATTCCAGGGAAATTTAAAAAAAATGAGAGAACCCAACTTTTGAATTTCAACTCCTGAGTTGAGGTTTACAGAAGTGAAGAAAAACGATTTTCAACTTGTCCCTTAACTCTCAAGTTTTTCTTAACTCTAGAATTGGCCAACTTGAGGGCTTACTACAAGTTGCGCAATAGTGAAGAGAATGGCTCTAAGTTACTTACTTTATCTTTTGTTTGTTTTTATTTATTTTTGTTTTTTTTTTTTTAAACATGTCAGTATTTAATTTTGACAAAACTCCGCTTATTTGAAAAAAGTTTCAGTTATCCAAAGTTCGGTTAACTGAAAACTCCGCTTAACTGAAACAAATTCTCTGCAAAAATGGTGTTTCAGTTAAGCGGAGTCGACTGTATATTTATTCATTTATTTGAGTATTTATTTCTTAACTTATTTATTATATATGTCCTAATTAATTTATTTGTTATTTTCTAAAAAGCAATAAGCATGCAATGCAATACAAAGAAAATACCAAATTTAAAAGCACCCTTTTTCATCCTTTTTGCATGGTCTTTGGCGAATTTGGTTATATATTTGGTTGAAAATTGTTGTTTCTTTTGAAAATTAACTTTTTATGAATTTCCATGCAACAATAAAACAAAAAAAACCGAACAATAATTTTGGCCAGCTTTTTGGGAAAATTTACCTGTGTGCGTTGTATCTACCTACAATGCTGAATCAATTGATGTTCACTGCTTCGTTTTACAAAAAATCACATCTTCTCTTCCATCTTTACCAATCGATCGCATTCCTCAAAATCTTTCGTCTCTTAATCTGGCTGATCCTAAATATCATGAATCTGGTCCAATTGATATTCTGATAGGAGCTGATAAAGTTTTCAATGTGTTGAAAGGGGCTGCAAAAATTATTGAGGGAGGGTCATTGACTACAATACCAACAGTTTTTGGTTGGGTCATCGCTTGCTGTAATCATGAACCCTCAGATATACAGACATTTAACACTCGCTTAAATCATGCGCTAGAATTCGATCTTGATAAATTTTGGAGACTGGAGGAAGTATCCAGTGAACAGCCTTTATCTCTTGAAGAACAGTTGGCAGAAGAACACTTCGTTAAAAATTATACGCGTTGTCAAGATGGCCGATATGAAGTTCAGCTCCCTTTCAAACCTACAGCAAATCTTAATTTTGGCGATTCTTTTGGGACTTCTCTAGCTCGTTTTCATTCAATTGAACGGAAATTCAAATGTAACCAAAATTTAAAGACAGAATATACGAAGTTTATGAATGAATACATCTCTCTTGGGCATATGGTAGAAATTCCATGTGATGAGATTGCAAAGCCAAGTAATTTATGCTACTATTTGCCTCACCATTCAATTTTCAAAAATGACAGCAGCACTACAAAAATCCGAGTCGTTTTCGATGCCTCTGCCAAAACTCGGTCTTCGCCATCTTTAAATGAAAGCCTTTTGGTTGGTCCTCCTATCCAGCGGGACATATTCTCAATTGGTTTGCGTTCTCGTCAACATGCGTACCTTATAACAGGTGACATTGAGAAAATGTATAGGCAAATTTGGGTTGCTCGACAACACACCGATTTCCAGCGCATCGTGTGGAGAGAAAACCCTGATGATACTTTACGACATTTTCGTCTACTCACCGTCACATACGGAACGGCTGCTGCTCCGTTTTTAGCCATACGGGTCCTTAAACAGCTAGCTTTAGATTCCGCAAAGACTCATCCCAGAGCATCTTAAATCCTTCTCGATGATTTTTATGTGGATGACGTAATCACTGGCGCAGATACAGTCGAGGACCTTTGTTATCAAGCCTTCAAAATATATGTATTTATTGTTGTCCTTTTTATTTGTAACTAAACCCTTCTTCTTAAATCTTACTTTGCTAAAAATCACTTAACTTTTTTACTATCAAGTATCGTAGCTTTTATGAGCTTTTTATTATTCGTCAATTTTTCATTGTTTCGTTTATTCATAATTTTTCCTTGAAACAGTTTGTTTGTGTCAATATTGTTATTTGTTCAAACTATTCAATTTTTCTTGTTGCGCATTCGTCCTTTTATGTTTTGGAATCCAATACCAATTTGTAAGTTCTCGTATTCCTTTTTTTTCCTTAACTTATGTACTTATGTAACCTTGTATTTCTTTTCTTCAGAAAATAAAATTGTACGATTACTGGCAAAATCTCAAGTTTTTTATTTAGAAATTGCCAGAACAATATTTAACAGTTGGAAAGGATCAAACGAAGGAGCAACATTATTTTATTTTAAATTGTATCAAGTTCGTTGGTATTAATTTGAATTTGGAAATTATGGACTCTGACAAGTTTTCCTGCAACTTGGTCGGTTGCATCAAACCCGATGATGATTTTATGGTAGCATGTCATAAATGCAATAAATGGTGGCATTATGATTGTGCTAATTTTAAACCCAATGAATACGACACTCAAACTCCTTGGTTCTGCAGTGAAAGTGCCTGTTGCGAAAAAGATGATGTTCAGAAATCAAATCTTCTCAAATTAAATGAAGAGATTTCAATTGATGTCCTCATTGAAGCCGCAGTTGTTGCACAAGCAGCAGTTGTTGAACGAGATAATGAACTTGTATCTCTACGCAAGGAATTGGAACAGATGAGAGTCAACCTTGGAAAACCTTCAAAAGCCCAGCAACCGCAGCCGATGGTCCCTGCAGAGATGCCAAGATGTTCTTCCACGTTATCTCATGACAAATTGCAAGTTCTTAAGAAGATTCAAGAAAATCACAAGATTCTTATGAACAACCACGCCAACATTCGCCAGTCCACCCCGATTCCTGAATTTTCCCAAATGAATCAACATTCTGAAGAATCATCGGTCCGGAATGCAGATATGGCCAGCTTGCTTACTATCCTCAATAGGAACAATATTCAAGAGTTACCAACTTTTTCGGGTGATGATCTCCGTGAATGGCCTTACTTCGAAGAAGTCTTTAAATCAACTACCAAGGAAGGCAACTTCAATGGCAAAGAAAACGTATCTCGTCTCCGTAAGGCTCTTAAGGGTGAGGCCTATCAGTTGGTAAGTGAATATTCCTCTGATGCTAACGCGATCATGGACTCACTTCGAGTAATTTTTGGAAGATATGATGTTCTAGTACATGATTTAACAGCTGACTTATTAAATCTTCCTTCACTCACTTCGAAATGTGATAGTAAGCTTCGTTTATGGGCTGTCAAACTGAACGGTTTCGTTGCTGATATTAAATCAATGAAAAGAGAAGAAGATTTGAATAACGGTTTCATCTTAACCACGCTAGCATGCAAATTAGGTTCAAGTTTATATCAAGAGTGGACGTTAAAGAAATTTCACAATCCAAAAGCAAACATCCAAGATTTTGCTGAGTTTTTGACTGTAAAAGTTATTGATCTTCCACCTTTCCTCTCTAATCAAATGCAAACAGTAGATTCAAAGAGGTCATCAAAAACCTCTAAGGTTCCAGGCCGAGTGCTGACCCATCAACCAGTTGTGCAAGAGGTTTCAGCTGCTAAATGTCTGAAATGTGGTCGAAAACAACATCCATTAGATCAATGTGCCCAGTTTAAAATTTTGCCAATTGATGCCAGACTCGCATTCGCCAAAGAAAATAAGGTTTGTTTCTCTTGTCTTGAACCAAGTAAGCACAATTGGAGATCATGTAGGAAAGATATGTTTTGTGGAACTGATGGTTGTTCTCGTCGCCATCATCCACTTTTACATGCCAGTCAAGATAACATAAGATCGGAACTTAACTCTTCTGCACCTTCTTTTTCGCCGTCGTCGCACGTCCATTCTTCGCATGTTAGTTCAGCTCCATCAATATTGTTTAAAATCCTCCCAGTCCGAATCTACGGCAAAGATGATAGGTTTGTAGATACATTTGCCTTCCTAGACGATGGGTCTTCTATATCAATGCTTGAAAAAGACCTTTTTGATGAACTTGAGCTTGAAGGTAAAGAAGAACATCTCACTCTTCAGTGGACCAAAGGTGTCTCACGTCACGAAGAATCTATACGTACTACCTTACCCGTATCTGCAACTTGGAACCGAAAACGTTTCTTGTTGAGAGATGTCTATGCTGTTAAGAATTTAGAATTACCAAGTCAGTCGGTGAACGTTTCAGAATTAAGAAAGTCATATCCTCATCTGAGAGGACTTCCTTTGAAAGATTTATTGAATGCTAAACCAAAATTGCTTGTTGGTTTGGATCAAGCAAGATTTCTGTGGGGTCATGGTCAACGTTTTGGGAAAGATGACGAACCATGTGCAATCAAAACGTTATTGGGCTGGACAGTTTATGGTATTGCTACACCATCTCTTAAGATTTCTTGTCAAAATGCTTCAAAATCCAAGGTACAGTTAATGTTTCATGATGCTCTCAGAGCCGATGAAGATTTACATGAATTAGTTAGAAACCATTTTACAACCGAAGATTTTGGAGTCAAAGAAACGAAAACTAACTTAATCGGAAAAGATGTGGGTCGTGCGATGAGTATTATGCAAAATACTTTGAAATATGTTGATAATCGCTACGAAATCGGTTTGCTTTGGTCGTGCAATAACGTTAAACTTCCCGATAGCTATCCGATGGCCTTGAAACGTTTGATAGGCTTGGAAAAGTCTTTAAAAAAGAACCCCGAGCTACTTGACTGGAAGAACAAATACATGATTGAGTTATTATCAAAAGGATACGCTAGAATAGCCTCTGATGAAGAGTTAAAAAAGCAGTGGCCCCGAATTTGGTATGCTCCAACTATTATTGTCGTTAATCAAAATAAAGTTCCACCGAAACCCAGAGTTGTAGCAGATGTTGCTGCTAAAGTAAAAGGCGTTTCTTTGGACACATTTCTGCTAAAAGGTCCAGACAATCTCGTACCTCTACACGCAGGCCTTTTCAAGTTTCGAGAGCGGGCAATTGCTGTTAACGCAGATGTCAAAGAAATGTTTCATCGAATTTTCATTCGAGAAGAAGATCAGCAATGCCAACGTTTTCTGTGGAGAAATGGTGATAGTTCGAAAGCTCCAACAGTTTATATTATGCAGGTCATGATGTTTGGACCCAGATGTTCACCAACTTGTTCCCAATTTGTCAAGAATCACCATGCAGAGCTTTATAGAAACACTCATCCAGAAGCAGTTGATGGTTTGACGAAGCGAACGTACGTGGATGACTATTTCAACAGTCATGATTCTGTAGAGACAGCTGTAACAGTTACACAAGATGCGATAAACATTTGCAAGACTATGAATTTTTATTTGGTAAATGTGCAGTCTAATAATCAAGATTTACTCAAACAAATTCCAGCTTCCCATGTGAATTCAAAATTAGTTAGTATAAATCCAAACGAGTGTGAGTCTATTATCGCTAAAGTATTGGGAATGTATTGGAGCCCCACTTCAGATTTCTTCACTTATAAGCTTTCACTTGAAGATTCCATAGAAAATATGCTACTTTTGAAAACCTTAATCACCAAAAGAATTATGTTAAGAACGATCATGAGAATTTTTGATCCTCTTGGGCTTATTTCTTTCTTTATTATTCGTGGTCGAATTGTTTTGCAAGAAGTTTGGCGTGAAGGATTTGATTGGGATGAAGAAGTTTCAGTGGTTTTGAAGAATTCATGGTTGTCATTTCTTAAAGAGCTAAAAAATATTGAGTCTATCAGAATACCCAGAAGATACCTGTCCTCAAATCCCGACGATTCGAAAGGTGACTTTAGTCATTTTTGTAGATGCGTCTGAAAAAGCTTTCGCAGCGATTTCTTATCTCAGGTTTGAAAAAAGTGATAGAATTGAAATTGCTTTGATTATGGCAAAAGCTAAAGTTGCATCGATTAAGAAGTTGTCAGTTCCAAGATTAGAACTGCAAGCAGCCTTTCTTGGTACGCGCCTAGCAATCACTATCAAGAAGTCACATTCTATCAGAATTGATGATACTATATTTTTGTCGGACTCAAGAACTGTTTTGTCGTGGATTCACTCTACAAAGTTCAAGTTTGAATCTTTCGTGGCTGTGCGAGTAGGAGAAATCCTTGACTCGACTTCACCGCAGCAGTAGTTTCACATAAGATCTAGCGAAAATGTTGCGGATGATGCAACAAAGTGGAACGATCCGTCGATAGGAAGCTGTAATTCTAGATGGTTTGTTGGCCCTGAGTTCCTTCGAACATCATTTCATTTATGGCCTATTCAACCAGGAAAAAGTGTCACTGAACAAGAAAGTGTTGAAACTTGTATTCAAAACAACTTTTTGCATGATAAAAGAATAAGGATCCTATTTGACACATACGAAGAACTTAAACCAAGATTTCGTGCATCATGGGCGTCTTCAGTGAGAGTCATGGCTTTTATCTTACGATTTTATGACTTAATTCGTAAAAAGTCTATCGAAAAAGAACCCTTCATAACACCTTTAGAATATAAGCGTGCCCAAAATTGGTTGTTTCGGAAAATTCAAATGGATTCTTTTTCACCAGATTTGGAAAATTTAAATAGAAAGGGTTCAGTATTAGCGTCAAGCTCTATATTAAGTTTAACTCCTTTTCTGGATGATGAAGGTGCAATTCGCATGAGATCAAGAGCCCAGAAGGCATTACTGTCTTATGCAGCGCGAAACCCAGCTATTTTACCAAAGAGTCACCCATTGGTAGACCTGTTCATTTTCCATTACCACGAAAAAAACAATCATATGGGAACAGCATTAACAATTTCAGATATTAGAGAACATGCTTGGGTTATAAACATCCGCAGCGCAGTTGAGAGAGTACGGTCGAGATGTTTTATGTGCAAACGGCTAAAAGCAAAACCAATAATGCCTATAATGGGACAATTGCCCGAATGTCGAGTGGCCCTTAATTTGAAACCGTTTCACATGTTGGGGTTGACTGTTTTGGTCCGTTTCACGTTAAGTTTGGAAGAGGAACGGTGAAGCGTTACGGTATGATTTTTACCTGTCTCACCTTTAGAGCTGTCCATATTGAATTGCTAAATGACATGAGTCTTGACCATTGTACAATGGCTTTACGTCGTTTTATAATTAATCGTGTGGTCACACGTTACATTTACAGTGACAATAGACTTAATTTTCTGGGAACAAAAAACCAACTAGAAAAGGACATTAAGGATATGGAAAGAAGCCTAAGTGAGTTTGCAGCGAAATATGAAGGTATCTATTGGCGTTTCATTCCCGCTTATTCGCCTTGGATGGGTGGAGCGTGGGAGCGACTGATACAATCCATCAAAAAATCTGTAGATTTCGTTCTTAAAGGCATAACTCCACACGAAGATGTTCTAAGCAACGCATTATTGGAAGCTCAAGCTCAGATAAATCGTCGCCCACTCACACATATTCCTGTAAATCCAGATGATCCAAAGCCTCTCACACCAAATTCGATGCTTTTTGGAGATGAAGACCGAGATATAACAGCCCCAGGAGTTTTTTCGGACAGAGATGGTTGCAGTAAATTATACAGCCGTCAATCACAACATTTGATGAGTGAAATTACAAAAAGATGGTATACTGAGTACCTACCGGTCATAACAAGGCGAACAAAATGGCATCAAGTAACAAAACCAATAGAAGTTGGCAATATTGTTCTTTTAATCGAGCCAAATGAGATACGTAACGCATGGCAGCTTGGGAGAGTCACAAAAGTTTATCCTGGGCCAGATAGAGTTATTCGAACTGCAGATATCAAAACTTCAAATGGAACGTTCAAGTTAAAAAGATCAGTCGGAAGGCTTGCTGTCTTAGATTTAGAGTCTTCACCTTAGAAGTTCAGACGGGCCCTGGGATGTTATCAAGCCTTCAAAATATTTGTATTTATTGTTGTCCTTTTTATTTGTAACTAAACCCTTCTTCTTAAATCTTACTTTGCTAAAAATCACTTAACTTTTTTACTATCAAGTATCGTAGCTTTTATGAGCTTTTTATTATTCGTCAATTTTTCATTGTTTCGTTTATTCATAATTTTTCCTTGAAACAGTTTGTTTGTGTCAATATTGTTATTTGTTCAAACTATTCAATTTTTCTTGTTGCGCATTCGTCCTTTTATGTTTTGGAATCCAATACCAATTTGTAAGTTCTCGTATTCCTTTTTTTTCCTTAACTTATGTACTTATGTAACCTTGTATTTCTTTTCTTCAGAAAATAAAATTGTACGATTACTGGCAAAATCTCAAGTTTTTTATTTAGAAATTGCCAGAACAATATTTAACAGTTGGAAAGGATCAAACGAAGGAGCAACATTATTTTATTTTAAATTGTATCAAGTTCGTTGGTATTAATTTGAATTTGGAAATTATGGACTCTGACAAGTTTTCCTGCAACTTGGTCGGTTGCATCAAACCCGATGATGATTTTATGGTAGCATGTCATAAATGCAATAAATGGTGGCATTATGATTGTGCTAATTTTAAACCCAATGAATACGACACTCAAACTCCTTGGTTCTGCAGTGAAAGTGCCTGTTGCGAAAAAGATGATGTTCAGAAATCAAATCTTCTCAAATTAAATGAAGAGATTTCAATTGATGTCCTCATTGAAGCCGCAGTTGTTGCACAAGCAGCAGTTGTTGAACGAGATAATGAACTTGTATCTCTACGCAAGGAATTGGAACAGATGAGAGTCAACCTTGGAAAACCTTCAAAAGCCCAGCAACCGCAGCCGATGGTCCCTGCAGAGATGCCAAGATGTTCTTCCACGTTATCTCATGACAAATTGCAAGTTCTTAAGAAGATTCAAGAAAATCACAAGATTCTTATGAACAACCACGCCAACATTCGCCAGTCCACCCCGATTCCTGAATTTTCCCAAATGAATCAACATTCTGAAGAATCATCGGTCCGGAATGCAGATATGGCCAGCTTGCTTACTATCCTCAATAGGAACAATATTCAAGAGTTACCAACTTTTTCGGGTGATGATCTCCGTGAATGGCCTTACTTCGAAGAAGTCTTTAAATCAACTACCAAGGAAGGCAACTTCAATGGCAAAGAAAACGTATCTCGTCTCCGTAAGGCTCTTAAGGGTGAGGCCTATCAGTTGGTAAGTGAATATTCCTCTGATGCTAACGCGATCATGGACTCACTTCGAGTAATTTTTGGAAGATATGATGTTCTAGTACATGATTTAACAGCTGACTTATTAAATCTTCCTTCACTCACTTCGAAATGTGATAGTAAGCTTCGTTTATGGGCTGTCAAACTGAACGGTTTCGTTGCTGATATTAAATCAATGAAAAGAGAAGAAGATTTGAATAACGGTTTCATCTTAACCACGCTAGCATGCAAATTAGGTTCAAGTTTATATCAAGAGTGGACGTTAAAGAAATTTCACAATCCAAAAGCAAACATCCAAGATTTTGCTGAGTTTTTGACTGTAAAAGTTATTGATCTTCCACCTTTCCTCTCTAATCAAATGCAAACAGTAGATTCAAAGAGGTCATCAAAAACCTCTAAGGTTCCAGGCCGAGTGCTGACCCATCAACCAGTTGTGCAAGAGGTTTCAGCTGCTAAATGTCTGAAATGTGGTCGAAAACAACATCCATTAGATCAATGTGCCCAGTTTAAAATTTTGCCAATTGATGCCAGACTCGCATTCGCCAAAGAAAATAAGGTTTGTTTCTCTTGTCTTGAACCAAGTAAGCACAATTGGAGATCATGTAGGAAAGATATGTTTTGTGGAACTGATGGTTGTTCTCGTCGCCATCATCCACTTTTACATGCCAGTCAAGATAACATAAGATCGGAACTTAACTCTTCTGCACCTTCTTTTTCGCCGTCGTCGCACGTCCATTCTTCGCATGTTAGTTCAGCTCCATCAATATTGTTTAAAATCCTCCCAGTCCGAATCTACGGCAAAGATGATAGGTTTGTAGATACATTTGCCTTCCTAGACGATGGGTCTTCTATATCAATGCTTGAAAAAGACCTTTTTGATGAACTTGAGCTTGAAGGTAAAGAAGAACATCTCACTCTTCAGTGGACCAAAGGTGTCTCACGTCACGAAGAATCTATACGTACTACCTTACCCGTATCTGCAACTTGGAACCGAAAACGTTTCTTGTTGAGAGATGTCTATGCTGTTAAGAATTTAGAATTACCAAGTCAGTCGGTGAACGTTTCAGAATTAAGAAAGTCATATCCTCATCTGAGAGGACTTCCTTTGAAAGATTTATTGAATGCTAAACCAAAATTGCTTGTTGGTTTGGATCAAGCAAGATTTCTGTGGGGTCATGGTCAACGTTTTGGGAAAGATGACGAACCATGTGCAATCAAAACGTTATTGGGCTGGACAGTTTATGGTATTGCTACACCATCTCTTAAGATTTCTTGTCAAAATGCTTCAAAATCCAAGGTACAGTTAATGTTTCATGATGCTCTCAGAGCCGATGAAGATTTACATGAATTAGTTAGAAACCATTTTACAACCGAAGATTTTGGAGTCAAAGAAACGAAAACTAACTTAATCGGAAAAGATGTGGGTCGTGCGATGAGTATTATGCAAAATACTTTGAAATATGTTGATAATCGCTACGAAATCGGTTTGCTTTGGTCGTGCAATAACGTTAAACTTCCCGATAGCTATCCGATGGCCTTGAAACGTTTGATAGGCTTGGAAAAGTCTTTAAAAAAGAACCCCGAGCTACTTGACTGGAAGAACAAATACATGATTGAGTTATTATCAAAAGGATACGCTAGAATAGCCTCTGATGAAGAGTTAAAAAAGCAGTGGCCCCGAATTTGGTATGCTCCAACTATTATTGTCGTTAATCAAAATAAAGTTCCACCGAAACCCAGAGTTGTAGCAGATGTTGCTGCTAAAGTAAAAGGCGTTTCTTTGGACACATTTCTGCTAAAAGGTCCAGACAATCTCGTACCTCTACACGCAGGCCTTTTCAAGTTTCGAGAGCGGGCAATTGCTGTTAACGCAGATGTCAAAGAAATGTTTCATCGAATTTTCATTCGAGAAGAAGATCAGCAATGCCAACGTTTTCTGTGGAGAAATGGTGATAGTTCGAAAGCTCCAACAGTTTATATTATGCAGGTCATGATGTTTGGACCCAGATGTTCACCAACTTGTTCCCAATTTGTCAAGAATCACCATGCAGAGCTTTATAGAAACACTCATCCAGAAGCAGTTGATGGTTTGACGAAGCGAACGTACGTGGATGACTATTTCAACAGTCATGATTCTGTAGAGACAGCTGTAACAGTTACACAAGATGCGATAAACATTTGCAAGACTATGAATTTTTATTTGGTAAATGTGCAGTCTAATAATCAAGATTTACTCAAACAAATTCCAGCTTCCCATGTGAATTCAAAATTAGTTAGTATAAATCCAAACGAGTGTGAGTCTATTATCGCTAAAGTATTGGGAATGTATTGGAGCCCCACTTCAGATTTCTTCACTTATAAGCTTTCACTTGAAGATTCCATAGAAAATATGCTACTTTTGAAAACCTTAATCACCAAAAGAATTATGTTAAGAACGATCATGAGAATTTTTGATCCTCTTGGGCTTATTTCTTTCTTTATTATTCGTGGTCGAATTGTTTTGCAAGAAGTTTGGCGTGAAGGATTTGATTGGGATGAAGAAGTTTCAGTGGTTTTGAAGAATTCATGGTTGTCATTTCTTAAAGAGCTAAAAAATATTGAGTCTATCAGAATACCCAGAAGATACCTGTCCTCAAATCCCGACGATTCGAAAGGTGACTTTAGTCATTTTTGTAGATGCGTCTGAAAAAGCTTTCGCAGCGATTTCTTATCTCAGGTTTGAAAAAAGTGATAGAATTGAAATTGCTTTGATTATGGCAAAAGCTAAAGTTGCATCGATTAAGAAGTTGTCAGTTCCAAGATTAGAACTGCAAGCAGCCTTTCTTGGTACGCGCCTAGCAATCACTATCAAGAAGTCACATTCTATCAGAATTGATGATACTATATTTTTGTCGGACTCAAGAACTGTTTTGTCGTGGATTCACTCTACAAAGTTCAAGTTTGAATCTTTCGTGGCTGTGCGAGTAGGAGAAATCCTTGACTCGACTTCACCGCAGCAGTAGTTTCACATAAGATCTAGCGAAAATGTTGCGGATGATGCAACAAAGTGGAACGATCCGTCGATAGGAAGCTGTAATTCTAGATGGTTTGTTGGCCCTGAGTTCCTTCGAACATCATTTCATTTATGGCCTATTCAACCAGGAAAAAGTGTCACTGAACAAGAAAGTGTTGAAACTTGTATTCAAAACAACTTTTTGCATGATAAAAGAATAAGGATCCTATTTGACACATACGAAGAACTTAAACCAAGATTTCGTGCATCATGGGCGTCTTCAGTGAGAGTCATGGCTTTTATCTTACGATTTTATGACTTAATTCGTAAAAAGTCTATCGAAAAAGAACCCTTCATAACACCTTTAGAATATAAGCGTGCCCAAAATTGGTTGTTTCGGAAAATTCAAATGGATTCTTTTTCACCAGATTTGGAAAATTTAAATAGAAAGGGTTCAGTATTAGCGTCAAGCTCTATATTAAGTTTAACTCCTTTTCTGGATGATGAAGGTGCAATTCGCATGAGATCAAGAGCCCAGAAGGCATTACTGTCTTATGCAGCGCGAAACCCAGCTATTTTACCAAAGAGTCACCCATTGGTAGACCTGTTCATTTTCCATTACCACGAAAAAAACAATCATATGGGAACAGCATTAACAATTTCAGATATTAGAGAACATGCTTGGGTTATAAACATCCGCAGCGCAGTTGAGAGAGTACGGTCGAGATGTTTTATGTGCAAACGGCTAAAAGCAAAACCAATAATGCCTATAATGGGACAATTGCCCGAATGTCGAGTGGCCCTTAATTTGAAACCGTTTCACATGTTGGGGTTGACTGTTTTGGTCCGTTTCACGTTAAGTTTGGAAGAGGAACGGTGAAGCGTTACGGTATGATTTTTACCTGTCTCACCTTTAGAGCTGTCCATATTGAATTGCTAAATGACATGAGTCTTGACCATTGTACAATGGCTTTACGTCGTTTTATAATTAATCGTGTGGTCACACGTTACATTTACAGTGACAATAGACTTAATTTTCTGGGAACAAAAAACCAACTAGAAAAGGACATTAAGGATATGGAAAGAAGCCTAAGTGAGTTTGCAGCGAAATATGAAGGTATCTATTGGCGTTTCATTCCCGCTTATTCGCCTTGGATGGGTGGAGCGTGGGAGCGACTGATACAATCCATCAAAAAATCTGTAGATTTCGTTCTTAAAGGCATAACTCCACACGAAGATGTTCTAAGCAACGCATTATTGGAAGCTCAAGCTCAGATAAATCGTCGCCCACTCACACATATTCCTGTAAATCCAGATGATCCAAAGCCTCTCACACCAAATTCGATGCTTTTTGGAGATGAAGACCGAGATATAACAGCCCCAGGAGTTTTTTCGGACAGAGATGGTTGCAGTAAATTATACAGCCGTCAATCACAACATTTGATGAGTGAAATTACAAAAAGATGGTATACTGAGTACCTACCGGTCATAACAAGGCGAACAAAATGGCATCAAGTAACAAAACCAATAGAAGTTGGCAATATTGTTCTTTTAATCGAGCCAAATGAGATACGTAACGCATGGCAGCTTGGGAGAGTCACAAAAGTTTATCCTGGGCCAGATAGAGTTATTCGAACTGCAGATATCAAAACTTCAAATGGAACGTTCAAGTTAAAAAGATCAGTCGGAAGGCTTGCTGTCTTAGATTTAGAGTCTTCACCTTAGAAGTTCAGACGGGCCCTGGGATGTTATCAAGCCTTCAAAATATTTGTATTTATTGTTGTCCTTTTTATTTGTAACTAAACCCTTCTTCTTAAATCTTACTTTGCTAAAAATCACTTAACTTTTTTACTATCAAGTATCGTAGCTTTTATGAGCTTTTTATTATTCGTCAATTTTTCATTGTTTCGTTTATTCATAATTTTTCCTTGAAACAGTTTGTTTGTGTCAATATTGTTATTTGTTCAAACTATTCAATTTTTCTTGTTGCGCATTCGTCCTTTTATGTTTTGGAATCCAATACCAATTTGTAAGTTCTCGTATTCCTTTTTTTTCCTTAACTTATGTACTTATGTAACCTTGTATTTCTTTTCTTCAGAAAATAAAATTGTACGATTACTGGCAAAATCTCAAGTTTTTTATTTAGAAATTGCCAGAACAATATTTATCAGTTGGAAAGGATCAAACGAAGGAGCAACAACCTTATATCTCTCCAGTCAGAGCTAGTCTATTTGCTCAAATCAGCTGGTCTCAATCTGCGGAAATGGTCTACGAACTGCTGGCCACTATTGATAACATTGCCAGATGACCAACGTGAGCTTTCACCGGTTGATTTTGCAGAATCAAATTCTGTTAAGGTCTTGGGACTCAAATGGTGTCC
Source organism: Sphaerophoria taeniata (assembly GCA_943590905.1). Taxonomy (NCBI): domain Eukaryota; kingdom Metazoa; phylum Arthropoda; class Insecta; order Diptera; family Syrphidae; genus Sphaerophoria; species Sphaerophoria taeniata. The sequence goes on from OX016540.1 coordinate 195,627,880, forward strand.
GTCGAAAGATGTTTTCTCATATAAGGTAAAACCGAACGCTTCGAATACATGCACAAAACGCCATATTCTATCCGATGCTTCTAAGATTTTCGATCCGTTAGGATTTCTCGCGCCAATCGTTATAGGTGTTAAAATCTTGCTCCAGGAACTTTGGAGAAACCAACTCTCTTGGGACGAGGAAGTTCCAGAGTCCTTATCGCAACAATGGTACACTATAAGGAACGAGTTACCCATCGTGGAATCATTCGCTATACAGCGAATTGTGCTGAACAAAAAACGTTATTGGGAACTGCACGGCTTTTGCGATGCATCATTGGATGCATACGCAGCAGTCGTCTATTGTCGAAACGTCAACTTAGATAAATCTGTATCCGTAACTCTCGTTGCCGCAAAATCAAAGGTCGCACCCTTAAAGGTCTTACCTCTTCCAAGGCTTGAGTTGTGTGGTGCCCTATTGCTGGTTAGACTGCTGAACAAAATCAAACTCTCGTTACAGGCACCAGAAGTGAACGTATTCTGTTGGACAGATTCTTCGATTGTCCTACATTGGTTGTCTACTTCACCGAAGAAATGGTCCGTGTTTATCGGAAATCGAACTTCCAAGATCCTAACATCAATGCCATTTAAATCATGGAACCATGTTCGATCAGCCTCAAACCCAGCTGACTCCGCTACAAGAGGATTACTGCCATCCAATCTTATAAAAACATGTCTTTGGTGGAAAGGCCCAGAATGGCTTAGTCAAGATCGAGAACAGTGGCCTACGTCAAACTTTAAATCAGAGGAAATTGATACTCAGCTCTTGGAAGAGCGCAAGTCTAACCCAATTGCAAACATATTCATCGCAAATCTTAATTCAGCTCATCCGTTTGAAATCGTAATTAATAACTCGTCAAATTGGTTCAAGGTCGTGCGTGTAGCAGCATACACTTTGCGTTTTATAAAAAACTGTCGTCAACCTAAGGAACTTCGTGAACTCAATTCACTTTCTACAAAAGAAATATGTATCGCTAAAACTGAAATCATAAAATATGTACAATTCTGTATTTTTAAATCTGAAATTCAATGTCTTAAAACTAACAAAGAACTACAATCAAAAAGCAGACTTATTTCCTTGACTTCATTTCTAGATTGATTTGGTGTTCTTCGTGTCGGTGGCCGGTTAGAAAACGCAACTTAAACCTTTTCTGAAAAACATCCCATAATTTTGTGCAAATCCCATCGAATCGCGATGGGACTTATAGTCGAATTTACGCATAAAAACCACTTACACCCGGGTGCTTCTCTTTTATTTGCATTGGTCCAACAAAATTATTTTATCCTTGGTTGCAGAAATCTATCTCGAAAGATTGTCCGAGAATGCATTGGATGTTTTCGACAGAACAAAACCACAACACAGCAACTAATGGGAAATCTCCCTGCCGATCGCGTTCGGTACGCACGGCCCTTTAGTCGAGTTGTCTGTGATTACGCTGGACCCATAACAATTCGTCTGTTTCGAGGTCGGAACCCGAAATTCATCAAAGCATATATACAGCCCTCTTCGTTTGCTTCGTAACGAAGGCAATCCATGTGGAATTGGTAGGTGATCTCACGTCAAGCGCCTTTTTATCAGCTCTAGATCGTTTTGTTGCTCGTCGCGGAAAACCATCTGAGATTTGGAGTGATAACGGCACTAATTTCGTTATTGCCAAACGCCTACTCAACGAAATGTACAATCTCCTCTGCAATCAACATCACAACAACATTGTCATCGACCATTTGGCTAAGGATAACATACAATGGAAATTCATTCCACCGTCCTCCCCGCATTTTGGAGGGCACAGAGGGAATCTGGTGTTCGCTGTTCGCTCCGTCAACATGCATCTTAAACGTGTAATCGGGGATACAAAACTCACGTTTGAAGAAATGTATACCCTGCTCGTCAAAATAGAAGCTCTGCTCAACTCACGCCCAATGTGGCAAACTTCAGATTCTGAACCAATGGCCCTTACCCCTGCTCATTTTTTGATTGGGGAATCATACACTGCTGTGCCTCAACCTGACTTTTTAAATAACAAAGCTGTCTCTATTGGTACTAATTGGTCTCTTTTAAAGGCAATGGTCCAAGGTTTTTGGAAAAGGTGGCATAATGAATTCTTAACCTCACTACAGCAACGCTCTAAGTGGCAAACAACTAAGCCGAACCTCGAAGTCAATGACGTTGTCCTGCTCAAGGAACCGAATCTACCTCCTTCTAAATGGATATTGGAAAAAATTATCCAGACACACCCAGGAGCTGATGACAAATGTAGAGTGGTGACTGTTCGAACCAATTTCGGAGATTATGTTCGCCCGACAATCAAAGTTGCCCGTTTGCCTTGTTCTGAAAACCCGTAGTCTTTCAGGAGGGGGCTGGATGTTTGAGAATTCCAAACACATGTTTCATTACCCTATAAAAATTGCATTCAAATTATCAAAACTATGTACATCCATTCCTCTTTGTGTCGCATTCGCTTCAACAGCTATGCTCACGCCACTAGATTATAACTTACTTATGTACTTACAAAATAACAAAACTGTTTTAAAAGCTTTTGTATTCAACTGTTTTAAGAAATCGCCTGTTGCTTAACTTATGTAGAATATTAATCGAGTCATTCTAAGTTCAATAGTCAACGAGTGCAGTTGATGCCTTGTTTTCATTAAAATAAAAATTGTACATGAATTCATAACACTAAAATCAAGTCATACATATCACAAACATCTCATTTGAATTATAATAAAATCAATCACACTAAGTTCACACAAAGTCTTTAATTAAGGAATTAAAATTAAAGATAAAAGGAAACATTCACACACCATTCACACATCATTCACACGATTAGGGAAAGGCACATTCAGAAAACCACACAATATCACTCTTTCATGAAAATTGGTAACACAAAACTAACATATTACACAATTACACACTTTTACTAACAATCTTAATAATTAAACCAAATCAAATACAATCTATCTATCTATACTTAATATATAAAGCTGAAGAGTTTGTTCGTTTGAACGCAGTAATCTCAGGAACTACTGGTTCGAATGGTATAATTCTTTTTGTGTTGGATGGTCCATTAATCGACTTAGGCTTTAGGCTACTTAACATTAAGCTGTGACCAATAGCAGCGAAGAGTCTGTGGAAAATGTGGAAAAAACGGCAAAAAATATTAATTTTTCTAAGTTTTAACGCGCTTATCTCAGGAACTGCTTAATGAAATTGAACAATTTTTTTGATCTTGAATGTTCCATTTATCAAGGAAGGCTTGAAGCTTTATAACATTAAGCTGCGACCAATAGGAGCAAAGAATACAATACAATACAATACAATATAAAGCTGAAGAGATTGTTCGTTTGAACGTGGTAATCTCAGGAACTACTGGTTCGAATTGTAAAAATTTTTTTGTGTTGAAGAGTCCATTAATCGAGGAAGGCTTTGTTTTACTTAAAATTAAGCTGCGACCAATAGCAGCGAAGAATCTGTGGAAAATGTGGAAAAAACGGAAAAAATATTTATTTTTCTCAGGAACTGCTCACTCAAATTGAACAATTTTTTTTGTGTCTAATGGTGGATTTATCGAGGAAGGCTAGAAGCTTTATTGCAAAAACCGCAAAAAATATTCTTTTTTGAATGTTCCTGTTGTTTGCTTGAACCCGCTGATCTCAGGAACTGCTTAATCAAAGTGAACAATTATTTTGCGTTGAATAGTTTATTTATTATGGAAGGCTTTAGGCTATATAACATTAGGCGATATAAGCGAAGAATCAGTGGAAAAAACGGCAAGAAATATTAATTTTTCTTGGTATGTGTTGAAAAAATTACTGTGCAGTGTGCACTGCTCGGCAATAACTGATTTTAGAATTAAATTACCAGGATTTCAAAAAAAAAAAAAAAAATACGAGCGTGTAAAAGTGTATATAGTGTTACTATTTTTCCAATTCAGTAGCAATGGCTGTTGATAACAATACAAAAATATACTTTGATACAAACACTTGTTATTTGAATTCTTAAAGTAATTATTTTGCTTTGATGCTTCGTATCAGAATTAGATTTATATAATAGGTGTGTTTTTTTGCACGCGTATATACGCTTAAAATGAACAGTGCACAAAAAAACGACAATTTTTTTGTTTTAGTAATTTGGCATAACTAGTCAAATTCCAATTTGAAATTTCCCTCATGTGCTGAGCTGTGATTGGTCCAATGTTTCATCTGTCAAAAAAACAAAAACTCGAGTTCAGGGGCGCATTTATTTTTGTTGGTGATTGTTAGGCGCTAAGCAATTTCTTGTACTTGTACCTTTTAACACTTGATCAAGTTGTTCATAGAATGCGCTTTAGAATACGACCCGAAAAAGCACAATAAATATGATGAATTAAGGATGAAAAATGAAGAAAATGTAGCGAAGAATAAAAAAAAAAATTATAAAAATCGTGCATGTACACCTTGAACGTTAAAACACCATGTAGTCCAAAAAAAGAATTGAAATTGAAAATTAAAATTGATGTACAATCGATATAATCTTGATTCAATCAAATTTCGCTTGGCGCGCCTGAGATTAACCATTCAACTGCAGACCAGCCTTGTATCTTTGTATGTAAAATGGAATGAATTTCGAATGAATTTCGAAATGAAGTTTTGACATGTGTTGAAAATTCATCGCAAACAGTGAAAAAGATATATGGAAGCACTGTTTTTATATCCGCTTATTTCTTAAGCGTGGATAATTATCGGCGCTTACTAAGCGGATATAGACATTTGTTGTTGTTGCATTTTGCATGTAAATATTTTTTTAAGCGTATATACGCGTGCAAAAAAACACGCCTGTTAGTTTTAGATTGTTACTCGAATTGAATAAACGTATTTGATATATATAACAAATTGGCGACGAGGATTCTTGAGAAAATAAATACATACAGCTACAATTATTTCTTTTCTTATCGAACTCATTCAATACAAAATGTCGACCGATCCGAAAATTCTAGAACTCCTGGAAACACAAAGTCAACTTTTGCAATCCTTAATTCAAGAAAGGGAATCAAATAGAGATCAAGAATTCTAGATGGACTCATTGGCGAACAATATCCAAGAATTCATTTATGATCCAGTAAATGGATTAACGTTTGAATCTTGGTACAACCGTTTCGAAGATGTTTTTATTGTTGACGGTTCCTCGCTTGATGATTCAGCAAAAGTTCGTCTTCTCATAAGGAAACTGAACTCAATTGCGCATGAGAAGTATTCAAATTTAATTTTGCCTAAGAAAATTAAAGACATTGGATTCAACGATACTATTAAAAAGCTGAAAGATAGTTTTGGTCGCAAAGGCACACTTTTCAACGGGCGATTTAAATGCCTTCAAACAACAAAACTCAAAACAGATGATTTGGTTGCCTATGCAGCATTGGTCAACAAGAACTGTGAAGACTTCAAGTTGGGAGAACTTTCTATTGATCAATTGAAATGCCTTGTGTTTGTCACTGGATTAACAGCCGCAGAAGATTCTGAGATTCGTACAAGACTTCTGGCATCACTTGAAGATGAAGAGAAAGCCAAGACAATCACACTTGACAAACTTATTTCCGAAGCTCACCGATTTATTAATCTTAAAAAAGATACAGCTTTAATTCAGCAAACTCAACAATCAACATCTTTTGACATAAATGCAATTCAAAACATCAACAAAAATCAACATCAATCAATGAAAACACCAAGAACACCTTGCTGGCATTGTGGATGCATTTTTCTCGAGACTGTTCCTACTCCCAACACAGATGCACTCAATGTAAGAAAGTAGGCCACAAAGAAGGATATTGCTCCTGTTCCAATAAAATTCATGACAAAACAAATGATCAGCTCCAAAAGAAGCCGGAATTCAGAGGTAATAAAAACATTTTAACAAAAATCAATCTTTTCAGAGCAACGCAATACGAAGTGTTGTCAATTGCATTGACCATGCCAACAAACGAAAGGACATCACCATTAGGGATTGCAATCCCGGAATGATTTTTCAATCCCGGGTTTTCGGGATTCAAAAATTTGGATCCCGGGATCCCGGGATAATCCCGGGATTTAAAGAAAAAATAAAAGATATTTGTGGAAATTTTTATTTTGTTTATTTGACAACTTAAAAAAAGAAATAACTCAATAAAAACTCTTAAAAGCAATAGCGCAAAATTATAGTCCGCTAATGAACAACTTTATAGTGTGATACTAGCTTAAAATGACGTTTCAGATATGACTCAAACGTCATTTTAAGCTTAGTATCACACTAAAGTTGTTCATTAGCGACTATAATTTTGCGCCAATTACTCCATGATTACTTAACAAAAAATATGAACTTCTTAAAAAAAACTAATTCATAAAAACTCTTAAAAAAAACAAAAAGAAAAACGTCAAATTTACACACTCAATATTTTTAATTTTTTGATTTTTTCCTTCCCCTTACGTCTTCTGCAAGCAACCCCGTTTGCCATCACTAATCAAATAAAAATTTCGATTTCCTTCTCGTGTGAATAAGGCCATTAAGATTTGTTTGACGGCAGAAGCACACACAAATATTTAAACTAGCTCTTTAAATTGTATATCGGGTAGAGGTCAAATAACACGTTTATACCTTTATAAGTCTTACTGCAGATTTCATAGAACATGGATTAAGTATAAATTGAAACCCGATTTGCTTGCAATTCGTTACTGATAAAGCCTGGTATTTATATAACAAAATAAGATTTCAAACAAAAGCTTTTCAGGTGTTCAGCATTCTTAATTAGACAACGTTTTTTTTTTTATTTCCATTTTTGATGTCCGAAATTCTACTGCTTGATACATTTGATGCCATTTGCTGCTTTTACGCAATTTTACATTTTTGCTATCTTTTTGCACATATCCCTCTTCTGCTCACTTTTACTCACCTTTCGTACGTTAAAACTGCAAATTTTCAAATTTACCGGTTAATTTACTTCCCAGATGGGGTGCCTAAGTTTACTGAGATAGTATTGGTAAAAACATGCATACTCTTGCAGTAAACTTGGAACGCAGCTTGTAGACATTGTCATTTTGACAGCTTGGTTGATTATACTAGGTGTCTTTATATACAATGAGTTAATCTACCAATCCCGAAAATCCCGGGATTAGATAATACAATCCCGGGATTTGAAAGATTGAAAAATGTATCGGGATCCCGGGATTGCAATCCCTAATCACCATTCATATCAATGATGTACCAAATGCACATCACATCAAAGATGCACCAGTAAAACTTCAAATAGATACAGCATCCGACATCAGTATCATAAATCAGGCTGTAAGGACCAAACTAGGTAAACCAGGATCAAAATTGAAACAACAAGCACGAAGTGCAACACGTCACAGCATCAATCTTATAGCAAGTTTTTCCTGCAATATTCGTCTTCCTTCTAGTGAGATAAACCATGGGAAATTTTTTGTCTCCGACATTGATCTCAATATATTCGGAATCGATTTGTGTTACCTTTTCAATTTATGGGATAAGCCCCTCAACAATGTGTGTTGCCAAATCAAGAACACATTACAAGATCGTGAAGAAGCCATTGCAAGAATTCAGAATGACTACAAAGAACTTTTCAGTGATGAACCAGCTTGCGTCAAAGTAAGTGTTCATCTTCATCTCAAAGAAAATGCGATTCCAATTTTTAGAGCAAAAAGGCCTGTTGCATATACAGTTGCACCATTGATTAAAAAAGAACTCCAACGTCTTCAAGATCTTAACATCATCACACCAGTTAATTTCTCTGAATGGGCAACACCAATTGTTGCTGTAAAAAAATCAAATGGCAACATTCGTATATGTGGGGATTATTCTACGGGTCTTAACGAATCGCTAGAATCACATCAATATCTGTCATGTAAAGAAGAGAGTGAGTTGATGACTGATTGTTTATTGAGAGTATATATGACTGTACAGGTATAATAGTGGTAATCACATATGTGTATGTACATAGTATTATATTATTACAACATCTCCTTTTTTTTAGCATAATTCAATATCGAAAAATTTTTTTTTAATTTGAACAAACAATAATAAAAAGTTTACAAAATTCATAATGCATTATTCATTGTAGTAATTAATAAACTTATTGGGAAATGTATATGAATTTCGTTTATAAAAATATAAAAATTAAACAATATTAAATTCAAAGTTTCTAGTTAATTCTTAATGCCTTGCCAGAACGTAATACTATTCTTTCGATGGGCTGATGAGGTGGTGAAATTTTGGCGGAGGGTGTTTTTTTTGTTCGTGTGAAGCTGGGTTGTTTTGGTGGTTGTTCGTGTGAGTCTATTGATGTTTTCTCTTCGGGTTGGTCATTATTATTTAAAGTTGAGGATTCCTTGGGGTCGTCAACTTTTAGTCCAATGGCTCGATCGGGAATTATATTTGCTTTAGTATGTTGGAGATGAATGGTGTTGCGGCGTTTCACTTTTCCGTCATCGGTTTTTACTATGTATGATCTCGGTTGGGATGAGCTTTTAAGAATTTTGCCTGATGACCATCGTCGATGTCCCAATTGAACTCGAACCTTATCTTCAGGTTGGAACTCGGAAGAAGGTTTTGTAGATCTATCAGCATATTTTTTTTGATTGTTTCGCAAGTGGGTCATCTCTTCATGTACGTTCTCCACAACTTTGGGAACAAGTGCGCTTCTCGCCACAGGTAGATTACTTCGTGTCAGTCTGCTGAATAGTCTTTGGTTTGGTGATTTTAGTTGTGTTGATCTGGGGTTGTTTCGAGCATTTAGGAGAGCTAAATAAATGTCTGAACCGTCCATATGACACTTCTTCAGCAGCTGTTTTGCTGTCTGCACATATCTTTCCGCAAGTCCATTGGAGCGGGGATAATATGGACTGGATGTTTGATGTTTAAATCCCCAGGTATTGGAAAATGTTTTGAACTCCTTTGCTGAGAATTGTGGCCCGTTATCAGACTCAAAAACTAGTGGGATTCCATGAGTTGAAAACCATGTCTTTAGCTTCCTGATAACTTCAGCTGAAGTAGACCTTTTGAGTTCCACAAAGTCGTAGAACCCAGAGTAGCTATCTACAATTAAAAGATAGTTAGTATTATATATATGAAAAATATCACATGCTACGATTTCCCATGGTAATGATGGAACTTGTTTTAACATAAGGGGCTCCTTAGTCTTAGCAGGCTGTACTTTTTGACAAATTGAGCAAGTTTCGATCATTCTGGTTATGTCGTTTGTTATGTTAAGCCAAAACAATTGCTCCCTGGCTCTACTAAGAGTACGCTGGATACCAAAATGTCCATCGTGTAGCTTCTTCAGGATGCTGGGTTTGATGCTTTTAGGTACTATAATCTTATTACCTTTGAACATCAAGCCATCTTCGGTACTTATTTCATCGCGAAAAGTCCAGTATCCCTTTAGTGTCTCGTCTACTTCATTTATTGTCTTTGGCCATCCTTTCAAGACACATTCTTGAAGTAGTTGAAGTTCTATGTCACTTTTTGTTGCTTGTATACAGTTTTCTTTCGATTCTTCAGTTATTTGTAGCAAAGAGCAAACTTCAAGCTCATTGCTTCCATCAGGTTGAGGATTGTTTGTGCAATCGCGGCTCAAGGTATCTGCAATAGCTATTTCTTTACCCTTGCGGTACTTTATTTTGGGTGAATATTGCATAACTTCTAAAAGGATTCTCTGTAGTCTATGAGGTGATGAGTGTAATGGTTTCTTCGCAATTGCCTCAAGGGGCTTATGATCAGTTTCAATAACAAGTTGCTTACCGTAAATGTATTCTCTGAATTTAGTGCATGCAAACTGCATCGCCAGTGCTTCTTTCTCTATTTGAGGAAATTTTTGTTGCGATTCGGTCATAGCCTTTGAAGCGTATGCCACCGGGCAGTCGTCTTGCAGCAGAGCAGCACCTAAACTGTGTGAACTTGCATCTACTTGCAACGTAACATCTTCGTTCGGGTTGTAGAATCTCAATACAGGTGTATTTGAAAGCGCGTGCTTAAGAGATTCAAAAGCATTCGTTTGCTGCTGAGTCCACTGCCACTCGACATCATTTTTCAGTAGTTGCCTCAACGGATATGTTATCTGGGAAAAATGTTTTGTAAATTTAGTTAAATATGTGGCCATACCTAAGAGTCTCATGAGCTCTGCTTTATTTTGAGGTGTTTTCAATCGACTTATTGCGCTAACTTTATCTTCATCTGCTTTTATTCCCTCAGACGATAAGACATGTCCCAAGAACTTAATTTGTTTGGCGTTATAAATACATTTATCTTTATTCATTTTGAGACCAGCTTGCGAAATTTTTTGTATGACTTCGTTTGTCATTTTTTTTAATTCCTCTTGGCTTTCCGCGTGAATGAGGATATCATCAATTGCACACTCTGTATTTTTGCAACCTTCGAGGATTTGACACATCATGTTCTGGAAGACTTCAGGGGCTGAAGCCAGCCCAAACGGCAATCTCTTGTATGAATACCTGCCCCAAGGTGTAGCCATTGTTAAATAATCGCTCGTTCGCTCGGTTACAGGGATTTGCCAGAACCCTTTTTTCATATCAAGGAGCGTAAAATATTTTGAGTTTCGGATTCGTGCTGTTATTTCTTCAATTGTTCTCAATGGGTGTTGTCTTCTGAAAATATTTTTATTTATGTCTGATGGGTCCATGCAAACTCGTATTTTATTCTTTTGCTTCACCACGACCATCGGCGACACAGCCGGAGTAACCTTAGAAGTTTTTACCAAAACTCCTAACCTAACCATTGTGTCAATTTCTTGCTTTACTTCATCTCTAATGGCGTGAGGTATTTTACGAGCCGGGTATATGTTAAGCGATGGATTTTTTATCAGATCGATATCATAGATAAATTTTTGTGCACAGCCCAGACCTTTATATATGTTTTCGTTAACCTTTAACTCTTCAACACGCATAATCAGATTAAGGACTTCACATGCCTTCTTGCCAAACATAGGATTAACTGGATGCTCTACAACTTTAAACAAAACATTTCGCAGTTTTTCTCGCACTATGCATTTTAACACTGTTTCGCCAAAAACATTTTCGGGACTACCGTTAAAAGCAACTAACCTTGTTGTGCTGGAAGGTGTTATTTTCGCAGCAAGCTTCATAGCTAAGTCTTTGCTAATAACGTTGCATTGAGCGCCGGTGTCTAACTTTACTTTAACTAGCATGTTATTAATTTTAACCTCTTCAAACCAGTCGTCTTTATCAAGTTCATTTGACAGCGATAGAACTAAAAGGCTTTCATCTGAATCAGAGTCAGACAAATCATGTTGTTCAATTGAATTCACCGTTTTGTTTTTTATTTTACCATTTCTACACAGTTTAGCAAAGTGCCCCTTTCGTTTGCATTTACTGCACCTTTTGTTGTACGCGGGACAGTTGTTATGTGGGTGTACATAACCACATCGATTGCATGTTGAATCCGTTTCAACGGAACTTTGTTGACTCTTCTGGTGAGCTTTTTGCACAGATGTTGACGAATTGTTACGGGATTTTTTAAATTTACTTGTTTTTGGATTAAACACAGCATGTATTGCATGTGAATCTTCTTTATGAAGTGTCTGAAGCTGTGTTAATGCTATTTCGTTTGCTTTACATTTTTTTACCGCTTCTTCTAATGAAATGTCATCGCTAGCTAATAATTTTTCTCGTAGGGCATCACTATTGATCCCTATTATAATTTTGTCTCTGAGAATACTATCTTGCAAAGACCCATAACTACACTTTTTGATTTGAAGTGTTGCTTTAGTAATGAAGTCATCGAATGATTCGCCTTCTGATTGAACGATTCTATTAAACACATATCGTTCGAAAGTTATGTTGGTCTTAAGAGTAAAGTAGGCCTCGAATTTTTCTTTTATTTTTGTAATCGATTTTGCTTCATCACTTGACAGAGAAAATGAATTAAAGATGTCTATAGCATCAGGTCCGATGCAAGACATAAAAGTACCTACTTGAACAAATGCCGATTTTTTGTCTAGCTCACGTGCTGCCGCAAACCAGTTATACTGCTGCAACCAATTTTTCCAAGCCATGGCCATATTCCCCGTTATTTCCAGAGGTTTGGGTGGTCTGGCATACCCTTCTGTTGCTGTTGGGAACGCGGCGGGGGCTCCGGAATTCTCGGGCATTTTCAATTAATTTTTAATTTAATTTGTTTTTTTTTTTTTTTAATATATATATCTACGCGATATTCTAATTTAATATTATTGTAATTTTAACTTTTTACATTCAAACTACTTTGAATTCGCGCACCACTTCTGACACCATGTCATGTAAAGAAGAGAGTGAGTTGATGACTGATTGTTTATTGAGAGTATATATGACTGTACAGGTATAATAGTGGTAATCACATATGTGTATGTACATAGTATTATATTATTACAATATCCATTGCCGACTCCTGATTCTATATTTGCAACTTTGAGTAACAAACAAATTTTCACACACATCGACCTAACAGACGCATATTTTCAAATACCAGTCGATGAAGAGTCACGCAAGCTTTTGACTTTAAATATCCACAAAGGGTTATTTCAAGTAAATCGTTTAGCTCAAGGTATCAAGTCAGCACCAGGTGCCTTTCAACAATTAATGGATACAGTGCTGGCTGGATTAAAAGGAGTTGCAGCTTATTTGGACGATATAATTATTAGTGCCATCAGCTGGGATGAACATTTACAAAGCCTTTACGAGGTATTGAAGCGACTAATTGAATATGGTTTTCGAATAAAATTTCAAAAATGTTCATTTTTCACAAACCAAATGAAATACCTATTATTATATATTATTGACCTACAAGGATTGAGACCAGATCCAATTAAAATAACAAAAATCCAGACCATGCCACCACCACAAAATCTAACACAACTCCGATCATTTCTTGGAGCTGTTAATTATTATGGAATAAGTTTGTTAAGGAAATGCGACAAATTCGTTCACCATTGGACAAACTCTTACAAGCAAAAGTAGAATTCAACTGGTCAGATTCATGTCAAGAATCATTCGAAAAATTCAAGGAAATATTATCATCGGACTTGCTTCTCACGCATAACAACCCAGATTTACCGATCAAGGTTGCAGCAGATGCTTCTGGTGAAGGCATAGGTGCCTTTATCGCTCATATTTTTCGGGACGGTTCCGAAAAAGTAGTAATGCATGCAGCAAGAGCATTGACATCAGCTGAAAAGAAATATAGCCAAATCGAAAAAGAGGCTCTAGGACTTATCTTTGCCGTTACAAAATTTCATAAAATGATTTATGGTCGTCGATTTCAATTACACACAGACCATAAACCGTTGCTGGCAATTTTTGGTAGACAAAAAGGAATTCCGATATATACAGCAAATAGACTGCAAAGATGGGCCCTTACTTTAATGATGTATGACTTTCAAATAAAATACATTTCGATAACTGAATTTGGCTGCGTTGATGTCTTGTCTCGCCTCATTGAAAAACAGTCCAAATCTGACGAAGAGTATGTTGTCGCATGTACAATGTTAGAAAATGAAATGTCACAAAATTTAAATGAACAACTTAATAATCTACCATTGACGTACAAGATGATTAAAAAAGCCACTTTCAAGAATAAAATTTTTCAGACAGTTATTAAATTTATGAGAACTAAATGGCCGAACAAAACTTTGATTCCTAAAGAATACAAACCTTTTTTCGACCGCAAGGATGCCCTTACAATTGTCGATGAATGTTTACTTTTTAACGACAGAATCATAATTCCACCAATTTTCACAAAAGAGTCTTAAAACAACTGCATCGTGGTCATCCAGGAATTAAAGAATGAAGGCAGTAGCAAGGAGCAAGGTTAACTGGCCGAACATTGATGAAGACATACAAAACTACGTTCAACAATGCCAAAACTGTGCTTCTGCTGCAAAATCACCATTCACCAATCAAGACAACACTATCACCTTGGCCAATGACATCATCGCCAATGGAGCGCATACACATTGATATAGCAGGTCCATGTGATGGGAAATACTATTTCGTCATTGTCGATGCATTTTCCAAATGGCCCGAAATTTTCGAAATTGCAAATATTACCTCTTCAACAATTATTAAAAAACTTAGTCACGTATTTTCTCAGTTCGGAGATTGTCAACAATTAATATCTGATAATGGAACTCAGTTTTGTAGTTCAGAATTTCAAAATTTCTTAAAATTGAGAGGTATTCAACATAGGCGCACAGCCCCATACCATCCTCAATCAAATGGTCAAGCTGAACGCTTTGTTGATACGTTTAAGAGAGCTTTAAAAAAAAATTCTCATGAAGGGACGAGCTTGGAAAATCTGGATACATTTCTTCAAACCTACAGATCAACACCGAACAAAGTCATTAACAACAAATCTCCAGCTGAACTATTCCTTGGAAGAAACATAAAAACAACGCTGGACCTTATGAAATTTAGACCACAAGAACTTCAACCAAAAACATTTCCAACAAAACAAGAAGCTCAGTTTAATGCAAAGCACGGTTGCAAGAAACGAAAATACGGTCCTGGTAGTCTTGTATATGCTAAAATCTATAAAGACAATAAGAATTGTTGGGTCCCTGGAACTATTATCGAACGTGTAGGTAATGTTAATTATAACGTTTTGACAGACTTTCAAAATCGTTCCAAATTAATTCGATCACACACAAACCAGTTGAGAACTCGGTATGCTCTTGATTATACGACTAAAGTAGAGTCAACCAGCTTAAATGAAATACTTCATGACTTAGTACTTTTACCTAACCAAATAATTAATGAAGAATCATCTAATCTTTTATCTAACCAACCAACTAATGAAGAATCATCTTTCCAAGAACAACAGAATTTACCAAATAATATGGAGCAGTCAGAAGAAATATTTTATGAATCTATATCAGAACCGAATTCAAACGAAATCATCGAAACAAGAACTGAGATAATCCATCCAAAAAGAAATGTCCATCCTCCCCGTTGGCATAGCGAGTTCGACATGTCTTAATTAAAAGGGGGAGATGTTAACAATACAAAAATATACTTTGATACAAACACTTGTAATTTGAATTCTTAAAATAATTATTTTGCTTTGATGTTTCGTATCAGAATTAGATTTATAAAATGTTAGTTTTAGATTGTTACTCGAATTGAATAAACGTATTTGATATAATTATAACAGCTGTCATAGCGCCGCCCCGCGCGCTGTCGTCCTCGTCCGTTTTCAGTTTAATAACAACATAGAAGTTAGAAAGATGAGAACGAAAAATATTGTGTTGGCTGTATCAAACTTAAGGCAGGCTGGCCAAGCAAATGATATAAAAAATGCCAGTTCCAACTAACAACATTTTACTGAGATCTCAGAGATCTCAGAAATCTCATAGATTTTTTAAGTGGAACAAAAATTCTCAGCTGCGAACTGAGATTTTTTTCTAAGATCTCTGAGATGAAATTATTTTGGATTCGATTTCTCACTCAGCTATTTTGACGTGGCTGACATATGTGCAACAACAATTAGTAAGGTAACCATTATCTCAATGATAACTGAGAATTATGTGTCATTCCATCAAATGATTTTGCCTCAGTCAATGTAACATTGAGATCTCAGTGAGATGTTGTTAGGTGGAACTGGCCTAATTAGAATTTTGAGAGTTCAATTGATTTGTGAATGTGAATCATTGCAGTGAATGTGATTGATTGCACTATTTGTGCAGATTATTGTGTTTAAACAATATAATTTTATATATTTCTTAACTAAAAAATATGCTCAGTTTTAAGAAACAGGAAGAAAAATTGACCTCGGGAAAAAAACGATGCAGAAGTAAGAGAGATATTAGAATTAGGGAGAGTTCGACCAAGGGAATGCTTTAAGTATGAAAAACTGAAGGGAATCATAAAAAATGCTCAAATTTTTCAAGTTTAAGAGAAATTCGACCTAACGAGAGTTGACTGCAATGCAATTTAACAATAACTTCGCAAAAAACAATTCCTGCTAAATCAAAGTGAACAATTAATTTGCGTTGAATAGTTTATTTATTATGGAAGGCCTTAGGCTATATAACATTAGGCGATATAAGCGAAGAATCAGTGGAAAAAACGGCAAAAAAATATTAATTTTTCTTGGTATGTGTTGAAAAAATTACTGTGCAGTGTGCACTGCTCAGCACCAACTGATTTTAGAATTAAAGTACCAGAATTTCAAAAAAAAAAAAATACGAGCGTGTATAAGTGGATATAGTGTTACTATTTTTCCCATTCAGTAGCAATGGCCGTCATAGCGCCGCCGCCCCGCGCGCTTTCGTCCGTTTTCAGTTCAATAACAACATAGAAGTTAGAAAGATGAGAACGAAAAATATTGTGTTGGCTGTATCAAACTTAAGGCATGTTACGTAGCAAAACAATGTACCTAGGTTTACGTAGTGTACGAAATGATTATTATCTATAGGTACATACTTTCGAATCATAAATTCCATATAATCAAAAACATAACTAAACACCAAAGGAAGCATCATTGGGTTACCTGGTGACATCGAGCTTGTCGAGGTCATCTTCGGCGTCGTCGTTGTCGTCAACGACCGACGCGACGTCATGTCGCTCTGCGATTGACATTCATTCAGATGTGTTGATTGTTGGGTCATAATCCAGCGATGAGGTATGAGGAATTTTTTTATTTAACGCCTTTTACTATTTCGATTAGGGAATTGAAAACCTGAAAAGAAAGAAAGTGACGTTAATGATGTTTGTGGAAAGAAAAGAAATTACAAAAACCAGGAATCAGCCTTGCAAAGCACAAATCGGGCCTGCACACACGAGACTAATTCGTCCGGACTAAAATCAGTTTAATGGGCAAGGGAAGCGAAGTGTGCAGTATGAACCGGACTGAAATTTTCAACCCGAAATTTGGTGGATGAACGAAGACTAAAACTAACACATAAACAAAAGCTGACAGTTTTGGTACGAAATATATACTCACACATTTAAAAGAGGTTCACATATACATTTTCCCCCCAGTCTGAAATCATCTCGTGTGTGCTTGGACTAAAGAATAAAACCCATTTCAGTCCAAAAATTATTCATCCCGTGTGTGCAGGCCCATTAAGTAACCCTCAATTTGGAATTTGCAAATGCCAATTCCCACAAACACTATCCTTTAGATGCAGTTAGAATGTATCCACCCGACAAAGAAACCAACTAGGAACACGAACTGATGATTCAAAAAACCTGAAAAATTAAAGATAAAAACACAATTGTAATAATTTTCTTCAAACAAATATTCCGACTATGGAAGTTTGTTTACAAATTGCAAATGTGTATCATACTTGCATTTTTGCAACAAAATTCCATAATATACCTGACTATGACTTACCAGTGAATATTCTTGACGCAATCCTAGGACACAAAAAGTATTTCTCATCTCTTAACTTTGATTTTTACTTATGCAAAATAGGAAACTTACCAAACAAATTACCAAATAGAATTTTATACACGTTTTTTTGAAGAAATAGAAATGTCATTTGACACTTCACGAAATATTTTATTGAGTGGTTTGCGCATACTAGCTTTCTCACTCTACCTAAGGGGAAAGGGGTGAGAAAGATAGTTGTGTATGTGCAAATCAAATTTAGTACACACAATCAGTGCTGTCGGATTCTAATTAGTATTAAGTTTATCTTGTAAGTTAGATAATAGGGCGAATTGGGAAAGTAGGATTCAATGGGCCTGCACACACGAGACTAATTCATCCGGACTAAAATCAGTTTAGTGGGCAAGGGAAGCGAAGTGTGCAGTATGAACCGGACTGAAATTTTCAACCCGAAATTTGGTGGATGAACGAAGACTAAAACTAACACATAAACAAAAGCTGACAGTTTTGGTACGAAATATATACTCCCACATTTAAAAGAGGTACACATATACATTTTCCCCCCAGTCTGAAATCATCTCGTGTGTGCTTGGACTAAAGAATAAAACCCATTTCAGTCCAAAAATTATTCATCCCGTGTGTGCAGGCCCAATAGAATCTAGTGGGGTTGATTAGGATTAAGTAGGATTAATTTGATAGGGGTTAATTATATCGTATTAAAAGTAGAGTCAGTTATTAACCCTGCAGTGCACACGTGTCGCCTGACAGGCCCAAGTGAAAATTAAAATACGTATAAAATTGGAACCGTCTTTGGAAATAAAATAATCTTTCATCTACCTTCCTACAACGTCGATATGTATCCTCGAACACAAAAATAACTGTAATAAGTTCAGTAGATTTTCACTTAATAGAGCTTCGGGCCTAATAGGCCCAAGGTATACAGGTCACTAGAAACTCGTTCAAATGCGAGAAAATTTGCTGGATTGCTGCCTGTTGAAGAAATAGCATTTTCCAATAATGTAAGTACCAGAAAAGATTGTGCATTCTGTACAAAACGAAGGAAGAGTCGATACTTCTGCGACAAATGCGGCAAATGCATTTGCCTCCAACATGCGCACTATTGTTGCCCAACTTGCTCTATTTGATATTACTGTACAAAATATTTATGTTTTATTCTCTGTTTTTATTAGTTTTAAGATTGATTTTGAATAAATATTATAAACGAATGTATAAAATTTAAGTTTGCTCAATTATTTCTACATTTGCTCATAAAATTGTGTTTACGGGCCTCTCAGGCCCCACGTGTGCAATGGTGTTTTTTTTTTTTAGGTGTGCACTGAAGGGTTAATGCTAAAGTTAGAAATGAGGGGAAAGTGTATGAATGTGTGTGTAGATTCGAATGATGGACGAGGGGGTTTCTAGTTAGTGATAAGGACAGGAAATGATACTAACACTAACAGCATTCAAAAGGAAGAAAAACGTTACAAGAGTCATATTCCACTCAATATAGAGGTTGTTATGTACTTGAGGAACTAAAGAGTTCAACAAAGAACCTTACCTTACAAGTGAATTAGGATATCGAAATCATCTTTGAGTTTAGCATTCAAGCCAGAGGCAATTATATAAATTGGAAATCAAAAGTATAATTAACATATATATGTATATATATGAAAAGTGAATAAGTTTGAATAAAGAAACGTTATTAAGAAAGTTTGAAAAGAAAGAGCAACTAAAATAAAAGTTAAATAGAAAACAGTGGTAGAAGCCGAAGGTGAACTAGCAGCCATAGGTGCACTTAAAGCCATTAAGGGATACATATATCCTATATATATTTAGGACAAGAAAAATTAGCAGAGGTTGGATAGCTAGATTCAATCTCTGCTACTGGGTTTTTTTGTTCAACCCTTAAACAAATTAACAAAAATACAACACCAAGGACAAAAAGGTCAAAGGGAAAGTGAAGTGAATTTAAGTTGAAGTAACATAATAAAATCGGACAATTAAGGCAGATTAAAGAAGTGAAATTAGAAAAGAAGAATATTTTATATAATTTTATAAGATTACTGAAGTTAAATTTACTAAAATTTTGAGTATAGAATAGTACATTGTAAAATTTTGAAAATTTTCTTTGTTTCTGATCTTTGAACTATAATCGACATTAATATAATATACAAGACAAGAAAAGTGCACGGTCATCGTCTCTTCAAAGTGCTGCCGGCAGGACAACGAGGGACTAGGCAATCGGAAACCGTGAGTAACCAAAGTCAGTAAATATATTTTTCTTATTTTGGCACAAAGGCTTTAACAGAAGTCGATAACAGATAAAAGAAAAGAAACGTAAAGAGACAAACAAAATTTATAGAAATACAAAGAAAAAAAAATTAAGTTACACAATTTCGATTAACGTAAATACTTTATATTGAACTAGCTGACCCCGCGAACTTCGTCTCGCCGCCCTTCAGAGCAACTCCAATAACAGTTTTCCTTTGAAAACCAATGAGTTTTCCGAGTTTTTCATCAAGAAATTTCATTTTTCCATTTGAAAACCCATTTTGAAACAAAAAATTTTCCAAGCAAAAAAAAATCTAATCCCGATCTTTGTTTGGTTTTTCCAGTTTTCCCACTCTTCCATGAGGTTTTTCCAATTTTTTTTTCCACAGAAATCATCACTGAATACAACAGTATTGATCATGATAATTTCAAAAAATATCCATTTACAGAACAATGTCTGTGCAGCGAAGCGTACCGGGTCCGCTAGTTATTTATAAAAAATTTCCCTTTCATCTACAGACTAACACAAAAAAAATAAAAAAAATTAGCCAAATCTGTCCAGCCGTTTGTGAGTTATTAGGTTACACACGAACAGGATTTCATTTTTTAGATAAAATTCGTCAACAAATTCATTGAAATGACCCTATCTTAAATCTGACCTGTGAAATTGCTGCAAATAATCTTCACAATCCAAACAAATGACTAAATCTGCCAATAACGATTACTATTTTATTTAATTTTCATTAGTGTTTGGGTATTTTATTTAATCAATTTAACTTAAGCTTAATCGAATCGTAGAAATTCTTTCAAGTCCTTTCTCCAATCCTACAAATTAAATAAACTTAACTCCTGGAAAAATATCGACAGCATTACATTTTCAATGGCAAGGGTATGGACTGGTCAAATCCACCCAACGACTTTGATGTCTTTGCAGGGAACCCACAAAACTGTACAACTGCAGGTGGCGAAAACTTGGGGCTGCATATAAATCAATCGTCAGACGTCAAGCGGCTTGTTCAATTAAAATGCTTGAGTAAAATTTTCCTAGAAGCTTCCGTTTGCTTGAATAAAGAGATTGTTAGTGACAATTGTCCCTACACACAAGGTAACAATTTGTTACCTTGTGTGTAGGGACCTTTAGCTCTGGCGGCACCGCGCTCAGAAAACGTTGGCAACTATTGCCAACTATTAAGGTGGAGGAGCACGATAACAATATGCAAGCAGAAATACACCGGCGGTTGCTCAAAACCAATAGAACCTCCTTTAGTCTTTCAAGGTCCCTTAAATCCGAAAATCTTACCATTACCTCGCATCCGTGGAGTTGGGTGCAAATCTAAAGATACCATGAACCACCATTAGCCGCGTTCGAGGGAAAAGTCTTACGGAGAATAGTTGGCTCCGTTTATGAGTAAGGAAGATTCTGGAGACGATATGACGACTATCTAAATAAAAATAAATAAATAGAGTGGCGCGAAAGCTCTGAAGAGCCAAGGCCTAGGTGGCTTACTCTCATCAACAATTCTCTGGGTATGTGTGAAAAATTGAGGGGACCTACAATTTAACGCCGATTCCGAATGTTTTCATTATCCTGAGCCGAGGTATTTGCATCATAGGTATATGGGATTACAAATAGCTGAAGACAAAAACCCATAAACATTTTCTTGGGATCATAACGCGGTAACCAAGCATCGCATGTAGGTTTGTTTTTCAGTAATGGATAGAGGGCGCACAGAACTTTATTTTCTTGTATCATTGATATGGACTTCCTGGAAAAATTGAGAAATATGGCGATTTGAAATAGCGGACAAATTTCTGAAGCCGTTACAAAGTTTATTTTGTACCCCTGCTTCCTAAATTTGCTGTTATATAGCATTGGTGCTGGTTGCTGATTAAAAATATTGAGTGTAGTAGGAATAGAAGATCTAACCCTTTGCAGCTTGAAATTAAAGTTTGACAATCCTGGGTTGTTAAATTATTGTTGGCAATTGACCACCATTAAAAGTGAATGCTTTCCGTGGGTTGGTTAACTGAGCATCGTTTAATGACCGCCGCTGCCGACTGGTAGGCATATCAAAAAGTGGTGGACACCGTATATGTACATACTAACCGAAAATTTTGGTATGAGAAAGCTGTCCGCAAGTTTGGCAAAGTTTCATAGAAATAAAGCCGAATTTTTGTGTTGATTCATAACCATAGATGCTTCATCACTCCACATCTCCAACAAAAGAACGGTGAAAATAGTTAAAACAGGGGAAAATTGGCTCCAAAGTAAGCAGAAAGTTCCATCAACAGGCAAGCTCATACCTTCAGTTTTTTGGGATGCACGTGGTGTAATTTTGATCGATTATCTCGAGGTGGAGCCTGTAGTTGATGACCACTTTATGGAGTTCGACAGTTGTTATAACAAACCTTGTATTGACACGATGATTAAGAAAAAAAAACATTTTCAATCAATAATTTTTTCCAATTTGGCATATTTTCCAAGCAATTGAGTACTGATCAGCTTAGTTGTAGTGAAAAATATTGAAAAAAATGATTTTTTAACATTGACACCATTTGTGATCTCAAATGTATACATTTTATTTTTCCTAAACCTTCTACCCATATTTCTCTTTAGTTTAGAAAAAAAGTTAAGAAAATCGGTCAAGCAGTGTGGCCGGTTAGCGAACGAACACAAAAATTAGGCTGTTCTTTTATATATATAGATTAACATACTTTTTACATAATTAATACACATATACTTAGTTTTTAGTTTTTTTTAAGTTAAATAAACTGGATTATGAATTTTGAAATTTCTTGAAATGAATTCGTTTAATAATATGAAGTGCTAAGTCTTCGAGCTGTGGTGTGGTGAGGCTGTGCAAAGCCGTCCGATGAAGAGGGTTGGTTTTTGGTCATCGTCCGTCATGATGACGTCATTTCGGACTTATGGGTAAGCATCTGGTTGGTCGTTTTAGGGGCTACCTTCGACAACATCGGTCACGAAGGTAGCATTTGGTTGTATCGGACGGATACAAAGGGTGGGTCGGCCAGATTATCATCAACAACATCTGATGAGCGTTTTGCGGTCTCAGCAGAGCGTCATCTGGGGACAAAAAAGTGAAGAGTTTTAGTTTAGGTGAAACAAATTTTATTTGGTGTTGGGATTTAGTCAGTAGGTTAGAATAGGGTATTTTGGTGTTGGGTTAGGTAGGTTAGTTAGGTTAGAATTAGGTTAGTTTTCTTTTGTTCACAACATGAAGCACTGATCTTAACTGTCCTTTGATGATACTCACGTACCCTGGTTTGTGTTTTTCTTCTTACCTTTTTCCGATCCATTTAGCTTAAAATTCCTCATCCTTTTCCTGATCCTTCTCCAGTTATTTTTTTTCTCTTCTCCTGGCACGGTTTTTTTTTGCTTAGTCGAGCGGGAGATACCTTTGGAAGTGGCAAGAACCTACCCCATCCGACGAGCTAGTCCGTGCGACCACAAGCGTGCCACTGCCCTCTTCAAAGGTATCCAAGAACTCCCCCGTGGAATCCTGACTCCTAACAGGCTGGCTGGCCAAGCAAATTATTTAAAAAATGCCAGTTCCATCTAACAACATCTCACTGAGATCTCAGAAATCTCATAGATTTTTTAAGTGGAACAAAAATTCTCAGCTGCGAACTGAGATTTTTTTTCTCAGATCTCTGAGATGAAATTATTTTGGATTCGATTTCTCACGCAGCTCTTTTGACGTGGCTGACATATGTGCAACATTACATTACATTACATTACATTTCACAGTACTTCGCACATAAATGTAACGAACTACAGACACATAGCAGCACTGGTGACTGAGACCATCGCACAGTGTGACATTTCGCTCATCTAGCGGAATAAAATTAATAGCGCTTACAAATTAATTTTTTTTTTAGTGATTCCTTCGCAAGATTCAACAAATATATTCAGAGAATGACATTTAACTAGAACTATTTATTAAAATAGCCAAATTTTTAATTTGCAGAGATCGGAATGTACATGTTTTTTGCCTTTGTTAGACCCATACTAAAGAGTGAATTAAGGTTGTATTTTTTTTGCGTCTTTTAAATTTTATGTATCAGATTCATAACAAATATGTACAAAAATAAGTTAAACTGCAATTTTTGTACATATCGACACACGTTTTTGACTTAAAGAGCTTTAAACTCACGTGTTCTTTGCACTTTGGCAGACCTTTACTAAAAATTGAATTTTTCTCCCCAAACAGTTTTTTTCTTTAGTTTTCACAATGAATATGTATTAAAATGTAACTGAATTACAAAGATTTGTATAGTTACCAAATTTTGGAACAAACGGTCCTGTGAAAGCGTCTGTTTAGTGCACATACAAATGCCCATTCTGTACAGATAAAAAATTCTGACCAAAAATCCTGCTGTTTCTTTTTTGTTTAGATTTTTAAAAAATAATTACATATAAAAACATAATAATAGACAACACTTAATAACATTTTTAACAAAAATTTACTCCGAATTCCTCAAGCAGCTTAGATTTCTTATATTGTTACATTTAAAAGTTCCAGGACAAGAATATAACTTTTGCTTACTAAAAATGGATCTGATGCAATTGAAAATCTGTTATTGACTCCTAAAAATTATTGATTATTAGATAAATTAACCATAAATTTTATAAAATTAGTTCAAATTCAATTTAATTCATATTTTGGCAAAATCATTTTTTTTTGGTAAATTTTTAAAAACATTGCTTATTTACCCTATGAAAAAAATGTTATTTAAATACCAAACAGTAAGTTTTTCATCTCTTTGTTGTTACATTATACATATATAAACTTATAACATAAAATTCCTTTTGAATCGATTTGAGTTTTGCTAGGACAGCAACGACACATATATATTGCATAAAACACATAATTTCTCAAATTTGTATTTATATAGAAGCATATATATGTGTATTAATGCATTTATTTATGTAATTAAATATGTTTATGCATTTATTTTATAGTTTTTCTTGTTTTGTGGTCTTGGTTTTATTTTTAAATATAATATCTTTATCATTTTGTAAGAAATTATTTTGGAAGCAACTTCGAAAATTTAAAAAAAATGTATGGGTGTCGCACCTATGCGCAGCAACTTAAAACGTAGAATGAAAGCTTATATATTGAGCTTTAAAAAACATATAGTTTCCCATCGGAATAATGCGGAATATTACTAAATTTTCTCCACTTAATGTAAAAATTGACACAAAAAACTCAATTTTTCAACTTTTGAGCACAATAACAAAATATTGAGCATCATATGAAATAAGGTTTTACTTGTTTTTACATTCTCTTATATTATACTAGCAGTTGCCCGCGACTTCGTCCGCCTCTCCCTCGTCCACCGGCCAGAGTATCGTCACGACTTGTGCATCTTACGCGCGTGGGAATTTTTTTGCGAAGTTATTGTTAAATTGTATTGCAGTCAACTCTCGCTAGGTCGTAATTCTCTTAAACTTAAAAAATGTGAGCATTTCTTATGATTCCCTTCAGTTTTTCATACTTAAAGCATTCCCTTGGTCGAACTATCCCTAATTCTAATATCTCTCTTACTTCTGCATCGTTTTTTTAAACTGAGCATATTTTTTAGTTAAGAAACATAGATATAAAATGATATTGTTTAAACACAATAATCTGCACAAATAGTGCAATCAATCACATTCATTGCAATGATTTACATTCACAAATCAATTGAACTCTCAAAATTCTAATTTGAGCAGTTATTAGGCCAGTTCCACCTAACAACATCTCACTGAGATTTCAATGTCACCTTGACTGAGGCAAAATCATTTGATGGAACATAATTTTCAGTTATCATTGAGATATAAAGGTTACCTTACTAATTGTTGTTGCACATATGTCAGCCACGTCAAAATAGCTGAGTGAGAAATCGAATCCAAAATAATTTCATCTCAGAGACCTGAGAAAAAAATCTCAGTTCGCAGCTGAGAATTTTTGTTCCACTTAAAAAATCTATGAGATTTCTGATATCTCTAAGATCTCAGTGAGGTGTTGTTAGATGGAACTGGCATTTTTTATATCATTTTCTTGGCCAGCCTGCCTTAAGTTTGATACAGCCAACACAATATTTTTCGTTCTCATCTTTCTAACTTCTATGTTGTTATTGAACTGAAAACGGACGACAGCGCGCGGGGCGGCCGGCGCTATGACAGCCATTGCTACTGAATGCGAAAAATAGTAACACTATATCCACTTATACACGCTCGTTTTTTTTTTTTTGAAATTCTGGTACTTTAATTCTAAAATAAGTTGGTGCTGAGCAGTGCACACTGCACAGTAATTTTTTCAACACATACCAAGAAAAATTAATATTTTTTTGCCGTTTTTTCCACTTTTTCCACTGAATCTTCGCTTATATCGCCTAATGTTATATAGCCTAAGGCCTTCCATAATAAATAAACTATTCAACGCAAAATAATTGTTCACTTTGATTTAGCAGTTCCTGCGATCAGCGGGTTCAAGCAAACAACAGAAACATTCAAAAAAGACTATTTTTTGCCGTTTTTGTAATATTTTTAACTTACGCTTCGCTCCCATTGGTATCAGCGTAGTATGATGTAGCTTCTAGCTTTTCTCGATAAATCCACCATTAGACACAAAAAGAATTGTTGAATTTGACTGAGCAGTTCCTGAGATAAGCGCGGTAAAACGCAGAAAAATAAATATTTTTTCCGTTTTTTCCACATTTTCCACAGATTCTTCGCTGCTATTGGTCGCAGCTTAATTTTAAGTAAAACAAAGCCTTCCTCGATTAATGGACTCTTCAACACAAAAAGAATTTTACAATTCGAATCAGTAGTTCCTGAGATAACGACGTTCAAACGAACAATCTCTTCAGCTTTATATATTAGTATAGATTGTATTGTATGTAAACCTTCTACCCATATTCCTCTTTAGTTTAGAAAAAAAATTAAGAAAATCGGTCAAGCAGTGTGGCCGGTTAGCGAACGAACACAAAAATTAGGCTGTTCTTTTATATATATAATATGTATTGTATTGTTTGCCGTTTGTTCCACATTTTCCACAAATTCTTCGTTCCTATTGGTCGCAGCTTAGTGTCATATAGCTTCAAGCCCTCCTTGATAAATGGACCGCTGGTACCCGCGGCTTTGCCCGCGTTAATTTAAAGTTAACTTATTATTTTAATATGGTGTTGTACAGGATGTAAGGTGAAACAATGAAGAGATTCTGAAAACGCATCGCATATAGCTTTCCATGGGAGAAGAACAGCTTTTCTTCTATTTACATATCTGAATTTTTCCTAGCTTTGCAACCTTAAATTCTATGCTGTCTCTATGCTCAATTCGTGCTCTCGCAGAGTTTTCCGAGTTCCAATCCAAAATTTTCCATTTTTCAGTTTGCACCTACAATTACATGGGATTTTCCCATTGAAAACCAGTGAGTCTTCCGAATTTTTCATCAAGAACTTTCTATTTTCCATTCGAAACCAAATTTTGAAACAAAAAATTCCAAGTAAAAAATCAAATATCTGCCCTTTGTTTGGATTTTCCAGTTTTTTTCAGTTTTCCCACTCTTCCATGAAGTTCTTACATTTTTTTTCACAGAAACCACCACTGAATAAAACAGAATTAACCATGAAAATTTCACAAATATCTGAGGACAAACATATGTACATACATTTTTATAAGAAGAAGAAGATAATTTGTAATACAGGAGCAAGTTCGTACGACCCAGTCGTGCACATTTTTTTAAATTTTCATTGGTGTTTCGCAATAAGTACTGAATCAATAACTTAAGCTTCGTCCAACCGTGCTTTCTCAAATCCTTCGAATAAAAAAAAAAACAAATGTTCTGAACTAAAATATATTGACAACCTGACAACCTATCGTTGGAGAAAGCAATCCGTGGTTCTCTCACATCTATCAGCGGGACTAAATAAAATAAATAGGGTGGCGTGACAGCTCTTGAAGAGCCAAGACCTAAGTGGCTTACTCTCATCAACAATTCTCTAAGTGAGTGTGAAGAATTGAGGGGACCTACAATTTAACGCCGATTCCGAACGGCAAAGTTGAGAAGCACTTTTTCATGACAGATTGATACTCTTGGAAGATTTGTCAGGTCTTCGCAAGAGGCAGTACCTGTGAAAGATGAAATAAAAACTTGGCCTGAGTAGGACTTGAACCAACGACGTTCTGCTTAGCAGCCAACGCACTTACCAACTAAGCTACGGGCAACTGCGGGACTATCGTCACCAAATCCACCCAATTATTGGCATACGCAGACGACATTGGAAGGAACCCACTTAACTAAGTACATGGTGGCCCCGTCTGCTGAAAATGTAGCAATAGTAGAAGAACAACTATTAAGGTGGAGGTGCACGAATTCGAAGTGGTGCTATCGTTCAATTAGCTTGGATATGTAGTAGCAGCCGATAAGAATATGGAGGAAGAAATACGCAGGCGGCCGGCTGCTCAAAGCCCACAGAACCTATTTAAGTCTTTCAAGACTATTTATATCCTAAAAGGTTACCATTGCATTACTTCTAAACTGCTGCTTTAAGACGATAGTCTTACCAGTACTCACCTACGGATCTGAGACCTGGGTGCTTAGCCAATGGCACAGGCACTCTGAATTCTTAGTTCTCCCTGTTTGTGAGGAAGGACGATTCTGGAGACGATATAACCTTGAGCTATGTATGTATATGAAATTTAAAAAAATTTAGCGTGGTAGACTCTAGTGGGCACCAAGTTGTATGACCGAAGAGGAACGGGTCGGGAAGTCTTTTGAGGAACAATTCATATCGTAGAACACAGCGTTGCAAACCAAATTTGCGCTGGGATAGTATACATATGTATCAATGTACACCACGACGCTCACAGCCTGAAGATGCGAAACTGGATTTCGATTTGATTTGATTTCGTTTATTTTATTATACAGATTGTCCATTTAAGTTCATAAACGCACTTATATTAGGACATTTATCTAATTTCTTAGCATCGATTTGGAAAACCTTGGTCATTCGTCTCCAAGTCTGTGCATCGAAGTAACAAAAGGTTCGTCGTTCTTTTGTACCGTTCTTTTCATATTGATTAAGACCTATAATTCGAGTTATCCAAATTTTATTTTCTATGTGATACCGACATTCTCGATTATGTAATTCTGCAGCGGCCATCAATTGCATAACATTAAAAATATTTTTGTAGAATAGAAAGAATAGCACGTTCTTGCAGTTAAGGACAGATTTCCCCGGGATATACATACATATGTAACTATGTATAGAAGAGCTAGCTGATCCCGGTTATGGCTCAGACGAAGGGGGAAAATTCATTATCTCTTCTTCATACATACATATATGTACATATGTACATTACATATAACAAATATAAAATTTTCTAAAATTTTTTCGATTTGACAATTTTCGAAAATTGAAATGGATCAGATTTGTTTTTTTTTTTTTTTTAGAGTGAAAAAATATATTTTTTAACATTAGCACCGTTTGTCATTTGATTGCATATGAAAAATAAACATTTTATTTTTTCTAAACCTTCTACCCTAATACCTCTTTCATTTGGATAAGAAATTGGGAAAATCGGTCAACCAGTGTGCCCGGTTAGCGAACGAACACAAAAATTAAGCTGTTCTTTTATATATATAGATTTAAGAAAAATAAAACAAAGTCCCCAATAACAAATCAAAAAACCCGTATAAATTCATATTAACCAAAGCGCCTTTAAACCTCGATTTTATTTAAAATGATCACAAAATCTGACTTTAAGATTAATTTTTGTTTTTTTGCTTAACCATAACCCACAAATTTATATATAATTATTTAGTAGAAGATATTAGCTGCACATAAAAACGGTTTTTGCATTGATCCTTGAAAGTGATTTTTGTAATTAAATTCCGCTAGATTAGTGAATTGTCACACTGTGCATCGGCTGGGACAGAACAAGACATACAACAGAGAGAGACAGATAGACACATAGAAAGAAAGCACACATAACAAAAACCTACGTGGCTCAGAGGAGGAGACTTAGATATGTATTGTCTCATGTTATCGCACAGTTGGCCTCAGATAAGCTGGCGATTATTGTAGGAAAAAAATACGATGCAGAAGTAAGAGAGATATTAGAATTAGGGAGAGTTCGACCAAGGGAATGCTTTAAGCATGAAAAACTGAAGGGAATCATAAAAAATGCTCAAATTTTTCAAGTTTAAGAGAATTACGACCTAGCAAGAGTTGACTGCAATGCAATTTAACAATAACTTCGCAAAAAACTTCCCACGCGCGTATGTTGCACAAGTCATGACGATACTCTGGACAGTGGACGAGGGAGAGGCGGACGAAGTCGCGGGCAACTGCTAGTTTTAAATAAATTTAAAAAGTCACATGTCTACATACAAAGTAGAGCGATAAAAAGTTTAATTTCAAAGTGGTGCATATATGGGATAAGAGAAAAAAAAAGAAAATTGTTAAACCATAAACTTTAAATTTCTATGAGTAACTACCTAGAGTATGATTTAAGCTTAATGAAAGTGACAGTGGAAATAACCTTTTATACCTTAGTATATGCATTATGTATATAGAAAATCAAGAATATAGAAAAGAAAAAGAAAAACGAACAACTCATAATATTAACAAATAGTCAACAACAACATCAAAATCAAGATCGACATCTCAGCTTGTGCGCACAACGTTGGATGGACCATCACAGTCATCGATGTTAAACCGTGAGTAATCATTTTTTCATAAATTGCATGCACATACTACATACATAATATTATATACATCTATACTAATATATGCCCGGCAAAAATCCTCATTCAAACCCTCCAAGTAGGTGCCAGGCGGGCAATGATCACTACAGAGTCCTGTGCGTTTTTGACAGGATGGTGATTAGCTAAGGTTGAGTTGGGTCGCTGAATTGTTGTAACTCCTCAATAGTGCAACGTTCAGAAACCTAATTCAATCATAGTTTAGAGGTTCCTAATTTCAGTGGTGGTGTGAGCGTACTTTGTACGAAAACCGTGCCGAAGAATGAAAGGCTGGGGGATAAACCAGTCATTAACGAGCTCTTTCGGATACTGTGGCAAGGTCCGTCATATTTCTTGCCTTGCCCCGGTAAGTGGCTCTGCCGGGGCTGACCGTCTTTCCACCTCACTCGTGGGAACAAAAATGAAAACAAACAAACAATCAAATAGAAAAAAAATAAAAAACATAAACAGAGCCAGGGCTGACAATGCGGTCACATCTCCTGGAAAGGCTGTCGAGCCAACTCAGAGGTGTGAACGGGTTGTCAACCCTGTGGTTGCCACTAGCAGCGGGAGTCCTTCTCCCTCTACTAGCCGCAACCTTTACTTAAAGGAATTACCCGTCAGTGGAACAGCTGTGACGCTCGGCTGTCCCAAGGGCGGCAATTCCAAACCCCACATCTTCCCCGCCCCTACTAGGACATCGCAAGCGACCCCAAGAAGGGACACCCCATCCGGAGAGACAAAATCTGCGACGCGTGGAATTGAATCGAAGGGTGAGGGCACACCCCGATTGGTATCGGTAGCGACCAATTCTGGTGGTGGACCCACATCTGTGTCACACGGACATAGCTCTGGGCTGGCCAACAAGAAGTCCTGGAAGTCACAGGCCAATCGAGACCAGCGCAATGCTGAAAGGATTCTGGCCGCAGTCGGTGTCATACCGGCGGCGGAAAGAACCCCTGAGCAAGCGCGGAAACTCGAATGGGCTAGTGGCGTTCTCGGCAGAAATACCAAACCGACCGGCAGCGACTCAACGTCAAAGCGCAATAGGTCTCTCGAGGGCGACAAGCCTGAACCGAAATGGCAGAAAGTGCTTTCCAGCAGCACAACAGCCTTCAATAAAGATTTATCTTTCAGCGACGCGCTCAAAGGCAAGATCATAGCCGCGGTCATTGACAAGAGTCATGTAGATGGTAACATCTCTCATGATCAATGGGCAGACGTCAAGGCTCACCTCGGTTTCAGATTTTTATCTGTCATCGAGGAGAATCCAGGGCCTCTCCCAGACACAGCCGATGCAGGATGGTACCAAAATCGTATCAAACTCATCGCCTGTGGTGATCAGAGATCTTTCGATCTGTACAGGGCTGCTGTTAATGGCTTGCCAGAAGTCTGGCCGGGTGCCAAGCTCGAAGTTGTTACAAGGGAGAATATCCCTTGCCGACCGAGAGCACGTATAGTCGTATAATGGTCCCAGCTCTACACAACTGCCCAGACATGATTATGAAATTAATCAAAACCAGCAATCCAAACCTGCCTACTCACGACTTGAAAGTCCCAAAGGTTGAGAAGGAGACAGTGGGTCGCTATAGATCAGCTCTCTTGGTGATCAATAGGGAATCATTGGCTCCACTGGCCGCGACCGAAGGCGTGATTAGGTATGGTTTCGATGAAATCATTATCCGCATCTATAAAAAAGATGAAGACTCGCCCAACGCACCCCCCATAGAAGCCCCTTCAGCGGAAGGAAACGCTTCACTACCCCCAAAAATGGAAGTCGATGCAACACCACAAGTGGAACCATCGACCTCAACAGCCCCAAACAAGCCATCCGACGTGGAGGCTAACCCTATATAGTCGACAGCAATTCCGACATGGATACTGAAGACGCTACCTTAGGCATCACTCTGAGTGAGGAAGACCTACTTCACTCCTCCTCAGACGATGAAAATGCCGACAAAACAGTGGTGGAGGCTGATCTGACTAAAAGTAGCAATGCTGCGATTAGTTCAGATTAATCTCCATCACGCCATCATGGCCGCAAACCACCTGATACTCCGACTGCACAGAACCAAAGAAGACATCGTCTTAATACAGGAGCCGTGGGTCTCAAACTCCATCATCAGAGGCCTCAGGACTCCTGGCTATAAACTTTTGTATGCATCGGAGAAAGGTGAACCAAGGTCATGCATGTTAGTAAAAAATAACTTAAATGTATTTTTACTCCCCAATTACAGCGACAAGGACACCACCACCGCTGTCTTAGAAACGGATAAAGCCACCTACTGGCTTATATCCTCTTATCTTGGCCACGACAGTCCTGCTCCAGGAGACACCTTGAGGAAGGCAATTGCGGACGCGCAAACGAAAAAAGGTTGGCCTACTAATTGGTTCTGACGCTAACGCCCATCACACGGTATGGGGTAGCTGGGATATAAATGAGAGAGGTGAGTCCTTATTTGATTACCTATTAAGCACTAAACTGCTCATAAGTAATATTGGTAATGAACCCACTTTTGTTACCAAGAACAGAAAAGAGGTACTTGATATAACACTAACCTCTGACTAGATCCATAATCTGATTTCAAACTGGCATGTCTCAAAGGAGAATTCCTTCTCTGACCACAGATATATTCAGTTTGAGCTCAATGATGTGGCAAATATATCTACGGGTTTTCGCAATCATCGTAATACAAACTGGGAACGATATAGGGAGGTACTAGCACAACTGCTTGCAGTGCCGGCTTTAGGGTATGGCGACCCAGGCGGTCGCCTGGGGCGCCACGATCTGGGGGCGCCGCGACAGCTGGCATAACTTCAACATAGGCAAGAAGCAAATCAACAAGTTGTGAAGTTGTCAAGCTCTTGCTCAAAAAATTCATATCGAAAAGTTTCATGACGGTCATCTTGTTTTGTTATAACAGACTATTTCTATTTGTTTTTATTTTCACCATACACTACACATAGAAAACAGAAGAGTGAATTGAGGTAGTGTTTAGTAAAAAAAAACTTGATTTTTGTTATGGCATTGTATTTTTAATCGCTATAGCTTCTCACCAGTTGGCGCTGTTTATTTCTTATTGCGTTTGTATTATCTATTTTAGTAAGGCATCTTTCCGTTTAAAGCGCAACCAGTCAAAATCAATCCATGGACTTTTAAAGAGATTAGAAATACAATGGATATGCATATCACATTATACAATTATTATATCATTAGAGAAGAGATTGCAAATTAGATATTTTACAATTACTTGCAACTATTTTTTAGTATTGTTTTTGCTGTCATACAGCAAATTTTGTTGTAATTTTCCTCTGTTCAGGAAAAATGGGTTAAAATTTTGCCGTCTCATGAATGATAGAGAAGTTTGCTTCTGTTTTGTTGTTTTATTCTATTCTTCTCCGTATTATTTAGGTTTTTGATATTTCAAAAGATTAAAATAAAATACTTCAAATTTATCATATTGTAATATTCGGCTTGGTCCGACAATTAAAACTTATTCACTTTTTAAATAAAACACAAATTCACTTTATTCAAATCACTCACAAACTTATTTATTCAACACTTTCAATTATAACTTTTCAAACACAGTGTACTTTACTTATCGCAGTTCACAATCAATTAATTCGCCTCGCCACCAAACGGCTATTTATATCAAAAATGATGGGTTCTAGAAACTACTATTGGTTCCTATTAGTTCTTGGGGAAGCTGAATGTTCGAGAGAAAATACTGGGATTTTTTGTAGGGGCTAACGTTCTTAATGCTAAACAAAAAGTTTCTCTTAATCTTAATTAATTATTGCCCCTCACGAGTGTTTACTACTACAATTAAACGATATTAAGTAAAGAGAGTATGTACATTAAATAAACAAGAGATACAGAGTAAGTAAAGAGAGTAATGAAAAGTGTGTACATTAAATATAGAAAGAGATACAGAGTAAGTAAAGAGAGTAAGAAAAGTGTGTACATTAAATATAGAAAGAGATACAGAGAGTAAGAGATAATAAAGTATACACATTAGTATTAGACATTACAATAGAAGGAGATACAGAGCGTATGAGATAAATAAAGTGTATACACATTACATTGCCCCCTCCTTAGGATTGATCGTCCCGAACAAATCCATCATCTTCATCACCACTGTAGCGATGTATTCGGTCGCGATGTACGACTTTAAGTTTACCTCTGACTCCTTTTTGTATCCGGTACACGACGTCGTTGATTTTGCTAATCACTGTATATGGACCTTCCCAGTCCCGTTGAAGTTTCGGTGACAACCCTTTTTGTCGATGGGGATTGTAAAGCCACACTCGATCTCCTGCTTGGAACTCTGTTGTTGTCGCTCGTATATCGTAGCGTGTCTTCATTCGGTCACTGAACATCTTTATTTTTGACCTAGTATCGTCGTGGATCTGAAGGAGTCTTTCTCTGAGGTCATCCAAGTAGTCATCCTCGGCTTGCGGTTCCGACGTGGGACATCCAAATTTAATTTCACTCGGCAATCTGATGTTCCTTCCCATCAAAATCTCAGACGGTGTATGGCCAGTTGAGCTATGTCTTGCACTTCGATACGCCATCAAAAACAGTGGAATGTGTCGGTCCCAATCTCGCTGGTTGTCGTCCACAACTTTGCAAAGATGTTCCTTAAGGGTTCGGTTGAACCGTTCGACCATGCCATCAGATTGTGGGTGGAGTGGTGTTGTTCTTGTCTTCTTGATGTGAAGAAGCCCACAAACTTCCTGGAATATGTTTGATTCAAAATTCCTTCCCTGGTCGGAATGCAGTTCTAATGGAACACCGAATCTGCTCACCCAGTTGAACACAATTTGGTCTGCGACTGTTTTGGCTTCTTGATTCGGAATGGCGTATGCTTCAGGCCACTTGCTGAAGTAATCCATGACGACCAGAATATAACGATTTCCATTATTTGTTTCCGGAAATGGACCCGCCACGTCTATTGCAATCCTTTCAAAGGGTGATCCGACATTATACTGCTGCATTTGGCTGTGATTCTTTTTGTTCGGGCCTTTGGTGGCAGCACAGGTATCACATTTTCGGCACCACCTCTCGACATCTTCCCTTGCATGTAGCCAATAGAATCGTTGTCGAACCTTTTCTAGCGTCTTGTTTACTCCTAGATGGCCTCCCGAAACTCCATCATGCATCTCTCGCAGAACGTCCACAATCTTCGATCTCGGTAAGACTAGCTGCATTACATAGGACTTTCCATCTGCTGATTCCCATTTACGTCGAAGGACACCCTCTTGGACATGCAATGAGTCCCACTGTGCCCAATAGGCCTTTAGAGCCGGACTTATGTCGGAGATATCGGCCCATTCTGGTTTTTCCTGGTGTTCCTTGCATGCGAGGATGGGTTCAATATCTGGGTCCTCTTGTTGAGCCTTCCTCAACTCGTCGTTACTCCAGCCATAAATGGGATCGGTTCTGGTTCGTTGAACAGTAACCACTTCTTTTTCTTCTTGGCGTCTGCAATGCTTACAGTCTTGCTTACATGGTCTCCGAGACAGTGCATCAGCATTTGAGTGAAGCTTCCCCTTCCGATGTTGAATTTCATAATCGTACGTCTGCAGCCTCTCAATCCATCTCGCCACTTGACCCTCTGGATTCTTGAAATTCAAAAGCCAGTTTAGTGCTCCATGGTCGGTTCGGAGAAGAAACTTCTGTCCATAGAGATACTTATGGAAGTGCTTTGTTGCCAAAATCAGTGCAAGAAGTTCTCTTCTGGTCACACAATAGTTTCTTTCCGACTTTGAGAGTACCTTGCTGTAATAGGCAACCACCTTTTCTTCGCCATCATGTACCTGTGACAATACAGCACCAATCCCGACATTGCTGGCATCAGCATCAATGATGAACGGTTTTCCTGGAGTCGGGTAGGTCAGCACTGGTGCATTACACAAGCGTTGCTTGAGCTCTTGAAAGCTGCGCTCGCACTCACCTGACCATTTAAACTGCTTTCCCTTTTCCGTTAGCTGATGTAGACTCTTGGCGATCTCAGCAAAATTCTTGACGAAGCGCCTATAGTAGGTGGCTAGACCCAGAAAGCTTCGGAGTTGATGTTTGTCCTGTGGTGTTGGCCAATTCTTCACGGTGTCAACCTTATCAGGATCCGTCTTAACTCCTTGGGATGAGAT
This sequence comes from Sphaerophoria taeniata, assembly GCA_943590905.1. Lineage (NCBI taxonomy): Eukaryota > Metazoa > Arthropoda > Insecta > Diptera > Syrphidae > Sphaerophoria > Sphaerophoria taeniata. Next base: position 195,664,459 of record OX016540.1, read on the forward strand.
GATATGTCCCAGGTATTTCACTTCGGTTTTGAAGAGTGAACACTTTTCTGGATTGAGCTTGAGGTGGGCTTCTCGAAGTCTTTGAAACACGGCTCTCAGATTTGTACAATGTTCGTCAAATGTTTTCCCGTATACGATGACGTCATCCAAATAGACCAGGCAAGATTTCCAAGTGAGTCCTTGCAGGACGCATTCCATAAGGCGCTCAAAAGTCGCTGGAGCATTGCACAGTCCAAAAGGCATCACTTTGAACTGCCACAATCCGTTTCCTGTCGAGAACGCTGTCTTCTCTTTGTCTTCAGGATGGATTTCTACTTGCCAGTATCCACTTTTCAGGTCCAAAGTTGAGAACCATTGTGCTCTTTCCATTGCGTCCAGAGTATCGCTGATCCTAGGCAGAGGGTAGCTATCTTTCTTGGTCACATCGTTCAACCTTCGATAGTCCACGCAAAAGCGGGTTGATCCGTCTTTCTTCTTTACCAGGACCACTGGAGACGCCCAAGGGCTTTTTGAGTTTTCGATAAGACCCTCTTCTTTCATGGTGGTTATCAGTTCTTCAACCTCACCTTGTTTGGCTAGTGGAAGGCGTCTTGCAGGTTGACGAATCGGCTTTGCATCCCCGGTGTTGATTCGATGTTGAACCAGTTGTGTTCTGCCATATTTCCCTTGCGATGATGAAAAGGTGTCTGCAAATTCTTCGAGGAGACCTTCTGCAGTTCTTCGTTGTTGTTGGCCAAGATTAGAGGACTCGAGAATGTTCGTCTTTATGGAGTTCAGCTCTTTGGACTTCAAGGTTTGCCTTGTCTCTTCTTCGCTGATCCTTGTTATAGCTGATACAGATTCGCATTGTCCGACAATCTCACCTTTTCTAAGCTTAACTTCGTACGGCTTGATGTTGAGTATTCGTACGGGAACCATGTTCTTTACAGGTCTAACAAGAGTCTTCCCAATGGTGACGTTTTGGGAGGACTTTACAGATGCTGGTTCGACCATGAGGTATCGATGGCTGCCAGGCTTACCTTTCAATTTCGTCCACACGAATACTTCTGAAGAAGCAGGCAAAGTCAGATCTTCTTTGATGACGGTTTTCACAGATAACGAGGTCTCATACGAGTGGATCCCATAGATCATCGGAATCTCGATGTTTCGATATTTCAGGACTTGGTTCCCGATGTCCAATATCACTCCGTGATCTTTCATGAAATCGACACCGACAATGCACTCGTCGCATATATCTGCTACCAGGAACAGGTGAGAGAATTCCAGCTCTGCCATCCGGATCTTAAGACGTACCTCACCATAAACTTTTGCGGCTTCTCCAGTTGCAGTCCTTAGACGATAGCTGTTGGTGTTGTGGAGCCATGTCTTCTTAACGAGGTCCTGTCGTACAATGGACGCCGTGGCACCGGTGTCGATGGTAGCCACACATTTGTTGCCGTTTATACTTGCTTCCACGGTCAGGCTCTTGTTGTCACGTTTCGTTTGAGAAACCTGGATGGTGTTTCTGTAGCTATCGGTACTAGAAGCCAGCTTCGGTCCCTCGAAGTTGGTGGGATGGGAAACAACTTGGGAAGCAACATTGTTGTAGGTGTAACTTTGACCAGTTGACATATTTCTGTGTTCACAGTGTTGGCATGCGGTTCCTCTTCGCGGTAATCTGCACTGTCGTTGAAGATGCCCGGTCTTGTTGCAGTTCCAGCATCGTGCTGGTCCGTCTCGCTGACTTCTTTCCAGAGTAGTCTTCTGACAAGAGCATTCTTGGGCTTCCAATTCTCTCACACGATGCACGTTTTGGGAAGCTTGTTCTGCGGCTTCCATTGTTAGAGCAAAAGCCAATGCTTCTGGTAGTGTTTGCTTTCCGGCAGTGCGAATAGCCCTTTGGAGATTTATATCGCCCACAGCTCTCACAAAGGCTTCAACAGCAAGTTGATTTATTATCTCGTTGCCAGCTGTTGGGTATGCCAGGTGGACTAATCGCTCGATATCTGCTTGAAGCTGCTGCAGAGTTTCACCTCTTTTCTGTGCCCTGTTGTTTAGTTGTACTCGGAAGACTTCTGTCATGTGGCTATCCCCAAACCGCTGTTCGATTGCGTTTACCAGAACTTTGAAGTCACCGTTCTTCTCTGCTGGGATGGTTTGTAGCAGTTCAGCAGCTGCTCCTCTCAAGGCAAGCGTAAGAGCAATGTATTTTTCGTCATCGTCCCAGCCGTTTGTTAACGCTGCTGCTTCAAACTGTTTCTTGTAGATTGACCACGGTATCTGACCATCAAAGCTTGGAGGATTCACTTCTCTCTTTCTTGAGCACTCACCAGAAGGTACTCGAGATTTCATCTTTCGCACTTTTTCTAGTTCGCTTGTAATGGTTTCGATCTGGTCGTCTATTTTCTTGAAACGTGCATTAGTCGTTGAATTTTGTTTTTCGACACGCTCATCGAGAGTATTGATTTTGTCTTCGAAGTCCGCAAACCTGCCTTCTAGCAGATTTTTCTGTTCATCAAACCGATCTCGAACGTCATCCCTTTGAGCTTGTAGTTGTTCCAGAACATCATTCTTTTGAGTTTCTAGTTGCTTGAGGACATTTCCTTCCAGTTGTTTGAGGACATTCTCTTGCTCGGTCTTCTGCTCGTTTCTTTGAGTTTCTAGTTGCTCCAGAACATTCTTGTTTTGAGTTTCTTGCTTCTTTTGATTCTCTTCAAATTTGGCTAGAAGAAGTGTCATCATGGTAGATAAGTCGGCAGTTGCATTTACCTCTTCCGATTTTGCTTCCACTTCGAAAGCAAACGCATCTGGTCTTCATTTTGTTCTTCCAGATATTCCTGTAGCCGTTTTACGAGTTCGATTTTATATCCTGCCGCACCTAAGCCACGTTTGCTTAATTCGGCCTTTAGCTCAGCGACAGTTAAGTCTTTCAAAACTTTACTTATCATTTTTTTTTTACTTCACTATTTCACACAAAATAGTTTAATCACTGTTCACTGTTTTATTCTCAATAAGTTTTAATCCCACTTCTGACACCAATGTAATATTCGGCTTGGTCCGACAATTAAAACTTATTCACTTTTTAAATAAAACACAAATTCACTTTATTCAAATCACTCACAAACTTATTTATTCAACACTTTCAATTATAACTTTTCAAACACAGTGTACTTTACTTATCGCAGTTCACAATCAATTAATTCGCCTCGCCACCAAACGGCTATTTATATCAAAAATGATGGGTTCTAGAAACTACTATTGGTTCCTATTAGTTCTTGGGGAAGCTGAATGTTCGAGAGAAAATACTGGGATTTTTTGTAGGGGCTAACGTTCTTAATGCTAAACAAAAAGTTTCTCTTAATCTTAATTAATTATTGCCCCTCACGAGTGTTTACTACTACAATTAAACGATATTAAGTAAAGAGAGTATGTACATTAAATAAACAAGAGATACAGAGTAAGTAAAGAGAGTAATGAAAAGTGTGTACATTAAATATAGAAAGAGATACAGAGTAAGTAAAGAGAGTAAGAAAAGTGTGTACATTAAATATAGAAAGAGATACAGAGAGTAAGAGATAATAAAGTATACACATTAGTATTAGACATTACAATAGAAGGAGATACAGAGCGTATGAGATAAATAAAGTGTATATACACATTACAATATTTTGAAATCGAAAAACGAAAAAATTGTTCCTTTTTCTGAGAATGATAACAGATATCAGCTGTGAAAACGTGTTTTGCAGTGTTATCACATGGAAAATATCAATCATCCAAAAAGGGAAATTTTCGTTTGAAGATATTTTGCTGTTGCTTCAAAATATCAAATTACCACTGCAAAATTGAGAAAAATAAATAAAACAGAGTATGTTTGTTTTTTTTAGTGTCTTTTCATGAAATTTATTGCTTAAAGTTTGGTATTGTACACGAAATTATTTTACCTAGAAGAATAAAAACATTTTTTGCTGAGGGAAATTTCTCAAATCATGAGGGAAATTTCTTAGTTCTCCGCAGAAATGTTGGTTAAAAAAATCCCTTTTAACGCAATTCACACAGCAAATGGCTGAATTTGTTCCCTTTTTTAACCAAACGTAAAATTTTAATACACATTTTAACGCAATTCACACACGGCCTTAAAATAACAGAGAATAATAGGTGGAGGAAGATATAGAAAATGGATCAAATTTTCGATGATTTCCTATTTATGGACGTTGATTTTGAGGACGATGCGAACGTTATCCTGGATGTACGGCGTATTTATCGAATGCCAATACGTGCCACTATTAATACATGGGACGACACTGATTTTTTCGGCGCTTCCGTTTAACAAAGCAAACGTTTTTAGCAGTCCTTTAAAGACCTTCAACATCCACAACCACCGTAAAAATTGGAATGAATTTACTATGCACTTTTTTTTCTTGACAGTTTTTCGAATCCCACATTCTACGGTACAGCAAAAATGAGCACAAAGTAAAAAATTATTTGTATTTTGTTTCGAATTGAAGTAAATGTCTGTCAAAAAATACTGCCGGGTGACTAAAAAGTTTCAAAACCATGCTTGAACTAGGTTTCAAAAATAACAAGTTCTAAGCGCTTAGAACTCAATGATGATTTTAGATCGAGTTCTTGAGAAGGGAAGAAATTTCGAGTGCCAAATATTCTAAAAACTAAGTTCTAACGTTAGACCGAGATTCACTAGGTCGAGTTTTAAAGGGAATTTAGAACTTGGTGACGGAATTGAGCGTAATTTTATCGAAGTTCTAGCTATTAAAAGTTCTAAATCGAAGTTCTAACGCATTAGAACTTGGTGAAGAATTGACTTAGAACTCAAATGAGTTCTAAAATCTCACTTAAACGAGTTTTAAGGGCTAGAACTTTGTCAAGAAACTAGGCGTAGGTAAGTGTATTTGTGTTTGACATTTTCAAATTCAAAAGAAATCAATATTAACAGGATAAAATTAATTATTATTACTAAATTATTAAGAAAAATTAATGAAAATGCATGGAAATATGAATAGCTAGCGTGTAACATAGTGACTTGAAATTCTTACAATATTTGCGTATAGGAGAATTGTACACAGTTATTCTTTAAAGCATAAATTCTACTTCTTCATCAACTTGCTATTTTTTAAGTGAGATACAAGTTTTATCTTTTTTAAGGAGGAGGAGGAGGTAATATCATTTGTAATTAAAAAAAAGGGCGCCAAATATTTGACTCGCCTGGGGCGCCAAGATAGCTAAGGCCGGCCCTGACTGCTTGATCACAACCTTCTTAAAAGTCCCTCCACTAAAGATGAACTAGACCTTTCTGTGAATCATCTCACCGACGCCTTCAACGAATCAATGAGAGCTGCTTGCCCTATAACCATTTCAAAGGGTAAAAAGAAACCTTATTGGTGGCACAAAGAACTAGAACCATTCAGGAAGAGCTGTCGCAAGCTCTTCAATAGATCTAAGTACACTAGATCTCCTTCTGACTGGGACTTATACAAACAAGCTCTAAAGCAATATAAGAAAGAATTAAGAAAGAGTAAGAGGTCTTCTTGGAGAAACTTCTGTGGAAAAATAGAAAATACCTCAGAAGCCTCAAGACTCAGGAAAATTCTCTCAAAAAGTCCAACAATACCCAGTGCTTTAAAGACAGATGCAGGTACGTGGACTACCACAGATGAAGAATCTCTTAATCTGTTATTAGACACCCACTTTCCAGGTAGCTCTAATATACTTAGCGACTTAACATCAGAGTCTCAAGCTTCTACAAGCGATTTAGTGGATCTAATAACGCGGGAAAAATTGCAATGGGCCGTAGATAGCTTTGATCCATATAAATCTCCAGGACCAGACGGAATCATTCCGGCCGAATTACAAAAATGCTCATATATGATCATTCCACCATTGGAAATCATTCTGACAAGCTGTTTAAGGTTGAGATATATTCCAAAAGCCTGGAGAATGGCAAAAGTAGTCTTCATTCCTAAAGCAGGGAAACCCTCCCACGTTAACCATAAAGATCTACGACCAATCAGCCTATCATCCTTCCTTCTTAAAACCTTGGAAAGATTGATTGAAATTCACATCAGACATAACTTAAAACCATGTCTCATTTCCACAGCTCAACATGCGTACTCTAAGGGAAAATCAGTAGAAACAGCACTTCATTCGCTGGTACGTAGTATTGAATATTCCCTCAAATACAAAGAATATAACCTAGTAGCTTTCCTAGATATTGAAGGAGCTTTCAACAACGTCAGTTACCAGGCGATCACAACAGCAATGGATAAGCTGAAATTAGAGAAATCACTCATAGATCTTATAAGTCTCATGCTCAAAAGCAGGACTATAACTTCTAGCATGAGAAGTTTTACCACCACCAGATCGGTGAATCGGGGTACCCCCCAAGGTGGGGTCCTTTCGCCTCTTTTATGGAACATGGTGGTAAACGACCTATACTAACATCATTGGAAGCAGAGGGTTTCAAGGTGATTGCCTATGCTGACGACGTTGCAATATCTGTATCTGGGAAACATCCCCAAGTTCTCTCGGAACTCCTACAAAATGCCTTAAATAGGCTAACAAATTGGGCTAAGCAATGTGGCTTGGACGTCAATCCACATAAAACAGAACTAGTACTCTTTTCGAGAAGGTACAAAACTCCTCAAATTAGCCCACCCAAGATCAAAGGAATACCATTAAGCTTTTCCGACCAAGCTAAATATTTAGGCCTCATTTTAGACAAAAAACGAAATTGGAAGGCAAATATTGATGAAAGAGTAAAAAAGGCTACCGTAGCGCTTTTTACTTGTAAAAAGGCCATAGGATCAAAATGGGGCTTCTCCCCAAAAATAACCCACTGGCTATACACCTCGGTAATCAGACCGATACTCATTTATGGAGTTGTCGTATGGTGGACGGCACTGGACAAGATGGTAAATCTAAATAAGCTCATTAAAGTTCAGCGGTCAGGGCGTATGTGTATCACAGGAGCACTTCGCTCAACACCAACCGCAGCCCTGGAAGTGCTTTTAAACCTAACACCTCTCGACATCTTCTCCAAAATGGTGGCAGCCAACTCATGTGTGAGGCTTAGAGCCACCTCTCAATGGAACAGTAACAATATTGGTCATACTACTATTCTAGACAATTTCAGATCTATCCCAGATCGCTAAGACTATACCACCCCAAAAATGGTATTCGGTAAAAGCTTCCATGTCTCCATCCCCTCAAGATCCTCCTGGGAAGAAGAAAGACCCCTGGAAAACAACGCGGTACACTTCTATACAGATGGTTCAAAGACCGACTACGGAGTTGGAAGTGGTATCTTTTCAGAACAACTGAATCTCAGTCTATCATACAGACTTCCCAATCAATGTAGTGTATTCCAGGCAGAAGTAATGGCGATTAAAGAGGCACAATCCTGGCTTAAAGAAAACGTTATATCTTGCAAGGATATACGAATCTTCTCGGACAGCCAAGCCGCTCTCAAATCTCTCGCGTCTGTCTCCACAAACTCTCAAATAGTCCACGATTGTCGATGATCTCTGAATGAGATGACGGAACAGTTTAATATTCACTTCATTTGGTTGCCGGGCCACAGAGACATTCCGGGAAATTGCAAAGCCGACGAGCTCGCCAAAAACGGAACACTTCTGTCCAATGTTAGACAAAAACATAACATAGGGCCCCAAAGCAAACTGGAAAGTCTAAGGAGTATTTCCGTCCTAGACTTCCAAGTTGTAAGATGGGAAAAATTAATGAGGCACGATGACATGCTACAATGCATGCGCTGCCAGAGGTTCGGCCATGCCGCAGCCAACTGCCAAATGCAGGAGCGCTGCGTCAAGTGCGCAGAAACCCACATAAGAGGGGAATGCAGGTTGGGTACGGAGAGGGTTGAAGATTTAACCCAGCTCAAGTGCATTATCTGTGGAAACGAGGGGCACCCTGCTAATTATAGGGGCTGCCCTAAGGTCCAACAAATTAAAGAAAAACAGGCCAGTCAGAAGGCCGTTGAAAGTCGACCAATACGACAAGCTCCAACAGCAAATTCATTCGTAAGGCCCGACGTTTCTTACGCTAATTCTGCGAAAGGAATGGGTAAAGCGAGACAGGCTCCACCACCGGTCGCCCCACAGGCCCAAGTGCCTAAGGCACCGGAGGGGCAGCCAGACATTGTGGCCTTGCTGGTTGCCATTCAAGGACAACTAGCATAGCAGGACTGCAAAGTCAGATCTTGGAGCAAGCCGGAAGAGTAGATAAACTCTACTCTATGATGGCTGGCCAAGCGCAAATTCACGGTTAAGGGCGCGCTGCCGGAGACGAGCCTAAGGATCCTAGCTGTGAATGTAAATTCACTGATTAGGATTGAACGCCGAGCTAATTTGTTCCAGTTGTTGAAAGACCACAGTCCCGATGTCTTCATGGCTAGCGAAACCAAGCTAAACCAGAAACATAAACTGACTAACAACAATTACAACATCGTAAGAAGGGATCGACCCGACTCTACTCAAGGAGGCGGTGTTGCCATCTTCAAACGAAAGGGCATTAATTATAAAGTCATATACAACAATGATTTGCGAAAGCTCAAGACGCTAGAAGTTTGCGTCGTATGCATCTCTCTCACTCAAGGGAAGCGGATGTATATGATTGCGGCTTATGCGGCTGAAGCTCCGCAGGCTAACATCTTTATTTCAGAGCTCGAGATTCTTTTCAGAGTACTAAAACTGAGCTTGGAAGAAAACTACTTCGTTATGGCCGGAGATTTGAACGCCAAACATGAAGATTGGGGAAATCAAACAAATAATCCAAGAGGTAATCATCTTTTTAATTTGATGAATCTTCACAGTGTTGAATATGGTGTCGACCTGCTGGCTACTGAAAGGCCGTCGTTCCCAAGGAGAGGTTCCTTCCTGGACCTTTTGCTGTACGATACCAGACTGACAATAACGGACAAAGTGGGTAATCACCCTCGAAACTGTTTACAGACAATCGAGTACGACAGTGATCACTGTGGCTTGGCTGCTGTAATTCAGATTCCGAACGAGCGCGTGGAGTTGGATGAATACGTTCCAACGTATTCTTACAATTACAGTAAGATGCGCTGGCCTCGTTTCACCAACGCCCTAGCGAGAGAACTCCGTTCGAGTGACATAGCACCACCAAATAACAGGAACCTAACAAACAACGAAATCGACCAACATCTACAACAGATGGACGAAACGATAAAACGAACGATGGAACGGACAATACCGAAATACAAGGAACGCGACCAAAACGACGTCTACAGAAACGCGACTATAGACGCACTTCACAGACATAAAAGTGGACTACTGACAAGACTGAAAACTTGTACAGACGCTTCACAGACCCACACGACCTGGAGATTAGGGCACTGAAGTCGTCGATCAAAAACATCAACCAACTGATTAAAGAAAACTATAGACTTTCTATCGATTTGTTTTGGGACAACAAAATTCGGGCCGTTAATTCTAGCGACCCGAGTATGTTTCCCCAAATCAATAAGATATTTAGAAAAAACAATCAGAACGACCTTCCGTGCCTGAAACTCCAGAGGACTATAGAGAACAGAGACGTACTCCTGACAGCGCAAATTGATCCTGAGGAAGCCGTCTTGGATGATGACTACTTTGTGATTGAAGATCCGCAGGAGAAAGTGGAGACAGTTGGTGCTGCATTCCAGCAAGTGTATAGGGTGAATGCTTGCACTCGCCCGAACCACGACCTGGAGAACAGAGCCTTACTTCATCACTTCTACCTGAGGAATGATATTTCGCAGTGGCGATCCGAGAACCGCGGTTTTACACGGTTTGATGAAGACCTTTTAGCAAACGCTATAATCGCCGAACGAACGGGGCCAAGTCCCTTGCTCATCACGAAGGTAAAACTCCAGCTCATCTTCAATTCAATAAAGAACAAGAAGTCAGCAGGTGTCGACGGTATATCCAACATTGTACTAAGACACTTACCGATTGAGGTGTGGCGAACCCTATTCGCAAGTGTCAACACGGCAACATTGAACAAGTTGGGTTTAACGAGCACATTCAATACATTCTTTTTCCTTCGACAACATTCTCGTCAAACTGCTCGACTCATCCAAGTCATAGTTCTTTCCGGACATTTCCCTAACATATAATTTAATTTATTCAATTGAAGTATTTGTAACAGTTTAAAATTGTAATTAAGATTTGGTTTTCTGGATTCATTAAAAACAATAATTCTGAAGTGTAACGTTGGTGGTTATTATTTTATTTTCTTCATAATACAAAACTTAACCTACCACATTGGTGACCCCGAACGTCAAACAAAAAAATTGTACGAACGAGATAGAAATAATACCGTACGCACCCAACATTTTTGCCACGCGGTAGTATTTTTCCACGACAGTTCTTTTCTTTGTCTTTGTACGCAAAAATTGTCTTCCGACTCCGACAACGAACACGAATTCAGGTCCAACTCGAGAAACGTGTTGCAACGAGAAAAATAATTGAAAAAATGCCAGTCGACGAAACTGAATTTAACCAATTAAAAGCAGATTTTGCGGCATTGAATAGCACTTTAGACAATCTTCGTCAGTTAACGAATTCAGGCGACGATACGGGCGGTTCTCAACCTAATGAAAATCAGGTTATTACCGCAGTAGCCGAGGTTAAATTGTCTCCGTTCATCGAAAGTGATCCAGAACTATGGTTTAAAATGGTCGAAGCACAGTTCACCAATCGACAAATCACATCAGACAAAAGCAAATACAATTACATCGTTGTGCATTAGCTGCTCGTGTAAAAGATGTGATTGTCTCGGATTATTTCAATGGAAAATTCGAACGATTGAAGACAGAAATCATCAAGATCTACGCCGAATCTGCGACCGAACGATTTGAAAAATTAATTTCCAGCGAACCGCTTGGAGACATGAAACCTTCTATGGCGCTGCATAAAATCAAATCCCTTGCAAATGCTAACGTTCCAGCCGATTTCATCAAAAATTTGTGGTTGAAACATTTGCCGAACACGATGAGGACGATTCTAGCGGCAAATTCTGGTGACGACTTGGACACATTGAGTAAGATGGCCGATGGAATGTGGGAAGTAACGGATCGTGGTTCGATCTCCGCCGTGTCACAAGGTAATCCAATGGAAAAATCCTTAAAGGCCTTACAAAAACAGATAGAAGATTTGACGAGAAGGTTTTCTACATTAGAACGAATGCCACGCCGCGAGTCAACACCGCATCGCAATCGAGACCGATCAAAAAGCAAATCGAAATCAGCCGACCACGAAAGAGACGAAGATAAAAGCATTTGTTGGTACCATCGTAAGTTCCGTGATCGGGCGACAAAGTGCCGTTCACCATGTGCTCAATCAAAAAACTTGTAATAGTCTAAGAGCCGCTGAAGGCCGACCTTCACCGAACTGTTAACCGGCTGAAACTTTTTTTTTATGAAATTTAGTTTGAAAACATATATGAATATGATAGCTTGCCTAACAAAAAGTGTGCCAGGCTATATTAAATTTGACTTTATATTTTAATCAATAACTAACTCCTCCTTCACCCATATGTTAAAATAAAACGTTGTGCCACATAGCCATATGTGTAAGTAGGCTTGAGACAAGAAAAAAATTGTTTAGTCAGGAGGGGCAGTTTTCTGAAAAATTTGCTTATTTTAAAAAAAAATATTAAAAATCAACGGCTTCATCTACAACAACGTGTTATACCTTTCTGCAAAGCCAAAAACTTAGGCTTTCATTTTGTATTTAAATTTAATTGTTTTAAATAATAGTTTTAGAAAAATTAATTTTCAAACTTAAAATTTAAAAAAAAAAAAAATTTCTTAATTTTCGAACTAATTTTTTCAAAATTTTATGTTATTAAGTACTAACTTTGTTTTCAACATTCAATGCTGTTTTTAATTTTTAGTCGAACACAGTAAACCGGATTGAAAAATATCTTGCCATTGTCGAGAAATAAAGAAAAAACCAAAATCACTTTTTGCTTAAAAAAAAACTTTTTTATTTTTATGTTACTGTTTTTTATATTCAAAATTATTAACAGTATTGAATGTTGAATGCAAAATAAGTACTTAATCACATAAAATTTTGAAAAAATTAACTAGAAATTTAACAAAAATTTTTTTGTTTGCAAAATTTTGAGTTTGAAAATTATTTTTTCTAAAACTATTATTTAAAACAATTAAATTTAAATACAAAATGAAATTCTAAGTTTTTGGCTTTGCAGAAAGGTATAACACGTTGTTGTAGATGAAGCCGTTGATTTTTGATATTTTTTTTTAAAAATAAGTCAATTTTTCAGAAAACTGCCCCTCCTGGCTAAACGGGGGGAATAGGCCCCCCTCTCCCATACAATTTTTTTCTTGTCTCAAGCCTACTTACACATATGGCTATTTGGCACAACGTTTTATTTTAACATATGGGTGAAGGAGGAATTAGTTATTGATTAAAAAAAAGTTAAATTCTATATAGCCTGGCACACTTTTCGTTAGGCAAGCTATCATATTCATATATGTTTTCAAACTAAATTTCATAAAAAAAAGTTTCAGCCGGTTAACAGTTCGGTGAAGGTCGGCCTTCAGCGGCTCTCCTACTATAAATGGAGTATCGACAGACAGTTCGATACTCCAACCAGCAACCAAACGACTTTTCATACACGATAAAAATACAGAGCACGATTTTCTCATCGATTCGGGAGCCGACCACTCTGTACTTCGCCCGTCGCAACGAATGAAAGATTGCTGGAGAAACACAAGAACGAAGAACGACGACGATTTTGCAAACTTTTACGCAGCAAACGGTACACCGATAGCAACGTTCGGAAAACGATTGTTGAAGTTATCACTTGGACTGAGACGCGAATTCCCATGGAATTTTACAATTGCTGATGTCACGAACTCAATAATCGGCGCTGATTTCTTGAGTGCATTTGGGCTCTTGGTTGATTTGAAGAGAAAACGATTAATCGATTCAACCACTGGGATATCATCCAAGGGAGAAATGGTTTCCAAGTTGGTACCACAGGTAACAATTATCGACTCTAACAAGGGAATTCAAAGAATTGCTCGATGACAATATGTCATTCCGGGTCAAAGAGAAGGCTAACGTCACACACTGCATCGAAACGCTCGGACGCCCGTTTACAACAAAGGCACGACGTTTGAACCCAAACAAACTGGCCATCGCAAAAACCGAGTTCAACGAATTGATTCGACTTGGCGTTTGTCGACCATCGAAATCCAATTACGCATCGCCGCTTCATATGGTGCCAAAGTCAAATGGTGACTGGCGACCGTGTGGAGATTATCGTCGCTTAAATTCGATCACAGTGCCTGACCGATATCCAGTCCCACATTTGCAAGACTTCACTTCGAATTTACATGGAAAAAAGATTTTTTCTCGTATCGACCTACGAAAAGCGTACCATCAAGTGCCCATTGAAGAGAAAGACATACCAAAAACTGCGATAGTTACACCCTTCGGATTGTTTGAATTCGTTTTCATGGCATTCGGGTTGCGGAACGCAGCGCAAACGTTCCAAAGACTCATCGACGAAGTTCTACGAGGATTGGATTTCGTTTTCACTTATATCGACGACATTTTCATCGCCTCCGAAACCTACGAACAACACATCGAACATATTCGAACTGTTTTTCAACGTTTGCATTTGTCGGCATTAATTCGAAGAATGCCGACAAATGCGAATTTTGCGTCACCGAAGTAAAGTTTCTCGGACATTTGGTCAATGCCCAGGGAATAAAACCAATGCCTGAGAAAGTCGAAGCGATTTTGAATTATCCCGAACCTAAAATCACTATGGAGTTGAAACGATTTGTCGCTATGGTGAATTTTTACCGTCGATTCATACCGAAAGCAGCTGAAATCGAAATACGACTACGAACACTCATCAAAGGCAACATAAAAAAAGACAAGACCGTTTTGCAATGGACCGATGATGCACGTGAAGCTTTCAACGAATACAAGCAACTGCTAGCGAACGCAACGTTGTTGGTTCATCCAGCGAAAGACGCCAAACTTGTGCTAGCAACTGATGCGAGTAATGTAGCTGTTGGTAGTGTTGTACACCAAATCGAACGAGGGGAGAGCAAACCGCTTGGATTTTTCTCCAAGAAATTGAGCAAGTCCGAAGCAGCATATCCAACGTATGATCGAGAATTGTTGGGAATATACCGCTCTGTAGTGCATTTCGAACATATCTTGGAAGGACACGAATTCGAAATTTACTGTGATCACAAACCGCTTTCCTTTGCATTCACCACTCAATCAAAAAAAGTAATTCCAAGGAGAATTGCTCAGTTGCATTACATCAGCCAGTTCACAACAACAATACGACACGTAGCCGGAATGAAAAATGTTGTCCCAGATTTTTTATCACGAATTGAAGCGATCGAAATCAATAACATCGATTTCCGTGCGTTTGCCGAAGCACAGAGAACAGACGAATCACTGAAATCATTTTTGGAGAGCAAAACGACATCGCTTCAGTTGAAGTCCATTTGCATGCCAAATACTGACATCCGCCTCATGTGTGACGTTTCAGGTAATATTATTCGACCATTTGTACCTAATGTTTTTCGCAAAGTCGTTATAGATAAATTGCACCGTTTGAGCCATCCCGGAGTTAGGGCGACGCTAAAACTAATTCAGGAGCGCTTTGTTTGGCCAAACATGAGACAAGACTACAAACGATTCGTCAAATACTGCATTCCGTGTCAACGAGCCAAGGTCCACAGGCACACGAAAGCACCCATCACCCCGTACGACTCACAAAGCGATCGCTTCGAGCACATCAACATCGATCTTGTTGGACCGCTACCAGAGTCAAGAGGTTTCACACATCTACTAACCGCTGTTGATCGAGCCCCCCGTTGGACCGAAGGGATACCAATCTCAAACATCACAGCCGAGACTATCGCAAGAGCCTTGATTTCTGGTTGGATTGCTCGATTTGGGGTAACAAAGCGTATTTCCACCGACTTGGGAACACAATTCAGCGCCTTGCTTTTCAATCAGTTAAACGAATTGCTTGGTTGTAGGCACCTCAACACAACCGGTTACAACCCGAAATCAAACGGCATGATTGAACGATGGCACCGTTCATTAAAAGTCTCGTTAAAAGCAAAATTCACCGAAAATTGGGTCGACGAGTTGCCCATGATTTTGCTTGGACTTCGATCGTGTATGAAGGATGATTTGAAAGCAACACCAGCCGAGTTGACTTATGGCAAATCGTTAATGTTGCCAGGTCAGTTCTTTGTCGACTCTAAAGAAAAGGCATCGGACGTCAATTTTGTAAAAGAATTCAAGGAGATGATGAGTAAATTACGACCAACTGAACCAATCTACCATGACCAGCCCAGAGTTTTCATTCACCCGAAATTACCGACAGCCAAGTTTGTGTTTGTCCGAATCGATTCACACCGAACACCTCTGCAAGCTCCATACATCGGACCATTCAAAGTTGTCAAGCATGGAGACAAGTTCTTCAAAGTCGACGTCAACGGCAAGAAAAAAAACATTTCGATCGATCGTCTCAAACCAGCGTTTGTTGAATCGTATGCTGACACTGACACACCAACGAAGGCAAAGCAATCTGAGAACGAAAACAATACGCATCAAACTCGACCAAGAAACGATTTTTCACAATCAACACAACTTGATGATATGGCTTCGCCAGCTCAACCGATCAGAACAACCCGCTCCGGACGAAGAGTCAATTTTCCAGATCGGCTGACCTATTAGAAGGGGGGCCCTGTGGCGAACCCTATTCGCAAGTGTCAACACGGCAACATTGAACAAGTTGGGTTTAACGAGCACATTCAATACATTCTTTTTCCTTCGACAACATTCTCGTCAAACTGCTCGACTCATCCAAGTCATAGTTCTTTCCGGACATTTCCCTAACATATAATTTAATTTATTCAATTGAAGTATTTGTAACAGTTTAAAATTGTAATTAAGATTTGGTTTTCTGGATTCATTAAAAACAATAATTCTGAAGTGTAACGTTGGTGGTTATTATTTTATTTTCTTCATAATACAAAACTTAACCTACCACAGAGGCAATAGACATCTACACCACTCTGTTCAACAACGCGCTGAATAATGCATATTATCCAGAGCGTTGGAAGACAGCTGTGGTTCATCCTTTCCCGAAAAAGGGAAAGGACAACTCCAATCCGTCAAATCTCCGGTCGATAAGTCTTCTTCCAAGCATCAGCAAGGTATTCGAAAAGATAATCAATAGAGCTCTGGCTGAGTGGGCTGCGGACAACAAAATAATTCCGGATAACCAGTTCGGGTTCAAGGCGGGACATGACACCATTCATGCCGCGTCTAAGCTCGTTTCTGATATCCAATGGAATAAGTCCAAGAAACAATGCACGGGTGCTGTTCTGGTGGATTTGGAGAAGGCCTTCGACACCGTATGGTTAGAAGGTTTGTACCTAAAACTCACCAGACTAGGCATCAGTAAACCATTGTTGTATATGCTTCATGATGTGCTCAACGGTAGAAAGTTTGTTGTCAAAAGTGGCAATGTAACTTCTACCACCACCTTTGAAATTAAAAACGGTCTTCAACAGGGAGCGGTGAACTCGCCAATCCTCTTCAGCATTTACACCAGCGATCTGATAGGTAGCCTTTCCCAGGCAATTGCGTATGCCGATGACCTGATTGCGTACAGAACTGCCCCAAAGGTCGAAGTCATTAGAATTCTCTTGCAACGTGACTTCGAGAAGATTCAGCGATATTGCGATGACTGGAAACTGAAAATAAATGTCCAGAAATGCGAGACAATTCTGTTCCGGACCTCGTTGGCTGGGGCCACGAGGGATACGCGCAAGAATTGGCGCAAGATGGTCACCGTTGGGCCTCACGGACAGCGATTAACGAGCAAAAGTGAAGTGAAGTACCTCGGTATCTGGTTGGACCAGTATCTGTATTTCGACAGACATATAGATGCTGCTTTGACTAAGGCCAGAGGAGCCTTCACTCTGACGAAACGCCTATTTTACAGCAGTCGGCTTGACCCCAGAGTGAAGGTAATTTGCTACATGGCCCTCATACGGCCGATGATCGTTTATGGCTGTCCAGTGTGGTTCAACGTTGCACCATCTCAAATGGAGAAGTTTCGGGTGTTCGAGAGGCAGTGTCTTCGGCGCTGTCTCGGTTTGCATCGGACACCGGAATCTTCTTATGTACATTACTATTCTAACGAGGTTCTGTACAACGAGGCTCGGATTAACAGAATTGACAATTTCGTGATAAAACTTATTCGGGGTCACATTGCGAGAGCTATGACTTCGACGAATAATTTGATCTTTGGGGCGTTCTATCCGAACGACGAATATTTTGATAGTGCACGCTCGAGCGGCTTCATTCCACCAGAGGCATTCCTCCACCTAGATAAATGCGGTCTGATACAGGACAGATTGGCGATCCCGCTAATCTACCACGTCAGGCGGAGAACCGTCGTCGATCGGCGGCTCCTTTACCATCGAGACGTCCTCGCACAGGACGGAGCAGAGCTCCTTCGGTTCAGTAGGGCTGTGTCCGAACGGGACCGAATTGATAGGGTGAAGCAGGAGCACCAGTTCTGGTGGCTTCAGTCAGCACTTGATAATGGGTAGTCGGAGTGGGGTTTTGAGCCTTGGCCGGCTTGCATATTTGTTTTAGTCTAAGGGTTTTGGGTTTAGGTTTAAGTAGTGTAGGCATGGTGGCACAAACATTGAATAGGACATCAATTATGAAATTACAAAAAAAAAAACGAAATAAAAATAATATTGACAAAAAAAAAAAAAAACATTTATCGAAAAGAAAAAAAAATATGAAAAAGTGAAATGAAAAAAGAAAAAGTTAGATTTGCTGCTGTGGTTGCTCTAGTTTGTAAGTAGTTGGTAGGTAGATTAGGTGGTTTTAGTTAATTTTAAGTTTTATTTTTTTAAGGACCTAATTTTAAGTAGTATGTAAGGAAAAATAAAAATGATAAAGAGTTAGTTTTTTTCAAAAATTTTCTAACATAAAAAAACAATAAAGTTTAAAAAAAAAAAAACAAAATAGTTCATAAGCCGAAAGGCATTAATCTTAAGTAACCATGAATTATTTAGAGCGCCCGGTTGGGGCCAGTAAGTTAAATATAAGATTTAGATCATAAGCTAGTTTTGAATTCTTTTGTCTAGTAATAAGTAGTAATAAGTAAAATGAAATAAAAAATGAATTTTGGAAAAAAAAAACATAACATAGGAATACCACTTGCTACATGCAAATATCTTCTCAAACAATATGCTCTAGAATCAACCAATGCTAGATGGTCACAGGGTACCACCTGCCTAGCAACCAAGCAAATATGGCCAAGCATAGACTTAAAACGGTCAAAAGGCTTGATATCCCTGAGCAGACAAAATAGGCGCAGGGACATAAGTCCCAGGGACATAAGTCCTAAATTTTATTTTTGGGCCTTATGTCCCACCCAAGTGGGACATAAAACCCCAAAAAAAAAGTTGGGCCTTATGTCCCACATATAATGTACATGTATGTATTGCTTAACGATAAAACTAGTAGAATTTCAGTACCAGAAAAGAAACTTAAATACTTAGGAAAATCTGCACCTGGTTCAAACCAGTTTTTTAATAACTTCTAAAGCACCCTTTGTGTTCGATATTAATGGCACTGTTACTCTTCAAATTTTGAGAAAAAATTATGCATATATTCAAACCTTTTAATAATATGAAACATGAATCAAAGTTATAAGATCTTAGACAAGTATACAAATTTTGATAACACAAATATACATGTATGCATCAAACTTATTTTTTGAAAATATGAGAACAGAGACTTGCATATAAAAAAACACTAAATAAGAAAATAAATAATTTTATTCCTGTTTTATGTATTTAAAAATTAAAAACAAAACACAACTGGAAATAAGATAATTCAAGAAGGTTTTCTTATTATAAATGATTGAAGTATTTTGAAGTATCTGTCTGCAGAACGGACATATTAATTCATTTTTTCGAGCTATTGCCTCTTCCTTGAACGTTCAAAAACATTCATTACATATTTAAAAATGGTTGCAAGGTAATAGCACTATATTTCTTGGATTTTCTAAACAAATGGTGGAGAAAAGAAAGCCATAAGATTTTAGACAAGTATACAAATTTTGATAACACAAATATACATGTATGCATCAAACTTATTTTTTGAAAATATGAGAACAGAGACTTGCATATAAAATTTAAGTTTTAGAGACTTTATAAAATTAATTTAAGAGATAAGATTTTAGACAAGTATACAAATTTTGATAACACAAATATACATGTATGCATCAAACTTATTTTTTGAAAATATGAGAACAGAGACTTGCATATAAAATTTATGTTTTAGAGACTTTATAAAATTAATTTTATAAAGTCTCTAAAACTTAAATTTTATATGCAAGTCTCTGTTCTCATATTTTCAAAAAATAAGTTTGATGCATACATGTATATTTGTGTTATCAAAATTTGTATACTTGTCTAAAATCTTATGGCTTTCTTTTCTCCACCATTTGTTTAGAAAATCCAAGAAATATAGTGCTATTACCTTGCAACCATTTTTAAATATGTAATGAATGTTTTTGAACGTTCAAGGAAGAGGCAATAGCTCGAAAAAATGAATTAATATGTCCGTTCTGCAGACAGATACTTCAAAATACTTCAATCATTTATAATAAGAAAACCTTCTTGAATTATCTTATTTCCAGTTGTGTTTTGTTTTTAATTTTTAAATACATAAAACAGGAATAAAATTATTTATTTTCTTATTTAGTGTTTTTTTATTTAAACTATTTTTTTAAATTTGGGTCTTATGTCCCACTTTCAAGAAAAAAAAATTGGGACTTATGACCCACTTGGGTGGGACTTAAATCCCAAACTCAATTTGGGTGTTATGTCCCACTTAGGTGGGACATAAGACCCAAAAAATAAATTTGGGACTTATGTCCCTGGGACTTATGTCCCTGCGCCGACAAAATATAAGCTCTACAATTGGAGTAATAACAGGACACTGCCTCATAGGTAGACATGCTCTGAGGCTAGGGGTCTACATAAATGACTTCTGTAGAAGCGGCATGGACGAGGAGGAAGAGGAAACAGTCCAACACCTTCTATGTACATGTCCAGCACTCTCCATTAGAAGGAACAGCTTTCTAGGTAATCACTTCTTCGATAATACCAGTGAACTGGCAACGATCGACACAAAATGTCTCTCTAACTTCATTAGAAGCACGAATTGGTTTGTTTAAGCTCATTACTCTCCCATGAGTATTTTGTGGTATCACAACGGACCCTTGAGGTCTTAGTGAGTCAACAACATCTGGACAGCCACTCTAACCTAACCTAACCATACTAATATATAAAGCTGAAGAGTTTGTTCGTTTGAACGCAGTAATCTCAGGAACTACTGGTTCGAATGATATAATTCTTTTTGTGTTAGATGGTCCATTAATCGACTTAGGCTTAAGGCTACTTGACATTAAGCTGTGACCAATAGCAGCGAAGAGTCTGTGGAAAATGTGGAAAAAAAACGGCAAAAAATATTAGTTTTTCTGCGTTTTAACGCGCTTATCTCAGGAACTGCTTAATGAAATTACACAATTTTTTTTAATGTTGAATGGTCCATTTATCAAGGAAGGTATAACATTAAGCTGCGACCAATAGGAGCGAAGAATTTGTGGAAAATGTGGAAAAAACGGCAAACAATACAATACAATCTATCTATCTATATATATAAAAGAACAGCTTATTTTTTGTATTCGTTCGCTAACCGGCCACACCAGTTGACCGATTTTCTCAATTTTTTTTCTAAACTAAAGGGCATTTAGAGTAGAAGGTTTAGGACGAACAAAATGTATAGTTTTCAAGTCACAAATAGTGCCAAATAGTGCAAATGTTAAAAAATATAACTTTTCTCATATCACTATACAACAAAATAAAAATTGAGCTCATCAATATATGACAAATACTCAATATTATGTAGTTTGTCAAATTAATTTTTTCATTGAGACCTAAAGACACGTTCTTCTTTATTGGTCGAACCAGGCTCAAGAACAAGGGACGTATTCTTGACCAATAAGATTACCTCGCATTGCTTCTTGGGACATACATAATTATGTAAGTATTTGAAGAGTCACCAAAAAACGAGTCGAAGATTTGTAGGTGCATAGGCACACATGTCATATGTAATTGATTTTCTTTTTGATGAATCTAAATAATCTAATCTAAATAGAAAACGAAAGAATATCAAAGTGATGCGAAAGCTGCCACGCAGACGCCAGCGGATGCTGAACGATGAAGTTACTGTCGGCAAAAAACGAAGAATATGAAGAAGTTGGTGGAAGTGCATTAAACTGTCTCAAAAGGCAATGGATGAATGGAGTGGTCGATGACAGAATTGCTGTAGAAACGATGGTGATGCCGATAAAGGGAAGGTAAAGAAAAAAAGAATAAGAAGAAAAATAAGAACCAGGACGCTTCAGCAAAATAACCACATTAGCCATGAACAATTTCAGATTGTTGTGCCTTATTTGTTTTTTACTTTACTTTTTTACTTAAGTTAAGTTATTAACCGCAAATTCTTCATTAATAAAAATCAAATACAAAAAAATAAATTAATTTTAAATGCTTTCAATTTTCATTACCTAGGCACATAAGAGTGCATTTCGAAACAAGATTTTCTTAGATGAGCAAGAAGATGTAAGAATAAAAAAAAAAGATTTAAGATTTAAGAATACAAAAAGGAACACATAACGTTGCAAGAGCGAATAAGAAACTTATATTGTCCTTTTGTCTGTTTATTAAGCTTTCATTTATTTTTATCAAAACTCACGGTCTTCTTCTTTTACTGATGCTCACGACTCCGACTTCTTCTGGCTTGCAGCCATGTTATTAAAGTGCCTTTGAACATGCAGGTTACCTAGGTATATGATATACATATATCAAAAACATCGGAAATGCCCAAAATTTTGAAACGTGTCAGATTATTGAGTGGGATGAGAGCACAAGGTTGGCAATGAGCTTAAAGAATCTTTCGACGTCAAAAAAGGATTCAGACAAGGCGATGCGCTGTCGTGCGAATTCTTTAACATCGTTCTTGAGAAGATAGTGCAAAACTCCACCGTCAACACCAGAGGCACTATCTTCCAAAAATCTGTTCAACTTCTCGCGTACGCCGATGATATTGATATAATGGGAAGAACACAGCGTGATGTCAATGGCGCCTTTATGAGAATTGAGACAGAAGCGGCAAAAATGGGTTTAGCGGTAAATGAGGGAAAAACGAAGTATATGCTGTCTTCGAGAAAGGACACCCAACACCGACGCGACGGCTCGGACAGAACGTCACAATAGACGCATACAACTTCGAGGTAGTAGAGGAGTTTGTCTACCTAGGCTCCGCTATTAACACGGGCGGGGTCACATTGCGAGAGCTATGACTTCGACGAATAATTTGATCTTTGGGGCGTTCTATCCGAACGACGAATATTTTGATAGTGCACGCTCGAGCGGCTTCATTCCACCAGAGGCATTCCTCCATTTAGATAAATGCGGTCTGATACAGGACAGATTGGCGATCCCGCTAATCTACCACGTCAGGCGGAGAACCGTCGTCGATCGGCGGCTCCTTTACCATCGAGACGTCCTCGCACAGGACGGAGCAGAGCTCCTTCGGTTCAGTAGGGCTGTGTCCGAACGGGACCGAATTGATAGGGTGAAGCAGGAGCACCAGTTCTGGTGGCTTCAGTCAGCATTTGATAATGGGTAGTCGGGGTGGGGTTTTGAGCCTTGGCCGGCTTGCATACTTGTTTTAGTGTAAGGGTTTTGGGTTTAGGTTTAAGTAGAGTAGGCATGGTGGCACAGATATTGACATGGACAACAAAATGAAATTACAAAAAACAAAAAATGAAATAAAAAGAATATTAAAAAAAAAAAAGATACAAAAAAAAAAAATACAAAAAGTGATATGAAAAAAAAAAAACAAAAATTATAGAGATTTGCTGCTGTGGGTGTTCTAGTTTGTAAGTAGTTGTTAGGTAGAATAGGTAGTTTTAGTTAATTTTAAGTTTTATTTTTTTAAGGACCTAATTTTAAGTAGCTTGTAAGAAACAAATAAACAAGACATTGTGTTAGTTTTTTAAATTTTCTAACAAGAAAAAACATATGAAGTTAAAAAAAAAAATAGTTCATAAGCCGAAAGGCATATTAATTTTAAGTAAACCATGAATTTCTTAGAGCGCCCGGTTGGGGCCAGTAAGTTTAATATAAGATTTTAGATAATAAGCTAGTTTGAATTCATTGTCTAGTATTAAGTAGTCATAAGTGAATTGAATAAAATGAATTTAAAAAAAAAAAAAAAAAAAAAAAAAAAAAAAAAAAAAAAAAAAAAAAAAAAAAAAAAAAAAAAAAAAAAAAAAAAAAAAAAAAAAAAAAAAAAAAAAAAAAAAAAAAGGGTTAACACGGGCAATAACACCAGCGCCGAAATAAGACGAAGAATTACTCTTGCTATTCGCTGTTTTTTTGGGCTAAGAAAGCAATTGAGTGGAAAAGCCCTCTTTCGAGCAACTAAGGTAAAACTGTACAAGACCCTCATCATCCCTGTCCTGCTGTATGGTGCAGAAGCATGGACCTTGACAAAATCGGATGAATATGCCTTAGGCTGTTTCGAGAGGAAAGTTCTTCGGGTCATCTTTGGCCCCGTGTGCATTGACGGGGAATGGAGAAGACGATACAACAGTGAACTTTACGGGTTGTACAACGACGTGTACGTAGCCAGAAGGGTCAAGGTCCAGAGGTTCAGATGGCTCGGTTATTTAGAGCGCATGGACACCAATGCTCCAGCCCGGAAAGCCTTCTACACTATTCCCGAGGGACGCAGAAGGAGAGGAAGATCGAGACTCAGGTGGCGCATACAAGTGGAAGAGGACCTCAATCAACTTGGAGTGCAAAACTGGAGACAGCTAGCTAGGGACCGAGCTGGCTGGCAAAGACTGTTGATTGAGGCCCAAGTCCACACCGTTAGAGAGCAAAATGGTGCACTAAAAGTCACTCGAAGCTTTCAATCGAAGGATGTGCGAGGAATTCAAAAAATAGTTGCCACAGTGGCATGATTTGTTCGCTGGTGATTTTCCACAATTTTACCACTACTGCACATGAAAAAAATTAATATATTTGGCTTCAAAATACCGAAAAGTATGAAAAAAAAAATTCAAGAATAGCTGAAAGTTTGTTGGGGGGAGGGGGTGCCTAGAACAAGAAGACGCATATAGGCCATTTGAATGGTAAGTTTTGGAAATACTTATCCGATTATAAAAAAAATGCACTAACAGAAAACTACAGTATTAGTAGTATTCAGCAATAAAGAGGATTGTATTTGATGATGATCTTAAAAAATCATTAAATCATGTGAATCAAATCGAAGAAAAACGGTTGACAGTTAGAAACCAAACAAAAATAATTGTAAGTTAGAGCAGTCCTATTATAGGTTGGTACTTTGTTTATAAAAAAATCAAAAAAATTCAGAGCAGTCAAAAATAGAACAACCTCACTTATGTACGTAGAATGACATAGCCAAGAACGATACGATTATATACGCTCATCCATTGCATATTTCGCAAAAAAAATAGAGCAATTAACAACATTTTAGCACATTTATCATAGCACTCAAATAAATTTTACGAAGAACGACGTGCACTTGCACAGAAACTAACTATTTGACAGCTTTTCTTTTGATGTATGTATGTTTTAATGACTTTCAAAGAAGTCTACCTTTGAAGACTTTTATATTCTTTTCTTTCAGATAGAAAAATGCATTGCAAACTTGGTTTATTTAGTTAACAACAATATATTTTTCCTAGCCTCATATATTTTTGGGACTAGAAATTGAATAACAAACGTAACTAACGTAAGAACATGTAAAATAATTAAATAATAGTTATTTTCTTAAGTGATACCTACTAGGTATTGTATCAAAAGGAAAAAATACTTAACTGATATCAACATTGCTATTAATTATATGATATCTGAGTCCTGCAAATAAACTAACATGGAAAACAACTTTGAACTCTTAGCACTTTGAACAAAAAAAAAAAAAATCAATGTTTTAGGTTTGCATTTGATTTTCCTTTCATTTGACAATTGCATTTCTGCCATGATGAAATCAACAATGACGGTAGACTATATTTTATCTGTTACAAATTTACTGAGTTGTTTGTAAAGTATACACATGTACAAAATTTTCTGGAGGAACTGGGAAAACATTCCTTGCACATTAGATATTGCCAAAAGAAAAACAATCATTCTTCCCGGAACTGGAACAACCCTGTTTAGTGACGAGAAAACTGCACTTTCAACCTTTAAGTTCCCATTTACCATTTCCTTAGAGCGGGTACAACGTCCCGCGGGTCAGCTAGTATATATATAAAAGAACAGCCTATTATTTGTGTTCGTTCGCTATCCGGCCACATTGGTTGACCGATTTTCTTAATTTTTTTTCTAAATGAAAGAGGAATATGTGGAGTAGGTTTAGGAAAAATAAAATCAAATCACAAATGGTTCAAATTTTAAGAAATTATCATTTTCTCACTATAGAACAAAATATGAAAATCTGATCATCAATATACAAATATTCAAATTCGTTTGTAAATTTTTTTTTATTGAAACCTGAAAACATGTTTGAACGTTTTCCATATAATATGTATGTATGTAGCTCTTTTATTGGTCGAGCCGGGCTCAAGAACAAGGGACGTTTTCTCGATACCTGAACCTGGCCAATAAGTTCGACTAATTCTCGAATCGATTGCCTCTTGGAACATACATTTGTAAGTATTTGACGAACATGTAATTTATTTATGTATGCATATACTATGTACTAGCAGTTGCCCGCGACCTCGTCCGCCTCTCCTTCGTCCACCGGCCAGAGTATCGTCACGACTTGTGCATCATACGCGCGTGGGATTTTTTTTGCAAAGTTATTGTTAAATTGCATTACAGTCAACTCTCGCTAGGTCGTAATTCTCTTAACCTTAAAAAATTTGAGCATTTTTTATGATTCCCTTCAGTTTTTCATACTTAAAGCATTCCCTTGGTCGAACTCTCCCTAATTCTAATATCTCTCTTACTTCTGCATCGTTTTTTTCCTGAAGTCAATTTTTTTCCTGTTTCTTTAAACTGAGCATATTTTTTTAGTTAAGAAACATATAAAATGATATTGTTTAAACACAATAATCTGCACAAATAGTGCAATCAATCACATTCATTGCAATGATTTACATTCACAAATCAATTGAACTCTCAAAATTCTAATTTAAGCAGTTATTAGGCCAGTTCCACCTAACAACATCTCACTGAGATCTCAATGTCGCCTTGACTGAGGCAAAATCATTTGATGGAACATAATTCTCATTCTCAGTTATCATTGAGATATAATGGTTACCTTACTAATTGTTGTTGCACATATGTCAGCCACGTCAAAATAGCTGAGTGAGAAATCGAATCCAAAATAATTTCATCTCAGAGATCTGAGAAAAAAATCTCAGTTCGCAGCTGATAATTTTTGTTCCACTTAAAAAATCTATGATCTCTGAGATCTCAGTGAGATGTTGTTAGGTGGAACTGGCATTTTTTATATAATTTGCTTGGCCAGCCTGCCTTAAGTTTGATACAGCCAACACAATATTTTTCGTTCTCATCTTTCTAACTTCTACGTTGTTATTGAACTGAAAACGGACGACAGCGCGCGCTTATCTCAGGAACTGCTTAATGAAATTGAACAATTTTTTTAATGTTGAATGGTCCATTTATCAAGGAAGGCTTGAAGCTATATAACATTAAGCTGCGACCAATAGGAGCGAAGAATTTGTGGAAAATGTGGAAAAAACGACAAACAATACAATACAATCTATACTAATATATAAAGCTGAAGAGTTTTTTCGTTTGAACGCAGTAATCTCAGGAACTACTGGTTCGAATTGTTTAATTCTTTTTGTGTTGAAGAGTCCATTAATCGAGGAAGGCTTTGTTTTACTTAAAATTAAGCTGTGACCAATAGCAGCGAAGAATCTGTGGAAAATGTTGAAAAAACGGAAAAAATATTTATTTTTCTGCGTTTTAACGCGCTTATCTCAGGAACTGCTCTGTCAAATTGAACAATTCTTTTTGTGTCTTATGGTGGATTAATCGTGGAAGGCTAGAAGCTATATCATACAACGCTGGTACCAATAGGAGCGAAGCGTCAGTTAAAAACATTACAAAAACGGCAAAAAATATTCTTTTTTGAATGTTTCTGTTGTTTGCTTGAACCCGCTGATCTCAGGAACTGCTAAATCAAAGTGAACAATTAATTTGCGTTGAATAGTTTATTTATTATGGAAGGCCTTAGGCTATATAACATTGGGCGATATAAGCGAAGATTCAGTGGAAAAAGTGGAAAAAACGGCAAAAAAATATTAATTTTTCTTGGTATGTGTTGAAAAAATTACTGTGCAGTGTGCACTGCTCAGCACCAACTGATTTTAGAATTAAAGTACCAGAATTTCAAAAAAAAAAATACGAGAGTGCATAGATAATGGCTGTCATAGCGCCGCCCCGCGCGCTGTCGTCCGTTTTCAGTTCAATAACAACATAGAAGTTAGAAAGATGAGAACGAAAAATATTGTGTTGGCTGTATCAAACTTAAGGCAGGCTGGCCAAGCAAATGATATAAAAAATGCCAGTTCCACCTAACAACATCTCACTGAGATCTCAGAGATCTCAGAGATTTTTTAAGTGGAACAAAAAATCTCAGCTGAGAACTGAGATTTTTTTCTGAGATCTCTGAGATGAAATTATTTTGGATTCGATTTCTCACTCAGCTATTTTGACGTGGCTGACATATATGCAGCAACAATTAGTAAGGTAACCATTAAATCTCAATGATAACTGAGAATTATGTTCCATCAAATTATTTTGCCTCAGTCAAGGTGACATTGAGATCTCAGTGAGATGTTGTTAGGTGGAACTGGCCTAATAACTGCTGAAATTAGAATTTTGAGAGTTCAATTGATTTGTGAATGTGATTGATTGCACTATTTGTGTAGATTATTGTGTTTAAGCAATATCATTTTATATATTTCTTAACACGCAGGTGGCCATGGTTCAGAGGAATGCGTAGTTGACTGCTAAGCCAAATGCTGCGGGTTCAAGCCCCAGCTTCGGCAGCATTCTTTTTCTACGAAAATCGCCAGCTTATCTGAGGCCACCTGTGCAATAACATGAGACAATATAGCATCTATATCTTCTCCTCTGAGCCACGTAGGTTTCTGTTATGTGTTTTCCTTCTATGTATCTATCTGTCTCTCTCTGTTGTATTAATGTCTTGTACTGTCCCAGCCGATGGTCACAGTCACCAGTGCTGGTATGTGTCTGTAGTTCGTCACATTCATGTGGGAAGTACTGTAAACTCAATGTTCAATCTCTATATATATAAAAATGGAAGTGTGTTTGTTTGTTTGTTTGTTTGTTTGTTTGTATGTCTCTTATAGACTCCGAAATGGCCCAACAGATATTTGTGAAATTTTCATGGTTAATACTGTTGTATTCAGTGATGATTTATGTGAAAAAAAAAATTGGAAAAACTTCATGGAAGAGTGGGAAAACTGGAAAAACCAAACAAAGGTTGGAAATTAGATATTTTTTGCTTGGAATTTTTTGGTTCAAAATGGGTTTTCGAATGGAAAAATAGAAAGTTCTTGATGACTCGGAAAAGTCATTGGTTTTCAAATGGAAAATTGCATGAAATTGTGGATGCATTGATTTTCAAATGGAACACTGGAAAATTTCAAATGGAAAACTGGAAAATTTCAAAATGGGTTTTCGAAAGGAACTCGGAAAACTCATTGGTTTACAAAGGGAAACTGGAAAATTTGTGATGGGGAACTGGAAAGCAAGAAAAAGTAAACAAAAAATTGGAAAAATGGAAAATTTGAAATGCAAACAAAAGATTGGCTAAACAAAAATCTCAAAAACACTCTTTCATATGAAATGCATTAGTTGTGGTAAAATGAGTGGTAAAATGGAAAAGTCCAGAAGAGCAAGAAAATCCCAAGTCAAATTTTGAATGGATTTTAAACAATGGGAAAATAGAGAATTCGTGATTTTGGTATTTTTTTTTTTGAAACACTGATATTTTTAATGTAAAAAAATTATTTTGCTGTATTGCTCCATAACGGTAACTCTCAGAGCAATCATAAAAAATCCTTTTTTCATTCAATATCATGGTCAATGTGTTTTATACGCAACAATTAGGGTCGAAGAACTCGAAATGTTTACACAACAGCAACATGAAGAGCGAAGTGAAACCGAAATGATTCGCGTTTTACAAATCCGTGCACCGCAGGCAACAGGGCGTATACTTACCATTTTGTTTTGTTTTTTTGATATCGCTTATTTGTTTAAAGACGGATCCATACATACGAATTAACAAAAAAACAATGCGAACGATAGAGGAAGAGGATTATCAATTATCGATTGAGGCAGTACGAAGTCTGCAGGGTCAGCTAGTGTTCAATATTTCTTGACTAAAAAATATGCTCAGTTTAAAGAAACAGGAAAAAAAATTGACTTCAGGAAAAAAAAACGATGCAGAAGTAAGAGAGATATTAGAATTAGGGAGAAATCGACCAAGGGAATGCTTTAAGTATGAAAAACTGAAGGGAATCATAAAAAATGCTCAAATTTTTCAAGTTTAAGAGAATTACGACCTAGCGAGAGTTGACTGCAATGCAATTTAACAATAACTTCGCAAAAAAATTCCCACGCGCGTATGATGCACAAGTCGTGACGATACTCTGTCCGGTGGACGAGGGAGAGGCGGACGAAGTCGCGGGCAACTGCTAGTTTACATATAAAAATGGATGTATGTTTGTATATATCCAATGGACTCCGAAATGGCCCAACAGACATTTATGAAATTTTCATGGTTAATACTGTTGTATTCAGTGGTATTTTCTGTGAAAACAAAAATTGGAAAAACATAATGGAAGAGTGGGAAAAGTGCATTGGTTTTCAAATGGACAACTGGAAAATTTCAAAATTTCAAATGGAAAATAGAATTATTCGGAAAACTCATTGGTTTTCAAGGGGAAAACTGGAAAATTTGGAAAAAAATGGGGTTTCAAATGTAAAATAGAAAGCCCTTGATGAAAAACAACTCATTAGTTTTCAAAGGAAAAATTGCATATAATTCTAGGTGCATTGGATTTCTAATAAAAAACTGGAAAATTTCAAAATGGGTTTGCGAACGAAACATATAAAAATCTTGATGAAAAACTCGGAAAACTCATTGGTTTTCAAAGAAAAAATTGCATGAAAATGTAGGTGTACTGATTTTAAAATGGTAAATTTTGGATGGGAACTCGGAAAACTTTGCGAGAGCATGAAGAACTTCAAGACCTAAAATCAAGTTTTTGCATAGAATTCAAAGTGCATTGGTATGTTTGTATGTCTGGTAGGGACTCTTTATCCGCTCAATCCTCAATTAATTTTTTAACGAAATTTGCATTTTACTGCATGATTTAATGAAAGTATAAAGTAAGTTGCAAAGCTTATAAAAATTCAGATATGTAGTTCTGTAATCTAGAAAAGCTGTGCTTTTCCCATGGACAGCTATATGCGATGCGTGTTCGCGGGTGTCCAGTGCCCAGAATTTGTTCATTGTTTCACCTTATATCCTGTTCAACACCATATAAAAATAATAAGTTAAATTTAACTTAACGCAGGCAAAGCCGCGGGTACCAGCTAGTACTAATATATAAAGCTGAAGAGTTTGTTCATTTGAACGCATTTATCTCAGGAACTACTGGTTCGAATGGTATAATTCTTTTTGTGTTGGATGGTCCATTAATCGACTTAGGCTTTAGGCAACTTAACATTAAGCTGTGACCAATAGCAGCGAAGAATCTGTGGAAAATGTGGAAAAAACGGCAAAACATATTAAGGGTATTCACGTAACGAGATAATTTTCTACTTTGCGGAAAAATAGAAAATTCCGCAAAAGATTTAAATGAACACCCCAGCAGAAAATAGTTGCGTAAACAAGGGAAACAAACAACTGTTTGTTAAACGTCAAAGTGAATTTGTTCAAATTCACGTCATTCGATAATTTATGTTAAAGTGATTCTTTTTTTTATTCTAATTACATTTTAATTTTTGCTCTTCAAGATGCCAAGAAGTAGTTTTAAAACAAAATTCATTCAATTGTATGAACAAATCACTTTTATGTCAGTTCAGTTGGAGAAAAGATGAAATGAGCGCCAAATTAAACGTCAAAATAAACGTCATAAATTTTATCAGGTTTTTTTTCTGCAGTTTCTGCTTCAAATTTGTGAGATAAAATTCTACGATTTGCAGAAAATTTTTCTCATACAAATTTTGACAGCTCATTTCTACCGATAGAAAATTCTACGGTTTCTATGGGTTTTTCGCGTTTACGTGAATACCCCTATTAATTTTTCTGCGTTTTAACGCGCTTATCTCAGGAACTTCTTAATGAAATTGAACAGTTTTTTAATGTTGCATGGTCCATTTATCAAGGAAGGCTTGAAGCTATATAACATTAAGCTGCGACCAATAGGAGCGAAGAATTTTTGGAAAATGTGGAAAAAACGCCAAACAATACAATACAATCTATACTAATATATAAAGCTGACGAGTTTGTTCGTTTGAACGCAGTAAATCTCAGGATTTACTGGTTCGAATGGTATAATTCTTTTTGTGTTGGATGGTTCATTAATCGACTTAGGCTTTTTAGGCTACTTAACATTAAGCTCTGACCAATAGCAGCGAAGAGTCTGTGGAAAATGTGGAAAAAATGGCAAAAAATATTAATTTTTCTGCGTTTTAACGAGCTTATCTCAGGAATTGCTTAATGAAATTGAACAATTTTTTTAATGTTGAATGATCCATTTATCAAGGAAGGCTTGAAGCTATATAACATTAAGCTGCGACCAATAGGAGCGAAGAATTTGTGGAAAATGTGGAAAAAACGGCAAACAATACAATAAAATCTATATCTATACTCTATACTAATATATAAAGCTGAAGAGTTTGTTCGTTTGAACGCAGTAATCTCAGCAACTACTGGTTCGAATGGTATAATTCTTTTTGTGTTGGATGGTTCATTAATCGACTAAGGCTTTAAGCTACTTAACATTAAGCTGTGGCCAATAGCAGCGAAGAGTCTGTGGAAAATGTGGAAAAAACGGCAAAAAATATTAATTTTTCTGCGTTTTAACGCGCTTATCTCAGGAACTGCTTAATGAAATTGAACAATTTTTTTAATGTTGAATGGTCCATTTATCAAGGAAGGCTTGAAGCTATATAACATTAAGCTGCGATCAAAAGGAGCGAAGAGTTTGTGGAAAATGTGGAAAAAACGGCAAACAATACAATACAATCTATATCTATACTCTATACTAATATATAAAGCTAAAGAGTTTGTTCGTTTGAACGCAGTAATCTCAGGAACTACTGGTTCGAATGGTATAATTCTTTTTGTGTTGGATGGTCCATTAATCGACTTAGGCTTTAAGCTACTTAACATTAAGCTGTGACCAATAGCAGCGAAGAATCTGTGCAAAATGTGGAAAAAAAACGGAAAAAATATTTATTTTTCTGCGTTTTAACGCGCTTATCTCAGGAACTGCTCAGTCAAATTGAACAATTCTTTTTGTGTCTAATGGTGGATATATCGAGGAAGGCTAGAAGCTATATTATACTACGCTGCTACCAATAGGAGCGAGGCGTCAGTTAAAAATATTGCAAAAACGGCAAAAAATATTCTTTTTTGAATGTTTCTGTTGTTTGCTTGAACCCGCTGATCTCAGGAACTGCTAAATCAAAGCGAACAACTAATTTGCGTTGAATAGTTTATTTATTATGGAAGCCCTTAGGCTATATAACATTGGGCGATATAAGCGAAGATTCAGTGGAAAAAGTGGAAAAAACGGCAATCTTGGTATGTGTTGCAAAAATTACTGTGCAGTGTGCACTGCTCAGCACCAACTGATTTTAGAATTAAAGTACCAGAATTTCAACAAAAGAAAAAAAATACGAGCGTGTGTAAGTGGATATAGTGTTACTTTTTTCCCATTCAGTAGAAATGGCTGTCATAGCGCCGCCCCGCGCGCTGTCGTCCGTTTTCAGTTCAATAACAACATAGAAGTTAGAAAGATGAGAACGAAAAATAGTGTGTTGGCTGTATCAAACTTAAGGCAGGCTGGCCAAGCAAATTATATAAAAAATGCCAGTTCCACCTTACAACATTGTTGCGGCTGACTTAAATAAAAAACCAAAAATTATAATTAAGGATTTCGGAAAGTATTTGTTTTTTTAAATCATTTTCTTTTATACAAGTTTTGGTGCATGGCTCCAGATCGATGGCGGCTTTGTTCAAGGTCGTCCGATTGTCCGGAGGATTCTCGCCTTCCCGGGGCGAGACTCCAGTGGTGGCAGAGGAGCTGCAAAACGAAAAAGAAATATCGAATAAAGAATTAATGGGCGAAAAAAACGAGAAACACAAAGCCTGTCAAAAGTTGAAAAAAAACTTACTTGGTTTTGCAGCGACGCGACGCACGGCCTCGGCTGCTGGTTGTATGGGCCTGGGCGGCAATCAGGATGTTGTTGAAGAAAATCTGCATTCTGCATTATCTTTTTGTTTTTGTTTTTACGTTTCTAGCTTGGATTTATTTCTTCAAATGCGCAGGATATTTTGCTCGTTTTGCTGTTAGAGGCAAAGTAAGAGAAAAAAAAATAATAATTTATTAAAGTAAATCGTCGCGAGATGAAGACAATTTGGGAAATGTTTTTGTGCGAGTGACAGGTGACAGCTGACACAGCTGATCGTCGTCACAGCTGACAGCGGGAGGAACATTGACATATTATAATATGGACTGCTAGTTGCCAACTTCACGC
Source organism: Sphaerophoria taeniata (assembly GCA_943590905.1). Lineage (NCBI taxonomy): Eukaryota > Metazoa > Arthropoda > Insecta > Diptera > Syrphidae > Sphaerophoria > Sphaerophoria taeniata. The sequence continues at coordinate 195,698,462 of OX016540.1, forward strand.
GTGTTCAGCGTAAAGAGCGCCATTGGTTCAGGGTGGCAAAAAAAAGAACGATTGCAGCTGTCAAAAATGAACAAAAACAAAAACATAAACAACGAGGTCGCTGTGCAGTGTTACCGCAGGGAAAAATATTTTCGAGTCCAAGATGCTTGAAATACGATTCCGCGTAAAAAAAAATTAAGTAGGTACTTTCAGAAATCATTTTGTTTTAAATTTAACATACTTATTTGTGTTCTGCAAACAAAAAACGTTATAAAAACGAGTCCCCGAGGCAAGGAAGAAACAACGAGTCTATTTTCAATCTATAGAGTTCATGTGGTAACATTGTCGCTGTGAATTCAAACATATTTTTTGGGACTAATTTGGCCGCTTCGAACCAATGGCGCTGCTGTAGCTTGTACCTTTTTTCTTCTCATGAAATGTATGGAAATGACAAGTGACTAGCAGTCCATTATATATTATGTCAATGGGGAGGAAGGGTTTGAGATGTTCTGGGATGGTTTTGGAGGGTCTGTGAGGGTTTTAAGACTAGTGTTAGAATCCGAACCTATTAGAGTAGGACGAGGGATAGATGAGGAGAGGAGACAGGAAACAGTGTACATAATTGTTGTGTTCTTACCGGGGGTGGGAAGTTAAGGCGGCGGCAAAGACCGGCTCGGGCGGTCGGAATATAATATGATGATGAGTGACGTGCCACTGGATGACGTTATGGATCGAACGATCGAACGAACGTGTGGATAACCGTAAGAGTGGGAGTTACCCTTTTCTATCGGCGCTATGATCATGTTAGGAAATATTTGGGGCCGACAGTTGTGTGCTGGGATCTGAGCTGGGAGCTTAAATTGAAATCTGAAAATAGAATAAAAAAGAAAAAAAATTAGAAGAAAAAGTGAGTGACGATTTGCACGTGATATCAAATCGGGAATTATAGAGAATTTATGATTTTTTTTTATCATAGTAAAGAAATCCTAGTACGTAACTTACCTCTAATTGTTGAATGAAAAAAAAAATGTTTTCGACACGAGTATAAACTGATGTACCAAGAATAAATATTTTTATTAATTTTGGTGCAGCGCGAGAAGGGTAAGCGATTTTTGTGTATGGTACTTTGTAGTTCCCGTCGTCCTAAGGGTTTATTTTTATCAGGGAATGCGAAGGTGAAACGGACAGCATAAGCACATCGAGTCCTCGTAAGAAGTTAGGAGGAACATCAAAATTCGACCACGAGCCCAAAAGATTGCTTTGCTGAAAACCACCGCCGCGCCGGCCGCTCCAAAGTGAATCGTGAAGGTCGTCATCCAAGACGAGCAGAAGCGCCCGTAGATTTCCCGGGTGCCCAAGTAACCGATATATCTAAAATTAAAAATATTCTTAAGATAAAATTAAGACAGTACTTACCTTCGCCATATGGTGGATTTCCTCTCGCGCTGCGGATAAAAACGGTTTTCGTAATTACAAAAGAAAAACCGCGGGAGCGACAGAGTCAGGTCGTCCATGACCCCGCGCCGACACATTTTGAGCAGATGAGCTCCCACCGATTTTTCATCTTGTTTTGTTTATCTCTCTGTTATTTTTGCATGATATTTAGTTTTAAGGCCACTGCACTGGCGTGATATTCGTTAAGTTATTATTTTGTGTTATATGCTTCAATTTATTTCAAATATTTCTTTTTGTTTGCGAATTCCCGAACCGGATTTGAAAAACCGGAACAGAGTTTGACGGAGAAAATTTGCTCCCCTCCTACGACCCCCCGTACTTTGAGCTCATGGTAGGCAGGGCGTTAGGCACAGTAGCGTAGCGTGAGGGGGGGAAGGGGGACAAATGCCCCGGGTGGCACTTGTTTGAGGGGCGGCAAAAAAGGGGCGGGGGCAAAAAAAAAAGGTTACCAAAACAAAAACCCTGTACTTGTTTGAGAATTTCGTATGGGGTGGCATCCAATCGACCTGTACCTATACCACCACAAACTTCATTTAACCACAAATTTAACATAAGCATTAGACCGAAAATCTACGATGGTAAATCTTTTGCAAATTACGATCCACCCATCACACAAAAAAATTTTAAGTAACAATTGCTTCACGATTAGCGGTTGTTGCAACCGAAAATCTCAAAGAAAATTTCTAAATAAGCAACGCAGCAAAACAATCCCTCATTAAATTATTCTTTGACAAGCAGAACACATATCTTTTGGGACGGGTGGTGAGGCAAGAATTGGAAGTAAGACTTCAGAAAGATCAAACCATTGATCAAACTGAGGAAAAACTCTTGGCTTATTAATTTAAAAAAATGGCAAGAAATTCTTGTTAGAAAGGTTGACATCATTAAATTCTTAGCAAAACAAACTTTAGCTTTTCGTGGCCATAGAGAAGACCCTACAAGATCTAACAGAGGCAACTTCTTAGAGCTGGTACATCTCATCTCAAAGTATGACCCAGTCCTTCGTGAGCATCTTGTAAGAATAAAAATGAATGAAGAAATATCAACAAGTTATATGTCGCCACAAATTCAAAATGAATTTATAAACATTTTAGGAGAAGAAGTGCGACATCAAATTATTTCTGAGGTGAAAAAAGCGAAATACTGTTCAATAATTTTTGATAGCACTCCTGATATTTCCCACAAAGACCAGACCAGTCAAGTGTTGCGGTGTATAAAAATTTAAGATCATCATATAAAAGTGGTGGAATCCTCTGTTGATTTCTTTGAAACGAAAGAAAAAACTGCTGAGGGCATTGCCGAGATGATCCTTTGTAAACTAAAAACCGACGGCCTCGATATAATGGATTGCAGGGGTCAAGCTTACGACAATGCCGCTGTTATGGCCGGAAAAAACACAGGAGTCCAAAAAAGAATTCAAGACATAAACCCGAAAGCCCAGTTCGTTCCATGCTCAAATCACTCTTTAAATCTTGTTTGCCTGCACGCTGCTGCAACCGAGTCCGACTCAGTTACTTTTTTCGGAACATTGGAACGATGCTATGTGTTTTTTGCAATGTCAACTCATCGTTGGGACGTCCTGATTGCAACTACTGGTAAATCGTTGAAAAGGATTCAAGAAACAGATGGAGTGCAAGAGAGGATTCTGTGGAGACCACATACTCTTACTATGAGGATATTTTAAGTTCTATAGAAAAGCTTACTGAGACAGGCGAAAGCTTAAATACGAGAACAGATGCAGGAACTTTGCTTATAGCAATGCAATCCTTTTCTTTTCTCTGCTTTTTGAGCTTTTGGAAACCTGTTCTTCATGAAATAAATGATTGTCAAATTTACTTACAAACCGAAGGTCTTGACCTTTATCAGTGTGCAGCTAAAATCAGTGCTCTACTAACTTTTCTTGAAGATACAAGAGAAAAATTAGTCAATGATGCTCTTGTTTACGCAAGCAATTTGTGTGAGAGCTTAGGTATTTCCTTGGATCCTCCCAGAAGGAAAAAAAGGAAGGAATCTTTGGTGATGAAAGCACAGATGTTATTCTGTCTCATGACGAAGAGTTGAGAAGAAAATTGTTTTCTTCCTTAGATAAAATCATCGTCGAAATCAAGGAGAGATTTAACCGATTGCAAAGTTTGGCCAAAAAATTCGACTTTCTTTCAGCTTCCAAGCTACTGGCTGAAAATTTTGATTACGATTCGGAACTTGCATTCAATGAGCATGATGTATCTCCCGATGATTTCAAAATAGAACGTGGTCGATTAAGAGCCTTTGCATCTTCCTTTGGAAAGACTTAACGATCTTGAAACAACAAACCCGTTTGAAATATTAAATTTCATAGTACAGTCGAAGTTAGAAACAAGTTTGCCAAACATTATCATTATGCTGCGTATTTTTTTAACAATAGCAATAAGCAATGTCGGATGTGAGAGGAGTTTTTCAAAACTAAAACTAATAAAAAACTATCTCAGGTCAACAATGAGTACTCTAAGGTTAAGTAACCTAGGAATTCTAGCCATAGAAATGCAAAAAACTGATGCGATTGACACCGAAACTATAATAAAAGAATTTGTGTGTAAAAAACAAAGAAGACAAATAATTTAAACATTTTCTACCTTTTATAAATTATTGTTAAATATGGGTAACGTACAAACGTACATAAGTCAATGTCAGTTGAGTTGCTTGCCACAATGTAATTAAAAAAATCAAATTTCCTTAATTTAAAAATCGAAACAAATGTTCATTAAAAATAAAAATATACGAAACTTTCCTTATTAAAATGAATACAAAAATTAAATTTTTGCTTTATATGTACTAGTAATAACCAAAATGAAGTGATTTAAGAAATTAAATATAATTTCTTAATCTTAATTTATTTTTGAGCTTTATTTTACAGTGAGTATGCAATTTAAAACATTAACCAAATTTGAATGTTAGGCTCCTTAAAATGTGGTTACTTTCAATATGGTTATAATCGATATATATACATCACCTACAAATAAATGGATACTTTGTAAGTATGGTTCATTATGGAAGAACTGGTAGTGTTCACCAACTTTGACAAAAAAAATTTGGGGCGGCAAAATTTGATCTGCCCCGGGCGGCAAAAACCCACGCTACGCCACTGGTTAGGCATAAAGCATAGGTGGCAATAATAAGAAGACAAAAAAATTATAGACAGCGAGTCCTCGGCCGTCTCCGGTTTCGCCAATTCGTGTTAGGGCATACCGCTTCCTTTAATTTATTATCTTGTTTTTTTTTCTATTTATTTTGTTTATTCCTTTTTAATTATACCTTTTATAATAATTATTAAGCGAATTACTTGAATGGTAGTTCAATTTGTATGTCCAATTTAAAATAAAATTGTAAATCACGCCTTTCAAAGGAATCTGCGGTTGTTTCAATGAGTCGATCGTCGGCTCGATGATGGATTAAGATTGAACCTTAGGGGGTGCGGTGAAAGCCGCGACTCTTGCTAAAACGATGTAAGCTTGATTGTTTTGAAATAGTGTGGGGAATCCAAAGGGAAAAGCAGAACGGATTCCAGGTTGGGTGGGACTTGAGAAGCCGCGACAACATCAGCGGTACATCGAGGGAGCGAACTGAAGGTGGCAGTGTTTTATATTTTTTTTTGTTTTTTTTTTTTGGTTTGAGAAGAGGCGAGGTCCGGCCGTGGTTGCGAAAACCCCCCCATCCGACGAGCTGATCCGAGCACCGCAGGCATGCCACAGCAATCGCGACGGACATTCTTTCCCGATTCCCACTCTACCCTAGATCCCCTTCCTGAAGTCCCTTTCCACTCCCTTTGCCTCATTTCAAATGGCGTCCAAGCGTGTTGCCCTAGTCCTTCCCTACTGTTCTGAGTGCCATCGTACCGAGAGAAAAACCACCCGTATGTCTTAGTCAAGATGGCTCTGCAGAATGCTTGAACAACTGCGACGGAGAAGTTCGATCTCGGAGCGGTGACATCCACTTCAGATTTGTGTAGTCCAAGATTGATACCGTGCGATGGGTCGAAGATTCTGGAAGTCATCATACTTCAAGTTCATTAACGCATAGTTGAAAAGCGACAGAATCTGCGAGCTCACGCACGATATCGGTTTCTATGTGTCCTGTTTCAACCGGGGTCGGCTCCGGGATAGAGGCAAAGCGTAAGTCTTGATGCGGATAGCTCATGAGAATGCCGTATCAACTGCGACGACACGCGTCTATCTGGGATGCGACACCGGTTGAGAATTGTGTAGTCGTTTTGGTCAGAATTGTTTATATAAGAAGTTCGCTACCCATCGAAAAAGAAAAAAAATTAGTCAAGCTTTCAAAAAAAAGAAAAAAAAGGAAAAAAAAAAGCAAGCAAGCAAGAGAGCGAGCTACTAGAAGCACCCCCGAATGAATAATAATAGAAAACAAATCAGTTTATTACAGTTTATTAGGAAATAGTTAAAAGGAAGTCTAGAATACTTTTACAATTAGTTTGATGAGTAGATACTTTTTAGGAAAAGAAGAAGAGGAGACGGCTAAATTATTGAAACAAAAAATTGGTAATAGGGCCGTGACTAGATCGTTATTGAAACAAGGAATATTCCAGGAAAATAAAATGTCAGTACAACACTCACCACCAAAAGGGTCAGGACAAGGATCATCAGACCAAGAACAGGGCGACAACGAAAGAAACCAATCGAGTAATACCATGCAGGAAGGGTGCGACTCCCAAGGAGGTATAGGTGCCGATCAGTCGGGAAGTGGTAGTTCGTCGGGGAGCATAGGATCGTCAGAAAAGACTCCCGCATTCAGCAATATTACACAATTCCCCTCCGGCTCGAAAAAGCTAACCAAAAGTCCTCTTAAGGAAATTTTAGAGATAATCGGGGTCGAATCTTTTCGTCCAGCCGATCAGCGTTTTGGCGGACAAGTTAGGGATTCGCAGTCAAGGAGTAACGAACGAACTGCACAAGAAACTAACGTTACTCCGGAAATAAGAGCCGCAATCAAATCAGCTGTCGCAGAGACGGTAAAAACAGAAATACATAGGGGATTAGCCGAGTACTTCAAGGAGCTAAATCTTACCTCTCAGGCTAGGCAGCCAAGGGAAAATAGACCTCCGACGAATGCCTACCCGACGCCTGTGCCAAATGCCCACGTAAGCACAATGTTCACTCAACCTCCTCCGCCAATTTATGACAGACCGCCTCAGCTAGATCCTCATTCGAGATCTTTTATCCCTGTAGGGAATCAAAGTATAGGTTTGGGGATGGGAGGAAATCTACCAGGTAGCTCGATTTGGGGTGGGTCGATGCCTCATCAGGGATACGCTCCACCGAATTTTTACTCTCCTAATAACAATTCTCAAGGGTTTAGTCGACCGGTAATAAGGATCGACAAATGGGGAGTAATGTTTGATGGGAAGTCGGAGTCATTGACTGTTGAGGACTTCATCGGCCGCATTGAGTTGCTGCAATCAAGCCACAATTGCTCTTGGGTGGAGATCTTTCGGGATTTCCACTTGCTCCTTAACAATGACGCCAAGCCATGGTACTGGCAGTACCAGTTGGAAAATTCCTCTTGTCGGCCAGATTGGCCTATGTTGAAGGAGGCCCTAAAACGACAATTCCGAAATCCGGAAACCGACTGGGACTTAATGCGGGAAATAGGAGCCCAGCAACAAGGTCCGAGGGAAACTAGCGATGACTTCTTCGCTGCGATCAATAAATTAAGATATCAGCTTAGAACTCCCATCAATGAGTCCGACTTAGTGAGGGTAGTAAAAGGAAATTTAAACGAGCGCGTAAGGAATTTGGTTTATCCGCAGGCAATTTACTCCATGGACCACCTGAGGATCGCTTGTAAGGAAGTGGAATATGTATTTTTCAAAGAGGAAAGAGAGATAAAGAGGTTCACGACGCCTCCAGTTAGGTTTGCTAATGAACTAGAAACCGAATTAGCTCAGGAAGAGTATTTAGAAGTAGTGCATCCCCAGGGTTCTCGTCCTAAGCCGAGTAGAGGGCAGGGTGAGGTTAAAAACTGGACATGCTGGAATTGTAAGGTGCGAGGACACTCTTTCGTAGACTGTCCATCCTCGGTTAGAAACATCTTTTGCTACCGGTGCGGACAAGAAGGAGTTATCACCCCTAAATGTTCAAACTGCAATCCGGAAAACTCCACTCGGAACGCGAGGAGCCTGGGAGAAGCGCGTTCGACCCAAACAACCCAGGAAACGACCAACCCTCAATAGAAGAGACTACGACGGGCGCCGCGCCGTCGCGTCGTTCTATTCAGATACTAGCCCGGGAGCAGTCTTATACAAGACAAGAAAAAAGTAACCAGGTAGATAGAAATCTAAAGCCATTACACATAAGAATAAAAGAGTACATAGAAGCTAGAAATAGGATTTTCGGAAAAGGGAGCGCGTCAAAAAGGATTACCAAAACAAGGGAAAGATTTGAGAAGAGAAAAAATGTTAGCACCAGAATCGCGTCAACCATAGTCGATACGAATTCAGACCTCAGGCCTTATGCCAATGTAGTAAAAGCAGGTAGAGACATGCGAGGCCTACTAGACAGTGGAGCCAGCGTCAGCATCTTAGGGAAAGGTTGTGAAACCGTAGTTAGGGAAATGGGTTTGTCAGTGCTGCCGTATAATGCCGGTGTAAAAACAGCGGATGGAAAAAGTCAAGCCATAGTCGGTAGGGTCCGAACGAATATCTATACTAATATATAAAGCTGAAGAGTTTGTTCGTTTGAAAGCAGTAATCTCAGGAACTACTGGTTCGAATGGTATAATTCTTTTTGTGTTGGATGGTCCATTAATCGAGTAAGGCTTTAAGCTACTTAACATTAAGCTGTGACCAATAGCAGCGAAGAGTCTGTGGAAAATGTGGAAAAAACGGCAAAAATCTATACTAATATATAAAGGTGAAGAGTTTGTTCAGGAATATCAGGAACTACTGGTTCGAATGGTATAATTCTTTTTGTGTTGGATGGTCCATTAATCGAATTAGGTTTAAGACTACTTAACATTAAGCTGTGACCAATAGCAGCGAAGAGTCTGTGGAAAATGTGGAAAAAACGGCAAAAAATATTAATTTTTCTGCGTTTTAACGCGCTTATCTCAGGAAGTGCTAAATAAATTGAACAATTTTTTTAACGTTGAATGGTCCATTTATCAAGGAAGGCTTGAAGCTATATAACATTAAGCTGCGGCCAATATGAGCGAAGAATTTGTGGAAAATGTGGAAAAAACGGCAAACGATACAATACAATCTATATAGTTAGGTGTTTTATTGATCCTTTAAATAAAACCACCTTTTTCTTGAATTCTATGTTTAAATACTTTATTAATAACAGAACGAAAATAACGAGTTTACAAAAAGACGAATAGTAGTCGACTGAACTTAAAGACTTAAAAACTATCATACACAAGTTTACGATGAACATGAAAGAAGCTTACGATATAACGATTGATCTCTCCAGCATTGTCTTCTTAAGAAGACAATATTGGAGATATCATACGTTCTTAACTTAAACCCACTTCTAGCGTATGTGGTGCATACGATGAGAAGTGTTTAGAAATCTCTTATACTTAATGGATAAGAATATAAATACAATCAGTGGAATTTCATTATGTAACTCCTCCCCCAATAAGTGTTTTTGGTCTCCAAAAATTTAAACAATAAGTAATAGAAACATAATAATTGAAATTCTTCTTATTTTGATAAAGTACTGTTATACAAACTAATATATTTTTGTATTGTTATTATTTCCATAAATTTAGTATTTTGTATCTTTTCATTTTCATTTATAATTTTCAATTGTAACACTTTAAATTTTCACATTTAAAACGCTCGGTGAAAACCGGCCTAATTTTCTTACTGATTTCTTTTCATTTTCATAATTTTTTATTGAAACATTTGAAAAGCTCGGTGAATACCGGCCTTGTTTTCTAAACTTTTAGTTTTCAACTTTTTATTTTCATAACTTTTAATTTTAACAATTTTAATTTTCATATTTCAAAAGCTCGGTGAATACCGGCCTTATTTTCTACATTTTTAGTTTTTCATTTCCATTATTTTGAATTTAAACAATTTTAATTTCTTTATTTGGATCCTTCGGTGGATATCCACCTTAGATCCGCATTTTCATTTTTAATCTTTTTTTTTTATTATTGGTATTTTAACAATCTATGCATATTTTGCTTCTTATTTTATTTTCAATAATTTAAAGAAAATGTCATTGCCAATACCTTTTGTATGCAAACCTCATTTTTCTTTCTTCTGAATTCGTCTTCATCCTGCTCTTAATCCCATAAACTTCAATAGTTCAATTGTTCAATTTTTATATTTGCATTAAAAACCTCTTGAACGGATTTCCCAATGAAACATACTTAGATCTCAGATTTAAACTGTAATGTGTAAACCCATCAATGTCATTAATGAAATTTAGCTCACAGTGGCAGAACACATCCAAATGTCATTTCAGTTCTATTGTGAACTGACCACTCAAATCAAATCCTTTGTATATAGGTCCGTTCCTTTACTTTTTCAAGTAACTTCAAGCTGCCGAAAGTTACTAAAAACTGCTAAATCCTGTTACCTAACACTGCTTGGCAACAGGATTTAGCAGTTTTTAGTAACTTTCGGCAGCTTGAAGTTACTTGAAAAAGTAAAGGAACGGACCTTATATAGTCATATAGTATTTCCACGCGCTTGAATTTTGTTACGCACTAAGCTGCCGTCAAATCGAAGGTGGCGCCACTTGTACTTTGCTGTCATTCTCTTTTTGCAGCCGACAGTCGCTCTCAGAGAATCAGATAGAGATTTACTGAAAGAACAAGAACTAAGCAAAGGAAAGAGAGGGAACAGGGAATTTTTCTTGGTTGCAAATAAGAGAGTAGAATAAACAAAACGAATAATGGTAGAGAATAAAAGGAAGGCAATGCAAACGCAAAGCACAGATTAGTTTAAAAGGGAGATGGGAAACTGAGCTGTCAAAATGACAATGCCTACAAGCTGCGGTCAACATTTACTGCAAGAGTATGCGTGTTTTTACCAATACAATCTCAGCAAAGTGTGACACCCCACATGGGGAGTAAATTACCCGGAAAATTTGAAAATTTGTAGTTTTAACGTACGAAAGGTGAGTAAAAGTGAGCAGAAGAGGGATATGTTCAAAAAGATAGCAAACAAGTAAAATTGCATAAAAGCAGGAAATGGCATCCAATGTATCAAGCAGTAGGATTTCCGACATCAAAAATGAATAAAAAAGAAAATAAAAACAAATGTTCAGTCTAATTAAGAATGCTGAACATGTGAAAAGCTTTTGTTTGAAATCTTATTTTTTTATATAAATACCTGGCTTTATCAGTAACGAAATGCAAGCAAATCGGGTTTCAATTTATACTTAATCCATGTTCTATGAAATCGGCAGTAAGACTTATAAAGGTATAAACGTGTTATTTGACCTCTACCTGATATAAAATTTAAAGAGTTAGTTTAACTATTTTTGTGTGTTTTTGCTTCAAACAAATCTTAACGGCCTCATACCCTTATTCACACGTGAAGGAAATCGAAATTTTTTTTTTGATTAGTGATGGCAAACGGGGTTGCTTGCAGAAAACGTAAGGGGAAGGAAAAAATTAAAAATATTGAGTGTAGAAATTTGAGGCTTTTCCTTGTGTTCTTCTCTTCGGCCCGCATATCCAAAATATTTGTTTTTCGAACACAAGTAAACTGTTTATATCAACGGCTTTAATTCAGTTTTCTTTTCTTCTTTTCTTTTTTTTCTGTTTCTGCGTCATCTTAACAGGCCGACTCCACTAGAGATAATTTCTCTCAGAATACTCATCCTGACATGAAAAGTCTAATGGAGTCGCGTTGTTTCGTTTGTCGTTGTCGTTTGTTTCCTGACTTTTCATGTCAGGATGAGTATTCTGAGAGAAATTATCTCTAGTGGAGTCGGCCTGTAAAGAAACCAAAAAAAAAATGGGTTGGGTACGATATCCCGATTATTATAATCCTGATTTTCAAAATCCCGATTTTATAATCCCGCTTGTTAAAATCCCGATTTTTATAATCCCGATTTCTTGTAATCCCGTATTATAAAATACCGTTTCTTATTATCCCGCTTTTCAAAATCCCGTTTTTTATTATCCCGTTTTTACAATCAAAAGCAGTTGCTTTGTTTTGAAAAATCGCGCGATTTTTCAAAACAAAGCAACTGCTTTTGATTGTAAAAACGGGATAATAAATTGCGCGATTTTTCAAAAAAAAAAGCAACTGCTTTTGATAGTAAAAACGGCAAAATAAATGAAGTTAAAACACATGAGTTTTTTTAATAGCATAGATTATTATAACAAAGAAAACATAAAAGAAAGTAGTGTATTCATTCCAAGAATCAAAGATATAATATAACAAAACTTCCACAATACTAAATATTAAGATATCTCTAGGTACATAGGTAATGCATGTGGTGATGGCGTGATGCCCAACCATTTGTTGCTGCAACATAGCTTAATTATAACAGGAAATCCATAAGCAGCATCTGTTAACGCTAGATTTTGTAAAAGTAATTAAAAGCAGTTTTAATTTAATCCAAGAGAACAATTTCATGCATTTTTTTAAGTCTTATTTTAAATATTTTAAATACCGGTTGGCGGGACTAAACGGGATTACCGGGATTTTAAAAAGCGGTATTATAGCAGGTCGGGATTTTGACTAAAAGGGATTTTAAAACTCGGGATTTAACAAAAGCGGTATTTTAGAAGACGGGATTTTAAAATTTTTTTTCGGGATTCTTGAAAAACGGGATTTTAAAAAGCGGGAATCCGATACGCTCCCAAAAAAAAATTAAGGAGTAAGCAAAAACTACAAAAAATCTAACACAATCGTTCTTCACATGGGAACAGGGCCAATGTAAGGCACGAGTAGGTTTTCGGCCAAAAGTTTCGGAACTCATCCCCAATCATGGATTCTAGTATTTTCGTGGTGAGTTTAAGAAAAACGTGTTTGCCAATTTGAAAATTCAATCTAGCAATCTACGCTAAATTTGAAACTGCGAAAACAAACAAAAGAGAACTGTAAAAATATAAAAATCCCACCTCATCTTTTTGTTTTTGTATTTTTCATTTACAAGGAAGAAAATAAAATGAAAGAAAATGAAAATTGCGGGATCTAGGGAGTGAAACGTAAGTCAGTTTCCGATCTCCTTTTGTCTCTGACGCAAAGGCAATAACAAAAGATCAGCAAACACATGTAACTCAAATGCCTTTATGAATTTTATATATATGAACATATGAAGGAAGTTTTTAAGGCTATTGATATCAGAGTATATCAAATTCAATAAAAAAACGCTAATAACAGAAAAAAAGTTCTAGTAGGAAAGAATAGTTCAAAAATGTTCGGTCTAGAAAAATTCGAAAGAAAGAAAGAGTTCGCAACAAATAGAGCTGCATGTGTACGATACATAAAATCGGAATTTCCCAAAATGCTGGTCTGACTGATGGTCTGTGCATGTGTTCTTGTTTTTTTTCCTCTCAATCTGAAAAGGAGTGGAGTGACCAAACTAATCTTTTCTAGATCACTTTATTTTGTTTTTCAAGTAATTGCTTTTTTTTTGCTTACAAACCCATATAAATGAATAAAAAATATTAATAATTTAATCTAGAATATAAATTAACTAATGTATGGGCTGTGATAACTTCTTAAGATATCAAATATCATATATTACGATTTAAACTTCAATTATCAACCCTTGTAACATGTTTTATTTGATTGAACCAGGTCACACTAATTGAGGGTTGAAATTAACAAGTTTTTTATGGCATTTCTTAGGACGAATTTTCAAAGACGAAAGATGCTTGATACTT